>JAQQAC010016209.1:125032499-125059934 GCA_029783875.1 Phataginus tricuspis | reverse complement strand
GGCGGAGGCGGCGGCGGCGGCGGCGGGGCCCGGACCGCGTTGTTCGTCGCCGCCGCCTGCGCCGGCCGCGCGCGGATCAGCCATTTTAGCGAGCGGGGCTCGGAGACACCGCGGGCGCCGCTGCCGCTGCCCGCTCGGCTCCGCGACCCCGGCGCGCCGCTGCTGCCGCCGCCCCCGGCTCCGCGCGCCCCCCGGGGGTGACAGCGGTGGATTTCAGGGGCACTTTCTTTCATCAGAAAGCTTTTGACAAAATGGAAGGTGAATTATGGGTGTCCGGGTGACCCAGCACGGGGCCGAGCTCGGTTGCCCGCTGCCAGCCGGGGACTCCCCTGCGCCCCGTCCCGCTCCACCGTCGCAGCCACTGCGGGGCCCTACTGCAGCCCTTCGGTTGGTCCCTGCAAAGGGGCGCGCTTTAGTTTTTACATGATGACCTTGGGTGTGGGAAAAGGAAAAGATGGCGGGAAGCTGGGGGGTGGGACAGGGATGATGACACGCCGCAGCTGCATTTTTATTTGGAAACTTTGGAGAAAGTATTCCTGGCTGGACATGCGTTCCACTTTTAAGATGAGCAAGACTAGCCCTTTTGGTGTCCCCTCCTGCTTTAGATAATGACGAAGTGACAGATTTGAACTAATACTACAAGAGATACCTGCTTCTGTGCTAGTTCACCCTTCTTGTAAAAGCCATTTTTACAAGCCAGGACGCGTTGACGGTAGTGACATTTCAAATGTGTCCTATTTATAGTTCTTTGATGTGGTGTTATGCAGTAGTGACAGGATTTCTGTCTCTAACACAGGAGTTAAACAGACGACAGCTAGCCTTAAATCTTCGGTTTCAAGCTCCTACCAACCACCTGCACCCCTACAAATGTGTCCCTCCCATGCCCTATGCATTTCGTGGTTCTAGTTCCTAAAACATAGTAGCTCTGAATCGGAATGTAGTGCCGAGCCACCCTACTTGGGTCGGTTCCGTTTGAAGAACTTGATCGCTCTCAGAGAAGTAACTCGCAAACCAGCGCGCTTCGTGCTGGTGAAAAGTTAAATGACAAGCGACAGTGGAGCTGATTTCCACTTTTCCACCCCCACTCTGCTCTTCAGCTGCCAGGGGTATCAGGGTTTGCAGGGAGGGATGCTTCCTAACAGGCAACCTTAATTTTGGTTTTGCTCTGCCTTCGATGTAATATTTGTGGGTGTGTTCTGTTCATTGTATTTGTTTTTCTTTGTCTCTCTCCCTTACATCCATCACAGTCAGGATGGGTAAAGGTGATCCCAAGAAACCAAAGGGCAAGATGTCTGCTTATGCCTTCTTTGTGCAGACGTGCAGAGAGGAACATAAGAAGAAAAACCCAGAGGTCCCTGTTAATTTTGCAGAGTTTTCCAAGAAGTGCTCTGAGAGGTGGAAGGTATTTTTCTTTTGTATATTTCAAGCTAGTCTTAGTTGGATTTCACGCCTTGGAGTTACTTGCCTTCAGCGTAGCCCCAGGGTGACTGTCCTCTTAACTTAATTAGATGCACCTGGCCTATCTTTGGAATCTGGTGTGCATGCTTTTGTTTCTTGAGATTCTACAACAGTTTAAGGCCGTTAAAACTCTTTTGCAAGTGATTATAGCAGCTTCCAATTACATCAGCTGAACAGGTAGGTGGTCACTGCATTGAGGAATTTAACAGGTTCTGTTCTTTGCAGACAATGTCTGGGAAAGAGAAGTCTAAATTTGATGAAATGGCAAAGGCAGATAAAGTACGCTATGACCGGGAAATGAAGGATTATGGACCAGCTAAAGGAGGCAAGAAGAAGAAGGACCCCAATGCCCCCAAAAGACCACCGTAAGTGACTATAGGATTAAGGAGAACAGTTAGGAGAGGAGATATCCTGCTTGAAGGATTTTAAAAAAGACACTTTACCTAAAAAAGCATTGAGATAACCTCTGCAGAACATTCTGTCTGTCCTTGGAGATGTGAAGTGCAGTGCGGGGCCAGCCCATGGCTTAAGGTGAGGTGCTGGTGAGCTGTGTGCTCATGGTGATTGCTTTTTTGCCTCTCCTCTGGGAAGGAGGCAGCTCAGGCCCGGGTGTCGGGGGCCTTAGGTATGTTCCCTACCCCTTCCCCTGTAACTGAGAGACTGAGAAGGCCCCATGTATTTCTGAAGCATCTTCAATATTTTAGAAGCTACAATGTAACGTATATAGTATTCTTACTTTAGGGAGGAGTCTTACTCCAGGAAGTAGGTGGGTTCAGAAACATGGGACTTTGACTGAGCTCACATGTTCTGTGGGTTCTCATTCAGTTTATGTAATCTCTCCCCCAAGGTCTGGATTCTTCCTGTTCTGTTCAGAATTCCGCCCCAAGATAAAATCTACAAACCCTGGCATCTCTATTGGAGACGTGGCGAAGAAGCTGGGTGAGATGTGGAATAACTTGAGTGACAGTGAAAAGCAGCCCTACAACAATAAGGCGGCAAAGCTGAAGGAGAAGTATGAGAAGGTGAGGTGGAGCAGAGTGTGAGCCCACTCGGCCTGGGGCTGGCCTGCCAGCCTGGACAGGCAGGCAGCCAGCCGCCCTGGGTATGAGGGGACTGGGGTGTCAGTGCTCACCAGTTCTTCCACCCCAGGCTGGCCACAGGGACTGGTGTATAGGACTCCGTCAGAGTTTTGTCTTTGGGACAACTTCAGGCAGGCTATAAAATTTGATAACATGGGATGCGTTGGGCAGGGGACTTGATGGTGCTGTTCGCAGGCCTGAAAGGACAGAGTACCCATTGACTTTTAGATTGCATGGCCAAGGCAAATTTGTATCTGGAAATTACTTGAAATAGCAGGTCTGTCTGTCTGCTTTTCAATTCCTGCTCTCTTACCCTGAGGCAGGGACAGCATGCTTCCTTCCACCCTTTGCTAAAAGAGCCACAGGAGAGCTTGGCTGTTCATTTGGAGCTTGTCCTTGTTCCCTCTAGGATGTCGCTGACTATAAGTCTAAAGGAAAGTTTGATGGCACCAAGGGTTCTGCTAAAGTTGCCCGGAAAAAGGTGGAAGAAGAAGACGAAGATGACGAGGAGGAGGAGGAGGAGGAGGAGGAGGAAGAAGAGGAGGAAGAGGAGGATGAATAAAGGAACAGTAATATCTGTTCCCTTGTGAATACCTTAGAGTAGGGGAGCACCGTAATGGACACCTCTCTCATTTGAGGCGTGTCTGTTACCCTCATTAGGCTTAAATACACAATTGGATCATGATCATATCAGAGTCTCTCAAAGTGCTCTAGGAATTGTCAGTGGTTTACATTAAGTGGCCATGGGTGTCCAGAGCACCCTGAAAACTGTATCAAAGTTGTACATATTTCCAAACATTTTTAAAACGAAAAGGCTCTGGTGTTCTCCTCACTTGGTGCACTTTGCTGTTGGTGTGACAAGGCATTTAAAGATGTTTCTGGCATTTTCTTTTTTAATTTTAAGGTGGTGTTAACTATATGGTTATTGGCTAGAAATTCTAAGTTTTCAACTGTACATATCTATAGTTTGTAAAAAGAACAAAACAACCGAGACACACCCTTGATGCTCCTTGCTGCGCTGAAGCAGTGGGGAAGATGCCTTTTGGAGGGGCCGGAGCTCAGGGCGTGCACTGTGAGGCTGGGCCTGTGGGCACTGCGGTGGGCATCCATGTAGCTTCAGGTTGTCTTGTTTTTGTATATAGTGACATAGCATTCTGCTGCCATTCTTAGCTGTGGAAAAGTCAGCTGGCATGAGAAGTGTTTGGATTGTTTTTAGTTAAGTATTGGTAGTTTTAAACTTTGTTTTTAAAGAAACTGTAGAACTTTTCATTGTCTGCAAAGTGAAGAGCCACTGCATCAATGAAAGTTCAAGAACCTTCTGTACTCGACATAATTTGCAATGTCCTGTTATTTTTTTTTGTATGTTTAGAATGCTAAGATGTTTTTGAAGTTAAATAAACAGTATTACATTTTTGAAACAGTTCTCTGTGATAACAGTCTAAATTTCTGGCTCACAGCAGTCTTAGCAGGATACCAACCACCCCATTCGGTGGCATTTGCCGACTGGCCTCCCTGTGGATCTGGTGACCTCTCTTTTACTTAATGTGGCCAGCTTACTTAGGGACAGAGATGAAAAGGGTTCCTGATGGTGCCACATGGTCTTGTGTCTGCGTGGCCTTAACATGAAGTCTGAACTGTTGAATGTAGGAGCAAAGATAACCTGAGCGGCCTCCAGCTGTGCAGGAAGGTGGGTGGGAGGTCAGGATGGAGGCTGACTACTATATAGGTTTACTTATTTTCCCCCTCCTGCCTCACCCCTCACACTGGGACCAACTTCATTGTGAAACAGGAACGTCCTGAGGGTATGTATGGTGTGTCAAACTTACAGGCCTTGTTTTTCATCCTCACCTCTGCCGGCACCTGGAAACAGTACCCACTGTTTCCCCTACTAAAGAAACCAAACAGGAACGTGGAAGCCCTAAATGACTTGGGTGAGGGTAGAATGGCCTACCCACAGTTGGAGCTCATGCAGTAGAAACGTAGATGATTGCTCAGTGTCCTGAAACTGGCAGAATTGAGGTCTGTGTTTCAGTGGTTATTTGAGGTTGATGGATGGTACATTTTGTCCAACTGGGGTGAGGGGTGATGGTCACAGTGGCAGATAGTGATATGGGATACCATTTTGAGGGCTGATGTGTGCATACATTGTAACTTGGCAGTAAAGCAAGGGTACCGTGCTGCAGGCGAGTGGTAATATTGTCTAGCGTGAATACTTAGCTGTGCAGGAAGCTGTGAAGCCCTCGGGAGTGTTTTAAAGACATTGCTCAGGAAAAAGCAGCTTTTCTTAAATCACTATTTGGAACCTCACATGTCGGCAGGTGGAGTCCTCGCCACCCTGTCAGGTCCTTGGATGGGTACAAGTCATGGTCACGGTCATCAGTCTGATATCTAATCTGTAGTCAGAGCCATTATTCCTTCTCACATCAGAACTGTTTGTCCTAAATGTGTTTTTTCTTGTTCTAGAAAATGAGCACTGATTAAAAATCCCATGGTCCTGAGGTTTGCCCAGAGGCACTTGTTCCAGGAATGCCCCTCCTACTTCAGAAAGTACAGGCCCTTGACACTTTACTCCAGCCATCGCTTAGCATTGTAGGCTAAAGCTGCTACCTGACAGTGTAGCAGGCCAAGATTTGAGAGCTGTGGCCAACCTCGTCAAGTACAGAAGAGAAGCTCCACCTGTAGTCACAAAGGAGAGATTCTAAGTGGTGCTCCAGATCAACTTCCACCATGTCAGCTGTGGAAGGGGGATGACTTCCTTTTGGCTCCCACAGAAGTAGCGAAACAGGGAGCTGTTAAGTGAGCTTTGATTATGCAGACATTTAGTTCTAAAGAGAATCAGGGCCTCTTGGCCCATTAGCTGCTCATAGAAAGAGTACTACTGTAAGGTCCCTACCCATCATGAGGTTGCTCCTCTTAATGGACCATGCTCTGCAGCTTTGATGAGATGCTACAAGTGGTGTGGTATCAGCCCTTACAGCTTCAGCTCAGCTTGATTTCCTGGCCCATAGGGTGTTCTTGCAAAGCCAACCTGTTGCTTTTTTTGTTTTTTAAATCAAAGGACAGTACCTGCTTTCTCTAACCACCTCTCTCTTCCAACCCCTTTGCCCCCTCTTGAATGATGTCTTATCCTTTGGAAAGAGCAAGGCTGCGATGTAACAACTATTGTCTGTGTCTCCTGTGTGTCTGTTTTTGTCACAAATGTATCTGGGGATGTTGGATGCATTCATTTTCTGTAATAAAGTTTCTTAATCAGTCTTCTCCAAAAGTAATCAGTGGGCTGTCTGCAATCTGTTTGAGATACTGAACCTCTGTATTTTGGGTTGATTATAATCAAGGTTTTGGAAGTACAAGCTTGCGGTAACCATTGATCTGAACTAACATTTACTGGAAAGATAACACCAAGAAGGGCAAGAGTTAAGTACTCTGAAGCCCCTGGATCAACCGTTCAGCCAGAGGGGTAGAGGGGAAGTTGGCTCTGGAGTCTTATGCAAGGATAAATATGTAATTTGCTGGATGCTAATGAGCTGCTGCTGATAAAGTGGCTGTGTACTTGTGGTCAGCCAGCCCTTCCGACCCGGCTTCCTGAGGCTGAGGGTTGGGCCTTAATTGGGTGACAGAGGCAGGCCCAGCAAGGGATTTAAGATGAGAGCCCTGGGGGCTACTTGCTGTTCTTGCTCCCTGGCTTAATTTCCTGCAGAGCCCAGGGGTACTTGTGAGGGAATGGCTGTTGGGGTGGGCTAGCTTGGCAGCCCCAGGCTTCCCTTTCTACCTCAGAGCACGCTCCCCTCCCCTCCCCCGACACACCTTGTTTTGTGTCTTGAGCATCCTCCCAAGATTTCAGCTTTAAAAAGAAGTTGGGATACCATACTGATGAAGGGAAAAAACCCCACATCCTCTCAATAGATACATAAGAAGTGGTTGATAAAATGCAGCAGCACACTTTAGTGATTAAAAAAAAACCCCTCAGAAAACGGAATGGAAGAGAACTTCCTCAACTTGATGAAGAGCATTTAGGAAAACCCACAGCTAATATACTCATGAAAGACTGAAAGCTTTGCTCCTGAGTTCAGCAAGACAAGGGGCCCAGTTATGCCACTTCTATTCACAATTGTACTAGAAGTTCTAGCCAGGGAAATGAGACAAGAAAAAGAAAAAGCCAGACTGGAAATAAAGGAATAAAGCTATGTCTATTTGCAGATGACATGGTTGTGTATATAGACAATCCTAAGGAATTTCCCAGGAAACTGTCACAACAAATAGATGAATTCAGCAAAGTTGCAGGATACAAGATCAACATGTGAAAATTTGTTGTATTTCTGTATATTAGCAATGAGCAATTTGAAAATGAAACTAAACAATTCTATTTACAACAGCATCAGAAAGAATAAAAACAGTGAAGAACTGAACAGAAGAAGTGCAAAACTTAAACAGGGAAACCCACAAAATGTTGTTTATTTAAAGACATTAAATACCTAAATAAATGGAAAGACATCCCATGTTCATGAGTTGGAAGACAGTATTGTTAAGATGGCAATAGTCTCAAGATGGATCTATAGATTGAATCCCTATCAGAATCCCAAGGTGGCTTATTTGTAGAAATTGACAAAGTGAGCCTAAGTTTCATATGGAAATTCAGTGTTGAAAAAGAGCAAAGTTCGGGGCCTTGGACTTCTAGGTTTCAAAACTTAGTGCAAAGCCACAGTAATCAAGGCAATGTGGTACTGGCATAAAGACTGACATACAAACCAATGGCACAACATTGAGAGTCCAGAAATACATCCATACATCTATGGCCAATTGATTTTCAACAAGGGTATCAATACCATTCTGTGAGGGAAAGAACAGTCTTTTAAACAAATAGTATTGGGACAACTGGGACAACTCATGCAAATGAATGAATTTTGAGCCCTATGTCACACACGCTACACAAAAAAAATTGTTCAACATGAGTCAAAGACCTAAATGTAAGAGCTAAAACTATAAAATTTAGTAGGAGACATAGGTGGTAAATCTTTGTGACCTTGGATTTGGCAATGGTTTCTTAGGACACCAGAAACACAAAGCAAGTAAAGAAAATAGATACATGTCACTCAGAATGGGCTTTGGGTTGAGGCCTGGGAGTGGCATTGCATCATTCTTGTTCATATTCCGTGGTTCCCAACTGAAGTGCAAGGGCAGTTGGGAGATGTGGTCATTCCTTGTGCCCAGAGAGAAATCGATGTGTGAACACATAGCATTGCCTCTACCATTCAGGGAGATGGGCTGGGGATGGTCGTTGGAGTCTTAACTAGATGAGGGATGCTAGGGGCTTGTGCAAGAGTGGTGGTGAGGCAAGTAGAAGACAGTAGCTGGATTCAAGAGATATTTAGCATTGCTGGGACTTGCTGGGGGATTGTATGTGGGGGATGAGGAAGAAGTTGAGAATGACTCTATTTTTCTCATGTGGGGCACTGGAGGGATGGCAACATTTTTCAAAAAGATAGAGCCCCCGAGGAGAAGCAGGTTTGAAGGGATCATCTCGAGGCTTAGCAGTGTTCAGAAAGGGTAACAGGTCTAAGCTCGCATTTCCCCACAAGGGAAAGTTTCTAACTTGGGATCACAGACCATTCATGCTGTCAGCCTCAGTCTTTCCATCTTCGGACTAGTCTGGAATTTGCATTTTTTTCAGGCTTTTTAAAATTGGTTTCCCTGTGGGAAAATCTGCAGCTCTGACACCCGGCTAGGATCTGTCTGCTATGGCATGATCTTACCAGAGTGTCAGAGCTAGACATTTCCCCGGAAGCAAACTAAATCCCTTGGCCTAGAGGGGACTCCACCTTCCACACTCACACTTCTAAATGTGTTTCTAAACCAGGAGCATTTGAGGGAAAGCTCAAAGAACCTTCCTATTGTTGGTCTCAGGCCACAGTTGGTGTTTTCAGTCCACACAGGAAATAGGAGATGCACATTTTCCTGGGCTGCATATTTTGTTCCAGGCCTGTGGTGGGGTTTTGTTTGAAAAGTCTTCTGGAAGCATGTCAGCAGTGGTGCTGTGACCATGTTCATCACCACACTTGACAGTTCCCCATGCAGGAGATGGAGAACACATGATGCTCTTGTCCTCTGTCTAAACTCTCAGCCGTTTACATGAAAAGGGGCTGATACTTTAGTGATGAAACATTAGCAGAAGGCTGAAATATGTCACTTAAAAATATTGGGTTAGCCATGATTTTTTTAATCCTCTTGTGCTGGAGCTGCTCTTCTATATCAAGAATCTCTCTTCTGCATGTATTTAATTTATCAAATAAAAGCAGCTGATTGAGGAGCACAACCCCCCAGAGTTGCTATCTCGATTTAGTTATTGAAGAGCATCCACAGACTGAGAGGCTGCACAGGATTTTAGAGGGAACATCAAATATCTAGCCTGGTGCCTGGAATGCAGGAAGAGTGCAAACGTGAACCCCTCCTGGTGATGCTCAACCCCCTCCCCACTCCAGGAATGAGACAGTCTGGGTTCTGGAGGGGCTAGGTGACTCATCTTACATTACACAGATAGTTGCGGCAGAGCTAGGATTCAAACTGAAGTCCGCCGGCTCCAAAGTCTGCCTGTGGAGAACACACGTTGCATGCCAAGTGTGCCACCCTGGAAGCTGAGGATATGGAAAGCGTGGCTCATTGGCAGGATCCTGGCCCTCGGAGTGGTTCACAGACTACTGTGACTTAAATAAACAGGCAACTGAAATTCAGTAACTGCTGCTAAAAGTCAGCAGCTAGTAAGGAGGAGGAGCAATTTATGCAGTGCCTAGGTTAGGGAAGTCTTCCTGGAGGAGGAGGTGCTTGCACCATTGGTTAAAGGCAGAGGAGGTCCTAAATGAAGAGGGCTGGGGAGCGGGGTTGGCACACACAGACGCATAGAGAGGAGAAGTGGTACAGTGTATACTGGGAAACTGCAAGCGGTTTCCTTTAGTAGGAGTTGTAGTAGTTCTTTGTTGCTGTGTAACAAATTACCCCAAACTCTAATGGCATAAAGTACAACAACCTTTAGTATCTCTCAGCAGTTTGGGTCAGGAATCCAGACCGCTTGCTGGATCGTCTGGTTCAGAATCTTGGTCAGGGTTGCAGTCATCTCAGGTCTAGTCTGCAGGAAGATTGCTTCCAAGCTCAGTCACAGGGTTCTAGGTAGTGTTTAGTTTCTCACCGTCTGTTGGCTGGAAGCCGCCCACATTTCATTGCCACATGGGTCTCTCTGTAGGGCAGCTCACAACATGGCAACTTGATTCATTCAGGGAGAGCAAGTGAGAAGAGCCAGGGGCACTGTGTGTAAGCAAGATGGAAGTCACAATTTCTTTGGAACCTAATCTCAGAAGCAAAACCCCATCCCTTTTGCCCTATTCTGTTCATTAGAAAGAAGTCACTAGGCTCAGCACTCACTCAAGTGGAGGACATTACACAGGGGCATGCATACCAGGAGGTGGAAGTCATTGGAAGCCCTGTCAGAAACTTGCAGTTGTACTTCATGTCCACTGTCGGGGTTTCTAGCACTCCCCGTGACCCTCCGAGCCTGCAGAGGGAAAAAAGGGGGAAAGGCATGCCCCGACAAAGCAAGAGCGGGAGAGATAAGAGCCGGCTGTCCGCCCGGTCCGCAGTCGCTGTCCCTGGAGACAATCAGACACCACAGGGAGCTCAGTCAAAGCAGGAACTCTTTATTGCAGCTTAGAGCACGGAATATAAACACATTATAGGGTGTGGTCTCTTCTGATTGGGTACACCTTATGCTAACAAGGCGATCTTCAAATTTCCAATTACGCACAGAGTTGTGCCCATGTGTAGTTGTCTCTGATGTAAGCAGCGGACTTAAGTGAGAACACTCGGTGGGAAGCTGTGGCACAGCAGAAATTCAAAGGTTCTCAGCGGCCATCTTCGTGGCGCAGCTGAAATTCAAAGGCAGTTCCCCACAGTCCACGTTATAGAAAGCCACCATTCTATTTGCATTCTTTTAAGGATTATTTCTTTTCCACATAAAATTACATCACAAAGATTCATGCATATTGTTTGTGTTGCTTTAGCTCATTTATTATGACTGCTTGTATTCCATTGTGCATATACACTGTAGATTATTTATTTCTTCCTGTGGATGGGCATCTGAGTTGCTGGGGCTGAGGAAGGGTCATTGGGGAAAACGGGAAGTGACTGCTCATAGGTTTGGGGGAGGGGTAATTACAATATGTGCTTTAAAAGGGGGAATTGTATGGCATGTGAATTATATCTTAATACAGCTGTTATAAAAATCTATGGCAATGCCAGTTTCAAAAAGACATATGCACCCCTATGTTAATCGCAGCACTATTTACAATAGCCAAGAAATGGAAGCAACCTAAGTGTCCATCAGTAGATGAATGGATAAAGAAGATGTGGTACATATACACAATGGAATACTATTCAACCATAAGAAGAAAACAAATCCTACCATCTGCAACAACATGGATGGAGCTAGAGGGTATTATGCTCAGTGAAATAAGCCAAGCCGAAAAAGACAAGTATCAAATGATTTCACTCATATGTGGAGTATAAGAACAAAGAAAAAAAAAAACTGAAGGAACAAAACAGCAGCAGACTCACAGAACCCAAGAACGGACTAATAGTTACCAAAGGGAAAGGGACTGGGGAAGATGGGTGGAAGGGAGGAATAAGAGGGAAAAAGGGGCATTACGATTAGCAGACACAATGTTGGGGGGGCACGGGGAGGGCTGTACAACTCAGAGAAGACAAGTAGTGATTCTATAGCATCTCGCTACACTGATGGACAGTGACTGTAATGGGGTTAGTGGGGGGACCTGATCAAGTGGGGAGTTTAGTAACCATAATGTTGCACATGCAATTGTAGATTAATGATACCAAAAAAAATCTATGGCAATGAATTTGAAAATATAGAGAAAAAACATGATCCTAGCAGAATGTTCAATGCCAAGATTGACCCAAGACAAACTAGAAAGCTTAGAGACAGAAATAATCACTAACAGATCGGAAGGGAAATTAAAGGTCTACCATTAAAAAAGAAAAAATCCGAGTGACTGATAAGCACATGGAAAGATGCTTCTGTCTGATAGGGAAATGTAAGTTAAAACCACAGACACCAGTGCACACCGCTGTAATGGCAAAAGTGAGGATGTAGAGCAAGTGGTGCTCTTGCACATTGCTGGTGAGAGAGAGGGTCAAGTGGTAGACACATTCTACTGCTTGGTGATACTAAAACGCAACATTTGCTAAAACTGAAAATTGTTAAGGGCGCAGATCCTAAGAGTTCTCATCACAAGGGAAGAAAACATTTTTTTTCTTTTTTGTATCTATATAAGATGATGGGTGTTAATTAAACTTATTGGAGTAGTCATTTCACAATATGTAAGTCAAGTCATCATGCTGTACACCTCAGACTTACACAGCACTGTATGTCCATTGTATCTCCATAAAACTGGAAGAAGTAGGACACTTGGTATTTATTCTCTGTCTGCCTGTTTGATTATAGCCGTCCTCGTAGGTGGGAAGTGGTATCCCTTTGTGGCTTTGATTTGCATTTCCCTAATGACTAATGACGTTGAACATCTTTGCATGTGCTTATTGGCAAGGATTGTTAATCCATTTTCCCAATGAGCAAATGGAGGCTCAGAGAGGTTAAGTGGCTCATCCCACATCATGCGGTCCAAGGCTCCTTTTTCCTTCAGTCTCCATGGAAGGTAGGGCTGTCTCAGCAGGTTGGTGTGAAGGTCAACCATAGTTCTCAGGAGCCTGCTCTAGCCCCACCCTGGGGCTTTTGGTTTGGCTAGGTCAGTTTCTGTTGCTGCCACCAAAGCCCTGAAATCTTGGGTCTCTGGCATCACTTTACAGCACCTACCATCTGCCTGTTGCACTCGAAGCCTTCTTGGTGCCCAGGACTTTCTCACAGACAGTATCTTGGCTTTACCCAAACCGGGGCTCGGACATCCTGGGTTAGCATACAGAGAATCCCACAATGCCAGGGCTGGCAGGGCCCTGTGAGAGCATCCAGTCCAAACCCTTGTCATTGGGGGGGAAACTGAGGCTCTGAGAATGTGGGGAACTGTCTGAAGTCTCACAGAATGTTCCTGACGGAGCTGTGGAGGGGGCAGAACTCTTCCTGCTGTGCACATGAGGGAAAAACCAGGACAACACTGTTGCCTTTACTCCCTTCTCAAGCAAGGGAGTGTGCAGCCCTGGCTGTCCTGCGGGGGAAGGGCAAGCGGCTGCTGGCTGAGCTCAGCACAGAACCAGGCCAGAGCTTCCCGCTGCTGTGCAGACGGGGAGCCACCGCCGAGAGCTGGATCTGACCCGTGCTAGCAGGTGCCCTGATCTGGTAGAGCAAGGTCTTCTGCCCTGGTGACAGGTTAACCAGTCACTTGAGAAAGGTAAAGATAAATGGATTTCTCCTCCAAAACCTTTGACCTCTGCCGATCAGGTGCAAAGTATGCTCAGCCCCAACAGAGTTGTCAGGGGGAGGGAGGGAGTAATAGGCCTTTTCTTTTTCAGTGTTAAGCTTTGACCTTCAGCCAGGCCACTTGTTTCCTTAAGGCCACAGTCTCACTGTGGTCAGTGAGGGAGGAAGCCTGTGTTTGCTGGAACCGCCTCCCCTCTCCCCACTGCAAGTAATGCTGTTGCTGCTTTCTTTGGAGGATTGGGCTGCCCCATGAAGGTCAGCTGTCCTTCTAGAATGTCAGGGCTGCAAGCTGGCCTGCAGCACTGAGGTGGGGCCCTGGGCTGGGAGACGAAGCCTGCGCGCCCTCCTCAGCCTGTCCACTAATGCTCGGTTGCCACGGGCACACACGTTGCTGAGCCTGTTTCCTCATCTATAAAACGGGGTTAAGAACAGCCCTATCAGCCCTATAGCTTCATGAAGATAAAACCAGATCACACATCTTGACGTACTTATAAGTCCTGAGTGGACAGGTAACAGTTAATACCCCTAACATAAAAAGAGCTACCAATAACAATAGGGAAAGTCCTCAAAAATAGGGGCTACAAATGACCATTTAATATATGAAAAACTTCAAGCTAATAAAAAATACAAATTAAGACAAAAAGATACTTTTACTTACTCCAGTGCCAAAGCTACGAAGAGTGATAATACTTGGAGCTGGCCAAGGTGTGAGGGAGGAAACTAGTATAGAATGTCTGGGGGGGCAGTTTAGCAACGTGTATGAGATTTCTGAAAAGTGCACATCCTTTGCTCTTGGGACACATACTAAGAAAACAACCAACACACATGCAAAACTCTAAGTCCTACCGTCAGTTTATTCTTTTTAACATTTTGGGATTCAGATTTTTAACATTCAGATTGTGATTTTTATGGAAAGCAAACTTCCATAGTGCTGTAAAAAATGTAGCCAATTCGAAAAATACTTGTATTAAGGTAAAAACATTTTCTTTCTAATTTCTCTTCCAACTACTTAGCCAAGTTAAAAAATTTCAGAAAACTGACAGATTTTTGCATTTGTATTCCTTTGCTGTGGAATCCAGAAATACTCAAATTACATATCAAATCTATGTAAATGGTGAAGCTATTAAATATATTTAAATGACAGCCTATTAGGAAGTTGACGCATTTTTCACTATGTCCTACAGATGTAAGACCTCCACGTCTTGATCTGTGCATGTTTATACCTATTAGAGTCTTTCTGTGTTTTCTTGACTCTTAGTTTTTATTTAATTTAAACAACATAATACTCAGAGTAGCTGTAAATTAGGTGCGAATATTTTTTGAAAACCCTACACATCTTGAAACCTAGTACACCTACCTGCATTTTATGTTATTTTTATACTTCTTGTATGCATGGAATACTTCACAACAGATTTGTGAAAAGAAAGAGCATTATAAGTGAAAAATTATGGAACAAGCTTGATCACAGCCTTGCTTATAACGGTAAAAGGTTTTGAAGAATTTTGTGTGGTGTATAGCTATAATAACGCCCCCGGTGAATTAGGCCTCCCTGGGTCGTGCCTCCTTTGCAACGGAACATTCTTCTCCTTCCATTCAAGAGGTAGAATGGACTCTCCCGCCCCTTTGACCTAGGCTGGACTGGTGACTTGCTTTGGCTGATAGAATGCATCAGAAGTGCTGCTCTGTGACTGCCAAGCTGAGGCCTTACGAAGCCCTGCAGCTTCTGTTTTCACCGTCCTGGAATCTGCAGAGCACTGGCAGACACCCGAGTGTGAACTCTGGGGCCTTTGAGCCCCAGCCAAGCTGGGGGATGCCTGTAACTGCATGAGTGAGCCCAAGAGAGCCCAGCAGAAGGACCACGAGGCCATCAGCAAAATCATGAGAAATAACGCCTCATTGTTATTTTAAAGCACTAGGTTTTGGGGCGATTTGTAGGCATAGGCAGCTGAAATAGTAAATGGTCAAAAACAGGCAAATAACTAAAAAAAAGATCATAGAGCTATACATTGAAATGCTAAGATGTCTTTAAAAATGCTGACATAGATTCTGTACATATTGACATGGAACTGTATCACTATATATTTGAAGTAATGAGACATTGTAAATAAATATGTATAATATAACCCATTTTGAAAAGAAGGTAATATATATGTATTTATACCTAAATGTGTAATTAGGATAAGCCCCATGCCATTGCTGATAGCCAACCATTTTTGACCTACTGAAACAACTGTTTCCTGTGATTCAAGTCATGCTTGAGATGGGTGGAAGGCTCTACCCGTGTCAGGGCTGGAAGGCTCCACAGCAAAAGGCTAACTGTGGCTCTCTTCTGCTGATGCATAATGGCCACTGTTTTCTTTTTGCTCATCTGTGTTTTCTAGATCTTGGATGTGGAGCATGTATTTCTTGTAGTGTTCAGGAAGAAACAGAAGGAAGGTCTTCTATTTATATAGTGCTAATGAGTGTGTGAGCAATGCCGCCTGGATGAGGAAACCAAGCTGGGTGGGGAGAAAGGCTGGGCGGGGCCTGGGCCACGTGCCCCATTGGCGTGAATGCCCTGTGGTTCAGGTCAGGTTCACAGAGGCTGAGAGCAGAGGTTCCCGGTGGGGGGGGCGGCTGGCCGTGGAGCTGGGCTCACGCTGTGCATCAGCTTGCCCTGTTAATCATTGCCTTTTGGTCCCCAGGGGCAGGGTCGGCCTCCATCCTCTTCAGGCAAAGGGGCAAGGGGCAAGGGCCAGCCTGCCCCTTGGGTGGCTCGTGCAAGTGTAGGAGGGATGGCCCAGTCCACGGCGTCCTTCACGTGATGCAGGTCATACCCAGATGGCTGCCTCCCCTTTCGAACTGGAGCATCTCCAGGGGCAGTGGAGCTCTGGAGGGTCTGAGATTTGGAGGAAGCCTTGGAAATCATCTGGCACCATCCCTGCAGGATGCAGGACTCTCCCCAGCAGGAGCTCCGTCCCTGCCCCCCCAGAGGTTGCCATCCTCTGCCTGTTTAACCACAGCCATGTGGTGATGGGGGGCTCATTACTCTCAGAGGCAGCCACTCCATGTGGCAGTGACCAATAGAAAATCCATCCTCACTGGGAATCCCCAGTCGGCTCTACCTGCCTCCAGTCAGAATCCTCTCTTCCAACTTTGGGCCGGTCCACTTCTCCTTCGTGCACGCAGTCCTGAGCAGAGTCACTTTCTCTAAGTGAAAAACGTCCTCTGAGAAACACATCTGTGCTGACCACGTGGCATATTCCAGCCATGGGGCTTGATACTGTGGTGTACATGTGCTACTTCATTTACTTATCCAGACAACCCTGTGAATGAGGTACGAATATCTACATTGTGCACATGGAGAAACTGAGGCCCAACAAGGGAACGTGACTGCCCAAAGGAATATACGAGGCAGTGGTGGAAGTGGGGTTTGACCCTGGTCTGTCTTTTCAAACCACTGTATTCTATAGCTGCCTTCATTTCATTGATTGACACCTGCCTTCATTTGACATGGAATTTGAGATAGCTTAGAACATCCACAATTTAAGAAAATAGAAATGGAGAAGCAAGCCTAGAGAAAACACAAACAGCAGTAGAAAATCAAAATAAAGAAATGTGTCATCATGTAGAACATCAGGGCTACAGTTAACAGGAAGGGTTATCAGAGGCTCTGAATTGCCAGGCTGCCAACGTGAAAAGGGAAAGCCAATTATCCTTCTAATTCTCATTACCAGTAAGAGGTTCTTTAGACAGCTGGCAAAGGATTCTAAAACCCATTTATGAGTACTGTTGATGATACTATCAACTGTTAGCACTTGGCACCTTCCAGGTGCCATGAAAGCCCTGTTTGGGTTCTGATGTCAATGATGGGTAAGAGGTATGTGTGTGCCTGCGTCTGTCTCTGTCTGCATCTGTTCTTTAACCCATACCTCTATGTGTCTCTGTACCAGTAACTGTGTCTCTGTAAGTACCTGCAATGTATCTCTGTACCTCTTTCTGTGTCTCAGTCTGTACCTGTATCTGGATTTATATAAATACCTGTATCTATGTGTCTAAGTGTACCTTTACCTGACTTTCCATTGTACCAGTATCAGTGTTTCTTTCTGTATCTGCGTCTCTATTTGTAATGTACCTTTGTCCCTACCTGTATATGAATCGGCTTCAATATCTGTAACTGTATCTGTGGCTTTATTTGGATCAGTACCTTTCTCCTATGAATAACTGTATCTCTCTGTTACAGTAAATGCCTGTGTCTCTGTACCTGTATCTGTGTATGTAACTGTATCTGAACCTGGATCTTTATTTGGATTTGTGTCTGTCTCTATCTGTTCTGTATCTGTGTTTTTACTTGTACCTTTGTCTGTGTCTATCTTTTAATGAAATAGAAGTGTACCTGTATTTTTGTCTCTGTAAGTACCTGTATCCGTGTCTCTATCAGTACCAGTGACTGGGTCTCTAGCAATACTTTTATTTGTATCTATATCTGTACATGTATCTGTGTCTCTAATTGTATCTGTCTGTTTCTCTATCTGGCTTTTTATCTGGACCTGTGTGTGTGTCTATGTAAGTACCTGTCACTATATCTCTACTGTACCAATGTTAGTGTCTCTACAAGTAACTGTATCTGGATTTCTATCTGTATCTGTAAATGGGTCTCTATATCTGTGTCTTTATCTGTGCCTGTATCTGCTTGCTGTCTGTACATTTCTCTACATTTCTGTAAGAACCAGTATCTGTGTCTCTATTTGTGACTGTGTGTGTCTTTGTATGTACCAGGGTCAATGTCTTTATGTGTCCCTGTATCTGTGTCTCTACCTAGATCTGTATATGGATTTGTTTGTTTACCTGTATGTGGGTCTCTATCAGCCTATACCAGTATCTTTATCAATCACTATATCTGTGTCTCTATCTGTAAATTTATTTTTATCTGTATCGTACCCCTGTTTGTGTCTCCATCTGTAATGCTTTCTGGATCTGTAGCTCTACCTGTATCTGGGTTTCTGTCTCTATGCCTTTATCTCTATCTGTACCTCTAGGTTGGTTTCTGTACTTCTGTGTGTCTGTATTGGTACTTGTTTCTGGTTCTGTCTGTAACTGTATCTGTTTTTCTATCTGTTCCTGTATTTTTTGTTCTGTATGTACCCATATCTTGCCACTCTATAACCTCTATGTCTCATTCTGAACCTGTTTCTATGTATCGATCTGTATCAGTATCCAGATCTCATTCCACACATTATTTTGCCTACCTGTTTTAGTATCTGGGTCCCTGTCTCTACCTTTATCTGTATCTACATCTGACACTATATCTGAGTCTGTCGCTATCTGGAAATGTATTTGGATCTTGATCTGTCCCTGTGTCTAGGTGTCTTTCTGTATGTGCGTCTCTCTCTATCTTTATCTCTATGTGTATCTGTACTGTTGTCTCTATTAGTATATGGGTCTGGTCTCTTTCTGAATCTTTATCCGTGTCTCTATTTGTACCTATATCTAGTCTCTACCTGTTTCTGTATCTAGGCCTCTACATGTAACTCTTTCTAGGACTCTTTTTGTACCTGAATCTGGTTGTGTATGTGTACCTGTTTCTGGGACTCAGTCTTTACTTTATCTACCTTAACTGGTCTCTGCTGTTATCTGTATCTGTGTATCTTTATCTGTATTTGTGTCTCTCTCTGCATTGTATCTGTATCTATATATACATGTGTATCTGTGTCTCCATCTGTACCCATTTCTGCATCTATATCTCTACCTGTATCTGTACCTATATCTGTCTCCCTATAAGTATCTGTATCTTTGTCTCTGAACCTTGATCTGGTTTTCTATAATTGTCTCTTTTTGTCTCTATATCTACCTGTATCTGTATTTCTATCTAACTGCATCTATTTCTCTATCTTCACCTCTATTGGTCTCTATTAATACCTGCATCTGTGTTGCTATCTTATTTCTGAGTCTCTGTCTCTACCTGTATCTACATTTATATCTGTACCTATGTCTATCTCTCTATGTGTTCCTGTATCTGGGTGTCTATCTGTACCTGTCTCTCTCTCTTTTTCTCTCTCCCTGTATCTGTGTCTCTCTCTGTACCCGCATCCATGTGCTTATCCATACCTGTGTCTGTGTCTATCTGCCCCTGTATCTGGATTGGTATCTGTGCCCGTATCTATGTTGAAGAAACCTGGAGATGCTCTGGGACTTGCAGGAAGACTTATGAAAGCTGCCTGTTAGCTCTGCTGTAAGAAAGGACCACAAACTGACCAGGTGGCTTAAACAAGTGAATTTATTGTCCTGATGTTCTGATGGCTGAAAGTCTGAGACTGATATCTTGGCAAAGGTAGCTCCTTCTGAGGGCTGTGTTGGAGCCTCTGTTCCATGCCTCTCCCCCAGCTGCTGGCTGTGTGCCTGCAGACTTTGGCACTCCTTGGCATGTAGAACCATTGCTGATGTCTGTCTGCATCTTCACACCGCAGTCTTCTCTTGGTGCGGGTGCTTCTGTGTCCAACCTGCTGCTTTTTAGAAGGGCACCAGTCATGCAAAAATAGGACCCACCCTACTGACCTCATCTTACCTAAGGACATATGCATTTACCCTGTTTTCAAATAAGGTCACATTCTGAAGTGTGGCTGTTAGGACTTCATATGAACATTTCCGGACAGAATTCATCACATAACAATCATCTCACTCCTTCATTTCACTGTCAAGCTTATACCTATACAAGCTCCTGACTCCAGCCATCTCTGAGTTCTCACTGGGGCCTGGGACAGCTAGTTGAGAAGGCCCCTGGGGAGGGTAGCTCCAGAGTAACCCAGAGGACAAGCCTGTGGGGCAAGGGTCTGGGGGCAGGGGGGTCTCTGCAGAGTGTGCCGCTACGGCTACCTAGAATGGGAATGGGCAAGGAGAACCAGTGAGGTCGCGTTAGGTGGCACTGCCACAACAAATGAGCCCGTCTCCATGCTCAACTCAAAGATTTCTTTCTCACTTACACAGTACGTCCACCGAGGGCCAGTCGGAGTGTTCAGCTGCGTATTGTTCTCAGTCAGAGCGCAGGCAGAGGGAGGCTCTGTCTTCATGATTCCACTACCCCCAAGGCAGGAAAAGGAAACGTGTCACATTGGATACTGGCTCTCAATGTCCCTGCCCAGAAGTGAGGTTCCACACTTGTGTCTACATACCAACAGCCAGAGCAGATCACATGGTCACACCTAATCCCAAGGGATCAGGGACACTCAACTCTGCCGTGTGTCTGGAAGAAGAGCTGAAAACATTTGGAGAATGGAAGGCCTCAGAAAGCCCGGGGTGAGGGGTTCTGCTTCTTTCTCCCCACTGCATCTCTCTTTCCAAAAGGAACCGTATGCTGTGGTTAGCCAAGGCAATTTATACATACTGCTCCAGCCTAAGTATTAGTAGTCTTAAAAGAGTCCCTATTTGGACACAGATTACCCCCTCTTTGGTAGCAAGAGATTAAGGCTGCCTGTGTGCCAGGGGGTAGATGCTGCTAGGAAGGGAGACACTCTGGTGGACCATATGCTAAATTGTGAAGCCACTTCTGGTTACATGTTATTCTCTGTGTTAATTTACTTTTTATTACCTTTCAGCCTGCAGGTCAAGCTTCTTTTGATACATAACGTGGTGTCAGTTTTGTCCTGGGGTGAGGACAAGGAGACAGCATCCTTCAGAGGCCGGCATGGTGGTGGCGATGGTGGCCAGCAAGGGGCCTCTACGGGAAGGCAAATTATCAGGGTGAGCGTCAGGGGCCTGTGTCGTCCTCCCCTGCCCCCAGAAGTCTCCTTTTGACGACCACGGAGGCTTGGGGCTTGCTCCTTCAGGGCTGGCAGGAAGCCCCTTAACATCTCATGCCAGGACAGGGAATGGGGAATGAAGAATGCAGCCTGCTCCTCTGGAAGGGCGGGGGTTGCCAGCGCCACCTCCTGGTCACGAGGAGGTTGTGCTCTCTCTCCTCCCACCTTCCTGCCACAGGTCTTCGAGCCGAATTCTTCCTTTGGCCTGGAATGTCCTTCCCCTACTTGCCTCCTGTCTGGCTTCTCATCCGTTTGCACTTGGCTAAAATGTCCCTTCCTTAGAGACACTGACCGTTACTGTTCTCTTAGTACATTACTCTTTCCCTCCATCCTATTCATTTCCTTCAGGACAGTTTTAACGTCTGAATAACTATTTCTTTGTCCAGTTTTTGTTTCCTCCCTAGACTATAAGCTCCATAAGGGTAAAAACTATGCCTGCTTTATCCATCGTGGTACCCCACGGCCTGGCACAGTGCTTGGCATTTAGTGGGCCCTCAGCATGTATTTGCTAAATGAACAAACGCATGCTTAAAGAGATGAATGATTGTATGCAGTTGAATTTGATCTCTAAGGATTCGCTCATTTCTTGGCCCTGAACAACAATGTAGGAAGATGAGAAGCACTCTGAAAAGCCAAAATTGAATTCTAATTCAAAATGGCCCTTCCACGGTCAAACACACAAAACTGAAAATGATCTGGAGGTCAGAATAGGAGCCCAATAAATACACAGAAACACCATATTGGAATATATCAGAGGACAACAGGCCTCTAGGAACATCCCCACTGCTGGCAAGTTCTGTGGCCCATGAAGATGGCGCCAGCTCATGGGTGACATGTGTGAGGCCAACCAGCGATGGAACCATACAGAAGGAAGTGTACTCATCTGTGGGAGTGTGAGAGCTCAGCGGTGAGGTCCAAAGTGCTGACAATCTCTCTTGGCCAGGCCGAAGGGCGGTGTGTGTGACTCCATTCTGTGTACACACACTCTAACTCGCACACTTGCACACAGAGATGAGAATGTGTTCAGGTGCCTTTGTGGCATATAGACATCCTTCCTGCATGCAGAGATTATTCAGAGGCTCTCAGTGCAGGGATTGTTAGCCCCATTTTTCAGGAAAGGAAACTGAGGCTCAAAGATATTACGTTCATTGTCTAAAGTCATGCCACGAATGTGTAGAGAGCAGGCAGGGTGACCTCAACCACCTGTCTGCCCAGGGCTGGCCTCTTAATAGGTGGGGTTTAGGGGACTAGAGCCCAGGGCTTGTGATGGAGCGACACTATGGTTGGCAGTGCAGATGTAAATGTATCTGCTTTGTGATCAGCCATGGGAGGGTCTGCTTCTGGCTGCGGTGAGTGAGGGTATTTACAGTGAGAAAGGCCTCCAGATAATTAGTAGACTTTCCTCCTCCCAAGAGGGTTTCCCCCAACCCCCTTACCCCCTGAGAACCACTGCATTGGAAGGCACATGGGAAAACAAGTCCTTAAGGATCTGACTTTTACTTAATGAGCTCGTTATAAAGGCCACTGAACGTGTTCCCAGCCAGAGGTCAGTCAGACCTACATTTCTCAAACTCGCTTGATCACTGGCAGTTAATAGCCCTCAAGGTGACTGTGAGGTGCCCACGTGTCTCCTGAGAAGAGGAAGACGGTTCTGTCTGGAGGAATGCTGCTGTTCTGCACACGTGGTGTATTTTCAGTCCTCGGGGACAAGCTCATCGAGGTCCATGGGTACCCATCAGGTCTGTCTGCCAGACACTTGTGCTAACTGGAACACACCATCCTGTCTCCCAGGCCACGGCAGAGGTTTTATCGAAAACACATTCAGTGTCTTTCCTGGTCCTTTCTCACACATGGACAACTCAGATAGGACTCTGCTTGAATTCTACCCATCACGCAAAGGGCTTGTCTCCTTTGGAAAGGGCTGCCTCAAAAAAAGTTTAAAGCAAAGATTTTTGTTTACTATAAAACCTGTTTAGTGAATGGCTTTTATATATGTGTGTGGGCCAAGGAACCAGGCTCCAGGGCCTTCTGCCTCCACCCACATTCCCAAAGTGTTCATACTTGCAAAAGAAAAGAAAAAAAATTTGTTTCTCCTTGATTTTTTTGGAGGGGTAGTGTAAAATAAATTAAATGGAAAATCCCATAGCTTTAAATGACCCCAAAATCCATGATGGAAAGCTCACAAATCAAACTCCCATGCACTGCTTCCTGGAAGCTCCTCAGAACAGTAACCCTGCTGATTAGGATTCCCTTTCATGTTCGGCTTTGGTGGCACCTCCTCAGGAAGTCTTTGGGCACCCCTACCCTGTGTGCCTCCCATCCCCATGCGGGTTAGTTAGTCATTCATCCATTTATTCATTCAATAAGTATATGCCAGGCACCGAACAAGGTGCTGGTAAACAGACAAGACAGACACAGACAAAATTCCCCACCGTCATGGAGCCGACATTCTAGCTGGGGGACACCGATAATATGCCAGATAAAGAAGGGTATTGCAGAGTACACCAGAAGGTGGTAAGTGCTATGGGTAAAAGTACAGCATGGAAGAGGCCTGCAGGTGCCAGACGGTGGAGGTGGTGCTGTAATTTCAGACTGAGGGAGAGTGCCATGTGGCTGAGAGAAGTGCATTCCAGGCATAGGGAACAGCATGTGTAAAGGCCCTGAGGAGAAGCGTGCTTGATGTGTATGAGGAACCACAGGGAGACACATGGGCCTGGAATGAAGTGTATGAGAAGTGGAGCTGGGGGAACAGGATCACAGAGTGGTTCCTTCCATCGTAACATGGAGGTGTTCCTCTTGCCATGCTAGCTCACCTTATCATCATCGTTCCTGTTCTCAGCTGGATTCCCTGGGAATCCGACTCTGGCTGGAGTTTAGTTGCTCTCAGGACCAACACCTGGCTAAGAGAAGGGCAGGAAGCAGAGTGGGCATAGGGAGAAGTTGAGCTGTGGTGAAGTCACAAGGACTCAGCCACCTGACAGCGAGTCTGGAGTTCGGATGGCTCTTGGGAGTCATTCTGAGCTGTGGAGAGGGGGCTGGGCCATTATTCTCCTCCTGACATTCACCAGTCACTGGATGGGGCTGCCCCACAGAGGCTATGTGACCTGGGACAGGGGTACTCTCTAGCTGTGGGCAATTCCTGCAGAAGCTGACCCCTGGGGATGCTGACGCTCAAGGAAACTGACACTTGAGAAGCAGCATTCCAAAAGCCTGGTGTCGGAGTTTTCTGGCCTCTCTCCCGCCGGTCCTGATCTCGGTCAGGACCACAGCTCTTTGTGTTACAAGCTCTTTCTGCGACCCTCTGAGCCAGCGGAGGGGAGGAAGGGAGGGAGAGAGGCTTGCCCCAACAGGCAGAGCAAGGGAGGTAAGCGCCGGCTGTCCGCCCGTTCCCACAGCCTCTGCCGCTGGCCACTCGCCGGAGACAATCAGACGAGACAGGAAGTTCACTCGAAGGAAGAACTCGTTTACTGGGGCTCAGGGCATGGGATATATAGGGTGAAGTCTCTCCTGATTGGTTACACCTATGCTAATAAGGCGACTTTCAACTTTCCAATCATGCACAGAGTTGTGCGCATGCGCAGCTGAACCCCAGGGGGCTTTCAGCGGCCATCTTTGGCGAGGCTGAGATTTAATTCAAAGGTAGTTCTCAGCGGCCACCCTCGTGGCGAGGCTGAGATTCAAGGCAGTTCCCCACAGCCTGGGAAATGAGTGCTTGAGTCATGAGAGGGCATTTGGGTGGTGCATCTCGCCTCCTCTACACTGCCTATCACTGAGGATTTACCATAAGCCAGGCACCCTGCTAAGCACTTTATAAGAATTTTCTCATTTAGTCCTCACACAAAGCCTGTGAGTTGTGTGTTATTATTAGCTCTACTTTATATATGAGACTTAGAGAGGCTGAGGAGCCTGCTCAGTGTCCACACTACAGCACAGCTAAGTGGGGTTTGCGGTGCTGATGTATCTAACTCTACAGCATGGGCCCCTAAGCGCTAGATTTATCTCCTTTGCTCTGAGCTCCCTGCCTCTGATGCAGCCCAAGGACAAGACCGCCTCTTCACTGCAGTGACGCCTACCGAAGGGTTCACTGCTCCCCCACCTGCCTGGCCCATCTTTCTGTCCTGCCCTGTGCTGTTGACTTTCTGGGTCCTGAGGCAGAGCTCCTAGTCCCCTCTAACCAGCTCCTCTCCTCAGAGGCAGCCTCTGCTCCAGCCTGCTCGGGTCCCTTGGAAACTTGCCCAGCCACAGACCTCTGATGAGAGGGTTCATGACATCAAGGGTATCAGGGGTGAACAGGCTTAGAGACCTGGGCTGATCTGAGGTCTTGGATCCGCCTGAGGTTGACAGGAACCAGACTGAGTTGTGTCCCCTTCAGATCATATATTGAAGCCCTAACCCTCAAAATGTGACTGTATTTGAAGATAAGGTCTTTAAAGAGGTAATTAATGTAAAATGAGGCCATTAGGATGGGCCTTAATCCAATATGACTGATTTATTTATCAGATGAGGAGATTAGGACATAGACATGTATGGAGAGAAGACCACGTGACCACAATCTCAGACTTCTAGCCTCTAGAATTCTCAGAAAATAAATGTCTATTGTTTAAGCCACTCAGTCTGTGGGACTTTGTTATGGCAGCCCGAGCAGAGCCACATACCAGGCCTCCCAACTTGCAGGCTCCTGCTCTTTGCTCAGCACCGATCACTATGGCTTGGCACCATTCATTGGGACTGAGCTTGATATAAGGCCAAGAGCGGTGGCCTTGGGCTCAGAAAATATGGGGCCTTTCTTCCTTTCTGTCCAATGGGGTGACCCTGAACAAGTCACTTTACTGAGCTTCTATGCCCCCATCTGGAAATTGGGAGGAATGCTGGAGCATTTCCTTCCTAGGGGCTCATTCAGTGTCTGGGCACGGTGTTGGCATTTTCAAGGGCTTGAGGGAAATATTGTAGGGTCTATGGAGACACAGCCTCTTGTCATGATAACCTCAAACACTTGAGCAGAGCTTCATGTTACCCGAGGGGAACCTGTTCTGTAATGGAGGGCACCACATGCCTAATCCATTTCCAGGGACAAAAGAAGTATACACCCGAGTGGCACCTGAGGGCCCTGACTTACTGCCCTGGGGTACTGGCAGCTGTTAGGACACATGCCCTGAAGGTGTCAGGGCAACTATGCCCGACTGGCACACAGGGATCTGAGAGTGAATGGCCTTGTGGTCGGCGCCAGGTTCTGCAACAGCCTGACTCACTGCCTCGTTGTCTTCATGGGACTGGTGCACCTCCACCCCTGGCAGTGAGAAGGGAGGGAGGGAGAGAGCGAGAAGAAGACGAAGGAGAAGGGGAAGGAGAAGGAGGAGTGGGAGAAAAAGAAGAAGGGGACCTGGGGAGAAGGAGAAAGTGTGAGCAGGCTGTCCATGCTTCTGTGCCTCTGGAAGTAAGGGGCATAGCCGTGTAGCACCGCTCCTGGGGCTCCAGAGGAATGCGGATCCGTAACCCCTCTCAACCACATGGAATGGGTAGGGATGTCATTGAATTATCATGACACGAATACTCACATTATTAGTTATTACAGGGGAGGTAGCGCATCACCAGAACCCACGATTTTCCCCCTCGAACTTGCAGAGCCCACATTTTTCTCTCCTCAGTTCACCTTGAAGTTTGAGCTTCAGGATGGGATTGAGGTGAGGCAATAACTCGCTCTGAAGGAGCCCTCAAGTGATTGGTGTTTAGACGGAAGCCAGAAGATCCCCCCGTCCCTGGAAGAGACCCGTATAGTGACGGGAGCCTGCTGGTCAGTGTATCCCCATCTCACTCACAGGGCACCTGGGTATCAAATCAGTACAGCTTTCTTGGGAACCCAGGGAGCTGGCAGTTCTTTTTTTTTTTTTAACAATTTATTTTGGTATCATTAACCTACAATTACATGAGCAATATTGTGGTGATTAAACTACCCTCTTCATCAGGTCCCCCCCACCAACCCTACTACAGTCACTGTCCATCAGCGTAGTGAGATGCAAATCACTACTTTTCTTCTCTGAGTTGTAAAGCCCTCCCAGTGCCCTCCCACATTATGTCTGCTAATCGTAATGCCCCTTTTACCCTCCTATCCCTCTCTTCCCACCCATCTTCCCCAGTCCCTTCCCTTTGGTAACTATCAGTCCATTCTTGGGTTCTGTGAGTCTGCCGCTGTTTTGTTCCTTCAGTTTTTTTCTTTGTTCTTATACTCCACATATGAGTGAAATCATTTGATACTTGTCTTTTTCGGCTTGGCTTATTTCACTGAGCATAATACCCTCTAGCTCCATTAATGTTGGTGCAAATGGTAGATTTGTTTTCTTCTTATAGCTGAATAATATTCCATTGTGTATATGTACCACCTCTTCTTAATCCATTCATCTACTGATGGACACTTAGGTTGCTTCCATTTCTTGGCTATTGTAAATAGTGCTGCAATAAACATAGGGGTGCATCTGTCTTTTTGAAACTGGGCTGCTGCATTCTTAGGGTAAATTCCTAGGAGTGGGATTCCTGGGTCAAATGGTATTTCTATTTTGAGTTTTTTGAGGAACCTCCATACTGCTTTCTACAATGGTTGAACTAATTTGCATTCCCACCAGCAGTGTAGGAGGGTTCCCTTTTCTCCACATCCTCGCCAACACTTGTTGTTGTTTGTGTTTTGGATGTTGGCCATCCTCAC
>JAQQAC010016209.1:124989604-125027499 GCA_029783875.1 Phataginus tricuspis | reverse complement strand
AGTCTTGGAAGGCTGTATTTTTCTAAGAAGTTGTCCATTTCTTCTAGGTTTTGGAGCTTGTTAGCATATAGATGCTCTTAATATTCTCTTATAATTCTTTGTATTTCTGTGGGGTCCGTCATTATTTTTCCTTTCTCATTTCTGATTCTGTTTATGTGTGTATATTCTCTTTTTCTCTTAATGAATCTGGCTAGGGGTTTATCTATTTTGTTTATTTTTTCAAAGAACCAGCTTTTGGTTTCATTGATTTTTTCTATTGTTTTATTCTTCTCTACTTTATTTATTTCTTCTCTGATCTTTATTATGTCTCTCCTTCTGGTGACTTTGGGCCTCATTTGTTCTTTTTCCAATTTCAATAATTGTGTCTTTAGGCTGTTCATTTGGGAATGTTCTTCCTTCTTTAAATAGGCCTGGATTGCAATATACTTTCCTCTTAGAACTGCCTTTGCTGCGTCCCACAGAAGTTGTAGCTTTGTGTTGTTGTTGTCATTAGTCTCCATATATTGTTTGGTTTCTGTTTTGATTTGGTCATTAACCCATTGATTCATTAGGAGAATGTTGTTAGGTCTCCATGTATTTGTGAGCCTTTTTGATTTCTTTCTAAAATTTATCTCTAGTTTTATAACTTTGTGATCTGAGAAGTTGGTTGGTAGGATTTCAATGTTTTTGAATTTACTGAGGTTCTTTTTGTGGCCTAGTATGTGGTCTATTCTGGAAAATGTTCCATGTGCACTTGAGAAGAATGTGTATCCTGTTGCTTTTGGGTGCAGAGTTCTGTAGATATCAGTTAGGTCCATCTGTTCTAGTGTGTTGTTCAGTGCCTCTGTGTCTTTACTTATCCTCTGCCTGGTTGATCTATCCTTTGGAGTGAGTGGTGTGTTAAAGTCTCCTAAAATAATTGCATTGCTTTCTATTTCCTCCTTCACTTCTGTTAGTATTTGTTTCACATATGCTGACGCTCGTGTGTTGGGTGCATATATATTTATAATGGTTATATCTTCTTGTTGGTCTGACCCCTTTATCATTATGTAATGTCCATCTTTATCTCTTGCTACTTTCTTCGTTTTGAAGTCTATTTTATCTGATACAAGTACTGCAACACCTGCTTTTTTCTCTTTGTTGTTTGCATGAAATATCTTTTTCCATCCCTTCACTTTTAGTCTGTGTATATCTTTGGGTTTGAGGTGAGTCTCTTGTAAGCAGCATATAGATGGGTCTTGCTTTTTCATCCACTCTGTTTCTCTTGTGTCTTTTGATTGGTGCATTCAGTCCGTTTACATTTAGGGTGATTATTGATAGATATGTATTTATTGCCATTGCTGGCTTTAGATTCGTGGTTACCAAAGGTTCAAGGGTTGTTTCTTTACTATCTAAAAATCTAACTTAACTTTCTTGTTAAGTTATTGTGAACACCGTCCGATGTTTCTTTATCTCTCAGTTCCTATTCTTCCTCCTCCTTTCTTTATATATTAGGTGTTTTACTCTTTGCCTTTAGTTAGTATTTGGATGGTCTGCTTTCTTTGCTATGTTTTATATTTTCTCTGGTGACCTCTTTTTAGCCTTAAGGGTGTTTCCCTCTAGAGCAGTCCATTTAAGATATCCTGTAGTGGTGGTTTATGAGAGGCAATCTCTCTCAACTTTCCTTTGTCTTGAAATTGTTTAATCCCTCCATCATATTTAAATGGTAATCATGCTGGATACAATATTCTTGGTTCGAGACCCTTCTGTTTCATTATGTTAAATATATCATGCCATTCTCTTCTGGCCTGTAAGGTTTCTGTTGGGAAGTCTGATGAGAGTCTGATGGGTTTTCCTTTGTAGGTGATCTTTTTTCTCTCTCTAGCTGCCTTGAATACTCTGTCTTTATCTTTGATCTTTGCCATCTTAATTATTATGTGTCTTCGTGTTGTCTTCTTTGGGTCCCTTGTGTTGGGAGATCTGTGGGCTTCCGTGGACTTCGAGAGTATTTCCTTCCCCAGCGTGGGAAAGTTTTCAGCAATTATTTCTTCAAAGACACTTTCTGTCCCTTTTTCTCTCTCTTCTTCCTCTGGTACTCCTATAATGCAAATATTGCTCCGTTTGGATTGGTCACACAGTTCTCTTAATATTCTTTCATTCTTAGAGATCCTTTTATCTCTCTCTGCCTCAGCTTCTTTGTAATCCTGTTCCCTGTCTTGTATTTCCTTGATAGTGTCTTGAACCTCATTCAGTCTGCTGTTAAGCCCATCGATGGCTTATCTCATTTCTGCCTTGTCTTTCCTCATATTCTCCCTCAGCTCTTGCACATTTTTCTGTAGATCCGTCAGCATGGCTATGACTTTTATTCTGAATTCTTTTTCAGGAAGACTGTGCATGTCCATTTCTCCAGATTCTTTCTCTGTGGTGGTGTTTGTCTTAAGCTTTGTCTGTATCATATTCTCCTGTCTTCTCATGACTGTAGAATTGGTTGTTGGTAGTTGCCACGTATGTCAGCTGGGCTCTATGACTTTAAAAAGGAAAGAGAGGAAAGTAGAGAAAAGAAAAAAAAAATTAAAAAAATTCTACTACTAATAAAAAAAGTAAAAAGAAAGAGAGAAAAAGGAAAAGAAAGGAAAGAAAAAGAAAAAGTAGCAACACCTAAAAAAAAAAAAAACCCGCCCCCCCGGGAGTGGTTCTGTGTGAATGCTGTAGGTGGCGCTGTTGCTCCACTACTCCAGAGCCATGGTCGCGCCACTCCACCCGGCCCTTTAAAGCTGTGGCTGGGGTGAGAATGAATGGAAGGCTGTTGAGCTCTGTGGGAGTCCTAATTATGGCTACCCTTTCCCAGTCGCCTGCTATGGGTTCCAACGCTCCCCAGGACTCCCAGCCTGCTGGGCTGAGTGTGCCGCTGTGTTTAGGTTCTCTGCTGGACTCCCGTCTCTTTAAGACCGCTGCAAAAAAAAGCGTGCGCTTTTCTCCTTTTTTTTTTTTCTTCTCTTTTCTCCTTCCCTGAGCCAGCCACGAGCAGACAGGCGCGTTCCTGTTGCGACCCTGTGCCCTCCGTCTCTCCCATATCCGCCACACCGCGCTTTGTGAGCCCGCGTTTCCGGGGCCTGTCCAGGGCTGGTTATCTCCTGGACTTCTACTCCCTCCCGGCCCCGAATCCTCTCCTCCCGCCGGTGCGCTGGGGTGGGGGAGTGCTTGGGTTCTGCCGGGTCGTGGTTCGCGGTTCCGTTTCTTACCCGCCTCACCCGCTGCTGAGTCCTCTCAGGTATGTCTGCACTGTGTGCACTTTCCTGTGTGTTCTTGTCTCTCTTTTAGGAACAGTTGCATTTGCTGTGTTTTCGTGGATAAATATAATGTTGGGAGGAAAATTCTGTCGCTCCGTTCACGCCTCGGTCTTCCCGGAACTCGCCGAGATGGCTGATCTTGAAGGGTATTCTGAAAATCTTGATAAATTCTCCCAGTTGCATAGCAAAGCTCTGAGAATTTAATGTGCTAGGAGTGAGCACCCCGGGATCCTTCCTCATAGCTGCCAGCTTTAGTTTCTCCGTCTGGAAAGGGAGGCTAGTAATAATACCTACCTCCTAGGGTCACTATGAGAAAGAATACTTTACTCAAATAACACAACACACACACTTAATACATTAAGTGCTTAGAAGAGCGCTTGAAGTACACTAGGCACCCCCCATAGGTATTATTAGTAGGGGTTTCATGACGGATACACAGTATTGCTGCACATTCCCTGTGGTTCCGAGTGAATGATCCCCACCCCCTTCAGCTTTAGAAATGATCCTGTGTGACTGAGTTCGGGTCCATAAGAGTACTCCGTCTCCGCCAAGGTGAAGTCAAAGTAAAAGAGCAGGAATTGCAATCTTATTATCAGAGAAGGTTGAATCAAGGAACAAAGGAAGGGATATTTTCCACAACGATTTCAAAATTTTGAAAGCATGCCTCTGCTGTCTTCTAGCTTCCATTATTGCAGTTGGTAAGTCTTAGGCCATTTTGATTACCAGTCTTTTGGTCCACTTTTCCTTTCCTGAAGCTTATAGGATCTCCTCCTTATCCACAGTAGTCTGACCATTCCTGATGCTGTATATTTGTGTGGGTGTGTTTTCACCTGTTCTGATGGGTGCTTGGTGGGGCCCTTTTAGGCTCATGTCCTTCATGGAGACTCATGTCCTTTAGTTTTGAGAAACTTTATTGTATCATTTACTTAAAAGTTTCCTCTCCTCTATTTAGTCTTTCTCTTTTTCTGGAACATTCTAGTTGAATGCTGGACCTCTTGTATTGATACTCTAAAAAAATATATTTTCTTTCTTATTTCTTATGTGTGTTTCTGGGAGATTTTCTCAACTTTATTTTCAAATTGCATTTGAATTTTACATTTCAACTATCATACTTTTACAATTACCCATAGCTCTTTCTTTTTCCATAACCTCTTCTTCTGTAATTGCCGCAATACCTTGCTGTATCTCTCTGCATATTAACGTGTGTGTGAGGTGTGCCTCGCCTGCTCCCACTGGAATCTGTGGTGGGTGTGGGGGAAGCTTGTTACCTGGTGATCTTGGCTTCCAGAATTCGGGGAGCTGGTGGGGGGGAAGACTGAGTATGAAGGTTTGCTAATCCCTCTGTTGTCCCTCCCATCCTTTTCCACTTCCCAGCGAATAAATCTCCCGTCTCCTGGCTGGAGGTATAATACCTGACTGGCTGCGATAGAAATGGGGACCTGCCCCTTATAAGAATTTTAGTTGACCTCTCTGTTTTCAGCTCCATGCATTACTTGGCCTTACTTGGTACATGGAACCCCGATTCTGAAGGCTTTCTGGGTTCTGTAGAAATCAGCTTGCTCCTCCCCTGTGATGGCTTCCTCTGGCTGGCTAGGTCAGCTGCCATTCCCCTGTCTACTTACCAGCTTCAAAAAATTGACAGTTCTTTGCAGATCTTTTTCTTTTGCTCTTTTTGCTTTTGGGAGCTTATAATATTGAAAACCCCTTTAGAGTCCATTTGAGTGAGGTTTCTGGAGGGAGCAGAAGTAAACTCATGGATCCAATCTGCTATGCATAACTAGAATTTTTAGTCAATTCTTCTTCTTTTCTTAAGGACCTCTGTTACAAAGAAGTGGATGAATTATAACCCCGGGTTTACAATGCACTACCCCCACTGGTTTTTGCACAGCCTTAACTTACGCATTTTAACTACTTAGCTAATATGAAGACCACGTATGATCCTTCTATCCAACTTGAGAATGAAAACATTACCTGTATCTGACATCTGGCTTGGTGCTCATCTTCCATCCCCATTCCCTGTCTCTCCCTTTCCCTCCAAGGTAATCACTATCTTGAATTTTTGTATTTATGATGGCAATGCTTTAATATACATAATTAAATCATATATATATCCCTGGGCAATAGATTGTCTTTATAGTCATTTTACTTCTTTTGAACTTTATAGAGAGAGGATCATACTATACATGTAACCTCCTTGGTTTGCTCAACACTGATACTAAACTTTTTCCATATTATTTAATATTGTAGTTCATTCATGTTCACTGCTGAATAGTAGACTAATTTACTTATCCATGCTCCTGTTGATGGCCATTTAGGTTGCTCTTTTTTCCTGCTATTGCAAACAGTGCTGCTGTAAACATTCTTAGATAATGTCTCCTATTGTACCTAGAAGTGGAATTGCTACATTGTAGGGTATACAAACATCCAAGTTCACAGTATTATGCCAAATTGTTCTGGCCAGGTGGCAGTACCAATTTGCACTCCCATTAGCAAAGGATAAGATACTCTGTTCTTCTCTACAGCACTTGTCAGACTGCTTACTTTTCGCCAGTTGAATGAGTGTAAAGCGGCATCTCACTGTGCTTTTGGTCCCCTTTCCCTGATTGCTGATGAGGCTGAGCATCTGCTCATGCGGACGTGGGCCATATGTGTTTCCTCTTCTGTGAAATGTCTGTCCATGTCTCCTGCCTGTTTGCCTGTTGAGTTATTTGTTTTTTATTCTTATTTATTTGTAGGTCTTTATATACCAATCCTTTATCAGGCATGTGCATTGCCAAATACCTTCTCCCAAGTTGTAGCTTGTCTTTTCATTTTCCTTAAGGTGACTTTTAATTAACAGAAGTTCTGCGTTTTAATGTTGTAAATTTGTCATTTCTTTTATTGTTAGTGGTTTTTGTGACCAGTTTAAGAAACCTGTGCTGGCTGTTTGCCTTTTTGCTCTCAGATTTATTCTGTGCCCTCTCTCTGCTCTGCTTTTAGTCTCTAGGAGCTGGCATCCCTCAGGCTTGCGTGCCCATCGGCTGCCAGTTATGTTTTCCCAGTGGGAGGAACTGGCCTGATGTTAAAAAGCAAGAGGTGGGAGAAGCCAGGGTATTTTTTTCCCTTCTCTCCTTGCTCTGGGTGGCATCTTTGGCAGTGGCCATGTCTCCTCCATAGCTACAATGGCCACTAGGCAACCCTGTTTCTGCTCCAGTTGAATGGTCTCTATCACTGTAGCTCCTACTGGGTGACCCAGCTCCTGAGCTCTGGTGGTACCACCTCTTCCCCTATTTCCTCAATCCTCAGTGCCCAGGGGTAGAAGGGGCTTCTTGCAGTTGTTCACCTCTGGGTCGCTCTACTGCCTGTACTTGCCTTTTCACCTTTCTAAGGCCTTTGCAACTAGTCCCCTGTCTTATTTTCCCTCTCAGGATGTACCTTGTGGTGGACTTTGTTTTTATAATCTTGATGGATACAAATAGTTCCTCACTCTAAGGTGAAAAATACATCCATCTATAGTTTGAACAACAAGTTTAAAGTTTTTCTTTTGATATTCAAATTCTAATCGAGCTGAAGTTAATTGTTGTGTAAGGCAGTTCATTTCACTGTGGTATAAAGTAGTGACCAAATTTCATCTTTTCATATGGCCAACTGTTTTTTTTTCAGTTCCACTGTCCACAATGGAGATCACTGAGATAGAAAATCAATAAGGAAACTTCAGATTTAAACAACACTGCCGACCAAATGGACCTTACAGGTATATGCAGCTATCCCCTGCTTTCCAAGTTTGTGTTATGCTACTTTGCTTTTAAGAAAGACCCACATTAATGTGGTACTGGCTTTTTTTTATAAAAGCAAAAATCCTCTTTGGATTTCTTTTTGTTAATGAAAGCAGGTCTGTATAGCATGGAATTTTGATGCAGCTATCTTTATGGCCAATTTTTCTAAATGTTTCTGGTATATTTGAGAGAATGTGGTACTCCAATTATTCAGGTTATAACTCTAGATGTGTCCATCACATCAAGTTTGTTAATTGTGTTGCTCAAATATTTTATATGTTTGCTAATTTTTTGTTGGCTTGGATATCAACAATTGAGAAAGACATGTCTGTTCTATTAAGAGGGCAGATTTTCTATTTTAGTGATGCAGCTCTATTAATTTTGCTTTTTGTATTTTGAGGCTATTTTATTATGCACTATTGTTTTAATTGCATTAGTTCCTAGCAAATCAAACATTTTATTATCATGCAGCGATCTTCTCTGTCCTTAATAATGTTCTTTGTCTTAATATCTGTTTTGCTTGAAGTTAATATAGGTGCACTATCTTTCTTTTTGTTAGTATTTGATATATCTTTTACCATCTTTCTATTTTCAAACTATGTCCTTATATATACCTTACAGATGTCTTTCATAAAAGACACATATCTGGGTTTTCTTTTTGTCATTCAACAATTAAAATCTCTACATTTTCATTGTCAAGTTTAATCCTTTTACATTTGTTGTATTATTGATATATTTAGACTTGTTCCCATGATCTAACTTAGATTTCCATTTGTCATGGTTTTTCCTTATGTTTTGTTTTCTTCTTCCCCCTATTTAAAAAATTTTTATTCCTCTCTCTTCCTCTTTTTTCACCTTTTCCTCCCTAACATTTGTAATGTATATATCCCTTTTCTTTATGATTACTGTTGAGCTTTTGCCATCCACTGAAAGGCTAAAATTAAGCAATATTTTGAGTCCTCTCATGAACAATACAAAAAGATGCCCCACATCACTAGTCATCAGGGAAATGCAAGTCAAAACCACAATGAGATATCACCTCATAGCTGCCAGAATGGCTAGTATCAAAAAGACAAAAAATAACAAGTGTTGGTGAGGATGTGGAGAAAAGGCAACCCTCCTACACTGTTGGTGGGAATGTAAATCAGTGCAGCCATGGTGGAAACAGTGGAAAACTCTTTTGAGTTTGGAAACAGTGTGGAGGTCCCTCAAAAAATTAAAAATAGAACGACCATATGATCCAGCAATCCCACTTTTGGGTATTTCCAAAAAAAAAACACATGAAAACACCAATCTGAAGCAATAGATGCACCCCCATGTTTATCACAGCACTATTTACAATAGCTAAGATATGAAAATCAGCCTAAATGTCCATTGATAGAAGAATGGATAAAGAGGACATGGTACGTACATTCAGTGGAATATTTTTCAACCATAAAAAAGCATGACCATTTGCAACAAATACCATATGATTTCACTTACATATGGAATCTAAAAAACAAAATAAATGAACAAGCAAAACAAAACAGAAACAGACTCATAGATGCTGGAAACAAACTGTTGGTTACCAGAGAGGGGAGGGGTTAAGGGGGTGGGCAAAATAGGTGAAGGGGGTAAAGAGCCACAAACTTCCAGTTATAAAATAAATAAGTCATGGGTCTGTATTGTACAGCATAGGGCAAATAGTCAATAATATTGTAAAAACTTTGTATGCTGACAGAGGATAACTACTTATCACAGGGATCATTTTGTGATGTTTAAAAATCTCAAATCACTATGTTGCACACCTGAAATGAACAGGATATTTTATATCAATTATATAATTTATATCAATTATACTTCAATGAAAAAAAGAATCCTATGGAATGTTTTTAAAATACAGATTTCTAGACTCTAACCCAGACTCATTAGATCAGAATCTTTAGCATAATTTGGTTTGAAAGGTTGAAAATGACAGCCCAAAAAGAAAAGAAAAAAGTGCAGACCAATACAATTAAAATTCCTAAATAAAATGCTAGCAAATAGAATTCTTCAGCACAACATTAAACGAATGAAGAAACACATCCTGCAAGTGTTGTGCCAGATACATGTATCCAAATGCCCAGCTGAAATCTTATCCTGCATGTGTAACAGGCATCCCAAACTTCACAGGTCCCAAAACAAACTCCTCTCTTCCCCTCAAAGCCTGATCTTCCTGCAGGCCCCTCATTTCCATAGAGGCCACTCCATCCTGCTACCTGTGACTGTTCACTTCCTCTATTTCATGCGCCACAGCCCATCTGTCAAGGAATCTTGTGGGCTTAATTTTTCCTTCAGAACTTATCCAAATATGTCCAAGATGCACCTGCACTCTAGCTCAAAGCTGAAGTCCTCCCCTAGCTCACGCTGGCCGAATACCAGAGCTTCCTAAATGGTCTTCCCGCTCCCACGCTTGTTCTTCGCTGACCCAGTTCCCAAGAACGGTAGCCAGAGTGCTATTTTTAACACCTAAATCAGATTGTAACTCCCGCACTTAATACTCTTTAGAGGCCTGCCAGCCACCCAAGTCAGCTTGCGGTTCCTCAAACGTGCCGAATGCGTTCCTGTCTGTATTTATTTGTCTCTTCTATTGACTCCTTCTACCACTAGAATGTGAGCTGCACAGGAGCAGAGACTTGGTGTGTCTTGTGCACTGTGGTATCTCCAAAGCCTCGAACAATTCCTGGCACGTAGGTAGATGCTTAATAGATATTTTCTGGCTGAACGAACATGCAAATGTAAGGGTGACCCAACACTAGAATACTCATTGCTATAATTCATTACATCAACCAATAGTTGAAAGGTGACTGAACACATGATGATTTCAATAGACGCCAAAGAGATATTTGATAAAAGTAAACAAATATTCCTAGTAAAAGATTTGGTGAACCTCTTGATCTTAAAAAATCAACTGCAAATGAATAGCCCAAATCACAGCTAATTGCGAAACCCTAGAGACATTCCCATTAAACCCAAGACAGAGCAGGAAGCTCTTTGTCCTGAGAGTGTGTATCACCAACTTATTTTTCCCTTTTGTACTTTTACTAGGACTTACTAAGCACTAGATACTGTGGTAAATTCCTTACACATACCATGTAATTGATCCTGTGGGGGCTGCAGGAACCTCTGTTTATAGTCAGTGAAATGGTGGCTCGGCAAAGGTAAAGCCTACCCCAAAGTCACTCAGTGAGTATGGAGGCAGCTGGCGGACGCTGAGGATCTGGCTCGATTGTGCCCCAGAATGATAACGAGCATCAGAATAATGAATTCCAAATGGGCCACAGATGTGAAAAATAGTTCCTCATCACTAGTAAATAGAGAAATGCAATCACACCTATCAGATGGGCAACTATTTTTAAAAAGCTAGAACAAGCAGTGCTGGTGAGTGTACAAGATGGTGGGCACCATCTTTCAGCCCTGGAGAGCGAAAACGGTTGTCTTTCTGGAAGGCGATTGTCAGCGCAGCGCTTAAGCTGTGTGGCTGCTCATTTGCTTTGACCTAGCGAGTCTGCTTCTAGTAATTTATCCTAAGGGAATAATTCAGGATGTGGGCAAAGACTGAGTTATACGGATATTCAGTGCAGAGTAATCACACAAAATAGCTTATACAGCATGAATTCTACTTTTTGAGGCGTATGTGTGTCTCTATATATGCACATTTCTATACATGTCTATCTCTACCTATCTAGAGAGAAAAAAACATCAAAATAGTAACAGCGATTTTTCTCAGTATAATCAGATTACATGTGATTTTTTCCCCTTCTGAACACTGATGTATTCTCAAAGTTGTGTAATGATCATGTATTATTACTCTTATAATCAGAGGACACCATCAAATTGTTTTCATTTTGGAAATAAAGTGAGTGCTTTCTTTCCTTGTACCTGGCATTTGAGGTGGGATTACTTCTGCTTCTTCATTCAACAGTTAGGCCCTGTGCTGGGGATGGGATAGAGCAGTGAACAACAGAGCCTAAGTCCCACTCTCATGGAGCTGACATCCTGTGTGGTGAGACAGTAAACAGTCAGACACACGGGAGCCCTGTCTGCAGGTGGTATGCCCTATTGGCATGATCAAGACGCAGCAAAAGATAGCTAAAGGGTGCTCTCTGAGGTTCCATGGCCAAGGACAGCCTCTCAGGAGGGGCCATTTGTGGAGGAGGTGGGGAGTGAGCCCTTTGGATATCCCGGGGAAGAGGATTACAGGCAGAGGGGACCACAGATGCAAAGGCCCTGAGGCAGGAGTGTGCTTAAAATGTGTGAGGTACAGCCAGGAGGCTGATATCGCTGGAGCAGAGGGAGTAAGGGGCTTGGGAGCAGTTAACATCCAAGAGCTTATGGAGAACACATCAGGTGAGGCCTGTTTGGCTAAGGGAGGGAGAGATGTGGCTTCTGGCAGCCTGGGCACTGCTTGTTCCTGAAGCCCTAGCTTTCCTAGTCCGTTTTTGTGGCAGCAGATACAGTGTTGGCGCTGCCGTAGAGTACTGGGAATTCCATCACAGGCATACATCTCATGTCAACACTGGCTGCTCACAGAGACATTTATATGTTCTTTTTGTTTCTGTGGGCTTCGTCCCTTCTCTGAAATGCATGCTACCTTCCTTATACCAAAAAAGGTTATTTAAAAAAAGTGACAATGGCAAAAACTGTAGCAACATGGAAGTATAAATGATGCAATTTTGGGGGAGAAAAAGCAGAATGTGAAAGCTTTTGTACCTGATGCTAATAACAAAATAAGCATATGATTGTTTATGCGGAGGCCTGAAAGGAAGGGAAACAAGTCTCTGTTTGAATAGGGGATTACGTATATTTTTAATTTCAAAATTGTCTTACTATTGTACTGCTTTGCCAGTGATGAGGGAGGAACTGACACATGACAGTAAGGACCTTCAGCTCTCTAGCCTGGGATGGCAGGCCCAAGTTTCTGGGGAATGGGGCTTCTCGCATCATACCCCGGGGAAGGCTCCCAGCCTGCCCAGCCCTCGGGAAGGAGGGAGGGAGGGATGGAAACAAGGAAGGAAGGGGAGGAAGGCAAGGAAGAAGAGGGGCAGCCACAGGCTCCCAGAGCTTCCCTTGCCAATTCCTCTTTCTTGTCCAGCCAGCTGAAGGCCAGGGGTCACACATATGCCACCTACTCCTGGCTTGCCCAGGTGCCAGCAGGCCATGGCAGGGAGGCGCTCCGCCACAGCATAGGGCAAGAGCACGGGGTGGGCCCCTTGGAACTGAGTGGCAAGGCCATCCTGAGGCCCAGCACCAGGTTACAGAGCAGGTGGGGCCTCTACTTGGACAGAACGGCTCTGATGGGCAAAGGAGGCCCTGCCGGCACTGCAGACACAGCAACTTCGCTTGCTGCCTGCAGTGCCCTGTGGGCATGGCGCCCACACCTGCAGCCCCCATGGCACTTAACAGAGGTCCAGATGAGACCTGTTTAAGCACCAACATGCAGAAGTAGAGGCTTCTGCACTCGGAGGCCCTGCCCACAGGTGTGCCTTTAGGGTTGGGGCACACCTCGGGTCAGACTTGTGTCTGCAGTCTGGTGCCAGCATGTGCTGAGCAAAGTCCTTGGCCTTGTCTGACCTAGCCTCCTCCTCCGTAAGATAAGTGCCTGGGGGTCCTTCTGATGATTATTGGGACAATACCTGCCAAGGGCTCAGCAGGCCTGGACCCAAGTTAGCTGCTGTCACCCCACAACAGGGCCTGACAAAATGGCCGTGGCCTTAGGCACTAGGTTCTACTCCCAGGTCCTTTCCCCGTGTGCTGCATGACCTCAGGCAAGTCCCTTGGCTTCCCTGGTCCGCCTAGCTGGCCTGGGAAAGGGGTGCCCTCCTGCCCTGGCGCTCTGAGGGTCAGCTGGGGTGATCTTGGTGAAGTGCTGCACGGGGCATCTCGAATGCCCTCAATGTTACTTCCTTTCCTTCCACAGGGGCCCCACAGGGGGTTGTGTCCTGACCTTGCTCTGCTTTCTTGTTTTGTTCCTTTCATCCCATTTGCTGTTCTCACCTGATGTGGCGGGGCCCCTGACAGTACACATCTGGCAGCCCAGGACATGTTGCTTCAAGAGAGCACAGAGCATGGGCTGTGTGACTGCTGTTCCGGGCCAGAGGCCCCACTTCCATCCAGCAGCCCTCGGCCGAGGCCTACGTTGGGCTGGCTGCATGCACTCCTTTATCACTCATTGCAGCCACTGTGCAGTCTCTTTGGGCCCCATTTTACAGGTGGGGAAACAGGCTTGAGTTGGTGAAGTCCCCCAGTTCATATGTTCAGGAAGCAGTGGAGCTGGATATGAATCCCAGTCCAACAGCCTCTACCTCAGTCAGAGCCCCTATCCCCCACCACCCAGAGCTGCTGCTGTGCCTATGTCAGGGGCTGGTGGGGCGGCTAGAGGGTGATCCCTGACCAGGGGTATGCCCTGCCCTTTGCCTGACAGCCTGGCCACGTCTGTGTCCACAGAATTCCTACCCCATGACTCAATCAGCCTTCATCCAGGACGGCAGCATAAGGCTCATGCTGTCTGTGAGCAGGCCCACGGGGTCTCCTGCCCAGGGAAGGGGCAGGTGGAGGTAGGAGGAGGCCCCTCCTGGCCCGCACCTGCGCATGCCCAGGTGGGAGGCAGGGCCAGCAGACAGCTCTTCCCTGCGGGTCATGCTGCATCGGTGGCTGTGAACAACTGTGCGGCGGTACAACCTCATGCTGAATGGCACCTCGATTGTCTGCCTGGAGCTCTGGCTCCGCTGGGTCCCTGGCCGCTCACCCAGGCCTGCTCCAGAAGAGTGGGCTGGTGCTGCAGCCCAGGCCTGCACTGGGAGAACTGACTGGTAAGTGGCACGCTTTCAGAGCATGTGTCGTCAGCCTCGCAGAATGAGCCGACCTGGCCGTGGAGGATCTGGGGAGGGGCATGTGCCCTCAGCGATCTGGGCAGCTTTGGGGCAGGAGGCACTCTCAGGGACTCGTGAGCCAGGCCTCTCATCTGATGTTGGGCACCTAAGACCAAAGGGTTTGGTGGATTCCTCAAAGTCAGATGGCCCGGAAGGGCAGAGCGAGGACTCACACCCATTCCGCTTTCTATCTTTTCCGTCGGTCTCCTCTATTTTCTACTCTGGTGTATCTTTTTCTTTCTTTTTTTTTTAAGTTCTTCCTTTTTTAAATTGAGGTGCATACAATAAAATGCACAAATCTTAATGTGCAGATTGATGCATTTTGACAATCTTTTTTGTCTTTAATATGACATATATCACCATGTGACTTCACGTCTGGAGGCCCAGCATTTAAAAGAGTGGTTCATTTGAATTCCAGGTATGCTGTTACCAGGTGAGGGTGATTCCAGTCCATGGTCTGATCTGCAAAGGTAATGTTCTGCCTCCACACAGACTTCTGTAGATTTACATTGCTACAGGTCTGTATCTTTACTAAAATCACTGAACATGAGAAACATTAAACAAATACTACATTTAAGGATGGTACCTTGAAGCATCCTTTAAGGAGTTAAAAACCTAGATATAATTTGGTATCATTCTCACTAATCCCTTGAACTGTTTTCTGATTCTACTCACAGAAGCTTTGATGAGCGTGTGCTTTTAAGGTTCTCCCTGCTTCAGTTTTATAGCCAAAACCTTCCAAGGCCCTCAGCAAGCAGGTAGGCTGTTGTTCACTCATGCAATAAGCATTTATTGAGTACCTGCTGTGTGCTGCATGCTGTTGATCTATAAGGCCAAGACCCCCTCCTGGAGGATTTCTCAAGGGCTATCCTTTGGGGAGACATGCTCATCCAGATATGGATTCCAGGTGGTGTGGAAGTGGCTCTCAGGAGAGGGCCTGGTTGCATGGGTCTGGGGGAGTCTGAGACCACAAACCAGAAGATGTGGATCAACTTCAAAGGATGTCAGATGAGGTTCTTTTGTTTGGAAGTAACAGAAACTGAAGGGGCAGCTAGTTGGGCAGAACCCGGGAAACCTGTGTGATCCATGAAGGAGCTGGACAAGAGGCCTGGGAGGTGAGAGGCGGGGTAGCAGGGCCTCTGCGCATTGGTGTTCACAGATGCCTCTCCCAGGACTGCCAAGAACTGCAGTTCAGGAACATTCTTCAAGTCTGCTCAAGGAGATGTCAGGAGACCATGCAGAGATTCTTTGGTATGAACTAGTCTAGCTGCAGTATGGAGCCTGTGTCTTGGACAAGATGGCTATTTATCCCTGCCAGTGAGTGACACCTCCACCCAGGTACTTGGTCTGTGTCATGGGTCACCCTTGATAGCTATGGACTCGACCCAAAACCCTCAGCAAAGTTGGCAGGTTCTGATGGCCCCAAAACTGACACATTGGGGTGACAATTACACAACTAAGATAAGTAGGAGAGTGTTATTATCCCCATTTTATTTCCTAGGACACAGAGGCTAAGAGAAGCAGTAATCTACCCAGGCTCATGTAAGATATTAGTAGGGGAGCCAGGAGTCGATGCCAGATTTTCCCATCATCCTACTCTGCCACCTTGCCTTTTAGCCATGGCCCTCCCATGCCTTGTCCTGTAACCCTGGACCTCCATGTCCTCACCTGAAATGTGTGTCATGACGTCAATCAATGTCTCCCAGGTAGGGTCTGGAGTGGCGTTCCCTGGGTTTTATCGACTAACTAATTCCTAGTTTGATTTAAATTTAAAAAGTTACTTCAGTAGAAATTGTCTAAACATTTTCCTCTTTTAAACTAGCCTAGTCTGACAGTAGCTTACTGAGTCAGTGAGCATGTGTAGGGTTTGGTGTAGATGTGATTAATATCAGGTTATAGTTCAGCTAAATATCACTGTCCACCATGGTCATTTTGACTCATTATACAGTTGTAAATTGATTTTATTCTTATGGGAATAAAATATTGCTTGCTTTATATTTGTAAAGGGCTATTGCTTAAGGCATAAGTGTAAGGAATACTGACCTTCAAATGCAAGTTAATGAGGATGATAGTAATGTCGCAAATTTACCTCAGGGTGATTTTCACCAATATGTGAATTATATTAATCTCACCAAAATTCCTATAAAACACACCAAGAAGTTTTATTACTTCCAAAAACAATGCTCAGAAGAGAAAACAGAGTGGCAGTTATAGCCAATGTGGCTTTTCATGTATATGGAATAAAGACCAGCAAATGATGTTTGGAGGAAAGTCCTTACAACTAGCAGCCTTAAATGTCATTTCTTAGCTAATCGTTTAGACATAGATCTGTAAATTATACACAATAATTACATGATTTTTAACTTTCACATGAAAGAATCCCACGTGAGATCACAGAGTTTTCGCATCTATTTGATCCCGTAAGATATGCGGAACATAATCAACATCTTAATATTCATTTGATCTCTAAGCTAATCACGCTCAAAGTCATTTAAAAGGTACTTGTTGACGATCCGTCCTTTGTGTTTCCTAACTGATATAAATTAAAATGAAGAGTATATATTACTTTTCTAAAAGGGAAAAGTCTAAACTTGTCTATTTATTATGGATGTTATTATAGTATTAGTATTATGATGACAGGAGACTATAAGCCAGAAAAGATCGAGACGTGCTGGCCTGGATGTTTCCCTAGCTCTTTCCCACTCTCCCCTCGCGGCCCAGCTCATGGCTCAGAACAGTGCAGAGGAACCCGGGCCAAGGACACAGCATTGCCTGAGGCCCACTGCGTCCTAGGGAGTGCACGTGGGTGTGCGGACGGGAGGGTCGGGCATCCATCGGGATGTGCATGTTTGTGAGTGGTTCTGGGCATGTGGGCATGAATATGTGAGTGTGTTTGTGAATGTGTGCGTGTGAGTGTGTGTGTGTGTGTGTGAGAGTGAGAGATGTCCCAGTCCTGAGGAAGAGAATCTGGATTTTTATGACTGTGGAACAAGAAAATTCAAAAACACAAACCTATTAAACTAAATGAAATATTCCTGTCATTTCTTTCTCTGCTCATTTGGCAGTTAGTCATGTAGCAGTATGAGGCCATCTGATTGCAGTAGAAGCAGAGGCTGTGTGTGTGTGTGGAGGGGGCTGGTGAGGAGCATTCCACCAAGCAGACCAACCTATCAGCCCAGGGTCAGCCAACTGGGTGCCCTTGGGGACGAGGGCAACTGTGGGGGGCAGCAGCGGGAAGCTACAGCATCAGCACAGAGTGGAAATCTCCCAGGCTCCTTGGCTGCCCGTCCTGCCCTCTCTGCCTCCCTCCATTCTTCCAGCCCCCGTGTTTCCCCAGGACACACACGCCAAAGTGGGCTCTAGCCTCTGTCTTTAACAAGCTGGGGAGGCGGTAAATCATGGTAATGAGGAAACAAGGAGCAACATCAGCTCCTGCTGAAGCCCCGTGCACCAGGCTGATCAATTAATTGCTCTGGAAACTGTCCCTGCACGTTACCCGGGATGAAGTTGTCCTGCCAGAGCGCAGCTTCCTGTATGTAACCGGATGATGTGTCACACGGGCTGCAGGTCCTTCCAGTGGAATCATGAGCAGGTTTTCAGTCCAGGCCATCCTGGCTAAGGAATTTGGGGTGGTGTTGCCAAACTACTTTTCTTTTTTTCTAAACCTCAGAACCCATCTTCACAGGAAAACAATTTTAGCAAGGGTGGTATATTTGCAGAAATGTCTTGCTTTTGATCCCTGAATTGTTTTGGGAGTCTCCCATCAACATCACCCATGCTTCTCAGCCCCGTGAATCCACTTTTATGTGTGAAAAGGCTGGGAGGCAGCTTGTGATGAAAAGCACTCGTGGGCTGGGCTGGGAGCCCCTTGGGAGTATGTGGCTCACAGTCAGCTCCGATGCTCTCGTGCCGCAGGTAGAGCCACAAGGCAAGGGGCATTATAAGTCCCAAACCATTCCGGCCTCCAGGGAGTGCCCACGCCAATACATGGTCATCTTATTCATTCATTCCACACTCGTTTAGACACTGGGGAGACACCAGTGAAGCAAATGGACAAAGACCCCTGCCCTCCTGAGGGCTGCAGGACAGCAGGTGGAGACAGATAGACAGCAGGCCTCATAAATAAGGAGACAATATAGTGCATTAGCAGGTGCTCTGGAAAAGAGTGTAGGATGGGGAGGGGTCATGAGTATTAAGCAAGAGTGGTCAGAGAAGGCCTCAATCTGCAAGTGACATCTGAGCAGACCTGCAGGATGAAGCTGATGTCAAGGGAAGAGCATTCCAGCAGAGGGGGCCAGCTAGAACAAAGGCCCCAAGGCTGGGGTGTGCCTGGCATGTTTGCAGAACAGCGAAGAGGCCCATGTGGCTGACTCAGAGAGCGAGGAGAAGTGGGTGCGGGGAGGAGATGACAGCCGTGGCCAGTGCTCAAATACCACTAGGGCCTCGGAGGCTGTGGTGACAACCTGGGCTTTCGCTCTGCCTGAGATGCGAGTTGGTGTGGGGTTTTGAGCAGAGGAGGGATGGGACCTGGCTTGTTGTAGGGTATTCTAGACTCCAAAAGAAAATGCCTGAAATGCTGAATCATTGTTAAGATGGGCCCACCAGATGCACAAAGGGCGGTGCTCTGCCTGCTTTCGAAAGGGAGGCAATTTTCTGCTTAGGCCTGCCTCCTGCTCCTGATTGGTGACTCAAGTCTTCCGCGAACGTGCAGCTCGTGGACACCATTTACCTGTATGATGTGCCTTCCTGCGTGAAGGGCTTGTGACTGCCTGACCTTTGTGCTGATTGGCCCATGAGTACTATATATGCCTTGCTGTTTCTGCAGTAAACGAGTTCCTCCTTTGACTGAGCTCCCTGTCACGTCTGTTTGTCCTCGGGAACGAGGGCTGGTGATTGGGCGGACAGCCGGCACTTGCCTCTCCCGACCTCGCCTTGCCGCGGCGTGCTCTCCCCTCACTCCTCTGCAGGTTCAGGGGGGGTTCTGTGGAGGGCTAAAAACCCCGACAGCTTGTGTTTGAATAGAATTGCTCTGGCTGCTGTGCTGCAAATAGGCTGTAAGATAGCAACGTTGGAAAGTGGCTAATGTCATTCAGGTGAGAGATGATGGCAGCTTGTTCCATTGGTTGGGTCGGACTGTGAATGGAGAAACCTGCCTCTGCCTCCAGGATGATGGCAGGGATTGAGCAGTGGAGGCTTTAACGGCTGGAAGTAGACAGTTGTTTGGCTGTTTGGTGTTTAATTTTGCTTCCAACTCCTCTGGAGCTGGCCATGTATCTCCACTCCAGGTGAGGCTGGAAAAGTATATCTAGGCCTTCAGGTTTTCTGAGAAAGACAGACCCTAAAGGGAGGCTGCTGCTCGGAGACTGGGACGATAAACAGGAAAAGCCCTTCTGCAGTCTGGGGGCATCTGGGTACCTGGTGGGGAGATCAGACTCCAGACCTGGCAGGCAAGTAGGAAGCAAGGCTGACTGCTGTGTAACTGATTAGCTCCCTCAGTTTCTCCTTCATTACTGGCTTGCTACTGATGGTAGTGTCTGGAAGACCTCAGGCCCCAGAGGGAGAATGGAGATGCCTCCCCTGGCCTTTCCTGGTGGGCCTGGAGCAGAATTCCGGGAAGATCAAACTCCTCTCTTCCTGCTCCCAGGCTGTTGGCTGTGCCATGGAATTGTTTATGGAAGGGCTCTGTAGGAACACCTGGGCAGGAACTTTTTGGGGGAACTGGGTTTAAGCAGTGTGCCTTGGGAGTTTGGGGTGGGAGTGGCCCCAAGAACACCAGGGAAAGGGCTAGGCAGGGACTTTGGGACAACTGTGAAATCCTAGAGACATCCAGAATTTTGCAAAGGGCCCTGGACTGGTCGGTGTTCAGGAGGCCGTGTTTCCGGTCCCGGGTGTACCACCACGGAGCTGGAACTAGGCCCCGTCCCCTTTGGATGTCACCCCCAAAGTAGAGGGTGGGCCCAGGTGACCGCCAGGGCCTTCTAGCTCAAACCCGAGGGACTGTGGCTTAGCCAGAGGCTGGTTCCTCCCGCTGTGGCGAGTCAGCCCCGCCAAGGGCCAGTTCCACGCCGGCTAGCACGCTCTGAGTCAGGGCTTTGAGGACTTGCGCCACAGGCTCCTGGAGCACCACCGCGTGGCCCGGCGGCTGCCTCCCCAGGACGGCCCCGGGGGCGCCCACCACCCTGCGGCCAGATGGCGCCCTGCAGACACTGCAGCTGGCGTGGGCTAGGCGGTTTGGGGGGTCGCGAGTTGCGGAGAGCGCGCGGCCGCTCCTGTAGCTCATCTCCCCGGTTGTCTTGCCCCCACAGCCCTTTCCTGGCCATCTCTGGAAGAGCCTTCTGCAGCCAGAGCCGCAGAATGACGTTTCCTTTCCGAGTCTCAGCCTCGGAGGCCGTCCGATGGAGGCAGTAGCATCCACCTCACAGGGGTCTCATGGTAATGGCTTGTAAACCCGACCAAGCCAGTGCCCTGCCCTGGGCCCTGGGTCTCAGGGGTCCTGTGCTTTGCAGTGTCTTTCCCAAAGGAAGTCCCCCACCAGAGCCTGGGAGCCCTGAGCCCAGACGGCGACCTACCTCGGTTCCAGTTTCTCTCCTCTACGGTCTCTGGATCCCTTGCCCCACCCCTCCCATGGGATGGATGTCCTCAGAGGTTCTGGGCCTCCTGCCAGGGGAAGCAGGCAGATGGGCCTTGGTTCTGGGAGGCCGTCTGGAAAACAGATGGCACACAGGCCAGTGACTATTTCTTTTGTCAGGTGGGAGAAAGTTGGGGCTGCCAGACTGGTGCTCACAGGCTGATGTTGTATAGACAGGAGCCAGTATGCTCTAGTGAGACAGGGACCATGGGCTTGGACAGAGGAGGGCGAGGGCCTCCAGAAAAATCAAAGCAACATAATCCACTGTGGGATTTGCTCTGGCTGCTGGGGGGCCCAGCTTGTTTTTCTGACTTTCCGCAGGTGCTGCTCTTCTTCCTCCAGCCCTAGTGAAGTGATTTGAAACCCGGGCACTTTAACAAGCAAGCCCAAGACAAAGAGGAAGGGTTCCATCTTGAAAATAAGATTGCATTTAAAAACTCAATTTGTTAAAAAGCAGCTTTCTTAACATACCCTTTAACAAACAGACAATAACTCAGCCCACCTTGGGAGCAAAGCAGGCAGCCTTGAGTGATATGCTCCCAGACCAGGAAGCTGCTCTCCTGGGAGGAAATCAGAGCAGTAAGTTTCTTGTAAATAACCAGGAAGACTAAGAAGAAACTTAATGTCTCTTCAAAGATAAACATTTTGGGACCACTTAGCAGGTCTTCATCCCTAGCCCTTTGTCTCTCAACCGCCTGTAAAACCCCTAGACAATGCACTGCCATGAGGCTCTCTTGTCCCGTCCTGGCGTGAGCAGGAAGCTCTGTCCTTTCACTTTATCTCTAAGTAAAAGCCTCTGCCTTGCTCTCCTACCTTGAGTGTTTGTGGAGTTCAGTCTTCGACTCAACTAACAGGAACCTGGCATCAGTTAGCTGTCTAGCACCTGGCCCTGGATTGATTTAGGGCTATAGAAATACTGACTTGTTGAGTGGAACTGAGATAAAGGAGATGGTTTCAGGGTAAGCACTTTGGATGGCAGAGCAGATGTCAACAACTTTGGTTGTTAGGTTGGCCCTGTAATTAATGGATACCAATTGGACAAATACAGAATCTAAGAAAACAGAACAGGACTGCAGATGTATAACATTGTTGTCAGTTCTTTTGATATGGGGCTCATGCTTTATCTGCAACATATCCTGAGTTCCTCCATGTTTCAGTCTTTACTGCCACGACTCAGTGTGGGGGCTCCAAAACTGTTGAATGAATGACAAGGGGGTGGTTGGTGATCTCAATGGGAACAACTTCAGAGGTGAGAGAGCTGAAGGGCAGAGGCTGTGGTCAGATCACATGATGACTGCATGAGGAATTTCAGGGGATGAATACATTTGGGCTACGGCTAGTGAAGGGGTGGCTGAAGAGGAGTTGAGGGGCGGTTACTGGTGCTGAGGAGGCTGATGTGTGAAGAAGAGCCCATTACTCCCTAAATCTTCATGGTCATATCTGGTAACAGATTAATGCAGAGTTGCCTAGAGGGTTCGGTACGTCCTGGCTTTCCTGTTCTACATACAGGTCATGTCTTCCCTTCAGTGGCCTGGGGTTCGGGCCTGTCGCCTACCAGAGGTGATGGCTGCACACAGGCAACAGCTTTCCATTGACGACCCCACAAACTCTCCTTTGCTGTCATATGCAGCTAAATGTACTTAACTTCTCAGATTTTCTTGTAAGTTCTGACTTGTCCACCACACCAGTGCTTCAGGGGAACTCAGCTCTTGTTTTGATTCCCCAACTCCCTTCAAGACCTTCACTTCCCAGCTCCTTCCGCCATTTTGTGAGGTCTAACTTCCCATGATGCCTGCAATGGCCCTGCTTCCCTTACTGAACCGCGAGTGGTACAGTTATGGTTCATTTGTTCTCTTGGACACTGAAGTCACCCGAGGTGACGCTCTGGTGTGGGGGGAGGAGGAAGACTATGCTCCTGTAGGCTAAGTCTACCTGGGGCTGAGGTGCCGTCATTAGTGACAGCAGCCAGGAGGCAAGCAGGGTGGTACAGTCACCGAACACTGCGAGATTTCACGTGTAGATGGAAGAACACTGGCCTGAGACGAGCACCATAGAATGAGAAGAATGCTTACTCTTCCCCCACCCTTAGGTGAGAAGCTGGGCTCAGGATGAGGAGGTGGGGAGAGCCTCCATTGGAGCAAGCCAGGCTGAAGAGTTTGATTTTGAAGACTAAGAGTGGCCCAGTGGTGCAATGGTGAAATGCTTAACCACTAACACGTTGTGCGAGCTTGCGAAAAAATTGTTTGCCCTCTATGCCTCAGTTTCCCTCTCTGTTCAATGACATTGTGATAGTACGTACCTCATAGGGCTGTTGAGGAGATTAAATGAGTTAATACATGCACATTGCAAAGAACAGTACCCCCTTAGAGCAGTGCTTGGTAAATAATACATGCTCACTGGAGTTTAAAAAAAATTTTATTTGGCCCTCATCAAAATTCTGATGGGTCAATAGGGATTACCAGCCCCAGTTGAAGAGTGTGGTACCCAGAGAGGTTAGGGAGCTTATCAAGACACACAGTTAGTCAGGACAACTCCCCAGTATCCTGGCTCATTGGTCAACCACAACTCACTGCATTAGGGGGTCTGAGAAGTGGTGAGTGAATAGGTCCCATGACAGGCAGTGTTTCACTTGCTAGGAAATTCTCCTTACTATGTCATGCATTTGCAGAGCCCTCAGTAACAGCAGCCCTCCTAACAGTCACCCAAACTGGCTGTCACCAGCTCCTTCAAGCTGAGGCCCATGTTTTCATTGTCTCTGATTCCAGGTCCCTGCCACCCACCACATTGGTCCTGAGAGCTAGCTGGTGGAAGATTGAATCTGTCCTCAGCCTGACCCAGTGCATCCCACCGAGTTCCTGCTGAGCATAATGTTCAGACAAACTATTGATCTGATTAACCTGGGCACCTCCAGCTCTGGTCAGCCCCCTGTGGTGCTAATAGAGGGGGAGGGAGATTAAATTAGCAATGATGCTGAGATGGGGAGCTGCTGAAATGCGTTTACAAATGGAGTTTTAATATAAAAAATCAGGGCAATTGGCACTGGCAATTAGGATATAATGAAGGCCCTTGCAGCTTGAGCTGCTGATAAGACGGTAATACATTGAAGGAGAAACTCCTGAATCAACAGACTCTTAAAGCAAATATCTGGAGATATGCACACAACCGGTAACGATGGGCTTTTCTTTTCCATGGGTTGTGGTGACCAAAGAGGGAAGCAGACAAGCAGTAAGCTGAAAATTTCCCAGTATCATGAGGAAGCAGGGTGGCGTGGGATCCTTTTAGTGGGTGAAAGCAGGACTGTGTGCACTTTGCAGCCCTTGGCACCCACTAATCTGCTTTCTGTCTCTATGAATTTGCTTATTCTGGACCTTTCCTATGAATGGAATCATATATCTGACTTCTTTCACTTAACATAATGTTGTCCAGGCTCATCCATGTTGTAGCATGTATCAGTACTCAATTCCTTGTTATGGCTGAATAATATTCCTTTGCATGGATACACCACATTTTGTTTATCCAGTCATCCCTTGATGAACATCTGGATTGTTTTCACTTGGGAGATTTTACAAATAATTATGCTATGAATATTTGTGTACACATTTTGTGTAGACATATGTCTTCATTTCTAGTGGGTGTGGGGAGCCGGTTTTGGTTACTGCTTGACATAAGTGAAGCCATTTTATGAACTTCCTCCATATTGTAGAGAGAACTGTTTATTCTGTAACTTTTGTCCTTGTACAAGTTGTTTTGAAGACGTGAAGGCCTTGAAACAGAGTGGTCATTCCTTGACTCATGGAACGGGGAGCTTGTTTAAGAAAACAACTCTCTGTATGATAAGGAAGTGTGTTTGTTGTAGCACTAATAGCCTGAGAATTTAACCTTTAAGTTTCTCGCTTCCTCTTTGTTGATGTATAAATATAGGCCCCTAAATAAAGACTTTGGCATTCTGCACAAGGCGGATTGTCCTCCTGTGATCTTTGTAAATATATCCTAGCCCCCCTTTCAGGAACCTTTCGACTGCTGACTCCATCCAAAGTGGCACCCGAAAAGGGACCTGGACATGGGGACAATGGTGAAGGACACCACAGGAAAAGTGAACCCATACACAGAAGAAACGAGGGAGGCGGTGAAGCACAGGGTCAGGATAAGAAGAGCCGTGGAGCGGTGAGTGCTCACGGGGAATAACAGTAGCAGGCTGCTCTCAGTAAATATGCTTAAAAATATGCTTCGAGCCCACGGCACGCGGGTAGGAGAACAGCAACTTACACAATTTTTAGAGTTTGTAGAAAAAATATGCCCATGGTTCCCAGAGGAAGGAACCATTAATTTAGCAACTTGCAACAAGGTAGGAGAAAAATTACAAGAATATTATAATAAACATGGTCCAGCCAAGATTCCTGTAGATACTTTTGGACTGTGGACCTTAATTAAGGATAGTATAGACCCTAGACAGGAAAGAGAAAGACTAGGAAATCCCCCAAAAGATAGGAGTGAGAATAAAACAGAGCCAAGAATAGAACCCTCAGCTCCTGCAGAGCCGATTTAACAGCAGGCTATGTTCAGACATAGGGCCTGCTTACATGCAAGGGCTGGCCATGGCTGCAGCATTACAAGGAAACACTGTAAAAGACATGTTATTTCAGCAACGGAAATTCCCTAGTAAAAGAGTTGCGGGTCCCCAGGAAGTTGTTATAGATGTGGATCAGTGGCCTCTTACAGCTGAGGAAATAAAAGCTGCAGAGTGGTTAGTGCAGGAACAGCTCGACAGCAGTCATATTGTTCCTTCTAATTCTCCTTGGAATTCCCCTATTTTTGTCATTAAAAAGAAGTCAGGAAATTGGAGACTTTTGCATGATTTAAGACAAATTAATGCAGTTCTCAAACCTATGGGACCGTTACAACAACGTCTCCCTTCTCTGGCTATGATTCCAAAAGACTGGGATATGGCTATCATTGATCTTAAAGATTGCTTTTTTACAGTTCCGCTAGCCGTAACAGACAGAGAAAAGTTTGCTTTTACTGTCCCTTCCTTACATCTGCAGGTTCCTTCAGAGAGATTCCAGTGGAAAGTATTTCCTCAAAGAATGTAAAACAGCCCTATAATTTGTCAGAATTATGTGCACAAGGCTCTCTTATCCCCTCCCTGCGTGAGCCAGGAGCTGTCTCTCCTCTCACTGTATCTCTAAATAAAAGCCTCCCATCAGCTCTCCTACCTTGACTGGTTGTTAAGTTCATTCTTCAGCTCTGCAAACAAGAACCCGGCATCATTTTCAGGGGCTCGTCTGGGTGAGTACCGGCATCCAAGCCTGCCTTTTCTTTCGCTGTCCTTATAGAAGGAGGCCGTCTATGGCACACAGCATCGGGCGCTTGTCAGCCACTTAAACGGGACTAGCCTGGCTGCCGATCTCAAGTCTCAAGCGGCAGGTTCCCCTGCGTCTCCCTCAGTGGATCCCCCGTCTCCCTTGGGAGCCGGGAATGTCACCTGAGTGGAGACCAGGATTCCCTTTCAGGGGCCTCTCCTTGGATGCGAGGGACTGAGGAAAGCCATGGGCAACTGCGAGGGTCTAGGCTGAGGCTGCACTTCAGCGGCTTCTCAAAGGCCCACGTGTCTGGAATCAGACCCCGATAGCCCGACTGGGTATCCATGAGGCGTGACTCTCTTTGTCTCTCTGACTTCCAGGCCGCCCTGGTCTCTGAGTGAGGCAGGGGGCATTCCTGACTTTCTTCTAACTTCATCAGTTTCACGGAACCTGATGCCCACCACTGTAAGGTAAGAGACTGCTCTTATTCCTGGCTAAATGCTGTACTCTCTATCTCATAAAATGTGTCTGAGCACTCGTTAGCCACTTAAAAGACGATTAGCATCGGCTACCAGTTTTAAATCTCTGATTAGAGAGGCTTGGCCCCTGAAAGAAGTATGCAATATAATGTTATGCAGCTAAATATATTTTGCCACAAGGAAAGAAAATAGTCAAAAATCCTTTGAACTACTACAATATGGAACTAGTTTTCTAAATTCTTTTAGTAAAAATATTCTACTTATTGAGTTCATCATTATCTTCAAAAATTTGAAAGGTTTTTAAACTAAACTCCCTGAAATGGAAGAAATTTATCTTCTGCAATACAGCCTGACATTAAATAACTTGTGCTAGAATTGTACTTGCATATCATTTCCAGCCCCCTGGACACACACAGTCCCTATCAGTACAGAGCCTTCATCGGCTCCTTTTAGTCTGGGGCCATCTAAACCTTAACCCAGTTATGTGAACTTCTCACCCTTAAAATGTATTCTTGCAAACTGAAATACTTTTAATCAAGTAAGCTAACAAGAAAGAGGGCAATTGAATATTAGTAGCTCAAATCTTTGTATCAGTTTATCTATCTGAGTATATATTCTTTTATGAAAAGTATTGCTAACTGTAATCATTATGTCTCAGTCTGTATGTTTGTCTAAGTGTGTAAATGAAAAATGTTTTTCTACCTCTGTATGGTATTAATACAAATTAATTTAAAAACAAGCGCTTGTGAAAATTGGGCATTCTAAAAATTCCAAGAAATTCTAATAAAAGATATTAAGCATTAATGCTAATTTAAGTTTAACTGAAGCGGACATGTCCTTACAGTTATCAGTTGCCTGAGTTTACCTAAGTCATTTAAGTTGATGTTATTTGTTAAATCTTTCAAGAAGATGCTTAAAGAAAGGTTTGACTTTGTCTAATGTCTAATAAAAGTTTTATAAGTAATCTAGCATGGTTACTAAAGAGTGCATAAACATGTATAACAAATTAACATCTTAATAATAATAATATATTAATGTATAACAGAGTGTATATCTGCAAACAGCCTAAGAATTTTTGTGGTAACTGAAATTCTTGGAGTTTTGCTAAGTTAAATGAAGATATTTTGTGCTTAGTGAGAGATTGTGCTGTAAAGCACATGGTTCCAGAAACTGAAGTGTGTTCATAAATTTGTCAATCTAAAGAATGCTAGTGTAACAGTTTATAATAGCCCACTTTTAAGTGTTCACTGAAAATTAAAGTACCTAATGGTTTTAAGTTCTGATTAAAGCTACTTAATATAAGGAAAACATTTCTGTATGCTAAAGAATGTGTGTTTTAATAAAAGAAGATATAAAGAATAGAAAGGCATTGTATTGAGAGTAAAAGAAAGTAACTTTGTTCTTAAGTACAGCTGTTTATTTGAAGAAGAGGAACACTGAATGTAAAAAGAAAATTATAGAAACTTTATAGAAAAATTGATATAGTCATGTTATATGAAATTAAAGCAAATAGGTCAATATTAAGTACACAGCAAAACTAAGTTTTTGTTTCTTAGAGGAACAAAAGTTTATTAGTCTACCTTTAATATTGTAAGATTTCAGAAGGTTTTCTAATTGTTTATCAAAGCAATTTCTCATGCTTAAAGTCTCAATGAGTTATCTGAGTATTAAAAAATATATATAAAAAAATAATAAGATCTTAATATTAAAAGGACTGTAAGCTAAGTGTTGCTAACAACTGAGTAACCTGTATTTGCCTTTAAACCTTTTTATTGTCATTCTAGTTAAATAATAAGTATTAATAACATAATTCTATTTAGGCAAATGCCTTAAAAACTTTCTTTTGACAACTTTCCAAAACCAAATTCAAAAAGGTGCTTTTTACCTCTTATTAACTCTGATATTTTCCAGAGGGCCCCTGGAAAATGTCAGAGGAATTTTCTCCTCATTAGAGAAAGTATTTGGCTAATTTGGCTTATTTATCTGATATATAATTGCCTGGAAAGCACTGTCTAAAAGAATGATGCCAAACTTTGTTATTGAATATTTTATATTGCAAAGGTGTCCAAGTTTCCTTATGTCAGCTGTCTTATAGTAAGCTCTCATCAGATCTTTTGCCATTGTCATTTGTAAGTCTTGTCATTTATAGTCACTGCTTTATTACTTCTAAACTGGTAAAGAACTAGATTTCAGCAGAACAAATATTAATTACATAAGATTAAGTAAACTACAGAAGATGGTTTCATGGTGCAGGATGCATCCTTCCTGCTCTAATAGATTATCCTGAAAATAGTCATGAAAGACTTCTCCGAGCTCTGCCGTCTGATTGTGACAACAACTTGAGGCTTTGGATCCCACCTCTGAAGCAGTTACAGCAGCATTCGTCCTGCTGGACTTATCACTGGAATGCAAAAAGAAATATCTAAGCTGGCCTGTGCGTACAGTGAGACAATGAATTTGATTGCTTCTGTATTATCTGAACTCAATCAAGAGCTAAGAGAAGTGTGAGTTGTAGTGCTTCAGAATTGTGCTACTATAGATTATCTGCTGTTAAAAAAACATATGAGATGTGAACAGTTTCCAGGAATGTGTTGTTTTAATTTATCTGATTTTTCTGCTTTTGCTATATATCTGTATTCCTATTCTGTTAATGTGTGTACTTAATTTAATTAGTAGTTTGTTAAAACCTATATATGCCTACGTTACTCTACAGGAAATTATGTTAAATAATCAATCTCATATTTTCTTCCATCTGTTACTTCTATAGCTTTTCTTCTTTCTTCCTAAATTCAGCTCTTTACTAAAATTACTGTGCATCATAATCCTTTCAACAGGCACAGTCGCAGGGAGGCCATCAGGTGAGAAATTGGGGGCCAACAGACATGAGGTTTAGAACCTCACCACCCCGGTTTTGAGAGAAATCTTCTGCACCTGTGGATGTTTTGTTGCCCTTGCCCAGCTCAGATAAAATCTCAGGCTATAGGCATAGACGTGCTCACCTGCAATTACCTCCTAATTGCACTAGATTTATTTTCTATCTTTATTCTACTTCACATAAATTCAATAAATAGACTTATTTTATACTGCAGAATATAGGGAAGTAAACTTTGTTAAAAGCCTCCTGTTAGAAACTATCTACTTGCTATATTCTCTATTATATCTATGTACTTCTGCAAAAAAAAAAAAAAAAAGGGTGTGGGGGAGAAATGGAGTTCTCCAGAAGAATGTGCAGCTGTTAATTTGGAACTTTTTGTTTTGTGTCAGCCTGAGTCTGCAAACAGCTCAGGCTGCAGACTTGTTACCTCAAGCAAAGCAAGTCTAAGGAGGTTGGCTGCACACCCCAGACTTCAGAGGACGGAGTTGAACCAGAGTTCAAGGAACTGTATCAACGTAGGGACTGCTCTGTGTTCTTTTTCTCTCCCTGGGAAAGAATAATTTAGCCTTGAAGTCTGGGAAAGAATGATTTAGCCTCCTTCTTCCATGCTTTTTAAAATTAGTTCTAAGAACCTGGCTTACAGTTGCAGGAGATTTACATGGCTTGCAGCTATATGTGTCCCCTCCTTGAGTGCCGGAATAGAGGCTGGTAGTCAAAGATGGGTAAGAGTGGCAAAGGGAGATACCAACCTAAGACAGGACACAAACCATGCTGTTTGAAGTCTGATGATGGGTAAGGATCTCCTTTGTGCCTCTCAACCTAAGACAGGCACAGTCTTCTATTATGACAATACAGTTTGTCATAAAAAATAAAAAAGGGGGAGATGTGGGGAGCCGTGTTTGGTTACTACTTGACATAAGTGAAGCCATTTTGTGAACTTCCTCCATATTGCAAAGAGAACTTGTTTATTCTGTAACTTTTGTCCTTGTACAAGTTGTTTTGAAGATGTGAAGGCCTTGAAAAAGAGTGATCGTTCCTTGACTCATAGAATGGGGAACTTGTTTAAGAAAACAACTCTCTGTATGATAAGGAAGTGCTTTTGTTGTGACGCCAATATGCTTTGGACAGTTTCATAGCGGGATTGTATATATACTAAGGAAAAATAAAGCTTAGTGTGGCTGCATTGACAGTTTTCCCTCCTGAGTCTTTTCTTTCTTCTTTTTTCTTTTAATCCTCAGTCCCCCCTTCAGGTACTGTTCCATCACTGACAGCTGGCTCCGTCAAGTGGGTATATACCTGGGAACAGAATTGTAAAGTCATATAATAACACTCTAAATTTAACTTTTTAAGGAATGTCCATTCTTTTCCACAGTGGCTGCACTATTTTACATTCCTACCAACAATGTACAAGGGTTCCAATTTCTCTACATCCTTTCATTATAAAAAATTATAGTCATTGTCTTGATCGGAGTGATGGTTACATGAGTGTATACACATATCAAAATTCATTAAGCTGTACGCTAGGATTTGTGTATTTTATTGTATGTACCTCAATTAAAAAAATTAAAAATTAAAATAAAATTATAGCCATTGTAGTGGGTGTGAAGTGGGATCTCACTATGGCTTTGATTCACATTTCCCTGATGACTAATGATGTTAAGCTTCTTTTCATGGGCTTATTGGCCATTTGAATATCTTCTTTGGAGAAATGTCTATGCTGATCCTTTGCCCGGTTTATAACTGGGTTATCTGTTTTTCTCTGGTTGAGTAGTAAAAATTCTTTATATTTTCTGGATATTTGACCCTTATCAGACAGACAATTTACCAATGCTTTCTCTCATTCTGTGGGTCATCTTTTCCCTTTCTTGATAGTGTCCTTTCATACACATTAATTTTGATGAAGTCCAACATCTTTCTTTTTTCTTTTGTTGCTTGTGCTTTTGGTGTCATCTGATTGCTTTTTAAGGCAGCGGTCCTTGATCTTTCTACCCTATGGCCATCCCCAGCCTTCTCCCCAGTTGTTCTATTGAAGGTCCTTGGTCCCAAGCAAAGGCCTACTTTTTCTGGGAACACATTGATGTGTTTACAGGTATTCTGTTGTGATATTGCTAATTTATGGGAAACTGTGAGGCCAGGCCCAATTACAGCAGATGGAAGGAAGCTGTAGCAAATTGTATTGCCATAGCTCAGCAACACAAACACACTAGAATATTTCTATTAGTAACTGAAGGTTGTAATAATACTGTGGAAAAAATATGACCTTCACAGTGGCTGAACAACAAAAAGATCATGCATTTTCAAATGGCTGTAGCACTGATGGCAATAAATGTGGTTGCTCTAATGAAAGCACTAAAAGCAAAATGATATTGGTAATATCAGCAGCTGATATGAATGCTCTGTTTCCCACCAAGATCAGTCCTGGATTTAGAACCCATACCCTGTGTTCCTCTGTGTTTCTGCTCCAGGTCTTTGAGACTGTCCCCACTTCATCTTTACATGCTTGAATCCTACTTGGCATTTAAAGCCCAGCTCACCTCTTCCATGAAGCTTTTCATGATTTCCCCCATTCTTAACTCTCAGAAGTAATCTAACTGCAGATGGAGTGATGACCTGGTGGAGAATGGGGGCTCAGCACAAAGAGGCAGAGAGAGCCTCTAGTTAGGAGAGCCAGGCCGAAGAATTCAATTCTGTAGAGTAGGAGTGGCCCATAGAGCCATGGTGAAATTGTAGTCATTAACATGCTGTCTGACCTTGGGAAAATTGTTTGCCTGGTATGTGCCTCAGTTTCCCTATCTGTTCAATGTGATTATGATGGTACCTACCTCATAGGGCTGCTCATACCTCATTAACTAACTGAGTTAATACATGCAAAAGACTAAGAACAATGCTCCCTTAGAGGAGTGCTTGACAAATAATACACACTCACTAAAGCTTTTATTTATTTACTTGTAAATTTCATTTGGTTAAAATCTCTGTTTCACAACATGAAAGCTCAGGGACAGGTTCTACGAACCCCAGTTTCCTCCCAACAAGGAATTCTCATAAATGCTATCATTTGCACAAAGCAGGCTAGAATATGGTAGTTAACAGAGATTCCTGTACCAATGCAGTGTCTCTGGTAATAGTTGTATTTAAAATCCGGAGCAGACATAAAAAAGTTTTACAAATCTACCAATAAACTATTAGAATTAGTGAGAAAAGCCATTTATATAGACTAGTGAGAAACAAATAGCAAAAATCAAATGATACCATTTATAAGAGCAACAAAAGCATCAATTACACAGAATTTAATATAACAAGATGTGCAAGATTTCTACAATGAATACTACAGACTGTTGCTGATAAATTAGAGAAGATCTAGAGAAATGGAGATATATATCATGTTCATGGATTGGAAGGATCAATATTGTTAAGACATTAATTCTCCCCAAATTGATCTATAGGCCCAATGTGATTTCAATAAAAATCACAGTAAGGTGTGTGTGTGTGGGTGTGTGAATTGACAATTTGACTATGGGATTTATATGGAAATACAAAGGACTGTGGACAGCTAGGATAATTCTGAAGAAGAACAAAGTTGAGGACACTTGCACCACATGTCAAGATTTGTAAAGCCACAGTAATTATGTCAGTGCGTTATTGGCACAATAGGAAAAAAAAAACTGGGCAATGGAACACACTAGAGAGTCCAGAAATTGACCCATACATGCCACTTGATTTATGTCAAAGATGATACTGCAGTTGAGCGAGGGAGAGGATGGCCTTTTTGGTAAATGATGGTGATAATCTATATATCCACAGGGGAAAAAATGTTTCTGGACTCCACCTCAGGCCATATGCAAAAAAAAAAAAATTTGAATCCAGATGTATTAATATCCAAAGGTGAGGGTTAATCAATACATCTTACAGAAGATAAAATAAGAGAACATCAGTCCTGGGAAGATGGTGGTGTGAATGGAGTGGCAGAATTTTCCTCCCAACATTATATTTATCCACAAAAACACAGCAAATGCAACTGTTCCTAAAAGAGAGACCAGAACACACAGGAAAGCACACACTGTGCAGACACACCTGAGAGGACTCGGCAGCTGGCGAGGCAGGTAAGAAACGGAACCGAGAACCACGACCCGGCAGAACCCGAGCACTCCCCCACCCCAGCGCACCGGCAGGAGGAGAGGATTCAGAGCCGGAAGGGAGTGGAAGTGCAGGCCCAGGAGATAACCAACCCTGGATCGGCCCTGGGAATGCGGGTGCACAAAGCGTGGTGTGGCAGAGATTGGAGAGATGGAGGGCGCAGGGTCTCAACGGGAATGCACCTGTTTCCTCGCGGCTGGCTCAGGGAAGGAGAAAAGAAAAGAAAAAAAAAAGGAGAAAAGCGCACACTTGGTTTTGCAGTGGTCCTAAAGAGATGGGAGTCCACCAGAGAACCTCATTGCCGCGGCACACTCAGCCCAGCAGGCTGGGAGTCTTGGGGAGCGTCAGACCCCATAGCAGGCGACTGGGAAAGGGTAGCCAAAAGTAGGACTCCCACAGAGCTCAACAGCCTCCCATTGATTTTCACCCCAGCCACAGCTTTAAAGGGCCATGTGGAGCAGCACGGCCACGGCTCTGGAATAGCGGAGCAACAGCGCCACCTACAGTATTCACACAGAAACCACTACTGGTGGGCATTTTAAAAATTTTTTTAGGTATTGCTGCTTTTTCTTTTTCTTTCCTTTCTTTTCCTTTTTCTCTCTCTCTTTTTACTTTTTTTATTATTATTAGAATTAAAATTTTTTTTCTTTTTCTTTTTCTCTCCTTTCTTCTCTTTCCTTTTTAAAGTCATAAAGAGCCCAGCCGACATACATGACAACTACCAACAACCAACTCTATAGTCATGAGAAGACAGAAGAATATGATACAGACAAAACTCCAGTCACACACCACCCCTGAGAGAGAATCTGAAGGAATGGACATGCACAGTCTTCCTGAAAAAGAATTCAGAATAAAAGTCATAGCCATGCTGACGGATCTACAGAAAAATGTGCAAGAGCTGAGGGAGGAAATGAGGAAAGACAAAGCAGAAATGAGACAAGCCATCGATGGGCTTAACAGCAGACTGGATGAGGTACAAGACACTGTCAATGAAATACAAAACAGGGAACAGGAATACAGAGAAGCTGAGGCAGAGAGAGATAAAAGGACCTCTAAGAATGAAAGAATATTAAGAGAACTGTGTGACCAATTCAAATGGAGCAATATTTGCATTATACGAGTACCAGAGGAAGAAGAGAGAGAAAAAGGGATAGAAAGTGTCTTTGAAGAAATAATAGCCGAAAACTTTCCCACGCAGGGGAAGGAAATACTCTTGCAGTCCACAGAAACCCACAGATCACCCAACACAAGGGACCCAAGGAAGACAACAGCAAGACACATAATAATTAAGATGGCAAAGATCAAAGATAAAGACAGAGTATTAAAGGCAGCTAGAGAGAGAAAAAAAGATCACCTACAAAGGAAAACCCATCAGACTATCATCAGACTTCTCAACAGAAACCTTACAGGCCAGAAGAGAATGGCATGATATATTTAACATAATGAAACAGAAGGGCCTCGAACCAAGAATATTGTATCCAGCACGATTATCATTTAAATATGATGGACGGATTAAACAATTTCCAGACAAACCAAAGTCGAGAGAGATTGCCTCTCATAAACCACCACTACAGGATATCTTAAACGGACTGCTTTAGAGGGAAACACCTCTAAGGCGAAAAAGATGTCACCAGAGAAAATAAAATCATAGCAAAGAAAGCAGACCATCCAAATACTAACTAAAGGCAAAGAATAAAACACCTAATATATAAAGAAAGGAGGAGGAAGAATAGGAAGGGAGAGATAAAGAAACATCAGACAGCATTCACAATAACTTAACAAGAAAGTTAAGTTAGATTCTTAGATAGTAAAGAAGCAACCCTTGAACCTTTGGTAACCACGAATCTAAAGCCAGCAATGGCAATAAATACATATCTATCAATAATCACCCTAAATGTAAACGGACTGAATGCACCAATCAAAAGACAGAGAGTAACAGAGTGGATAAAAAAGCAATACCCATCTATATGCTGCTTACAAGAGACTCAACTCAAACCCAAAGATATACACAGACTAAAAGAGAAGGGATGGAAAAAGATATTTCATGCAAACAACAAAGAGAAAAGGCAGGTGTTGCAGTACTTGTATCAGATAAAATAGACTTCAAAACGAAGAAAGTAGCAAGAGATAAAGAAGGACATTACATAATGATAAAGGGGTCAGTCCAACAAGAAGATATAACCATTATAAATATATATGCGCCCAACACAGGAGCATCAGCATATGGGAAACAAATACTAACAGAAGTGAATGAGGAAATAGACAGCAATGCAATTATTTTAGGAGACTTTAACACACCACTCACTCCAAAGGATAGATCAACCAGGCAGAGGATAAGTAAAGACACAGAGGCACTGAAAAACACACTAGAACAGATGGACCTAACAGATACCTACAGAACTCTGCACCCAAAAGCAGCAGGATACACATTCTTCTCAAGTGCACATGGAACATTTTCCAGAATAGACCACCTACTAGGCCACAAAAAGAACCTCAGTAATTAAAAAATATTGAAATCCTACCAACCAACTTCTCAGATCACAAAGGTATAAAACTAGAAATAAATTTTAGAAAGAAATCAAAAAGGCTCACAAATACATGGAGACTTAACAACATTCTCCTAATGAATCAATGGGTTAAGGACCAAATCAAAACAGAAATCAAAGAATATATGGAGACTAATGACAACAACAACACAAAGCCACAACTTCTATGGGACGCAGTGAAGGCAGCTCTAAGAGGAAAGTATATTGCAATCCAGGCCTATTTAAAGAAGGAAGAACATTCCCAAATGAACAGTCTAAAGACACAATTATTGAAATTGGGAAAAGAAGAACAAATGAGGCCAAAAGTCAGCAGAAGGAGGGACATAATAAAGATCAGAGAAGAAATAAATAAAATTGAGAAGAATAAAACAATAGAAAAAATCAGTGAAACCAAAAGCTGCTTCTTTGAAAAAATAAACAAAATGGATAAATCCCTGGCCAGACTCATTAAGAGAAAAAGAGAATCTACACACATAAACAGAATCACAAATCAGAAAGGAATAATAATGACGGACCCAACAGAAATACAAAGAATTATAAGAGAATATTATGAGCATCTGTATGCTAACAAGCTCCAAAACCTAGAAGAAATGGACAACTTCTTAGAAAAATACAACCTTCCAAGACTGACCAAGCAAGAAACAGAAAAACTAAACAGACCAATCACCAGCAACGAAATTGAATCGGTAATCAAACAACTACCCAAGAACAAAGCCCCCGGACCTGACGGATTCACCTCTGAATTCTAACCAGACATATAGAGAAGAAATAACACCCATTCTCCTTAAAGTTTTCCAAAAACTAGAAGAGGAGGGAGTACTTCCAAACTCTTTCTATGAAGCCAGCATCACTCTAATACCAAAACGGGGCAAAGACCTCACCAAAAAAGAAAATTACCGACCTATATCCCTGATGAACGGAGATGCAAAAATACTCAACAAAATATTAGCAAACCGAATTCAAAAATACATCAAGAGGATCATACACCATGATCAAGTGGGGTTCATCCCAGGAATGCAAGGATGGTACAACATTTGAAAATCCATAAACATCATCCATCACATCAATAAAAAGAAGAACAAAAATCACATGATCATCTCCATAGATGCTGAAAAAGCATTTGATAAAATTCAGCATTCATTCATGTTTAAAACTCTCAACAAAATGGGTACAGAAGTCAAGTACCTCAACATCATAAAGGCTATATATGACAAACCCACAGCTAACATCATACTGAATAGAGAGAAGCTGAAAGCTTTTCATCTAAGATCGGGAACAAGACAGGGGTGCCCACTCTCTCCACTGCTTTTCAACATAGTACTGGAGGTCCTAGCCACGGCAATCAGACAAAGCAAAGACATACAAGGCATCCATATTGGTAAAGAAGAAGTCAATTTGTCACTATTTGCAGATGACATGATATTGTACATAAAAAACCCTAAAGACTCCACTCCAAAATTTCTAGAACTAATATCTGAATTCAGCAAAGTTGCAGGATATAAAATTAACACACAGAAATCTGTTGCTTTCCTATACACTAATGATAAACTAACAGAAACAGGAATCAGGAAAAACAATTCCATTCACAATTGCATCTAAAAGAATAAAATACCTAGGAATAAACCTAACCAAGGAAGTGTAAGACCTGTACTCTGAAAACTACAAGACACTCCTAGGAGAAATTAAAGAAGACACTAACAAATGGAAATGCATCCCATGCTCTTGGCTAGGAAGAATAAATATTGTCAAAATGGCTATACTATCTAAAGCAATCTACAGATTCAACGCAATCCCTATCAAACTACCAATAGCTTTCTTTAATGAACTGGAACAAATAACTCTGAAATTCATATGGAACCAGAAAAGACCCCGAATAGCCAAAGCAATTCTGTGAAGGAGGAATCAAATAGGGGGAATAATGCTCCCTGACTTCAAGCTCTACTACAAAGGCACAGTAATCAGGACAATTTGGTACTGGCACAAAAACAGACCCACAGACCAGTGGAACAGAATAGAAAATCCAAACATTAACCCAAACAT
>JAQQAC010016209.1:124978952-124989204 GCA_029783875.1 Phataginus tricuspis | reverse complement strand
GCTCCACATCGCTAATCATCAGAGAAATGCAGATTAAAACCACAATGAGATATCACCTCACACCAGTGAGGATGGCCAACATCCAAAACACAAACAACAACAAATGTTGGCAAGGATGTGGAGAAAAGGGAACCCTCCTACACTGCTGGTGGGAATGCAAATTAGTTCAACCATTGTGGAAAGCAGTATGGAGGTTCCTCAAAAAACTCAAAATAGAAATACCATTTGACCCAGGAATCCCACTCCTAGGAATTTACTCTAAGAACGCAGCAGCCCAGTTTCAAAAAGACAGATGCACCCCTATGTTTATTGCAGCACTATTTACAACAGCCAAGAAATGGAAGCAACCTAAGTGTCCATCAGTAGATGAATGGATTAAGAAGAGGTGGTACATATACACAACGGAATATTATTCAGCCATAAGAAGAAAACAAATCCTACCATTTGCAACAACATGGATGGAGCTAGAGGGTATTATGCTCAGTGAAATAAGCCAAGCCGAAAAAGACAAGTATTAAATGATCTCACTCATTTGTGGAGTATAAGAACAAAGAAAAAAACTGAAGGAACAAAACAGCAGCAGACTCACAGAACCCAAGAACAGACTAATAGTTACCAAAGGGAAAGGGACTGGGGAAGAAGGGTGGGAAGGGAGGGATAAGAGGGTAAAAGGGGCATTACGATTAGTAGACATAATTTGGGGGGGCACGGGGAGGACTGTACAACTCAGAGAAGACAAGTAGTGATTCTCATCTCACTACACTGATGGACAGTGACTGTAATAGGGTTGGTGGGGGGGGTCCTGATGAAAGGGGTAGTTTAATCACCACAATATTGCTCATGTAATTGTAGGTTAATGATACCAAAATAAATTGTAAAAAAAAAAAATAAGAGAACATCTTCATGACTTTGGAGTAGGTAAAGATTTCTTAACTAGGACACAAAAGGTGCTAATGACAATGGAAAAAAATCACTAAAATGGAGTACATTAAAAGTAAGATGACTGTAAATTAAAAGACATCTTAAAGAGAAAATGCAAGTGAAAACGCATGCCACAGAGTGGCATCTCAAGGGAAATACAGTGAAGGAATGCAAGTAGTAAGGAAAAGACAACCCGACAGAAAATTGAGCGGAAGACTTGAAGGGACACAAAGAAGATATCCGAATGGCCAATGAATATGTGAAATGGGCTCATCTTAACTGGCTATCAGGAAAATACCAATTAAAACATGAATGTGATACCACCACTTACCCACCAGAATGAGTAAAATGGCAAGGGTCAAATGCCAAGTTCGGGAGAGTAGGTAGAGCAATGGGCATGTTCACACGTTGTTGGTGGGAGACTGCCTGGCTCTGTGTGGTTACCGGACTGTCCCTTGGGCAGAAACAAAATGCTACACTTAAAATAGTCAGCTATCTCCCAGGCCACTGAGTTAGACTCAGGGCACCACGTCGCAGCCCAGTTTAGAGGGTAATCCTTAAGGTCTTCCAAGGGCAACACTTCTGTCCCTGCCCACTGCCACGTCCCTGGCACTTCAGACATATGCCAAATGGAGCAGAGGAGCAGAACCCTCAGAGGACACCTTAGGACACAGGCCAGGTGATCACACCACAGGTTTCCCAGCCACTCAGTCTGGGCAAACAGCCTGCAGTTGCCCACAGTCACCCCATTACAAGAAGGCAGGCTTTACTGACGGCGTGCAGTGACACCTACACCACCACTCTGCCCCTGGAGCAGTGCCTGGCCATCGGGGCACCTTCTGGGGTGCCCCACATCACCTCAGGGACCCCAGCCCCAGGCACTGCCTGGGGACGAGATTTGATGTGGGCAACTGGGCAAGTTGGCCTCACCACTCTGTGCTGCTGCTTCCATTGGCTTTGCTGAAGACCCAAGAATGAGTTCCTGAGCTCATTTCAAATGAGAGATGTTGCCCTCTGCCGGCAGCTTACTCCCTTTCTCTGCATGGACTCTGCCTTCTACTGCTGTGCCACTCGTTAGGACCCTGGCTTGTTCAGAATCGGCCCCAAAGAGGATGAGGAGACCCAGGCTTCCCCAGTAGAAGGTCCTGGTGCAAGAGGGAGTATCTGGCACTGCTCAGGTCGGTGAAGAAGTTGGCCTACTGTGCAGCAAGCACCAGAGGGGTAAGGGGCCCTTTCAACCCTGACATTGTTTGGGATCCTTGTCCTGAACCTCCAGCACTGCAGCCCTCAGATGAGCCCATTCCCTACCTGTTCACGATCCACCCATTGCTGAGTATGCAGCCTCATGCTAGGCCCCTTTAAGTATAGCCTCAGTACTGGTTTTGGTCAGGAAGATGGGCACTACTTCCTGTGAACTCTGCCTATGATTTGAGCCTATTTGTGAATGAAATCACCAAAGGAGAAAATATCAAATAGTAAGAGGAGAGGGCTAGAATCCTAAGAAACACTGACATCAGAGGAGGCCACAGAGAGAGGAGGCCCATGAGAGAGAGGAAGGAGGCAAATCAGGAACATGTGAGGGCTTCGTAAACTAAGGGGGCACTGCTTCCGGAAGAAGAGAAAGGAGCTGTGTTCTGCTGAGGGTGAGGAAGAAGAGGGCGGGGATGTGTCCCTTGGATTTCGCAAGGTGGGGTCATTGATGGCCTTGACAAGAGTGGCTTTGGTGGGGCATGAGTTTGCCAGCCAGACTGCAGGGATTCAGGAAAGAAGGGGAGGAGCTAAGTCTAAAATCCCTCAGGCCTGATCTCATTTGACCCATGGCCCAGTCCTGTGAGGTCAGTGGACGCCATCATTAACCCCAGTTCACAGTGGAGGAAAGAGAGGCTCAGGCCTACCGTACGCTGACCAGCTAATCCCAGGCAGGTGACTGCAGAGCCTGTGATCTTAGCCCATCCCAGAGAAGAGGGAGAGAGTGGAAAGACTGGAGGGAAAAAGGGGTACAGGGGGTCAGTTATGAGAGGACCGAGATCATGGGATCTAGAGCCCAGGGGAGGGCCGACCTGGTGCAGAGGGGAGCAAAACCTCTCTCTAAGTGACCCGTGAGGGGCATGGAGGAGGAAGGCTCAAGGAATCATGGGACTTGTCCCATTTAGGCCTCAATGTTTGGGGACAAATAGGATATTTTGTTATCACTCAGAGTGAAGAGGCCGGAAGTGGAGTGGGAGCTTATGAAGGTGGCAGAGATTCAGAAAAATGAGGGGGAACTGTGCTGAGGAGCAGGAGGAATACGGGGCTGCAATCCAGGTGGCAGCGAGAGCTGGCCAGGCAGGAAATCCTCATTTTATGGGACCCCTAGACTGTGTGATCGCTTGTCCCCAGCAGAGGGCAGCAACGAAGGGTGAGTGGGTAGGAGCTTGGTCTGTCCAGGGCAGAGGCATGGTTGGGGGCCAAGGGTGTGGAGGGTACTGGAGACAGGATGGACCATGAGATCTAGTGGCTAGGGGTAGCAGAGAGACCAGAAGCTTCATATCAATAGTAGTAACTGTCACATCAGTAGCGATGAAGATGATGGCCCTGGTGCTGGGGACTGCTACCATTTGTTCAGTGTTGGGGGTCATGCATTTGCTCATTTAATCCTCACAGTAATACTCTGAGGAGGGGCCCTGTTTTACTGATGAGGAGGCTGAGGTCGAGAGAAGTGAAACCACCCCATAAAGACACACAGTTAGGAAGTGGCCGGGTCTGAAATCAAACCCAGGTCTCTAGGACTTGAGAAGAAACAGAGTGTCTCTGCGGGCTTGGGGACGAGCAGCAAGGCCTAGCTGGCTAACTCCTGCCAAACTGTAGACTGCCCTGAGGTACGGCAGGGAAGTGGCAGGCATTTCCTTCTCTGTAAGCTGCCTGCCTCAGGCGCCAGGCAGGGCGCTGGAAGAGAGGGGACTGCGCGTTACTCCAGCTCTGCCCTGGACTTGCTGTGGGACCTGTGGCAAGTACGTTGCTCTTGGCACCATCTACGCACAACCTCTTTGATATGCCTTATGGCCTATGCAACAAAGCCACAGGTAAGCTCTCTCGCCTGTCTTTTGGTCTCACCAGCCAGGTCCACCCACCCTAGGCCTCCCAGTTTTATTAATTCAGCAAATGTTGGATGGCCTTGTTTGTGTCAGGCACTCTGCTGGGCCTGGGAATCCAGAAGTGAACAAGAGAGACAAGGACCACACCTGCAGGAAGCCTGTGGTCCCCAGCCCATGAAGGAGCAGATGTGCTAGGTGGTTACACCGAAGACTGTGCTGAGCTATGAGCACCATGAGCTTAAAGAATGGGCTGCTGTCCCGGAGATGAGGAAGAACAGGTGAGATACTACAGTGGGATGGTCAGGACGGGCATCTCTTGAGGAGGTGATGCTTGAGCAGAGACCCGGATGATCTGAGGGAAGAGCATCTGAGGCACAGGACGCATGCAGCAGGCGTGGAAGGGCCGAGCCAGGAACAAGCTTCGTGTGCTAGAGGAATGGTGGGCAAGGGGGGGACTGAGGGAGGGCATGGGAGATGGAAGGGGAGGAGGTCAGAGAGGGGCCTTGTGGGCCATGTGTGCTAGGCCGACTACGGCCCCAAATCCTTCATCTTGCATGGCAAAAGTGTGTGACTGACATGATTATGATTATGGACTTTAACATAGGGAGATTATCCCAGATTAACCATGCGGGTCCAAACTACTCACAGGAGCCCTTAAAAGCAGAGAACTTTCTCTAGCTGGAGTCAGAAGAGATGTGGCACTCTGACTCTGCCACAGGACCCATGTGGCGCACCCAGCTGGCAGCACTGTCTGGGGCGGGATATGCGTGTGCTTCTCACCTCCACGTGCCTCTCACTAACCAGGAAATTACTTAACTGCCTTGTGGCTCATCTATAAAATGAAGGCTTGTACTGGTGCCAGCTATTACTATCTCAGCAGGGCTATTCGGGGTGGACTCTGGCCTCCTGTAGGTTTCCAAGTTGTAATAATCCCCTTTGTTCCTTTAGCCCCGGGTGGCAGCTGCTACCTGCAGTCACCCCCATGGTACCTTAGTGCTCTCTCTCTACCCTTTCAGCTACACAGTTAACAATTTCATACTGAAATTACAGTTCTCTGTTCAAACGATTGGATGTTTTTATCTCCTGAATAGACACTGTTGGATACAAGCAGCAGACAAGATCATTTGGAGAGAGAAGTTCAAGAAAAGGAGCAGCCACAGTGTTGGAAGAACCAGGTCTGCGGTGCTCAGTTGCAGCAGCCCAAATGCACTACGATGATGTGGCTAATAATAGAACCTAACCTATAGTGCTATGGTCAGGATTCAATAAGCTAATGGACAGCATGAAGATACCTGGCAGAGAGTGGGTATCAATGAATGATAGCTGTTATTGTCACTACTATACATGTCTGTGAAATTTTAAAATAGCCATTGCACTGATAGTGTCTCCTTCACCATACAGAGAACTATAGTGAACAAGGATTCCAGCCTGGGGCTCAGCCACTGTATCATTTGGAGTCCGACCAGGAAAGAGTCAGAAAACACACAGTAATTTGAATAAGGAAGATTTACTATAAAAATCAGCTGTTTCTAGAGAATGAACTCCTAAGCAGGAATCAAAGAGGGGACGTGCCAGGGGAACACGCTTAGAAGTCAGACTTCATTCAAGGAGGTGTGGTTTCAGTGCAGTAAATGGCAGGGAAGGCCACTGGGCTCCAAGCCTCCCACTGGGGTGCCAGCAGGCTGAGGCTGCCGGGCAGGAAACCATCCTCTGAATTTCCCAACAATTCTCTGGGAAGTTGCCCAGGAGGAGGTGTCGAACTAGCTTGAAAGCAGCTAGGGTGTCCTCAGAACCAGGAAAGGCCCTTTTGTCCTGTAGTCTTAAAAGCTTACATTCATGCCTGCTGGCAAGGGGAACTGTTTCAGGTCATGGGCAGGCAAAGAAGGTTGCGTTTGGATCTGAGAGGCTGGCACGCGTAGGGAGGCAGGAGAATGTGATGGCTCTGGAGCTCAGACGCCTGGGTGGAAATCCCAGCTCCGCCCCTTACTATCTGTGTGATTCAGCCTTTCTGCACATTGGTCCCCTCATTCTATGGAGCAGGGGTGACTGCAGTATCTACCACGTGGGGCTGTTGTGAAGGTTAAATGAGATTGCGTACGGTAATCTGTGCCAGTCTATGTCCATCTTTGTGCACAGTGCCTGGCACTTAGAGTGTGCTCAGTGTAAGGCGTGTCATGCTCACCACTATAACCTACTGGCTGAGATGCACACAGGAGGCTGTCTTCTACTTGTCTGCTCAGAAATGATGATGGGGGCCCCTAGCCAGTCTGTCTCCTACAAACTGCCAGCCTGCAGAGCTTTTCCAAGATGTTCAGAATCCGTGGGAGTGAGGACACTCTAGATTGATGTCTTTATTCATGCCATGTCCCCAGGAGTCCTGGCCAAGCGGAGTTCTGCACGTTTTTCTTTTTTTAAAAATTTATTTTGGTATCATTAATCTACAATTACATGTGCAATATTATGGTTATTAAACTACCCCCTTCATCAGGTCCCCCCCACCAACCCCATTACAGTCACTGTCTCAGCATAGTGAGATGCTATAGAATCACTACTTGTCTTCTCTGAGTTGTATAGCTCACCCCATGCCCCCCCAACATTACATCTGCTAATCGTAATGGCCCTTTCTCCCCCTTATCCTGCCCTTCCCACCCATCTACCCTAGTCCCTTTCCCTTTGGTAACTATTAGTCCGTTCTTGGGTTCTGTGAGTCTGCTGTTGTTTTGTTCCTTCAGTTTTTTTTTTTCTTTGTTCTTATACTCAACATATGAGTGAAATCATTTGATACTTGTCTTTTTAGGCTTGGCTTATTTCACTGAGCATAATACCCTCTAGCTCCATTCATGTTGTTGCAAATGGTAGGATTTGTTTTCTTCTTATGGCTGAATAATATTCCATTGTGTATATGTACCACATCTTTATCCATTCATCTACTGATGGACAGTTACGTTGTTTCCATTTCTTGGCTGTTGTAAATAGTGCTGTGATAAACATAGGGGTGCATATGTCATTTTCAAACTGGGCTGCTGCATTCTTAGGGTAAATTCCTAGGAGTGGGATTCCTGGGTCAAATGGTATTTATATTTTGAGTTTTTTGAGGAACCTCAATACTGCTTTCCACAATGGTTGAACTAATTTGCATTCCCACCAGCAGAGTAGGAGGGTTCCCTTTTCTCCACATCCTTGCCAACATTGTTGTTGTTTGTGTTTTGGATGGTGGCCATCCTTACTGGTGTGAGGTGATATCTCTCATTGTGGTTTTAATTTGCATTTCTCTGATGACGAGTGATGTGGAGCATCTTTTCATGTGCCTGTTGGCCATCTGAATTTCTTCTTTGGAGAAGTGTCTATTCATGTCCTCTGCCCATTTCTTTTTTTTTATAGTTTATTTTGGTATCATTAATCTACAATTACATGTGCAATATTATGGTGATTAAACTACCCCCTTCATCAGGTCCGTCCCACCAACCCCATTACCGTCACTGTCCATCAGCGTAGTGAGATGCTATAGAGTCACTACTTGTCTTCTCTGAGTTGTACAGCCCTCCCCGTGCCCCCGCTAACTTACGTATGCTAATCGTAATACCCCATTTACCCTCTTATCCCTCCTTTCCCACCCATCTTCCCCAGTCCCTTTCCCTTTGGTAACTATTAGTCCGTTCTTGGGTTCTGTGAGTCTGCTGCTGTTTTGTTCCTTCAGTTTTTTTCTTTGTTCTTATACTCCACATATGAGTGAAATCATTTGATACTTGTCTTTTTCGGCTTGGCTTATTTCACTGAGCATAATAACTTCTAACTCCATCCATGTTGTTGCAAATGGTAGGATTTGTTTTCTTCTTATGGCTGAATAATATTCCATTGTGCATATGTACCACCTCTTCTTTATCCATTCATCTACTGATGGACACTTAGGTTGCTTCCATTTCTTGGCTATTGTAAATAGTGCTGCAATAAACATAGGGGTGCATCTGTCTTTTTGAAACTGGGCTGCTGCATTCTTAGGGTAAATTCCTAGGAGTGGGATTCCTGGGTCAAATGGTATTTCTATTTTGACTTTTTTGAGGAACCTCCATACTGCTTTCCACAATGGTTGAACTAATTTGCATTCCCACCAGCAGTGGAGGAGGGTTCCCTTTTCTCCACATCCTCGCCAACATTTGTTGTTGTTTGTCTTTGGATGTTGGCCATCCTCACTGGTGTGAGGTGATATCTCATTGTGGTTTTAATCTGCATTTCTCTGATGACCAGCGATGTGGAGCATCTTTTCATGTGCCTGTTGGCCATCTGAATTTCTTCTTTAGAGAAGTGTCTATTCATGTCCTCTGCCCATTTCTTAATTGGATTATTTGCTTTTTGTTTGTTAAGGTGTGTGAGTTCTTTATATATTTTGGATGTCAACCCCTTATCAGATGCATCATTTATGAATATATTTTCCCATACTGTAGGATGTCTTTTTGTTCTACTGATGGTGTCCTTTGCTGTACAGAAGATTTTCAGCTTGATATAGTCCCACTTGTTCATTTTTGCTTTTGTTTCTCTTGCCCAGGGGGATATGTTCATGAAGTAGTCGCTCATGTTTATGTCCAAGAGATTTTTGCCTATGTTTTTTTCTAAGAGTTTTATGGTTTCATGACTTACATTCAGGTCTTTGATCCACCTTGAGTTTACCTTTGTGTATGGGGCTAGACAGTAGTCCAGTTTCATTCTCTTACATGTAGCTGTCCAGTTTCTCCAACACCAGCTGCTGAAGAGGCTGTCATCTCCCCATTGTATATCCAAGGCTCCTTTATCAAATATTAATTGACTGTATATGTTTGGGTTAATGTTTGGATTTTCTATTCTGTTCCACTGGTCTGTGGGTCTGTTTTTGTGCCAGTACCAAATTGTCTTGATTAGTGTGGCTTTGTAGTAGAGCTTGAAGTCAGGGAGCGTAATTCCTCCTGTTTGATTCCTCCTTCTCAGGATTGCTTTGGGTATTTGGGGTCTTCTCTGGTTCCATATGAAGTTTAGAATTATTTGTTCCAGTTGATTGAAGAAAGCTGTTGGTAGTTTGATAGGGATTGCGTTGAGTCTGTAGATTGCTTTAGGTAGTATAGCCGTTTTGACAATATTTATTCTTCCTAGCCAAGAGCATGGGATGCATTTCCATTTGTTAGTGTCCTCTTTAATTTCTCCTAGGAGTGTCTTGTAGTTTTCAGAGTACAGGTCTTACACTTCCTTCGTTAGGTTTATTCCTAGGTATTTTATTCTTTTTGATGCTATTGTGAATGGAATTGTTTTTCCTGATTTCTCTTTCTGTTAGCTCATCGTTAGTGTATAGGAAAGCAACAGATTTCTGTGTGTTAATTTTATATCCTGCAACTTTGCTGAATTCAGATATTAGTTCTAGTAGTTTTGGAGTGGAATCTTTAGGGTTTTTTATGTACAGTATCATGTCATCTGAAAATAGTGACAATTTGACTTCTTCTTTACCAATCTGGAGCCTTGTATATCTTTGTTTTGTCTGATTGCCATGGCTAGGACCTCCAGTACTATGTTGAAAAGCAGTGGAGAGAGTGGGCACCCCTGTCTTGTTCCCGATCTTAGATGAAAAGCTTTCAGCTTCTCGCTGTTAAGTATGATGTTAGCTGTGGGTTTGTCATATATGGCCTTTATGATGTTGAGGTACTTGCCATCTACACCCATTTTGTTGAGAGTTTTAATCATGAATGGATGCTGAATTTTGTCAAATGCTTTTTCAGCATCTATGGAGATGATCATGTGGTTTTGTTCTTCTTTTTGTTGATGTGGTGGATGATGTTGATGGATTTTCGAATGTTGTACCATCCTTGCATCCCTGGGATGAACCCCACTTGATCATGGTGTATGATCCTCTTGATGTATTTTTGAATTCGGTTTGCTAATATTTTGTTGAGTATTTTTGCATCTATGTTCATCAGGGATATTGGTCTGCAATTTTCTTTTTTGGTGAGGTCTTTGCCCGGTTTTGGTATTAGAGTGATGCTGGCTTCATAGAAAGAGTTTGGAAGTATTCCCTCCTCTTCTATTTTTTGGAAAACTTTAAGGAGAATGGGTGTTATTTCTTCTCTATATGTCTGGTAGAATTCAGAGGTGAATCCATCAGGTCCGGGGGTTTTGTTCTTGGGTAGTTTTTTGATTACGGATTCAATTTCGTTGCTGGTGATAGGTTTGTTTAGTTTTTCTGTTTCTTGTTTGGTCAGTCTTGGAAGGTTGTATTTTTCTAAGAAGTTGTCCATTTC
>JAQQAC010016209.1:124952481-124978552 GCA_029783875.1 Phataginus tricuspis | reverse complement strand
TTTTGGTATTAGAGTGATGCTGGCTTCATAGAAAGAGTTTGGAAGTATTCCCTCCTCTTCTATTTTTTGGAAAACTTTAAGGAGAATGGGTGTTATTTCTTCTCTATATGTCTGGTAGAATTCAGAGGTGAATCCATCAGGTCCGGGGGTTTTGTTCTTGGGTAGTTTTTTGATTACGGATTCAATTTCGTTGCTGGTGATAGGTTTGTTTAGTTTTTCTGTTTCTTGTTTGGTCAGTCTTGGAAGGTTGTATTTTTCTAAGAAGTTGTCCATTTCTTCTAGGTTTTGCTGCTTGTTAGCATACAGATGCTCATAATATTCTCTTATAATTCTTTGTATTTCTGTGGTGTCCGTCGTTATTTTTCCTTTCTCATTTGTGATTCTGTTCATGTGTGTATATTCTCTTTTTCTCTTAATGAGTCTGGCTAGGGGTTTATATATTTTGTTTATTTTTTCAAAGAACCAGCTCTTGGTTTCATTGATTTTTTCTATTGTTTTATTCTTCTCAATTTTATTTATTTCTTCTCTGATCTTTATTATGTCCCTTCTTCTGCTGACTTTGGACCTCCTTTGTTCTTCTTTTTCCAATTTCAATAATTGTGTCTTTAGACTGTTCATTTGGGAATGCTCTTCCTTCTTTAAATAGGCCTGGATTGCAATATACTTTCCTCTTAGAACTGCCTTCGCTGCGTCCCATAGAAGTTGTGGCTTTGTGTTGTTGTTGTCATTAGTCTCCATATATTCTTTGAAGTTGGTTGGTAGGATTTCAATATTTTTGAAATTACTGAGGTTCTTTTTGTGGCCTAGTATGTGGTCTATTCTGGAAAATGTTCCATGTGCACTTGAGAAGAATGTGTATCCTGTTGGTTTTGGGTGCAGAGTTCTGTAGGTATCTCTTAGGTGCATCTGTTCTAGTGTGTTGTTCAGTGCCTCTGTGTCTTTACTTATTCTCTGTCTGGTTGATCTGTCCTTTGGAGTGAGTGGTGTGTTGAAGTCTCCTAAAATGAATGCATCGTTGTCTATTTCCTCCTTCACTTCTGTTAGTATTTATTTCACATATGTTGGCACTCCTGTGTTGGTTGCATATATGTTTATAATGGTTATATCTTCTTGTTGGACTGACCCCTTTATCATTATGTAATGTCCTTCTTTATCTCTTGCTACTTTCTTCGTTTTGAAGTCTATTTTGTCTGATACAAGTACTGCAACACCTGCTTTTTTCTCTTTGTTTTTTGCATGAAAGATCTTTTTCCATCCTTCACTTTTAGTCTGTGTATATCTTTGGGTTTGAGGTGAGTCTCCCGTAAGCAGCATATAGATGGGTCTTGCTTTTTTATCAATTCTATTACTCTGTGTCTTTTGATTGGTGCATTCAGTCCATTTACATTTAGGGTGATTATTGATAGATATGTACTTATTGCCATTGCTGGCTTTAGATTCGTGGTTACCAAAGGTTCAAGGGTTGCTTCTTTACTATCTAACAATCTAACTTAACTTTCTTGTTAAGTTATTGTGAACACTGTCTGATGTTTCTTTATCTCTCCCTTCTTATTCTTCCTCCTCCATTCTTTATATATTAGGTGTTTTATTCTTTGCCTTTAGTTAGTATTTGGATGGTCTGCTTTCTTTGCCATGATTTTATTTTCTCTGGTGACATCTTTTTAGCCTTAAGAGTGCTTCCCTTTAGAGTAGTCCATTTAAGATATCCTGTAGAGGTGGTTTGTGGGAGGCAAATTCCCTCAGGTTTCACTTGTCTGGGAAATGTTTAATCCCTCCCTCAAATTTAAGTGATAATCGTGCTGGATACAATATTCTTGGTTCGAGGCTCTTCTGTTTCATTATGTTAAATATGTCATGCCATCCTCTCTTTCTGCCTGCTTCCATTACCACCTCTCCTCTGACTCTGGCCTTCCTGCTTCTGTCTTATAAGGACCTGATGATTACATGTAGGGCCTACTTCGGGAATCCAGGACTGCTTCCCCAGCATCAAGATCCCTGACTTTGTCACATCTGCAAAGTCCCTTTGAACATGTAAGGTATCGTAATTCGTAGAGTTTGGGGATTAGGACATGGACATCTTGGGGATCCATTATTCTGCCTGACACAGTGCTGGCCTTCAATGTCTTCTTATGTGAACTCGAGTTTGGTTGGTTCAGAGGGCATCTGGGGCTGGACTTCGGAGTTTAAAGAACAGAAGTCGAGAAGTCCCACAATCTGCCATCTGCACACTGGAGACCCAGGGGGGCCAGTGCTGTAGTTCAAAGGCCTGAGAGCTGAAGAGCACATAGTACAGATCCCAGTCAGGGCCTGAAGGCCTGAAAAGCAGGGTACTGAGGGCAGGAGGAGATGCATGTCCCATCTCAGCAGCCAGACAGGAGGAGCTCACCTTCCTCTGTTTCTTGTTCTATTTAGGCCTTTGATGGACTGGCTGAGCCCCCCACACACTGGGGAGGGCCACCTGCTGTACCCAGTCCCACAGATCAAATGCTCATCTCTTCCAGAAACACCCTCACAGACACACTCAGAAAGAACGTTTAGCCAGATATCTGGGCATCATGTGGCCCAGTCAAGGTGACACATATAATTAGCCATCACACTCATTCTGTGGAAATGACCCTGGACTTGTTGGTCCTGTGGAATACCTGAGTTATCTCCCAGTGATTAGAATACACACCATCCTTCTCAGTCTCTTGATCTGTTTTAGATTTGAATGGTGTCATGATTTATTCTTAAACCTCACTTTTGGACCTGTGGTTGCCAAATTCCTGAAATGACGATTGCAATTCCATCTGCTGACAAGCCAAATTCGTATCTGAAAGCCCGGAGATGGGAAACCTGCATGACTTTCTGTCCAGCCAGGGCATCCTAATCTGTCCCAGACTGGGAGGTCCTAGGATAGGTCTTTCGGGGTTTCTAGCCTCTCCCCTGCTGGTCCTGCTCACCATCAGGATTACCAGTTCTTTCTGTGACTAGCTCTTTTTGTGACCCTCCAAGCCAGCGGAGGGAAAGGAAGGGACGGAGAGGCATGCCCCGACAAAGTGAAGCAAGGGAGGTAAGAGCCAACTGTCCGCCCGTTCCGCAGCCTCCGCCATCCCCGGAGACAATCAGACGTGACAGGGAGCCCAGTCGAAGTAGGAACTCATTTATTGCAGCTCAGAACACGGAATATATAGGGTGTGGTCTCTTCTGATTGGTTACACCTTATGCTAACAAGGCGACTTTCAAATTTCCAATCACGCACAGAGTTGTGCGCGTGCGCAGTTGTCTCTGACGTAAGAGGCAGACCAGAGTGAGGGCAGCTGAAACTCAAAGGGTTCTCAGCGGCCATTTTTGTGGCGCGGCTGAGATTCAAAGGTAGTTCCACACATAGGTCAATCAATTTTCGTGGTCCTGAGCCCTCATTGCTAGGCTGTGGTCTAATAACTAGCCTGCATCAAGAGAGTTGAGCTCCTCTTCTACAGAAATTGATGTCACTACTCCCTGCCCAGAAGAGGAGCTAGCACTCAGGTACAGAGCTAGCCCTCAATCTGCTTCAGCTGCCCATCACTGGAGTTCTTGAAAGATCCTCAGACATAGTCACAGGGCCCCAGGGGCTGGTGCGCTGGCCCCACATGTGACATGACACCCTCAATCCCACCTATTACTTACTAATTCTGACTTCTGGTTAAAGATGCAAGGGTCAAGAAGCAGCCAGCATGATTTGGGGGAGATCCTACATGAATTTCCAGTTCCTACACACCTAAGGGATTATATCTCTCGGGACTTCATCCTAGGTCAGTGAACCCCCACTCTTCCCAGTCCCCACCACTGTGCTGCACAGAAGTGGTCCGTTTTACCCCTACACTGGGACCCTAGATCTTCCAGCTACAGTTGGCCTGTCCAACCATGAGATCCACCTTCACACATTGCCATGCCCAGACCTCTGACCTGACTCCCTTTTGATATCCTGTAATGGGTTGGTACCATTCAAGGCCATTTTCATTCACCTGATCACCTTCTGTAGACCAATGTTAGTCACTTGCAATCTTCTATGCTTTTCAATCACTGCACCATCAAATTATCATTAACTGCCCACAGTGTGCCAGGTGGTGGCTGAAGTTATAACCGTGAAGTGGGTAGTTTTTATCTTGGAGTATCACCCAGCATCTGAGCCTTTTTGATTTATTTCTAAAATTTATTTCTAGTTTTATACCTTTGTGATCTGAGAAGTTGGTTGGTAGTATTTCAATATTTTTGAAATTACTGAGGTTCTTTTTGTGGCCTAGTATGTGGTCTATTCTGGAAAATGTTCCATGTGCACTTGAGAAGAATGTGTATCCTGTTGCTCTTGGGTGCAGAGTTCTGTAGATATGTGTTAGGTCCATCTGTTCTAGTGTGTTGTTCAGTGCCTCTGTGTCTTTACTTATTCTCTGTCTGGTTGATGTATCCTTTGGAGTGAGTGGTGTGTTGAAGTCTCCTAAAATGAATGCATTGTTGTCTATTTCCTCCTTCAATTCTGTTAGTATTTGTTTCACATATGTTGGCACTCCTGTGTTGGGTGCATATATGTTTATAATGGTTATATCTTCTTGTTGGACTGACCCCTTTATCATTATGTAATGTCCTTCTTTATCTCTTGCTACTTTCTTCGTTTTGAAGTCTATTTTGTCTGATACAAGTACTGCAACACCTGCTTTTTTCTCTTTGTTGTTTGCATGAAATATCTTTTTCCATCCCTTCACTTTTAGTCTGTGTATATCTTTGGGTTTGAGTTGAGTCTCTTGTAAGCAGCATATAGATGGGTATTGCTTTTTTATCCACTCTGTTACTCTGTGTCTTTTGATTGGTGCATTCAGTCCATTTACATTTAGGGTGATTATTGATAGATATGTACTTATTGCCATTGCTGGCTTTAGATTCACGGTTACCAAAAGTTCAAGGGTTGTTTCTTTACTATCTAAGAATCTAACTTAACTTTCTTGTTAAGTTATTGTGAACGCTGTCTGATGTTTCTTTATTTCTCCCTTCCTATTCTTCCTCCTCCATTCTTTATATATTGGGTGTTTCATTATTTGCCTTTAGTTAGTATTTGGATGGTCTGCTTTCTTTGCTATGATTTTATTTTCTCTGGTGACATCTTTTTAACCTTAGGGGTGCTTCCCTCTAGAGCAGTACGTTTAAGATATCCTGTAGTGGTGGTTTATGAGAAGCAAACTCTTTCAACTTTCCTTTGTCTGGAAATTGTTTAATCCCTCCATCATATTTAAATGATAATCGTGCTGGATAGAGTATTCTTGGTTCGAGGCCCTTCTGTTTCATTACATTAAATATGTCATGCCATTCTCTTCTGGCCTGTAAGGTTTCTGTTGAGAAGTCTGATGAGAGTCTGATGGGTTTTTCTTTGTAGGTGATCTTTTTTCTCTCTCTAGCTGCCTATAATACCCTGTCTTTATCTTTGACCTTTGACATCTGAATTATTATGTGTCTTGGTGTTGTCTTCCTTGGGTCCCTTGTGTTGGGAGTTCTGTGGGCTTCCGTGGACTGCGAGACTATTTCCTTCCCCAGTGTGGGAAAGTTTTCAGCAATTATTTCTTCAAAGACACTTTCTATCCCTTTTTCTCTCTCTTCTTCCTCTGGTACTCCTATAATGCAAATATTGTTCTGTTTGGATTGGTCACACAGTTCTCTCAATATTCTTTCATTCCTAGAGATCCTTTTTTCTCTCAGTACCTCAGCTTCTTTGTATTCCTCTTCTCTAGTTTTTATTTCATTTATCGTCTCCTCCACTGTATCCAATCTGCTTTTAACACCGTCCATTGTGTTCCTCAAGGATTGGATCTCTGACCGGAATTCATTCCTGAGTTCTTGAATATCTTTCCGTACCTCCATAAGCATGTGAATGATTTTTATTTTGAACTCCCTTTCAGGGAGAGTCATAAGGTCCATATCATTAAAATCTTTCTCAGGAGTTGTGTTCATAATTTTACTCTGGACCAGGTTCCTTTGGCGTTTCATATTTGTGTATGGAGCCCTCTAGTGCCCAGAAGCTCTACTCTCTGGAGCTGCTCAGCCCCTGAAGCAATGTCAGGGATTGTAGGGGAGTGGTATTGGTGCCTCAGGGGAGGAAAGGGCTGTTTCCTGGTTCCTGGCTGCTATGCCTGTCTCCACTGTCTGAACCGGTGGGCTGAGCACACAGGTATAAGCCTCTGTGCTTTGCCTTTTAAGTTGCTGTAGACAGATCCTCCCTCTGTTTGGCCCAACACCAGGGAAGGGCTTCCAGGTTTGCAAGCCCGGTGGGGCTGGCCAGGCGAAAGTTGCACTAGTCTGCCTGTCACAGAAGGGGTTCCTGGAGCCATGCAGGCAGCCAGGGAGCTGGCACACATGAAGATCAGAAAACTCCCAATCTGCTGGGCAGAGTACACCCGGACAATCCTGTCCACCTGTCCTTTCTCCCGAGCAGCAAGCTCCGTGCAGTCCTTGCCCCCTCAGCAGGCCTCCTGCCAAGTTCCTCCCTGCCAGGAAGTCTCTCAGATTGCCTGCCCCTCCACCGTCCTGGAGAAGCTGGGTATGGATCCCTGATCTCACAGGCAGCCGGAATCCTTGTCTCTCCAGGAACTCTGCCTGTCTTAGATTTCCAAGCTCCTAATTACAAGAGCATCATGCAAGCACCATGAAATGTAGGTTTGTGCTCCCAGAGTAGATCTCCAGAGTTAGGTATTCAGCAGTCCCAGTTCTCCACTCCCTCTCTGCTCCGTTCCTGTTCCTCCTGCCAGTGAGCTGGGGTGGGGGAGGGGCTTGGATCCCGCAGGACCACAGGTTTAGTACGTTACCATTTTCTGTGAGGGCTGCTCTTGTCTCCAGGTGTATGCAGTTTGTTGTAGTCCTCTTTCCCGTTGCTCTTTCAAGAGTAGTTGTAGTAGCTTTATTTTCATATTATATGCGGTTTTTGGAGGAAGCCTCTGTCTCACCTCTCATGCCGCCATCTTTCACCACCCAGCTTCTGGACCTCTTGCCATGTGTAGGGAATTCCTTGCCTCAGGAGTCTTGGCATAGGAGGCAGAGCCCATCCCTCGCTATAGAAGTGGAAAATGCCACATATCCCAGTATCATTTGGGCCTGTAATGTGGCACGTGACCTAGGCCCCGCCAATCAGAGGCCCCCTTTTGTGTCTTTAAAGCTGGCATTAGTGACATTAAGAATTGGGGCAGCAAAGAGTTCTCCCTCTCATGGTGGTGGTTGCAGCAAGATGGAGATTCAGGGGCAGCAGTACCACGAATGCTAGTGGCAGTGGTGTCCAGGGCCACTGCCAACAGTTTGGGACCCTAGTGCTTAGTGATGATTCAATTAATTGTTTCTGGCCTCAGGGATAGCTCAGACCTGTTGCCAGATGTGATCTGCCTGGCATCCCCACCAAATGCTGTAGATGGTCATGCAGGACTCTCCTCTCTTCATGGCCAGAACTTGAGCATCTCCCAGTCTCGAGTGAGCTCTGGAAATAGTTCTGCTTAAAACCTCCCAGTTGCTCTTTGCTAAGCCTAGCACTTAGTAAAGACTCAAGGAAAGCCCTTCTCTGATTTCTGGAGCTCTTCCCCTGCACAGTTCCCTCATCTCTGGTGCTCTGTCCCTCATATTCCAGCTGCCTCCACCTCTGGGAACCTGACCTCCAACTCTTACCCTCAGGGAACCTCTTACTTGGCTTGGATCCTCCTCCCTGCTCCATGTTTTGGGTTCATCTCATTTACTTCCTTCTTTCCAATATCAGTCACGTGCTGCCTCTTGTCTAATGTCTAAAATTAGTCGTTGCCTATATACTTGTCTAGCTTCTAGCTGTTTATGGTGGATGAGTGATTCCAGGTTCTGTACTCCTTCATGGCCAGAAGCTTTACTTTTCTATGTCTTCCAATCTTCCAGAAGTATAAAGCAGTATTTAAGAAAAACATATAAAATAAAAATTTCATAGCTTAGGAAGAAAAGTGACATGCACATCTGCACACCCTGAGGAGTGGTAATATTTCCAGGACCGATGGGTGACGTCTGTGGTATTGGTTCTACGTATTCAGGCTTCAGACTGAGACCTCCGCCCAGGACTCTTGGAAATCCACAGATCCACCTCATGATCCGCTGTATTTCCTTAAGTGCGAGTATCCATACTTTGGGGGGAAAATTTGGCTCGAGTCAAGGAAAATGAGCAAGCGAATCTCAGGGTTCCTGAGGTTTGCCTGCTTCCCACTTGCTCCAAGTTCTTCAATGCTGCCAAGTCCCTTCTGAACAGTAGAGGGCATTCCTGCACCAAGAACGGCCTGCTCTTCCTCCCTGAGTGCGTCATTTTCACCAGCGGTCTGTGATGGAGCCCTGCTGGATTCCAGTTCTTTGTGGCTACTAGGGCTTGTGGGGGCGCTAGGGCCCCAGGTGGCCTGGACTCTATCTCCCCGGTGCCAGATACGTCACTTTCCAAGGCTAACTCTCTCTCCTCTCTTACCCCCACTCTCAGAATGACTCGGCCTGGCCTCCCGGGACACCTGCTGGCACCCAAGTCGCCCTGTTTTCCCTTTAGCCAGTGGCCACTGGGGAAGAAGGTCTTCGGTCCTATACTTCTTCCTGCGGAGACTTTCTCCAAGGCCCATTACACAGATTTAGAAATAGAGAAATAAATTCCCCAAGAAGTCCATGGGCTACACAGTTTCTCTGGGGAGCACCTGTGAACTTTGAGAAATTTTCTATGCCAGAGGTTAGCCCTAAATTGGACCTCTCGTGTTTGGAAAGAAGTCTGGCTGAGGATAAGGATAAAAATGGAATCTATAAATTGAGCACGAGCTGAATGGAAACAGTAAATAGGGTGTTGGGCCCCTAATTCCCAGAATAAATATTTCTTAAATAATTGAAAAATGAGGGAGTGAATGGATGTCAGAATAAGAAAACTAAGGGGCATCCAGGGAGGTTGCCCCCTTCTCCTTTCCTTTTTTTTATTTTAATAAAAACAACAGCTCTATTGACGTATAAGTGACAGACAAAGAACTACTCATATTCAATGCATACAGCTTCATGAGGCTGACGAGGCCAACAGCCCTGATGCCATCCCTGCAGGGGGGGGAACAGACATATCAAATGCCTTCCAGAGCTTCCTATGTCCTTTGTTTTTCCATTCTGTGTTAAGAGCTTTGAACATGAGATCTACCCTCCTAACAAACGCTCCGTGCTCAGCACCATATTGCTAACTCTCAGCACAATGGTGTCCAGCAGAGCTCTGGCGCTCACTCATCTTGCAGCACTGAAACTTTCTATTAGACCCTAATAGTTAATTCAGGCCTAATTAGGGCCCCAAGGGTTGAAGCGACTGGCCCAGGGTCACAGAGCTAGTTAAATCAGAGCCAGGACTTCAATCCCAGAATTCTGATTTCTGGTCTAGAGACTCTGATATGCAGCACAAAGCCCCTGGATGTTTGTGTCCCCGAGAAGTGGTAGGAGGCAGGCGTAATTGGTCTCCTCATGATGAATCACTGCTGGCGTGGGCTGAAAACCGGTACTTTCCCTGGGCACTGGCATGTCTAGCCACCTATCCTGACTGCTTGCTGAATGGCTGTTTGCTACACATGCTGGCACTAGGGGTGCTGGTGTTTAACCAGTGGGCTTATTTGTTCAGTTATTTTCCACTTGCGTCTTTGGAGTGCCCAGATATAGATTGGAGGTTGTTCAAATATCTTCAGGTGTGACTAAGCTTGGTCACTACCCCCCGCCCCCCCAAGCTTCTGCCCATAGTAATAGGCCACCAGTTGCTCGGGGACCTTCTCAGATATCTTAAAACATTGGCTCTTAAGCATTCTGGGATTGCACGTATGCACACAATGTGGCGCACCATATGGGGGCCATGGCTGCTAAGCAGTTTGTGGGCCATGGATTAAGAACCTCTGCTCTTGGACATTTCCCCCTAAGAAAATGTGAACATATAAATCATGTTAGGAGCCCGTGACACTCAGAAATGACTGTATTTTGGAGAAGCACCACAATTTCCCCTGTGGAGTGGTATAGGATTGGGGAGGGGGTGTAGTAAATTTTAAATGCCCCAAAGGAAGTCTTTTCCCAGAGGCCCCCTCTGTCCTTTGGGGAGAGTGCTGGCAGCGCATGGCTCAGTCAGGGGTGACTGTGTCATTATATTCTCGTGGGCACAGATGAGTCAGTAAATGTAGAAGTAATCACAGTCGCATTGGATGTGACTTTCAGATCAGCTCCTTCCTAAGTCAGAATGATCTTTCAGGAAGTCCGCTCACCACCCCCACAGGGCAGTGACCAGTTCTAGGGGCTTCACCTGTTCTGATGATTTGGCTTGTTTGCTAGCCTTTTTCAGAGAGCAAGAGGAACAATCTCCCACCGCTCTATAATTAAAGTGCTGGCGGGGTGGGGGACATGCATGGGCTTCTCATTCTTATTCAGTGAGCATCTGTAACTCAAAGGGCCCTGGGGACCACCCTAGATGTAATTTCTCTCCATAAATGAAGGAAATATTTTCCCTTAGAACCTCTCATTATTGCAACTTTGCTGTAAGGCTCCATCTGCTAAATACATAGAAAAACAAAAGTCACCTGTATCCTTTTCTAATTCCCTTGCTCTTGTGTGTGCATATAGTTAAGTAAACAGTGCTAGATTTGTAAATGTGTGTGTGTGTGTGTGCGTGTGTGTGTTTTAATCTTACAGGATGCAGGAGCTGGAGTGATTGTGCCCTTAGCACAGCTCCACGGACTCTACCTAATCACTTCACTTCTTTCTTAAAATTAAACAACATTCAGCTGTATTGAGGTGTAATTGACATATAGAATTGAAAGCTATTGAAGGTACATGTCATGGTGAGTTGATATACATATGCATGGGTAATCACTTAGGTCCCTGAGCCTTTTCCTGTCCTGTAGTTTTGAGAAATGCCATGTCTTTATCACTTTCCTTTTTTTTTTTAAGACTTCACTCTTTGAATCCCCACAATGCCTTGGGAAGGGAGGTGAGCTACTGGGATTTTAGTTAGTGACAATTTCATTCTGCAAAATTTGGATGGGACATTCCAGCTTCCAGAGGGCTCCCACTTTCCCTGGTCCATTAAGTGGAGCCAGCCCACCTGCATAGCCCCAGACTCCACGGCAATACGTACGTCCCAGGCCCCTGTGGTGCTGGCCCTGTGCTGGGGGCTAGAAACACACGGAAGCATCAGGCAGAGGCTCCCCTTCAGGCTGGGCAGGTGATGGAGGCGTGGAGAGAACGGCGATGCATGGACCCGGAGGAGAGCTGGGAGCAAAACGAGCAGCCTAAGGGCACCAAGGGAACATCCAAACTGAAGGGTTTTTTAAACGAAGAGGGCTTACTAATTCTATGAATATTTTGTTTTTCTCTAAATTTACTTATTGCCTATTTTCTTCTTTCTAGTACAGAGGAGGGAGAGCAACACTAGACAACCCCAAATACACACACACACCGACCCACCAACCAACTCATCTCCATCTGGCAAAGGCTGTTCTTTCCATCTTCTCAAGGGTCACCCGTTCAGGAGCTTTAAAGATGACAAATGGCTAATTTGGTTGTCCGTGCTCTCTGCTGTTGGAACTGAGTGCTCGAGTGATAATAACATGGGAAGGCAGGAAGCTATTCTCTACAGTATGAACTTTGTTCTTTGCCTGAGGTACTGAGTGAGCCCCAGGAAGCCACCCTGGGTGCCTGTGATCCCCCACTGCAAATTAAGCTAGGGTTCTGGCAGTGGGGTGCATCTGAAAATAGAATGGGTTCCATTAGCTTAATAACAGGCCGGACAGGCTGTGAGTCACTTCTTGTCTGAAGGGAATGCAGGAAATTTCCATCCCACCATATATGTAGCCGGGGAGGCTGGTAGCAAAGCTCTCTGGGCATACACATCTCTGGTACCAGCTGTGGCCAGATGCTCTCATGACGGCCGGTGAACCGCCACTGCATGGTCTGTGAGGACCAGTCATGAAAGAGGGAACTCCATGACAGTTGTCACCTTGCCATTTGTAAACAACCATGAAATACATTTATGAATCAATAATGGCCAGTATTTAGCCAAAGAAAGGAAGATCACAGGCTGCTGGATCACAGTATGCACGACAATATATAAAGGGTTACCAATTCAAATCTTAACATCAGTTGCAGGAACTTGGTGTTGGGGTGGGTGTGGAAGGACAGTCTGGAGCATCCACTGTTGGTGGCAGGGAAAACAGCCAACTCGACCCACATGAATTTATCCTCCGGACACTCACGCAAGAGGGCAGGCACGAAGATGCTCATTGAAGTGATGCTTGTACGAGTGAAAAGCTGAAAGCGGTGTAGACCCACATAGATGTAAATGGTGGTCCATCCATAATGAGAACACTACGAATCTGTTAACACATACTAGGTGTCTTACACTGGCCCTGTACCAGCCACTGTTCCAAGGGCACTGTGTACATTCAACTCCTTTAATCCTTAGAGTAATGTATGAAGTTGGTCCACTTTACAGATGAGTAACCTGGAGGGGAGAGGTTCAGTGACTGGCCCAGAATCCCTCAGCTAGCAGGGGGTGACACCAGGATTTGAATTCCAAGCCCATACAGAAGAGCTCCAGAGCCCGTCCTCAAAAGTGTCCCCTAAGAAGTGCTCTCTAGGGTGGCCTTCTCCTGGATTGTTAGCGAGAAAAACCAAGCTGCTGGATACTGTGTAGAGGGGAATCCTGATGCACAGAAAAAGCGGCTGTATCCATACTCACTCATGGACAGCAGCTAGAGGGACCCCCAGGAATGCTTACAGTGACCCCTTCTGGGTCAGGGCCATGTGACTGAGGGATTAGTGAGGAGCAAGGTTTCTTGTTTCAAGTCCCACTCTTCTGGAGTATTCAGTTGTTCCCCAGAGATTCCTTAAAAGTTACATTTAAAAATCTCTTTGAAAGGAAAAATTCTTAATCTACTTCTGAACTCAGAAACGAAAGTCAATTTTAGTTGAGGAAGCAGTGTGGGGTGGCTGCGGGAGCAGGACGAGCTTGGAGCCCGATTACTGAATGAGAGTCCTGGGCTGTCCTAACAAGACCACAAATAGGGAGGCTTAAACCAATAGGCATCCATTCTCTCCCAGCTGGAGGCCGTGAGTCTGACATTAAGGTCAGCTGGGGCCCTGCTCCTGTGAAGACGGAAGGGGAGGAGCCTTCCTGGCCTCTCCTGGCTTCTGGTGGTGGCCGTGGCAATCTTTAGCTGGCACCTGCACCGTTCCAGTATCTGCCTCTGTGTCACATGGCTTTGTCCTGCATGTCTGTCCTCCCAAGGTGCTCTCCTCCCTTACAAGGACACCCATCCCACTGGGTTAAGGGCCCACCGTGCCCCAGTACGTCCTCATCTTAACATAAGGAATCACATCTGCAAAGACCTTATTTCCAAACAAGGTCACATTCTAAGGTTTCAGGCAGACAGAAACTCTATTTGTCTCAGTCTGCTTAAGCTTCCACAACGAAATCCTAGACTTGGGGGGCGGGGCTTAAAAGACAGAAATTAATTTTCTCCCAGTTCTGGAGTCTAGAAGTCTAAGCTCAAGGTGCCAGCAGGGTTGGTTTCTGGTGAGGCCTCTCTCATTCATTTGGGGTTGGCTGCCTTCTTGCTGTGCCCACACGTTGCTTTTCCTCTGTGCAGAGGCACACACACGCACACACACACAGACTGAGAGAGAGAGAAAGAGCACTCTGTGTCTCTTCCTATTCTTATAAGGACACCAGTCCCTTCGGATCAGGGCCCCACCCTCATGACCTCACGTAACCTTGGTTACCTCTCTAAGAGCCTCATCTCCAAACACAGCCACAGTGGGGGTTAGGGCTTCAACATATTAATTGGAGGGGGGCACAATTCAGTCAAAAACACTATTCAACCCAGTACTGGCCCCAGGGCCCCAGCACAGACCGTTCAATCACCCCGGGCGGATGCCTGCAAGGCCCAGCTCCTGCCCTTCCAGTGTTCTTGCCTTGTCTTTCTAGTCCCGGTTCCGAGAAATCCCCCTTGGTTCCTCCAACACCCCAATACTGCTTGACACTGCAGATTGCACCTGTTCTAACTTTGGACCACAGAGCCTGGGCTGGGGGCTCACAGCAGGAACACAATTCCAGTCTTCACGACCTGCCTTGCCTTTAGAACCACCCTGCCCACAGCTGCCTTTCCACATCTTCTCCCTCTCTGGCTACTGTCCACCTTCTTTTTCATTCCCTTGCATATCTTCTCAGCAGAGCGTTCTTCACACTCTGTTTCCACTTCCTCACTAAACCCTTGTTCATAAATCCTGGAAACCTAGCTTCAGGCTTCCCGTCTTTGAATTGGACCTGTGACCCCCTAATTGTCAAATCTAATGGTGTTGCCTCAGTCCTCACTATGCTCAGTATCTCAGCTTCCTCTGGCCCCATGGATTGCCTCTCCCTTCCGGACATTCTGTGCCCACTGTGCCCCAGGCTGCCGTGATCCCTGGTTCTGCCCTGATCTCTCCAGGGACACCTTTCTGTTTCTGTACCAGCTCCTTCCATTTCTCCTCTCCATGTCCAAGTCAAATAGGACTCTAGAAAAGGATCTAGAGAAATGGAGAGGAGAAGGAGGGGCCTGGGAGAATGTAGACTCCACACGCAGGGCAAGGTTGTGGCAGTGGCTCGTTTGCAGGTCCAGTCCTCTTAAAAACCTACCACCGGGGCCCCTGGGTCTAAGGCTGTGGAGGCTATAACAAACCTCACTCTAAATCAGAGATCGAACCCAAACTGCCTGTGCTCTGTGACAGGCTTGGTACCAGGCAGGAGAGCTTCTCTGACCGTGGTCCTTGTTACCATACTGTGCCAGGCCATATCCTGACTGCTGAGGGCCACAGTGCTCGACAGGACTGACATGGTCTCTGTCTTTTTGAGCTTATATTCCAATGGACTAAAATGACATTTGTTAATTCCTTTTCCAACATGGCCCTAATCTACTGTCCTGACTTCAACTTCTGGTCTTCCCTCTACTCTTGGTTTCACCGTCTGCCATACTCCAGACTTCCCAGGTGACGAGGTATCATCTGCCTGGAATACCTTTCTTTCTTCCTTTCTTTGCCTACAAGCAAGCCTCCCATGTCTCCCTCTCCCCTTCAAGGCGTAGACTTCCTCTGGGCACATCAGTTACTCTACATTCAAAGTGTCCCAGTTGTACTGTCCACAAGTTTAACTCTCCCACAGCACAGTGTGGGGATAGATCTTTGATTTAAGGTGAGGTTGGCCACCACTCTTTGATCTTAGACTAACTGGCTTAGCCCCAGGCAGAGGTGGACCTTGTCCTGGGACCTGCTTTTGCGGGGTGAGTGTCATGGCTTAGAGAGGGTCAGAGCTCTAATGTCTGCTAGAGTGAATGCACCAGGCAGAGGAGCCCAAAGGATCAAGGGGTTGTGCCAGACCAAAGCTCAAGTTATCCAGGTCTGCAGAATTCCCTGGCCGGACTGCCCCTCGCTTGCTTCCAGGCATGTCTTCCTGAGGGGGCACTGAGCCATTACGATGTGCAGACTGAGACCCAAGAGGACCAAGAGGCAGCTGTTTGTGGGGAGTGTGGGCAAAGTGTGGACATGCATAGTCAGGTGTCCTCAAGCATGTAAATGTAGCCCCTTGAAGTGCTGGATGAAGTGGGAGTGGAAAGGGGAGGAGAACAACCTCAGCCGGGAGCTGGGGGCTGACCCTTCCCACACCATCAAATTCAAGCATAGCATTCTGAGGAGTCTAAGATGTTTAAATCTGAACCTACCCCTGTGATCATTAGGAAGGTATAATTGTTGAGGCAGGAGGATAGGGCATACTTTTCTTGAACATCTCGTTAGTTTCATTGAAGACTCTTAAATATTTAGTCATATGCTGTGTGGTCCTCCATTTGGTCTCTTGCCCTCAGCCCTGAAAATATTAGGGGTGGGTCTGGACTCAGGGCAGAGCCTTTAGAATCAAGAGGGCTCTGGAGATTATCTGCTTCACTCTCACATGTACCTGGACCCCAAGATTGTACAGATGGAGAAACTAAAGCCTATACCCTAGAACTGTAGCCAGCAGCTAAACATGACAATTAACACCTCAATCTAAATTAATCAAGAAGGAATACAATTAAAAGATCACTTTCTTGATTGCATTAGCCACACTTCAAGTGTTCAGTAGTCACAAAGGGCTGATGGCCACCATATTAGCGATAGAGAATATTTCCATCATCACAGAAAGTTCTATTGGACAGTGCTGACTTATAAATCAGGCTTAAACCATCTGAGGGTGCTACAAATGTTATCTCTCAATTCTTTCTGAACAGCCACTACCAGAGATGAGTAAGACGTCATTTCCTCCCATTTGAGCATAAAGTTAATGTTTACTTCCCCCAAACAATCACATTGCATAAGAAAATTCAGCTAGTGAAAAATGCAAAGATGTCTGGGAACTTCAGACACTTTGCCACAAAAAAATTAAAAAGTGGAGAAAACCAATCTTTTCCCTCAGCATCAAAGTTTCATGGTGACTTGATTTTGGATCCCATGTAAGAGATTGAATTATAAAAGGAAAGATCCCGCAATTCTTACAGAATACCGATGCATACCCCTCATTTGCTGGGGATTGACCTTGTGAGACAGCCTCTTAAATACCTCTCTGTGTCAAACAGGGTGTCCCCACTGGGATTCAGGGAGGGGGTTGGTGCAGTGATTCTTTGGTTAATCCTCATTTTGACGTAGCCCCCCGTGAGGTTACTAAATATCTGTCTAAGCCCACAGTCCCACACAGGACGGGGTTCCAAGGAAAAGCACGTGGTTGTCTATCACACACAGCTAAACGAAAGTCACTGAGCACTGAAGGGCATTTATTCCTTCTCCGGAAGGCAGCAGTAAACAGTGTTGGCTGGAGTTGGTGTGGTCCTACCAAGCTTTCATAGAGATTATTTACTATCGTTTCCATTCCTGAAAAGGCCCTCAAAAATGTGGAATTATAAAATCCTAGAACTGTAAGTGCTTCTAGAAATCATAAACTGAAGTTCAGAGAGTGGGAATCATATTTGTTTCAACTGAGTAGTTAAAAATGGCAATAAGATCCTTTGAGCTGGGTTTAGTGCCCATTCACATGTGGGTTGGAGGAGAAAAAGCTGGCTAGAGAGTCAAGTAGAGTGCCCTCTCATGTCAGGAAGGAGGATGCAGTCAGCCGTATCAAATACAGTGGAGATGTCAAGGAAGGTGACAGATGGGACATATCCATTGAAGTTCACCACATGAATGTTGTTGGGTAACCTTGCCAAAGGTAATCTCAGGAGAGTGGTGGAGCCATTCAGCAAAGTGGTTACCAGGGACTAACAGTGAAGAGAATTACCATTCTGATAGGCTGGATTGAGCACTCCTGTTTATTTTCAAGCCCCAGTGAGGCTCCACTGAAAATCATTAAAGGGACAAAAGGATAGACGAACAATAACAAAGAGAACATGAGATAGCCCCATAGCCTAGAGATTGCGTGACGGCCTGCAGGGCCGATGAAACCGCCTCCTGGGGGCTATGAAGAAGGGGGTGCTGCTACAGAGGGTGAGCCCAAGAGGCCATCAAGATGGGGAGACACCAGAGGCCAGGCGAGAGATGTGAGATTGAAAACAATGTGTGAAGGCCTGTCCACAGAGTTCAGGTGCCCAGCCACAGTACTCCAGAAGACAGATGCCTCTTTCTGGGGAGGAAAATTTCCTCATGGAGAATGAAAGGGGTTCAGCAGGCTGGGCCCTTGGGTCAACTAATCTGCTGAAAACAAGAAGCTAGATAAAAATGTCTGCTTTTAAAAAAATATTAAAAGCATAAAAGATGTGACAACACAGAAAAGAATTACCAGTCTAAAATCTAAGGAAAGATGATAGAAAGGTTAATGGAATAAATCCCTCACTGATCCCAGCAAACTTGAACTTAGGGTTTGAGAGCCTCAGAGGGCAAGAGGGACAGAAGCCAAAGGCCAGAACTGAATCATGGTGAGAGGTCTAATAGGAGATGTTCCTCACGATAAAGTGGGACCCCAAAGGACTATAGCCTCAAGGTAAGGATAAAACAGAAGTAAACCTGTCCCTCTCCTGGTTGACTGCAGGGAAAGTTACCTTGGCATTGAGCAGAGCAGGGGGGAAAAAATCCCTGAGGAGTAGTAAACACATGATGACCCTCCTATGGATTTGCAACCCAAATTCACAATGCCTGTGTAGTCCATAATACTCTAAACATGAATTTAATTAAAAATATTTCCAGACCAATAGTGACTTTTACCTCCTGCAGAAATAAAGTAAAATGCTCTCTGGGAGAAGGTGTTTTTATTCTGGGCCTCAAAGAATTGTCTTCAATAATTTTCCACGGACACATAACCAAGCATGTCTTCAATAATTTTCCATGGACACATAACCAAGCACATACAGAAGCAAAATACCATGAGTGTGAACTTGCAGAAACAAGAGACAGGAGAGACCCAGGACCAGAAAGACTTCGATCATTACAACTAATACATATATTCAGTAAAGTTGCAAGATACAAAATCAACACACCAAAATCGGTTGTTTCTATACACTAACAATGAACAATCTGAAAAGGAAATTAAAAAAAAAACAATTCCTTTACAGTAGTATTTAAAAGAATAAAATACTTAGGAATAAACTTAACTAAGGAAGGAAAAGATGTGTACACTGGAAACAAAAAGCATTGCTGATAGAAATTAAAGACACAAATAAATAGCAGGACATCCTTGTTCACAGGTTGGAAGATTTAATATTGTTAAGATGTCAGTTTTACCCAAAGTGATCTATAGACTTAATGCAGCCTATTATCAAAATTCCAATGACTTTTTGCAGAAGTAGAAAAATCCATTCTAAAATTCATGTAGAATCTTAAGGGACCCGGAATAGCCAAAACAATCTTGAAAAAGAACAGCCAAGTCGGAGGTCTCACATTTCCTGATTTAAAGACTTACTACAAAACCACAGTGATCAAAACAGCATGGTACTGGCATAAAGACAGATGTACATGGACCAATGGACTAGAATAGAGAATCCAGAAATACACCCTTGCATGTATGTTCAAATGATTTTCCACAAAGATGCCAGTCGGGGAAAGGATTATCATCCCAACAAATGCTGGAAAAATTGAATATCCACATGCAAAAGAATGAAGCTGGACTCTTACATCACATACAAACAACTCAAAATGATCGAACAACCAAGCATTAAAAGCTACAACTATAAAACTTGGAAGAGAACATGGAGAAAAGCACCATGATATTGGATTTGGAAGTGATTTCTTGGATATCACAACAAAAGCACAGGCAACAAGAGAAAAAATAGATAATTTGGACCTGCATTAAAATAAAAAACTTTTGTGCATCAAAAGACACTATCAATAGTATGGTGACTTCTCAATAATTAAAAATTAAAAATAGAACTACATATTATCCAGCAATTCCAAATCTCAGTATACACCCAAAAGAATTGAAGCTAGGGTTCAAACAGACCTTTGTGCACCCATGTTCATAGCAGCAGCATTCACAGTAGCCCAAAGGTGGAAACAACCCATGTGTCCATCAACAGGTGACTGGGTGAAGGAAATGTGGTCTCTCCACACAATGGAGTATTATTCCACCCTGAAAAGGAAGGAAATGCTGGCACCTGCTACAACATGGATGAACCTTGAAGACATTATGCTCAGTGAAATAAGCCAGGCATAAAAGGACAAATACTACATGATTCCATTTGTATGAAGCGCCTAGGGTAGTCAGATAAATAGAGACAGAAGGCAGAATTGTGGTTGCCAAGATTTGGGGTGAGGGACGAATGGCGTATTGGTGTTTAAAGGGGACAGAGTTTCAGTTTCTGGAGATAGATGGAGGTGATGGTTGCACGATAATGTGACTCCACCTCATGTCATTGATCTGGACACTTAAAAATGGTTAAAATGGGAAATCTTATGCTGTATATATTTTAACACAATAAAAAAGTTAGGTCTAGCTAAAAAAACGAAATCGAAATAGAAATCTGAACAATGCAGCAGTCATTAAAGAAGCTTAATCAGGAATTAAAATCTTCCTTAAAGAACACTCGAGACCAGATGTATTTCACAAAATGCACTACCCAACGCAGTCCAAGAGGAGCTGTTGGTAGCCAGCCTGGAAGGAGAGGCCTTGTTGTCTTGGCAACAGGAAACAGACCAACATACTCCCAGTTATGCATTACCTACCAATCAACCCTTATTCAAAGGCAAGGTCAAAGGAGAGCTTGAGAGTCGGCTTCAGGTTCCCTCATCTATGTCTCCAGATGGGAGTTGTGAACCACAGCTTGCAGAGAAGGAAGGCACTTCATGCCCAGCCAGTCTTCTGGTTTAGTTCTTGAGGAGCGTGGCAGCATAATCAGGACCTCGGCATTTCTCACTGGAGTGGTGAGCCAAGACTGCCTTCCAGGGCTCGCGCAAGGCCTGGGATCCTGGGGCTTTATCTGCCGGCCTGGGCGCAGGGCAAGCATTTAACTAGCCTATTCCATCCCACAGTAAACTCTCCCTATCACACTGAAAAGTCCAGCCCGCTGGTCCCCACCCTCCACCCCAAGAGCCCGGGACTGTCCTCACTGCTTGCTGATTATAGCATCATGTAAAAATAGCCAGATGGATGTTAATCAGATTTGGAGGTAGCTTTGAGAAGATCTGGCTTGGAATACAGGTTACATGGGACATGCAAAATGCCTTTGAGGGAATCCTGGAAAAGACCCTAGAAAGCTCTCTTTCCAGGCAGCTGAGATTGAGGTTCTCAGACAGGCTTATCATGACTTTTAAGATGCCATTGATAGAAAATGCACAATGGTTTCAAATACAAGCCCCAGTCAAAACACAGAGGCACAAATACCTCCAGTGATGGGCCAACAATCCGCAGTTTAACTGCTGCTCGCAGGGGCAGGTGAATGGGAGGCGAGTATTTCCTTCAGGATGTGTCACGAGTCTCCTGAGTAGACAGAAGATGCTGGCCAAAACACATAGGAGACATGCAGGATGACAGGGTGACAGCCACAGAGCCTACTGGGATCCTCCAGTCTTGAATTCATAGTCTTTGTTCCCCAGGGTTGACCAAACCCCTGTCAGAGGCAGGGCTGAAGGGGAGGAAGGCAGGCCCTTTACCAACCCACGCAGAGTCCTCATATTTGGCTTATTCAGGATCAGCCAGAGGCTGTGGCCCTCAGTCATATGGTTGCCAGGTAAAATGCAAGGTGCCCAGTTAAATTGAAATTTCCAATAAACAATGGATAATATGTAGTATAAGCATGTCCAAATATTGCATGAAACATAGTTCTACTAAGATTTTATTTGTACTTACTCGAAATTCCATTTTAACTGGGTGTCCCATGTTTTAATTTGCTGAAGTGGGCAACCCTCCTCAGGCAGGCCTCTGGTCCCCGGGAGCATATGGCAGTCCCATTTCGTGGGAGCAGGGCTGATTATTGTCAGGCTTTGGAGCCAGGAGCCCATCACCAGATTGAGGTATCAGGTGGGACTTAGTCTGAGGACTGAAGCGGGATTTTATGAACTAGAACAAGGGCATCAAGTCCCCTCAGGATCTCACCCTCAGAAGCTGACTGGGTGCTGAGTTACCACCTGCCAGGGGCCAGGAGCATGATTGGATTAAGAGCAGGGTTTCTCTAAGAGGGGTCCCTGGGCCAGTTGCATCAGAATTACCTGGGGGGGCTTGGGAAACAGGCAGATTCCAGGGCTTCACCCCAGCTCTCGGAATCCGAATCTCTGGGGGCAGGCCCAGATATTTGTATGGTCCCTAAGCACTCCTGGTGGCCCTGACCTAGATTTGAGAAGCAGGGCTCTAGAGCCAGGGATAAAGTGTACAAGCAGCCAGCGAGGCATGGTGTCTAAGGCACAGACTCTGGGGCCAGACCACGCGTGGTACACTTCTGGCTCTACCATTCATTATCTCTGCAACCTGGGGCAAAGGACATCTCTCTGGGCCTGAGTTTCTTCATCTGTGGAGGAGGCATCATAAGTGTGCCTGGCTCATTGGGCTGCTGTCAGGACTAAATGAGAATATGTGGGCAAAGCACTCAGAATGGCACTTGTGTTGAGGAAGCACACATACATGCTGCCATTAGGAGGAGCCGAGTGGGCCACTGGGGAGAAAGAGGAGTGCTTTGGGCCCTGATGGGTACTCATGCCCAGTGTCTTACACTAGAGTGGGCTAAAGCAGAGCTCCCAGGGCAGGGGGCTTTTTGCATCAGACGTCACGAGGATGATTAATAAGACAGAGTCTCTTTGATCATGCTTGGCTAGAACAAGAAGCTAGGAAAATAGATATTGCTCATTAAGCTCCAATTAGCAGGTAAATTGTACAAGGGGAAGGGAGTCCAAGTGTTACTACAAGTCATTAATGTGCTTCTTCTCTCCCTGGTAACCCTTTGATTTGAACCACCTAACCTGTAGTCTTTAGCAGGCACCAAGATTCTGGAAATACTGCCTGCTAATTATTTTGGTGAGCCCCTGATTACACTAAAGGAAATGGATGTGTCTTGCTGTCCCCAGTGACTCAAGCACAGGGAGAAGATAAAGTGGTTCTAGCCATGATGAATTAAGCCCAGGGGGTTTGGAGAGGACAATCCTTCTCTTTGTTCATTTAACAAATGTGAACAGTGTCTCCAAGCTGGTAAAATAAATGTGGCCAGACATAGTCTGTTTAGGAACAAACCGAGCACCTGTCCCAAACTGCTCTTGAGTTGGTTGATGCCATGAGCTGGATAGTGCCCAGGACCAGTGATTTGATTCCTGCCTAAATCCCTGCTTAGTTTCTTTGAGGTTTCTGTCTTGCTCTTGGCCCCCACCTTGACCTGACCCCAGGCTCTGCCGAACCCAGCTTTCTTTGCCTGCACTCAACCAACCTCCTGTGGGCTTCAGGTCTGACCTGTCTCTAGACCAACCATCCTCTGTGTTTTCATTCTGACCAGTGTCAGGAAATCCAGTGGTCCCTTCTTGAAGAAAATGTGTCCCTACTTGAACAAACTGTGTCAGTGAAGCATTCTGGGGAAATGGCAGCAAAAAGGCAAGTTACTTCGTATGTCCCCTTCATCTGACACACTGTTAACATGTCATGGTGACCTGGGATGCCGGAGAGTGCGCACTGGGTGGCTTCTGCCAGGAATTAGAGCCAGAGGGAAGAGACCCTGGAGCATGATGCAGTTGGGGGCAGAGTCTCCAATGCCTCTGAGAGCCTATGTCCTCCATGGAAGTGCAACAGAATTGAGTTTAGACAGAGCATTAGGAACTTTCAGAATAAGAACACTAACTAGTGGCTGTTGCATGCTTATTCTGTTCTGGGTAGTGTTCTAAGTGCTTGTATTATCCTATTTAATTCTATCAACCCTATGATGAGGCACTATGGTCATCTCCATGTTACGGCTGTGGAAACTGAGACACAGAGAGGCTAAGTAACTTGCCCAATGTTACAAAGCCGACCAGTGGCAGAGCTGAGTTCACATTTGTTTTTATTTTCAAGAATTGAGCCAAATATAGTCTCCATTCATCAGGCCTCTACTTGGTGCTGGCATAGGACCAGGGGGTTGAGCAGGGGTGGGGTGGGAGGAGTAGCTCCCAGCTCCTGTGTATCTTCCTTGAAGAGATAAGACATCCCCAAAGGTTCAAGAATGAATGGAGATTGTTCTGCTTGTACTCAAACTGAAAGATACTTTCACTCTTACTGGGGTTGCACCAAGCTCTCATTTTGACAGTTTTCATACAATGGTCATCAACCAATGGTCTAATGTGGTGTCAGCACATGATCCGGTGACATCAGGGAGGCACTGACTGAAGAAGCTTGGAGTGCTTGGGACAGCCCTTGGCTGGCTGTCCGGCCCTCTCTGGGGAAGTGGCAAGGTGTGAGCTGGCACTAAGAGGCCCTCTGCTTCCCTGTCACGGGCCAGGGGCTGTTTGGGGCTAATTTGGGGCTGAAAGAGAACCCAAAATGTTCATAGCAGCATTACTCACAGTAGCCGAAAAGTGGTAGTTGCCCAAAGGCCCATCGGTGGATGCATGGATAAACAAATGTGGTCTGTCCATACAATGGACTACTATATGGCCATACAAAGGAATGAAGCTCTCACATATGTTACATGAATGAATGTTGAAGAAATGATGCTAAAGGAAAGAAGCTGGACACAAAAGGTCACATCATATGATTCCATTGATGTGGAACGTACAGAATGGGCAAGTCCATAGGTACACAATGCAGATTTGCTGTTTCTGGGAGTGGGGGTCTGGAGGCATGGGGAGTGACTGCTAATGGGGACAGGGTTTCTTTTTGGGCCATAGAACTGTTCTAAAATGAGACGGTGATGATAGTTGTACAACTTTGTGCATGTACAAAACCCCACTGAACTGTGAACTTTAAAAGGGTGAATGTGGTACAAAACACTATCTTATGAAGCTGGGCTGTGGCAGAAAAGCTTGAGCTGAGGGCACACCGGACCCATATTCGAACCTGGGCTCCTCCACCAGCCTTGGCATGACCTCGGGCAAGTCCTCTCATGTCTCAGAGTCTCAGTTTCCTCATGTGTTAAATAGCACTGTTTTGAGAAAATATATCCCCAATGGGATTTTGAGAATGATTAAATGCTTATTTAAAATCACCATCGCTAATTACAGGCAAGGAGTTACAAAACTTGAGGGGTGAGCAGAGAGCCATAATAGGTCTGACCAAAGGTGACCTTCCACCATGGCCTCAGTAGCCAGGGGTCTGGCGGCGTGGCACTCTCCTGGTGTGTGCAGAACAGTCACCTGTTGCTGGGCGGACACTGCTTGCTTGTTCTGCTCTCTTGAACCTTTAAAAAGAGTGCTAAATTCCCAGCTGCCACCTTGATTGACAGGCCCACTCTGGTCTTCAGTTCTTCAAAAGAGTAGAGATGTGGAGGCTGAGATGAAAGGAAGGTTTCTGTATTAGCAAGAAGAAAAAAACGCTTCATTTCTACCTTCTGTACAGAATGATACTTGGCCCCACCTCTGCCTGAGATGTCCCAGGCTTTCACTGCCAAGAGTCCTTTGGCAGGCTGCATAGTCCCCCTCACCTTATAATGAGTGGCATAGGGGAAGGGAACGCATGGGGACCTGGCTGGGCCCCAGGACTGTAAATACTACGCAATTCCCTGTGGACTGTGCATCGCTTTATTCTCCTTCCCAATCTCCAGACGGCTTTCCAAGGTTTTCTTAGGGTCCCCAGGGAATCTCTTCAGTCTCCTCTATTTCGATCTGTATGTAACAACTTTCAAATCCCACATAAAGTGCTTTTTCTACATTCCGAGTTATTAGGACTTCGTCGTAGTCCTTTAGAAAGATACTTAATTAAAAATCCTTTGGAAGCTTCAATAAACCATGCACTGCCCTCTACCTGATGAAGAGCTCACCCCTCAACTCTGCCAGAGGAATTGTTTTTTTTTTTTATTTACAATTTATTTTGGTATCATTAACCTACAATTACATGTGCAATATTATGGTGATTAAACTACTCCCTTCATCAGGTCCCTCCACCAACCCCATTATAGTCACTGTCCATCACCGTAGTGAGATGCTATAGAATCACTACTTGTCTTTGAGTTGTACAGCCCTCCCCGTGCCCCCCCTACCTTACGTCTGCTAATCGTAATGCCCCTTTTACCCTCTTATCCCTCCCTTCCCACCCATCTTCCCCAGACCCTTTCCCTTTGGTAACTATTAGTTGGTTCTTGGGTTCTGTGAATCTGCTGCTGTTTTGTTCCTTCAGTTTTTTTCGTTGTTCTTATACTCCACATTTGAGTGAAATCATTTGATACTTGTCTTTTTCGGCTTGGATTATTTCACTGAGCATAATGCCCTCTAACTCCATCCATGTTGTTGCAAATGGTAGGATTTGTTTTCTTCTTATGGCTGAATAATATTCCATTGTGTATATGTACCACCTCTTCTTTATCCATTCATCTACTGATGGACACTTAGGTTGCTTCCATTTCTTGGCTATTGTAAATAGTGCTGCAATAAACATAGGGGTGCATCTGTCTTTTTGAAACTGGGCTGCTGCATTCTTAGGGTAAATTCCTAGGAGTGGGATTCCTGG
>JAQQAC010016209.1:124893254-124950926 GCA_029783875.1 Phataginus tricuspis | reverse complement strand
CATGTCCTCTGCCCATTTCTTAATTGGATTATTTGCTTTTTGTTTGTTAAGGTGTGTGAGTTCTTTATATATTTTGGATGTCAACCCCTTATCAGATGCATCATTTATGAATATATTTTCCCATACTGTAGGATGTCTTTTTGTTCTACTGATGGTGTCCTTTGCTGTACAGAAGCTTTTCAGCTTGATATAGTCCCACTTGTTCATTTTTGCTTTTGTTTCCCTAGCCCGGGGGGATATGTTCATGAAGAAGTCGCTCATGTTTATGTCCAAGAGATTTTTGCCTATGTTTTTTCTAAGAGTTTTATGGTTTCATGAATTACATTCAGGTCTTTGATCCACCTTGAGTTTACCTTTGTGTATGGGGCTAGACAGTAGTCCAGTTTCATTCTCTTACATGTAGCTGTCCAGTTTTTCCAACACCAGCTGCTGAAGAGGCTGTCACCTCCCCATTGTATGTCCAAGGCTCCTTTATCAAATATGAATTGACTGTATATGTTTGGGTTAATGTTTGGATTTTCTATTCTGTTCCACTGGTCTGTGGGTCTGTTTTTGTGCCAGTACCAAATTGTCTTGATTACTGTGGCTTTGTAGTAGAGCTTGAAGTCAGGGAGTGTAATTCCCGTTGTTTGATTCCTCCTTCTCAGGTTGCTTTGGCTATTCGGAGTCTTTTCCGGTTCCATATGAATTTTAGAATCATTTGTTCCAGTTAATTGAAGAAAGCTGTTGGTAGTTTGATAGGGATTGCGTTGAATCTGTAGATTGCTTTAGGTAGTATAGCCATTTTGACAATATTTATTCTTCCTAGCCAAGAGCATGGGATGCATTTCCATTTTTTAGTGTCCTCTTTAATTTCTCCTAGGAGTGTGTTGTAGTTTTCAGAGTACAGGTCTTTTACTTCCTTGGTTAGGTTTATTCCTAGGTATTTTATTCTTTTTGATGCAATTATGAATGGAATTGTTTTTCTGATTTCTCTTTCTGTTAGTTCATCATTAGTGTATAGGAAAGCAACAGATTTCTGTGTGTTAATTTTGTATTCTGCAAGTTTTCTGAATTCAGATATTAGTTCTAGTAGTTTTGGAGTGGCGTCCTTAGGGTTTTTTATGTACAGTATCATGTCATCTGCAAATAGTGACAATTTGACTCCTTCTTTGCCAATCTGGATGCCTTGTATGTCTTTGTTTTGTCTGATTGCCGTGGCTAGGACCTCCAGTACTATGTTGAATAACAGTGGAGAGAGTGGGCACCCCTGTCTTGTTCCCGATCTTAGATGAAAAGCTTTCAGCTTCTCGCTGTTAAGTATGATGTTAGCTGTGGGTTTGTCATATATAGCCTTTATGATGTTGAGGTACTTGCCCTCTATACCCATTGTGTTGAGAGTTTTAATCACGAATGGATGCTGAATTTTATCAAATGCTTTTTCAGCATCTATGGAGATGATCATGTGGTTTTTTTTGTTCTTCTTTTTGTTGATGTGGTGGATGATGTTGATGGATTTTCGAATGTTGTACCATCCTTGCATCCCTGGGATGAATCCCACTTGATCATGGTGTATGATCCTCTTGATGTATTTTTGAATTCGGTTTGCTAATATTTTGTTGAGTATTTTTGCATCTACGTTCATCAGGGATATTGGTCTGTAATTTTCTTTTTTGGTGAGGTCTTTGCCCGGTTTTGGAATCAGAGTGATGCTGGCTTCATAGAAAGAGTTTGGAAGTATTCCCTCCTCTTCTATTTTTTGGAAAACTTTAAGGAGAATGGGTGTTATTTCTTCTCTATATGTCTGGTGGAACTCAGAGGTGGATCCATCAAGTCCAGGGGTTTTGTTCTTGGGTAGTTTTTTGATTACGGAGAGAATTTCGTTGCTGGTGATAGGTTTGTTTAGTTTTTCTGTTTCTTGTTTGGTCAGTCTTGAAAGGTTGTATTTTTCTAACAAGTTGTCCATTTCTTCAAGGTTTTGCAGCTTGTTAGCATACAGATGCTCATAATATGCTCTTATAATTCTTTGTATTTCTGTGGTGTCCGTCGTTATTTTTCCTTTTTCATTTGTGATTCTGTTTATGTGTGTAGATTCTCTTTTTCTCTTAATGAGTCTGGCTAGGGGTTTATCTATTTTGTTTATTTTTTCAAAGAACCAGCTCTTGGTTTCATTGATTTTTTTCTATTGTTTTATTCGTCTCAATTTTATTTCTTCTCTGATCTTTATTATGTCTCTCCTTCTGGTGACTTTGGGCCTCCTTTGTTCTTCTTTTTCCAATTTCAATAATTGTGTCTTTAGATTGTTCATTTGGGAATGCTCTTCCTTCTTTAAATAGTCCTGGATTGCAATATACTTTCCTCTTAGAACTGCCTTTGCTGCGTCCCACAGAAGTTGTGGCTTTGTGTTGTTGTTGTCATTAGTCTCCATATATTGTTTGGTTTCTGTTTTGATTTGGTCGTTAACCCATTGATTAATTAGGAGAATGTTGTTAAGTCTCCATGTATTTGTGAGCCTTTTTGATTTCTTTCTAAAATTTATTTCTAGTTTTATACCTTTGTGATCTTAGAAGCTGGTTTGTAGGATTTCAATATTTTTGAATTTACTGAGGCTCTTTTTGTGGCCTAGTATGTGGTCTATTCTGGAAAATGTTCCATGTGCACTTGAGAAGAATGTGTATCCTGTTGCTTTAGAGTTCTGAAGATATCTGTTAGGTCCATCTGTTGTAGTGTGTTGTTCAGTGCCTCTGTGTCTTTACTTATTCTCTGTCTGGTTGATCTATCCTTTGGAGTGAGTGGTGTGTTGAAGTCTCCTAAAATGATTGCCTTGCTGTCTATTTCCTCCTCAATTCTGATTGTATTTCACATATGTTGGCGCTCCTGTGTTGGGTGTATATATATTTATAATAGTTATATCTTCTTGTTGGACTGACCCCTTTATCATTATGTAATATCCTTCTTTATCTCTTGCTACTTTCTTCATTTTGAAGTCTATTTTGTCTGATACAAGTACTGCAACACCTGCTTTTTTCTCTTTATTGTTTGCATGAAATATCTTTTTCCATCCCTTCACTTTTAGTCTGTGTATATCTTTGGGATTGAAGTGAGTCTCTTGTAAGCAGCATATAGATGTGTCTTGCTTTTTTATCCACTCTGTTACTCTGTGTCTTTTGATTGGTGCATTCAGTCACTTTACATTAAGGTGATTATTGATAGATATGTACTTATTGCCATTGCTGGCTTTAGCTTCGTGGTTACCAAAGGTTCAAAGGTTGCTTCTTTACTATCTAAGAATCTAACTTAACTTTCTTGTTAAGTTCTTGTGAACGCCGTCTGATGTTTCTTTATTTCTCCCTTCCTATTCTTCCTCTTCCATTCTTTATACATTGGGTGTTTTATTCTTTGCCTTTAGTTAGTATTTGGATTGTCTGCTTTCTTTGCTATTATTTTATTTTCTATGGTGACATCTTTTTAGCCTTGGGGGTGCTTCCCTCTAGAGCAGTCCATTTAAGATATCCTGTAGTTGTGGTTTATGAGAGGCAAACTCTCTCAACTTTCATTTGTCTGGAAATTGTTTAATCCGTCTGTCATATTTAAATGATAATTGTGCTGGATACAATATTCTTGGTTGGAGGCCCTTCTGTCTCATTATGTTAAATATATCATGCTATTCTCTTCTGGCCTGTAAGGTTTCTGTTGAGAAGTCTGATGATAGTGTGATGGGTTTTCCTTTGTAGGTGATCTTTTTTCTCTCTTTAGCTGCCTTTAATACTCTGTCTTTATCTTTGACCTATGCCATCTTAATTATTATGTGCCTTGGTGTTGTCTTTCTTGGGTCCCTTGTGTTTGGATATCTTTGGGCTTCCGTGGACTGTGATACTATTTCCCTCCTCTGTGTGGGAAAGTTTTCAGCAATTATTTCTTCAAAGGCACTTTCTATCACTTTTTCTCTCTCTTCTTCTTCTGGTACTCCTATAATGCGAATATTGTTCCGTTTGGATTGGTCGTACAGTTCTCTTAATATTCTTTCTTTCGTAGAGATCCTTTTGTCTCTCTCTGCCTCAGCTTCTCTGTATTCCTGTTCTCTATTTTCTAATCCATTAACAGTCTGACACCTCATCCAGTCTGCTGTCAAGCACATCGATGGCTTGTCTCATTTCTGCATAGTCTTTCCTCACTTCCCTCACTTCCTCCGTCAGCTCTTGCACATTTTTCTGTAGATCCGTCAGCATGGCTATGACTTTTATTCTGAATTCTTTTTCAGGAAGACTGTGCATGTCCATCCCTTCAGGTTCCCTCTCTGGGGTTGTCTGGGTCTGAAGGTTTGTCTGTACCATATTCCTCTGTCTTTTCATGGCTATAGAATTGGTTGCTGGTAGTTGCCACGTATGTCAGGTGGGCTCTTTATGACTTAAAAAAAATAATAAAAGAAAAGAAAAGAAAAGAAAAAAATAATAATAAGAAAAGGGGAAATAAAAAAAGAAAAGAAAGGGAAGAAAAAACAACAACAACTAAAACCAAACCAAAACAAAACAAAAACGCCCACCGGGAGTGGGTTCTGTGTGAATGGTGTACGTGGTGCTGTTGCTCCACTATTCCAGAGCCATGGGCACGCTGCTCCACAAGGCCCTTTATAGCTCTGGCCGGGGTGGGATCGAATGGGAGGCTGTTGAGCTCTGTGGGAGTCTTAAGCGAGGCCACCCTTTCCCAGTCACCAGCTAAGGGGTCCAAAGCTCCCCAGGACTCCCAGCCTGCCGGGCTGAGTGTGCCAGGGTGATCCGGTCCTCTGCTGTGCTCCTGTCTCTTTAAGACCACTGAAAAAAGGGCACACTTTTCTTCTTTTTTTTTTTCCTTTCCTCCAGGAGCCTGCTGCAAGCAACTGGCGCGTTCCTCACTGAGACCCTGCCCTCTGTCTCTCCAATCTCTGCTACAGCGTGTGCTGTGTGTCGGTGCTCCCAGCGCAGACTTCCACTCCCTCCCGGCTCTGAATCCTCTCCTCCCGCCGGTGTGCTGGGGTGGGGGAGCGCTCGGGTCCCGCCGGGTCGCGGCTCTGTATCTTACCCACCTCGCCGGGTGCCGAGTCCTCTCAGGGTGTAGCTGCCTGCCGGTGCGCTGGGGTGGGGGAGCGCTCGGGTACCGTCGGGTTGCGGCTCCGTATCTTACCCGGCTCACCAGGTGCCGAGTCCTCTCAGGTGTAGCTGCCCGCTGTGTGCTTTCCTGTGTATTCTGGTCTCTCTTTTAGGAATAGTTGTATTTGCTGTGTTTTCGAGGATAAACGTAATGTTGGGAGGAAATTTCTGTCGTTCCGTTCACCTCGCCATCTTCCCGGAAGTCTGCCAGAGGAATTGAACTTACCACTCATGAGTCTTGTCCTGCCCTTCCAAACCCTGACTGGTTTTCTCCCTCATATGTATCCAGATAATGGATTAGGTATCCATCTGTTTTTCTTAGCACTAGGACAATGTTCAGAATCTTTATTAAGATAGTTCATTAAAAGTAAGAAAATAAATTTAACCAGATACAGAATCCCTTCCCCTCCCTTATGAAAATAGTTGCCTCTCTCACTTGTCTGGTATTGAAAAATACAAGACCCCCAAAGTCAGGGTCAAGCAATGTCCAAACAGGGCCAGCGGCCATGGGATCAGCTCACCCTCTCTCTGCTCACTCCTCAGTCCCAGGGAAGTCCAGACCATATCCAGGGAGAATTCCCAGTGCCCTGGGCCTCTACCAGCCCTGGGGCCACCCCATCCAGAGGTGCGGTGCACTGGATTACAGCAGTGCCCTAACTAACACTTCGCCAGCTCTCTTTACAGAATTGTTTGGGGGGGCAGGCTTGTCCTTGTTTCCTTTTTTCCTTCAATTAAAAAGAATCTGAATTAAAATCCGCTCCTTGCCACAAGTAAAAGGATCCAAACTCGCGGAACCACCGTAAGCAGCATGATGTGTTTGAGTTTTTGGCTGCTGGCCCCTTCCTGGGGCTCACTGCTTCCTCGAGAGACTAGCAAGGTGGGCTCTTGGGCTGCCTTTAGGAATACATCCTCACTAAGCCCAGCCCTGAGAGCGGCAGCCAGCTCCAGCCCGCTATGAGCATTGAGATAATGAATGTGAAAGGGCTTCTGGTGGGAGATTGTTGTTCGTGCCCATTCCCTCCCCAGCGGTGAGCACAAGATTGTGAGGATGGCGGGGGGCGGGTTTTATGATCAAACAAGGATACATTCCTATGTTGGGCTTTTCAGCTAAGTGCACTCATGCTTGTCTTCATACAAGTCTGTCTTGGCCTCAAAGGTCCCCAAACGTCGAAGTCTCTCACGAAACCTGCCCCCAGCCCCCACCCCGTGTCCGCCCAGCACCTCGTGGGACAGGAAGGTGGCCGTGTCCAGACAGTGGCACTCCGGGACAGCACAACCCCCTCTCCCCCACTGCAGTAAGAAGGCCAGGCTGGGACAAGCTTCAAGGTGTTTGGTCAGATTTTCTGGGACGCTTCTCGATAAGATCCATAACTTTCAGTAGCAGGCAGAAATCCACTCCCGTGCCTGAGGTTCTTGAAGGAGCGAGTACCAGAGCCCTTCAGATTTCCTGTGGCCCGCGTGCTCCCAGAGCCTGTGCCAGGGCAGGGAACCAGGATGCCTGGGGAGGGAGGTGCGCGGGGCTAGTGGGCGGCCCGGTCCGGATAAGGTTGAATGAGACCCTTGGCAGGGGATGGCAGGGGATTGTAGGGGAGAAGGACCGAGATTTGTTATACCAGGGACGGGGACGCCGTTGGTTTCTTGGCGGCCCCCCCCACGTCCCCCGCACTTCTGCGCCTGTCCTGCCTCTGCGGCACAGTTCCTGGAGCCTGCCGGGGCGCCCTGTGCCACTCTGTAGGGTGCGTGGACCACCTCGAGAGGTTTCTTTGAAGGCATGGCAGCCCCAGAGAAGAGCTTTCTTGCCGGTTTTACTTTTTCCCAAACCAGCCTCTGTGCTCCCGCAGCCCGGGTGTGTGGCAGCCAGGAAGGAGCTGGGCTCCAGCTCTCGCTTGCCCCAAGTTAGGGTTGAGAGGCCACCAGCTACTTCCCTTTGCTCCCAGACTGCAGACTCGCTCCCGGCTCCCAGTGCTGGGCGCAAGGGACATCTCATGGAGAGCGCAAGTCCAGGATAGGACTAAGTGGCCATCCGCTGCTGCCACTAAGGGAGCCAACCGGGTTCTAGCAGGCACCGGACTGCGGGTAGCTTCCTTAGAGACTGGGGACCCAGATTGGGAACAGAAGACCCTGGCAGCTGTCCCCAGCTCTCCGCGGGGTGCAGAAGGCTCTGCAGAGGTGAGAGCGCCTGGAATGGGATAAACATCTCAAGGAGACTATAGGGACATAAATCTAGGGCCCAAGGAGCTGCTGGCTGTCCCCAACGTTCTTCCGGGGGCTTCAGACTGGCTTGGGCGGGCACTGGACACCAAGAGGGCCCCCAGACCGCTGCTACGCATTCTATGTCGCTTTGCAGGGCATTTGTGTTGGAGGGGGAGGGAGAAGAACTTTCTAGAAACAGATGGGATGCAAAGTAGCTGGTGAGGGGTGAGGGGAGGATTCTGAGCTCATCAGGATGCAAGATACCTAAGGGATGGTGGTGGGGGGGAGCGGCTGGAAGGGAAGCACATATAAGGCAGTCAGAAGCAAGACGACACCTCGATGTGGATTTGTCCAAGAAGAGTTGTTGACCAAAGTTGGGGTGGTTAGGGAGCTATGATTGGTAGGGGGGAGGGACTTGGGGTGGGGCTAGTCGCCTCTTGAGGCTTTAAAAGCTCATCGGAGAGTGGCGGGATGCTATTTGTTTTCTGGTTCTGAGGGGAGGCCTCTTCCCTGAAGCTCCTGGTGACAGAGCTAGTGTATGTCGTCTGGCCCTGCTGGGAGATCCTAACGGTCTCCAGCAGCAACATGGGGCCTACTCTGGCTGGTCCCATCCCATACGACTGTATTGGTTGTAAGGTGCCACAGGTGGACTACCCACCGGCTCTAATCACCTTTATTTTCTGCGCAATGGTTATCACCATTGTCGTCGACCTAATTGGCAACTCCATGGTCATTTTGGCTGTGACAAAGAACAAGAAGCTCCGAAATTCTGGTAAGCCACCCTTCCTTCTCCCTATCCAGTGTTCTGCCACTTGCAATCCCCAGAGTGTTAATTTGGGTGCCCAGAACAGGGAGCCCTCACATTACACGTTCCTGCTCCCAAATCCCCCGCGAACCCGGGAGGTGCTGTTCTGCTGGGGCCCCATTAGCCTAGAACTTTTTGAGGCTGAGGGAGCTCTGGGAATCAGCTTTGGGCGTCCAAGGGCAAAGCCCCGGTTCCCGCGGTGCGCGGCAGACTGCCCAGCCCTGCCCCGTCGTGAACTGATGCCGAGGGGGCGGGCACTCCAGCGGGGAGTCCAGGGGCTGCACGGGGACAGCACGCTGAGCCGGACGCTGCAGAGGCAGCTCGGACAGAATTGACGTGGAGGAAGCAGCGCAGCGGCGACTCGCTGGGCGAAAGTTAAGTTCGCGGCTGCTGCTAAGCGTTTACCGGAGGAAAACAGCGCAGCGGCCGCACCCAAGCCCGGCCGAGCCCCGGTTCCCTGCGGCCCTGGGGCTCCCGGAGGCTCCTGGGCAGCAGCTGCGCTCGGAGCCCGAGCCTGAGCCCGAGTGTGGAGCAGGGTGGTCTGAGCCCGCCAGAGCCAAGCTCGGTCCGCGCGTCCTGGGGCGCACGGCAGTGAGCGGCTGCTGTCCGGGCGCAGCAGGCGGAGGCAGCGACGGCGGTGGCACCGCAGATCACGAAGTCCGTAAGCGGGGTAGTGGGGGCCGCCGGGTGGGACTACGGAGAGGTTCGCGGGCTTGGCGTCTCCGGGACAGGAGATAGCAGCCCCTGGCAAGGCTCGCGGGAGAGCCCGGGGGACGGTGGGGGGCGCCAAGGGACTGTGAAGTGTGGGGACCTAGGATGGGGTGCGGCGGCAGGCGGGACCCCACCCTCGGCGCTGCCAGCCGGTGCCAAGGGGGACCCTGCTGCTAGCGGGGCGGCCGGGGGCGGCAGACGCTGAGAAGCGGCGAGTCCCCGCGAGGTCTGGTAGGCAGAGGGGATGGGGCGAAGGGGCCTCCAGCACAGTTCAGGCTCGGAAGGGAGGGTGGCCGGCCATGAGGCCAGGGGCAGGAGGAGGGGGCCAGGCACCCACTGGCCCAGGGCAGGCAAAGCCTGGGGGATTATTGTCCTTGGATGAGGAATCATCACACAAGTTTCATAATGCACTGAAGGGCACAGGGTCATTAAAAGTTCTCTTTGAAACTCTGGTGGGTGCGCCTGATCGTTCCTTGGTCCTCTTGGGGCGTGGGGCCACCTCTTCACTCCAGCAGTGGGTTCCTGAGGTGCGGGCCTATGGGGCCCGGGGCCACTAGCGAAGCCCATTTACTTTTTACTTCATTTTTCTGTTGCTCCATCTCCTTCCATTCCTTCTATAATTCAAGGAAAGGTTTTATGGTTCTTGTGGTTTAGTTTTGAAGGCTTTGCCCTCTCTTGTTCCCTCTTTTCTTCTCCGAATTCACTATTTTCAGGTAAACCCTAGAAAGAACTTCTTGGGTAGAAAGCACCGAGGCCACACCTTGGCAATGCCAGCGTAAGGAGGCAGAAGGAGCCACTTCTTTGCCCTTTTAAAAAGGGCTCATTTTCTCAGTCCAAGATGAAGTGCAATATTTTGCCAAACCAATGCTAATTAGCAACGAGGTGTTTCCAAAAACAGAGGACTCTGCTCCTGCACTTGGCCTCTTACTTATTTTTTTGGAAGGGTTTTACAAAAACGTTTCCGCCTGGGCCCTGCAAAAGGGGAGGGGGCCGTTCACTTTCCTGCTCAGCCCGCGGCTGGTGCAAATCTCAGGGCCAGGGGCCGGCGCGTGGCTCTGTGCGTGGACCCGCACCCGGCAAGCACTTCCGCGAATCCTCGCAGGGCTTTTCCTGATTTTTTACCTTTTTGGTCTCAGACTAAATTTTACAGGGCTCCCCCCGCCCCTTCCCCTCAGTTTTTATGCTCAGAAATGTTAAGTATTTACGGGGCTGATCTTAGGTTATCGTCTCAGACAGTTCTCTGTAGATGTGTTTGCATTATAAACGCAATGCCAGGCTAGAGAAGACAGGGCTGATTAATTTTTTTCGGGTGGGGATGTTTGAGGCTTCCTGACATTCCTCTAATCTCTCCCCTTCCCCCCAGCCCTCCAGCCCTCTTCCCAAGGACAGCTTCATCTAGCTCACCTCTACTCCCCTCTCCCTTCTCTGCCCACCTCCTGTAAGGGGAGAAAGTTTGCATTTTGTTTTTGTACAAAGTGGTGGCAGCGTGCGGTAAGTGGGTGTGCAGAGGTCCTCAAGGGGCTTTTGTGCTTACTGCTTTCTCTCCCAAAGCAGAAGCGATGTTTGAAAGGAAAAAAAAGTGGCCAAGGGACAGATCCTGCAAACCTAGTTGTGCATTGGAATCACCTGGGACATGCTTGTAAATAAAACTGAAAACACAACTGTATTTCTTTGAAAGTATTCTAGAATTATAAATTGTCATGAGTCCAGCTGGCTTTTCCCTCCAGCTTAAATTTGTAGATTTCCAAACTTAACCATTTATTCTTCTCTGTTACCGCCCCCTCCATGTGTTTTTCAGGCAATATCTTCGTGGTTAGCCTCTCTGTGGCCGATATGCTGGTGGCCATCTATCCCTACCCTCTGATGCTGCATGCCATGGCCACTGGGGGCTGGGTTCTGAGCCAGTTCCAATGCCAGATGGTTGGATTCATCACAGGGCTGAGTGTGGTCGGCTCTGTCTTCAATATCGTGGCAATTGGCATCAACTGTTACTGCTACATTTGTCACAGCCTCCAGTATGAGTGGATCTTCAGTGTGCGCAACACCTGCATTTATCTGGTCATCACCTGGGTCATGACTATCCTGGCGGTCCTGCCTAACATGTACATTGGCACCATCGAGTATGATCCTCGTGCGTACACCTGCATCTTCAACTATCTGAACAACCCTGTCTTTGCTGTGACCATTGTCTGCATCCACTTCGTCCTCCCTCTGCTCATAGTGTGTTTCTGCTATGTGAGGATCTGGACCAAAGTGCTGGCGGTCCGTGACCCGGCTGGGCAGAATCCTGACAACCAGCTTGCTGAGGTTCGAAATTTTCTAACCATGTTTGTGATCTTCCTCCTCTTTGCAGCATGCTGGTGCCCTATCAACGTGCTCACTGTCTTGGTGGCTGTCAGTTCAAAGAAGATGGCAGGCAAAATCCCCAACTGGCTTTATCTTGCAGCCTACTTCATAGCCTACTTCAACAGCTGCCTCAACGCTGTGATCTACGGGCTCTTCGATGAGAATTTCCAAAGAGAATACTGGACCATCTTCCGTGCCATACGGCACCCTATCCTGTTCCTCTCTGGCCTCATCGATGATGTCCATGAGATGAGGGAGGCCCGTGCCCATGCCCGTGACCATGCCTGTGAGCAAGCCCAAGCCCAAGCCTGTGCCTATCCCACTGTGGAGGAAATGCCAACGGAAGTCCAGAATGTTCCACTACCTGGGGATGCTGCAGCTGGTCAACCTGAGCGTGCCTCTGGCCACCTCAAGCCAGCCTCTGGCCACTCCAGGTCTGCCTCTGCCTACCGAAAATATGCTTCTGGACATCACAAGTCTGTCTTTCGCTACCCCAAGCCTCCTGCTGGCTACTTCAAGTCTACTTCTGGTTACCCCAAGTCTGTTTCTGGTTACCCCAAGTCTGCCACTATGTACCCTAAGCCTGCCTCTGTCCATTCCAAGCCTGCCTCTGATCACCCTAAACCTGTTCTTGGTCACCACAACCCTGCTGGCAGCCACTCCAAGACTGCTTCTAGCCCTGCCACCAGCTACCTGAAACCCACTGCTGGCCACATCAAGTCTGCTACCAGCCACTCTGAGCCCACCATTGCCAGCAATCTTGAGCCTGCTGCCACCAGCCACCCCGAACCTGCCATTGCCAGCCATGCTGAGCTCACAGCTGCTGGCCCCCCTGAGCTCACTACCTCCTGTCACCCTGAGACCACCGCTGCCGGCCACCTTGAGTGTGACATCGCTGACTGCCCTGAGCCTGCCTCCAGCCCTGCCAGTGGGTCCCTCGAGTCTGCTGCCAGCACACTGGAGCCTGCCCCTGCTGCTGACGTTCTTGACTTCACTGTAGTCACTGCTGCCGCCAATGATTGCCATGACGTTCTGGTTATCACTGTTGAAGCTGATGCCCTTAGGGGAGGGGTGGAGCAGTGAAGTGGTCTACTTTCAAATTTGTCTAGCATATGTAATCAGAAGTAAGATTACACATACACAGGCACATGCAGACACTGACCCACAGACACCATACCATGTAAGGTACATCCACCTTCTGGGCATGCTCCTCCTTTACATATGTACTCTGAAAATGTGTATGTTTGTGTGTGTGCGCTTGCTGTTTTATAGATAGATTTCCCTCAAATTTGGCATCTATTGTTCTGAGCCTCCCCTTCCTCCTGATGGTTGCCCTTGAACCCACAGTGATCCTTGAAATTGTAGACTTTGATTACCCCCTCCTCCTGTGTTTCCTCCAATTGTTCCTGCTTTATTCTCTCCTTCCTTGAGGGGCAGGAGGGGAGGGGCGCGTGTGCACTGGGAAAGGGGTGCTGTGGTGGGGCTTCTGTGAAGTGAATGTGACCGCTGAGCTTTTATGTTGTAAGTGGGTAACTCTATGCTGTACTTTTAATGGTAGTCAGAGAGGCAGTTGTGATAGAATGTGAATACTTGAAACTGTCTTTTCTAAACTCCAGTGACAAAATATGACTCGTATCTGAAGAATGATTTGATAAGCTCTTATGAAATTAAATTTTATGCCTATGAGATCAAATGGCAAGAGAAAAGATACTGGCTGAACAAATTATTTCTATCTTTTGAAAATTCGAACACTGGTGCTGATTTTTATAGTCAAACATGAATATGGAATGGTGAGATGTTTTACCTAATTTTTCTTCACATCTTTTTTATAGTATTTGCCAGGATTTTCTTTCATTTAGTTCCAGAGAAACGAATCCATCACAAAGTAGTTTCTTCTTCTAAAATTCAAATTTATCATTGCTAGGATCAATTAGTCATGTTTTGAATGTTATAATTCATAACTACTCTTTTCCTCAGAGATTTTTTTCAAACAGCCTGATGCTTCTACACAGTCTGATTTCACATTTTTCTTTTTCATTTAAAAGGGAATTTGAGGTAGTAGCTGGTAGCCAAAGGTGAATGGAGTGCAGCGTGGAGGGTGTGAATGCATGCTTCTGCCTCCTCTCTCTGGGTCTCCTAGCGGGGGAGGGAGGTGGGGTTCGGGGGAGGCCGACTCCAGCGTCCCCACCAACCACCCTTGCCTGAGCTTCAGTGATCCACAATGTTAAGCTGTAGATGTCTTATATCAGCACACTTGACAGCCCAGGAAATGATTTTTCTCTAGGTTTCAATAAGAAAAATTTCAATTATTGATTCAAACTGACACTTCAAGCCAAATATCTGTACAAGAAGCTTGTGAGGATAAGTGGAAATGTATTACACTGCCTTAATTCAATCCTGTATTTGTGGTAGCAAATAAAAGTGTTTTTGCGGCTTTGGTGTGGGATTGATTGATAAATTCACTTGCTCCACCAGACTTACTTGTGGGGAGGGTTGGTGAGTAGGTGGAAGAGCATTGACCTTGGGGATCCAAAGACCTGGGTGCAAGCTTGCTCTAGCCTAGAGCAAGTCACATGACCCTCTCACCTCAGTTTCTCTGCCCAGCACTGTGGCGGGGTCCCAGTGGGCTGCTGGATTTGATGTGCTCTTCTCACTAGAGCATTGATGGCAGATGACCTGACCTGACCTGTGTGCTCTTGGCCTTCTGGACCTTGCCTGCCATGGCTTCTGAAAATAGGCCCCTTTTTACCCCCATGGAAGGAGTGAATCCAGGCCCCAGTGACGTCACAACCCCAGAGGCTGCTGGGCCAGAGAAACAGCTCATGAGGCAGTGGGGGCCAGGACAGATGGTTTCATCTCCAGCTGGAGGAGGGGCGGCAAGACCCCAGCCACTGGGCAAAGCTCCTGACTTTAGGAACACAGTCTCAAAAAAATCTCTAATGACAAAGAAAAGCCCCAAATAAACTGTTCCATAAAAATGAAAGTGCATTCAAAATAATATACAGTAGGATATCAATCCTGTTAAAATACAGAGACTTGAAGCATGCACGTATACATAGACACGGAGTTGTACGTATGTAGTTCTATCCAGGTTCAGCCAGACTTTGAGCATAGACTGAGGTCACCTTCACTTTTCACACACAAATTACAGTGATTTGAGATCTGCCAGAAAGACTGCTGGACCTCAGGTGAATCCCCTGTGCATAATTTCTGCCAAGCCTTCTCCAAATGGGGGCTTACTCATGTGCTCACGTCCTGGTTTACAGGCAGCAGCTCCTCCCCATGTTTTCCATTCTCCCTCTGCCTTGGGTGAGACTGCTATTGCTCAGACTAAGGGTGCTGCTCTCCAGGGGCTCAGGGGTGCTGAGAGGAGCTGGTATGGGTGAGAAAAACTCAGGGCACTTCTTACAAGTTTGTTCCGCCCTCTGCCCCCAGGGGCTTGGAGCAACCCTGCTGATGCGTGGAGTCTCACAGAATGCCTTGAGGCAGCCGCTCAGCCCCTCTGCTGCATTCCTGCCACCTGGCCCCAGCCGCACGCGCAGTGCAAGCACAGTGCTTCCTCCAGTTATATGTGGCCAGGAAGCATTTTTCTCTGCCACTCCCTCCCTTACCGTCCCTCTCCACCAGCCAGAGTCCAGAAGCCTCATAGACGCATCTCAGATTTACCGCACACACTATGCGTGACCAAGGCCAGTCGCTGAATCTCTGTGGTGGGGTTTAGGGGGCTTTGCAGCTCTCCCCGGAAAATGTAGGCCTTCCGGTTTTATACCACAAGTGAGAAAGGAAGAGCCTGTTTTAGAGCTTCGGATACATGGAAGCATATGGTATGCGTTCCATTGTGTCCCGTTTCTTATTTTTAAATTGTGATAAAATTTATATAACAAAATTTCCTATTTTATTTTATTTTTTCAGGTGACTTTATTTCTGGTTTACATTTTGAAAACTGAAGTATAGTTGACATGCAATATTATATTAGTTTCAGGTCTACAACATAGTGATTCGACAGTTATCTACATTATAAAATGCTCACCACAATAAATGCAGTTCCCATCTGTCACTATACAAAGTTATTACCATATTATTGACTATATTTTTATGCTGTACTCTTCATTACCATGGCTTATTTATTTTATAACTGGAAGTTTGTACCTCTTTATCCCCTTCACCTATTTGGCCCCTACCCACCCCACCCCTGGCAACCACCAGTTTGTTCCCTGTATTTATGAGTTTATTTCTGTTTTGGTTGTTTGGCTGTTATTTATTTTGTTTTTTAGATTCCACATATAAGTGAAATTATATGGTGTTTACCCAAAGAAAACAAAAACAACAATTCAAAAGATATATGCTCCCCTATGTTTATTGCTGCATTATTTACAGTAGCCAAGATATGGAAGCAACCTAAGTGTCCATCAACATATAAATGGATAAAGAAGATGTGGTATGTGTGTGTGTATATATACCTTACGTATTTTATATTTAATATATACATATAGGTAATGGAATATTGCTCAGCCATAAAAAAAAGAAATACTGCCATTCACAATGACATGGATGGACCTAGAGGGTATTATGTTAAGTGCAATAAGTCAGACAGAAACATTTCCCATTTTAACCATTTTTAAGTGTACACTTCAGTGGCATTAAGTACATTCACAGTGTTGTGTAGCCATCCCACCATTCATTTTCAGAACTTCTTCATCACTCCAGACATACTCTCAGTAGCCATTAAATAACAGCTCCCCATTTCTTCTCCTCCAGCTCCTGGTAGCCTCTGTTCTCCTCTCTGTCTCTATGGATATGCCTACTCTGGGGACCTCACAGAAGTGGAATCATACAGTATTTGCCCTTTTGTGCCTGGCTTCTTTCACTAAGCATCATGTCTTTAAGGTTCATCCATGCTGTAGCGTGTGTCAGAATTGCCTTTCTTTCTGACGCTGCACAATATTCCATTGTGTGGAGAGACTGCATTTTGTTAGGCCATTCATACATTGGTAGATATTCAGGCTGTTCTCGCTTCTGAGCTCTTGTGAATAATTGCTGCTATGAACACTGATGTATAAGTATTTGCTTGAGTCCCTGCTTTCAGTTCTTTTGGGTACATATCTAGGAGTGGAACTGCTGAATTATATGTTAGTCTGGCTTTTTTTGCTCAATAATATGTCTTTAAGATTTATTCATGTTGTTGTGGGTATCAGTAGTTGTTTTTCTTTCATTTTGATGAAGTACCCTGTAGTATGAATATACCACAATTTATTTTTTTGATTCTGCTGATGCACTGTTGATGGACATTTGTGTTGTTTCCATAAACATTTTTGTACATGTCTTCTAAATTAATTTTATATTGAGATATAATTCATATACAGTGAAGCACACAAGTCTTCAGTGGAGAGCTCAGTGAATTTTTACATATGTATACACCTTATGTAACCAAAACACAAACAAATATATAAAATATTTCTAGTATTTAGAAGTGGCTTTCCATTATGCCAGGTTAACTTTGCTGTTTCCCAAACGTCATTAAATGGAAGCATATAGCATGTACTGTTTGGCATTTGGCTTCTTTTGCTCACCATTTTGTCAGTGAGCTTTATCCACGTCTTTGGGTAGAAGTAGTCCATTCCTTTTTTATTGCTGTGTAGAATTCCATTGTATTGCATGTAGTATTTTTTATCCATTCTACTATAGAAGGACATTTGGGCTGTTTTCTAGTTTAAGGCTTCTGTGAACATCCTTGTACATGCCTTTTGTTAAACATATGGACTCTTTGCTCTTGGAAATACACCTAGGATTGGAATTGCTGAGCCATGAGACGTGTGTATTTAGTTTTAGAAGGCACTGCCAAAAATTTTTCCAAAGTGGTTGAACCAATTTATATTCTCACCAGCAAAATGGGAGAGTTTGAGGGACCCTGGGTTCTTGCCAACTTCTGGTCTTTTCAGTTCTTTTCATTCTGGCTATTCTAGTGGGTGTCTTGTTCTACCTAACTGTGTTTTCAATTTGCATTTATTTAGTGATTAATGCTGTTGACTATCTTTTCACATGATCACTGACCATTTGGATATCATCTTTAGTGAAGGGTCTGAACAAGTGCTTCCACTGTTTTAAATTTGAGAGTTCTGTTTTTTTATTGGCAGTAGAACTACTTTACACATTCTGGATATGAATATACGTGTGTGTGTGTATGTGTATCACAAATATGTTCTCAAAGTCTGTGCTTTCCTCTCTCTCTTTCTTTTTCTTTTTTATTTATGCCATATTTATTTATTTATTTTTATTAAGGTATCATTGATATACAGTCTTATGAAGGTCTCACATGAAAAATAATGTGGTTACTCCATTCACCCATATTATCGTGTCCCCCCCATACCCCATTGCAGTCACTGTCCATCAGGGTAGTAAGATGCCACAGAGTCACCATTTGCCTTCTCTGTGCTACACTGTTTTCCCCTTGATCCCCCACACCATGTGTACTAAACATAATACCCCTCAATCCCCTTCTCCCACCCTCCCCACCCACCCTCCCACAACCCTCTCTTTTGGTAACCACTAGTTACTTCTTGGAGTCTCTGAGTCTGTTGCTATTTTGTTTCTTCAGTTTTGCTTTGTTGTTATACTCCACAAATGAGGGAAATCATTTGGCTCTTGTCTTTCTCTGCCTGGCTTATTTCACTGAGCATAATATCCTCCAGCTCCATCCATGTTGTTGCAAATGGTAGGATTTGTTTCCTTCTTATGGCTGAATAGTATTCCATTGTGTATATGTACCACCTCTTCTTTATCCATTCATCTACTGATGGACACTTAGGTTGTTTCCATCTCTTGGTTATTGTAAATAGTGCTGCAATAAACATAGGGGTGCATATGTCTTTTTCAAACTGGGCCGCTGCATTCTTAGGGTAAATTCCTAGGACTGGAATTCCTGTGTCAAATGGTATTTATATTTTGAGTTTTTTGAGGAAGCTCCATACTGCATTCCACAATGGTTGTACTAATTTACATTCCCACCAGCAGTGTAGGAGGGTTCCCTTTCTCCACATTTGTTGTTTGTCTTTTGGATGTTGGCCATCCTCACTGGTGTGAGGTGATATCTCATTGTGGTTTTAATCTGCATTTCTCTGATGATTAGCGATGTGGAGCATTTTTTCATGTGCCTGTTGGCCATCTGAATTTCTTCTTTAGCGAAGTGTCTATTCATGTCCTGTGCCCATTTCTTAATTGGGTTATTTGCTTTTTGTTTGTTAAGGTGCGTGAGTTCTTTGTATATTTTGGATGTCAACCCCTTATCAGATACATCATTTATGAATATATTTTCCCATATTGTAGGATGTCTTTTTGTTCTACTGATGGTGTCCTTTGCTGTATAGAAGCTTTTCAACTTGATATAGTCCCATTTGTTCATTTTTGCTTTTGTTTCCCTTGCCCGGGGGGATATGTTCATGAAGAAGTCGCTCATGTTTATGTCCAAGAGATTCTTGCCTATGTTTTTTTCTAAGAGTTTTATGGTTTCATGACTTACATTCAGGTATTTGATCCATTTTGAGTTTACTTTTGTGTATGGGGTTAGACAGTAGTCCAGTTTCATTCTCTTTACTGAGGCTCTTTTTGTGGCCTAGGATATGATCTATTCTTGAAAATGTTCCATGTGCACTTGACAAGAATGTGTATTCTGCTGCTTTTGGGTGTAGAGTTCTGTAGATGTCTGTTAGGTCCATCTGTTCTAATGTGTTGTTCAGTCCTTCTGTCTCGTTACTTATTTTCTGTCTGGTTGATCTGTCCTTTGGAGTGAGTGGTGTGTTGAAGTCTCCTAGAATGGATGCATTGCATTCTATTTCACTTTTTAATTCTGTTAGTATTTGTTTTACATATGTAGATGCTCCTGTGTTGGGTGCATAGATATTTATAATGGTTATATTTTCTTGTTGGATTGACCCCTTTATCATTATGTAATGTCCTTCTTTGTCTCTTGTGACTTTCTTTGTTTTGAAGTCTATTTTGTCTGAAACAAGTCCTGTAACTCCTGCTTTTTTCTCTCTATTAGTTGCATGAAATATCTTTTTCCATCCCTTCACTTTTAGTCTGTGTATGTCTTTGGGTTTAAAGTGAGTCTCCTGTAGACAGCATATAGATGGGTCTTTTTTTTTTTATAATTTATTTTGGTATCATTATTCTACAATTACATGTGCAATATTATGGTTATTAAACTACTCCCTTCATCAGGTCCCCCGCACCAACCCCATTACAGTCACTGTCCATCAGCATAGTGAGATGCTATAGAATCACTACGTGTCTTCTCTGAGTTGTACAGCCCTCCCTGTGTGCCCCCAACATTACGTCTGCTAATCGTAATGCCCCTTTGTGGGGAACTGCCTTTGCATCCAGCCTCGCCACGAGGGTGGCCGCTGGGAACTGCCTTTACATCTCAGCCTCGCCACGAGGGTGGCTGCTGGGAACTGCCTTTGAATCTCAGCGATGCCACAAAGATGGCCACTGAGAACTCAGCCACGCTGCAGGGGTGGCCGCCAAAAGCCCCCTGAGGTTTAGCTGCGCCCACTCCGGTCCGCTTCTTACATCAGAGACAGCTGCGCAGGCGCGCAGCTCTGTGCCTGATTCGGAAAAGTAAAGTCACCTTATTGGCATAGGTGACCGATGGGGGGAGGCTTCACCCTATATATCCCATGCCCTGAGCCCCAATAAATGAGTTCTCCCATCGAGTGAACTTCCTGTCGCGTCTGATTGTCTCCGGGGAAAGGGGCAGCCAGCGGCGAGTGGCCGGCGGGCCAGCGGCCAGCGGCGGCGGCGGCAGAGGCTGGAGCGGCTGCAAGCGGCGGCGCCGCCGAGCTCCGGAGGCTGCGGGAACGGGCGGACAGCCGGCGCTTACCTCCCTTGCTCTGCCTATCGGGGCGAGCCCCTCTCCCTCCCTTCCTCAGAGGGTTACGGAAAGAGCTTGCAACAGAAAGAGCTTGTAACACAAAGAGCTCTAGTCCTGACCCAGAGCGGGACCGGAGGGAGAGAGGGGAAAAAACTCCGATACCCCTTTTTCCCCCTTGTCCCTCCCTTCCCACCCATCCTCCTCAGTTCCTTTCCCTTTGGTAACTATTAGTCCATTCTTGGGCTCTGTGAGTCTGCTGCTGTTTTGTTCCTTCAGTTTTTTTCTTTGTTCGCATACTCCACATATGAGTGAAATCATTTGATACTTGTCTTTTTTCCGGGGTCTTGTTTTTTTAACCATTCAGTGAATCCATGTCTTTTGATTGGTGCATACAGACCATTTACATTTAGGGTGATTATGGATAGGTATGTACTTATTGCCATTGCAGTCTTTAGATTCATGGTTACCAAAGGTTCAAGGGTAACTTCCTTACTATCTAAGAGTCTAACTTAACTCACTTAATATGCTATTACAAACACAGTCTAAAGGGTCTTTTTTTCTCCTCCTTTTTCTTCCTCCTCCGTTCTTTATATATTAGGTATCATATTCTGTACTCTTTGTCTATCCCTTGATTGACTCTGGGGATAGTTGATTTAATTTTGCATTTGCTTAGTAATTAGCTCTTCTACGTTCTTTACTGTGGTTTTCTTACCTCTGGTGACAGCTATAAAAGAAACACTTTCATCTATAGCAGTCCCTCCAAAATACACTGTAGAGATGGTTTGTGGGAGGTAAATTCTCTCAGCTTTTGCTTATCTGGAAATTTTTTAATCCCTCCTTCAAATTTAAATGATAACCTTGCTGGATAAAGTATTCTTTCTTCGAAGCCTTTCTGCTTCATTGCATTAAATACATCATGCCACTCCCTTCTGGCCTGTAAGGTTTCTGTTGAGAAGTGTGATGATAGCCCGATGGGATTTCCTTTGTATGTGATCTTATTTCTCTCTCTGGCTGCTTTTAATAGTCTGTCCTTATCTTTGATCTTTGCTATTTTAATTACTATATGTCTTGGTGTTTTTTTCCTTGGGTCCCTTGTGTTGGGAGATTTGTGGGCTTCTGTGGACTGTGAGACTATTTCCTTCCCCAGCATGGGAAAGTTTTCAGCAATTATTTCTTCAAAGACACTTTCTATCCCTTTTTCTCTCTCTTCTTCTTCTGGTACCCATATAATGCGAATATTGTTCCATTTGGATTGGTCACACAGTCCTCTCAATATTCTTTCACTCTTAGAGGTCCTTTTTTCTCTGTGTGCCTCAGCTTTTTTGTATTCCTCTTCTCTAATTTCTATTTCATTTATCATCTCCTCCACCATATCTAATCTGCTTTTAAAACTTTCCATTGTATGTTTCTTTTCTGATACTGTGTTCTGTAATTATTGGATCTCTGTCTGGAATTCATCCCTGAATTCTTGAATATTTTTCTGCACCTCCATGAGCATGTTAATGATTTTTATTTTGAAATTCCTTTCAGGCAGATTCATGAGGTCGATTTCATTTGAATTTTTCTCAGGGGTTGTATTCCTAATTTCACTTTGGACCAGGTTCCTTTGGCATTTCATTTTTTTTTTTGGTATCATTAATCTACAATTACATGAGCAACATTATGTCTACTAGATTTCCCCCATCATGAAGTCCACCCCACACATCCCACTACAGTCACTGTCCATCAGCACAGCAAGATGTTACAAAAACACTACCTATCTTCTCTGTGTTGTACAGCCCTCCCTGTACCCCCCCACATTATGTCCGCTAATTGCAATGCCCCTTTTTTCCCCTTATCCCTCCCTTCCCATCCATCCTCCCCAGTCCCTTTCCCTTTGGTAACTGTTAGTCCATTCTTGGGTTCTGTGAGCTGGCATTTCATATTTGTATATGGCACCCTCTAGTGCCCAGAAGCTCTACTCTCTGGAGCTGCTCAGCCCCTGAAGCAATGTCAGGGGTCACAGGGGAGAGGTATTGGTGCCTGGGGGGAGGAAAGAGCTGTTTCCTGCTTCCCGGCTGCTATGCCTGTCTCCACTGCCAGAACCAGTGGGCCGAGCACACAGGTATAAGCTTGTGTGCTTTGCGTTTGTAGTTGCTGTAGATGGGGCTTACCTCTGGCTGGCCTAATGCCAGGGTAGGGTTTGCTGGTTTGCAGGCCAGGTGGGGCTGGCCGGGAGAAAGGGGCAGTAGGCTGCATATCACCAAGGGGGTCCTTGGAGCTTTTTAACCAGCCAAGGAACTGGAGCTCCTGAGGATCGTGAAAGTTCCGCACCTGCTGGGCAGAGTGCACCTGGACAATGTTCTTTCTCCTGAGCAGTAATCTCTGTGCAATCCTTGCCCCTTTAGAAGCCCTCTTGCTGTTAGGAAGTCTCTCAGACTACCCACCTTTCTTTTGTCCCAGAGCAGCTAGATATGGATCCCTTCTTTCCACAAGTGACTGGAATCTCAGTCTCTCCAGGAATTCTGCCTGTCTTAGCTTTCCAACCCCATAATCACGAGATTACCATGCAAGCACCATGAATTGTAGGTTTGTGCTCCCAGATCAGATCTCTGGAGTTAGGTATTCAGCAGTCCCAGGCCTCCACTCCCTCCCTGCTCGGTTTCTCTTCCTCCTGCCAGTGAGCTGGGGTGGGGGAAGGCTTGGATCCCACAGTCGTGAGGTTTATTATTTTCTCCAGGTGTATGCAGTTTGGTGCAGTCTTCTTTCCTGTTGCTCTTTCAGGATTAGTTGTATTAATTATATTTTCATATTATATGCAGTTTTAGGAGGAGGCCTCTGTCTCACCTCTCATGCCACCATCTTAATCCACTCTTGCCACACTGTTTCATAATTTTAATTAAACTGTAGTTTATATACAATGATATACACATATATTAGGTGCACAGCTAAATGAAGTCTCTCTTGTATATATCTTTTTATATTACAATCTTCCAGATGAAGACAGGAACATTTCTAGTGCCCCAAAAGGCTCTTTCATGCCCCAACTCAGTCAATACCTCTCCCAAAGTTGACTACTATTCCAACTTCTATTATCACAGATAAATTTTGCCCATTTTTGTATTTCATTAAAAGGAGTAATGTGATATGTACGTTTTTGAGGCTGTCTAATTTGGGTAAACATTATATTTTTGAAGGGCATCTATGCTGTTGGATGTATCAGCAATTCTTTAAAAAATTTTTCATAGAAAGGTTTAATGATGTGCAGTATCGTCAATCCATGTTAAATGGAAAAAGCAGATAATGAAATGGCATGTCAGTTTGTTAACAAAACCAAAATAAGCATACGAAAAGACATATTTTAATATGTTCTATAGTAAATACATATATACATATTTTTTATTGAGCTACAATTCGTATAGCATAAATTTCATCATTTTAAAGTGTTCAATGCGGTGATCTTTCGTTGATTCACAAAGGTGTGCCATCATCACCATGATCTAATTCTTGAATATTTTCATCACTCCAAAAGAAACTCCATACCCACTATATTCATTTGTCAGTAACCTCCTCCCCTATGACCACCACTAATCTTCTTTTTGAGTCTATGGATTATCCATTGTGGACACTTCATATAAATGGAATCAGATGATATGTGGCCTTTTGTGTTTGGCTTCTTTCACTGAGCATAGTTTTCTTTTTTCAAGGCATGTCCACGTGGTAGCATGTATCAGAACTTCACATATTTTTAAGGCTGAATAATATTCTTTTGTATGTATATACTGCATGGTCATCTGCCAATGAACTTTTGGCTTGTTTCCACCTTTTGACTATTGTGAGTAATACTGCTATAAATATTGGTAAACAAATATGTTTGTGGATTTGAGAAACTAGAGACAGAAGAGCAATATGAGCCTAAAACAGAAGAAAAGAAACAATAAAGATGAGATCAGAAATGAGTGACATTGAAAACAAGAAATTGACAGGTAAAAATAAATGAAACTAAAAGCTGGTTCTTGAACAGATCAATAAAATGGATAAACCTCTAGCCAGACTAACCAAGAAATAAAGAGGAAGGACAAAACTTGCTAATATCAGAACTGGAAGACCAGTCATCTCTACTGATCCCATGGACATAAACAGGATAGTAAAAGAATACTACAAACATCTCTATGCCCATACATTTGATAACTAGATGAAATGGACCAATTCCTTGAAAGGCACAACCTACTAAAACACATGCAAAGAGTTTTGGGTAACTCCAAACCTGTCATGCCCTCTCTGGAGGCTGCCAGGCTTCTGGTTGCACAGCTACTGTACTTGTGAGGCTATTGTTTTGCAAAGCTACTGTGTTGCTAAGGGAGGGGAATGGAAATAGGGCAAGTTAAAACACTGCCAGACTCACTGTTGTCATCAAGATTCAGTCATTTTTCTTGAATAAACTCTCCTTGGATTGTTCACTTAGCTTAACTTCTAGGATTCTGAAAATGTTAATTTTGACAGTTTGTGCAGTGTTCTCCTTGCCTTTATGGAGAAGCACATTTTTGGAAGACCTTACTCTGCCATTCTGAAAGTGCCTTCCTACCCTGTAATTTTTCCATAGAAACCACTCCATTTCAGTACATAGAGATCGCCTTCATTATTACAGCTGTATAAGACTCCATTGTGCCGCTCTTGCATAATTTATTCAAGCACTTTATTTGGGCATTTAGGCTGTTTCCAATATTCTGCAATTACAAACTATGAACATCCCTGTGCATATGTATTTGTGGATTGTTGGAAGTTCATCTTCAAGGATAGAGTCTCAGAAATGGAATTCCTGGGTTGAAAGATCATGTTAAGTATTGGCAGTTTCCCTCTGGTTTGCATTCTCAGCAGTGATGTATGAGTGTGACGGTTTTCCTACAGGCTTATCAACAGATTCTGTTGTCACACTTTTTAAATTTTCACCTGCCTTGTACATAAGCAATGTTATCTCAGCATAGTTTTAATCAGCAGTTTTCTGATTATGTATTGAGTTCGAATATTTTTCATATAGTTTAAGAAGCATTCTTATATCCTTTTTTTGGGTGAATTGTCTGTTTATGTATTTTCCTCACTTTTCTATAGGATTTTTGGTGTTCAGTCCCTCAATTTTTATGCTTCTCAAATTGTTTGTTTCTACAGAGCTGCTAATGACAATCATGCCTGAGATTTGATATTTTTTCTTGTGCAAATATTTCAGATAAAATTAAATGCCTTTTTCAGGGCTATGGTTCACTTTGATTAAATTCAAACTGTTTGACCTGTCATTAATCACCTGTTCTTAATTAATTTTGGCAGAAGAGCTGGAGACCAGCAACAGTTTCAGACAAGGTTCAGGGCCTGAGTAATTTTCATCACAGTCAACCAAGACAGGGATTGAGATTTTACTATTGAGTGAAACTCTTGTGTGGGGTTAGGGGTGGGGATGGGGGAAGTTGCCAAGAAGTTTTATATGAAAGTGTCAGAAATTATGAAGCATGGGTCATCATTTGTGTGTTAAGAAAGAAAGAGAAAGAGGGATTCAGCAAAAAAAATTTTAAGGAAGGAGAGGTGGCTATAACCACAAAAAGTTTATCTTTAAAATGAGGGTTAACAGCCTTGGGTGGATTAGCAGGAAAAAAGTGAAAGGTCAGGAAAAACCTAGTTATCACAGATTTGATACATATTTATTGAGTACCTATTAAGGGTGAGACCCTCTGCCAGGCATGTAGGGTCTACAGGAAATACAAAAATAAACAAGCGAGACTCCTCTGGGGTAGTCTAGAGGCCTGAAACCTTCCGTGTTGCCTTTTGTTTAAGCTCTCATTTACTAAGCTCTCATGATGAGATAGGCACCCCTCAAAGCATTTTATTTCTCTTATCTCTAAGTTTTATAGAAAAGCTGCCAGGTTGATATTGTTCCTCCTGTTTTCAAGAAGAGGAGATTGAGGCCAAGAATGATCAAGAAACTTGTTTAGAGTAACAACCTGGAAAGTTGGGCAATTTGAACCCATATCTGCTCAGAGAATGTCAAATACCAACTTTGAATAGTACTTCGTGGGGAATTCTGTTAGGATGAATGGAACCAGATTAGCATAAGATAGCAACAATAATAGCTTGCCTTATTTCATATTTCTATATGCCAAGGACAGCACCCAACAATTTTTATGAATCATCATATTTCCTCGTGAGACAGAATTCAAATGTTTGAATTCTCTACATTCTCTCTGGTGCTACCATATACCGCATTGTCTGTGTTGAAACCCCAGGTCTCATTCAGGACTCCCACCTCAGCCACGTCCATTTGGTTTATAAATCCAGAAAAGTCTGACTCTTCAATAGCTCTTCAATTTATCTTCTTAATCCTCATAGTCTCTTCCTTACTTTGAACCACCATCAGGTCTTAGATGCGTTACTTTAAGAGCTTCCGCACCCCTCTCCCTGTCTTTCTCATTCGCTTTCACCAAGCCAGTGCTGTACCCTTTCTAAATTGCAGATGGAAATATTATCTCTCCTGCAGTCTTCCTCCTAACCCAAATTTGAGAGTATCCTCTCTTGACTCCCCCTTCATATGTTAGGTTTATTAGTCCTTCGCCTGTGGTACATGTTGCAGGTGTTTTCTACCTGTTTGTCAGTGTCTTTGACTTTGTTTATGGTGTATTTGCCATGAAACTTTTTAAGAGGTAACCAAAGTTATTCAACTTCTTTTATTGCCTCTGGATTTTGAGTCATACTTAGAAAGCCTTTCCCTACACCAAGGTCAAGGAGGAATCCACCCATGTTTTTTGTAGAACTTGCATAGTTTTATTTTTTACATTTAGCTCTCTAATCCATTTGGAATCTACATTTTGTGTGTATGGTGGGAGACATGGATGTAATTTTATCTTTTTCCCTGTGAAATCATCTGGGTCTGGTGCTTTTTTTGTAGAGTAGTCCATTAATAACTTCTTCTATTCCTTCTATAGAAATTGGTCTGTTTAAGTTTTCTAACTCTCATGGCATCAGTTTTGGTAACTCGAATTTTCTTAGGAAACTGTCCATTTCCTGTAGGTTTTCAAATTGATTTGCATAGAATCTCATAGGATTTTCAAAATTTCTTTTGTTTTTATGATAATTTCCCCCCGTCATTTCTTATTTTGTATATTTGTGCTTCCTTTCTCTATTTCTTTTCTTGATAAAGTTAGGCTTTGTCTATCTTGTTTGTCTTGACAAAACCGTACTTAAATTTTTTAGATCTGTTTTTTTCCTCTTCTTCATTTACTTCAGATTTTATATTTATTATTTCCTTCTTTGTGCTTTCTTTTGGTTTACTTTTTTATTCTTTTTCTAGTTATATGAATCAGGAATTTACTTCAGTTTTTGTTGGTTCAATTTTCTGGGGAAAAGTGTTTAATGCAAAAAAAGTCCCCCCATCACTCCTTTAAGTGCACCCCATAGATGCTGATATGTAGTGCTTTTATCATCGTTTAAAAACAATTCTGTAATTTTAGTTTATAGTTTCCATTTCATGCCGAAGTTACTTAATAGGAGAGTCTTAAATTTTGAAGAGGAAAGGCCCTTCTGTTTTTGTTTTTGTTAGTACATTCTAGTTCTGATTGCATTTTAATCAGAGAATGTTTCTTGCAACAGTTATTGATTTTTTATATCTTTATTTTAATTGTTTTGGAATATAGTTGATATAGTTATATTGGTTTCAGATGACCAGCACAGGGTTTCGACAGTTATGTACATACTAAATGCTTACCACGGTTAAGTGTAGTTACCTGCTGCCACTATACCAAGATATTACAATACTATTGGCTATATTCCCCATGCTGTATTTCCATTCCTGTGACTCATTTATTTTATAATTTGAGGTTTGTACCGCTTTATCCCCATCACCTATCTCACCTAGCCCCTCATCTTCCCTCCCGCATGGTAACCAAAAGTTTGTTTCCTTGTTTATTGGTCTATTTCTTTTTTGTTGGTTCTGTTTTGTAGATTCTTCATAGGAGTTAAATCATACGGTATTTGCCCTTCTCTGACTTATGTCACTTAGCACAATACCTTCCAGGTCCGCCCATGTTGACTGCAATATTTATATTTTGTGGAACTTACTGTTATTTTCTTTGTGACCTAATAAATGATCAAGGTCTGTGACTATGCCATGCACACTTGAGAAGAAGGTGTGCATTCCCTATTATCATGGTGTAGACTTTAACGTATATTCAAAATATCTATCCTATTGATTATTCTTTCCTAATGAGTATGCACATTCTAGTGCCACACATATTTTTTGTCCACTTGATTTGCATTGTACTGAAAATGGTATATTAAAGTCTCCTACTGTCTATCTATGTCTCCTTGCATCTTTTGCAATTTTTGCTTCAAAAAGGTGGTCATTGCGTTATTTGGTGCATGAAAATTAGTAAGTTATCACTTCACTGTGGACTGTGACTTTTGCATTAAAATTGTCCTTCTTTGTCATGTTTTATACTTCTGGGCTTGAATTCTACTTTGTGAATCAGGATCACTACCCTTGCTCCTTCGGTTTCCACTTGCCTGGTAAGCTTTTGTCTATCCTTTTATTTGTAGTCTTTCTGAATCACTTTGTTGTGGTTATGTATCTTGCCTACAACATATAGTTGTTTTTTAACCAGCCTTTTTGAGGCATAATTTACCTAAAAAATTTGACTCTTTTATCTGTACAAGTCAATGAGTTTTAGGAAATTTACATAATTTTGCAGACATCAACTAGCACCCAGTTTTAGCACATTTCCATCACCCCATAAAGAGCCCTCATGGAAATTTGCAGTCACTCTCCATTTCCACTCCCAGCTCCAGGCAAGCACTGATCTACTTTCTGTCTCAAAAAATTCATCTTTTTGAGAGGAACTTCATATAAATGGCAGTGTACAGTATGTGTTTCTTTTGCATCTGTCCTCTTTCAATTGGCATAAAATTTTCAAGGCTCACCTTGTAGCATGTACCGGTACTGCATTCCTTTTATTGTTAAGTAATAGTCCATTGTATTTGCTTATTCATTCGTCAGTTGATGGGCATTTGGATTGTTTCTACTTTTGGTTATTATGAACAATGCTCTCATAAACTTGTGTGTACAAGTTTTTATGTGGACGTATGTTTTCAATTCTCTCGAGTACATATCCCTAGAGGTGGAATTGCTGCGTGATATGCTAACTCATGTTTACATTTTTGAGGATATGGAGGCTTCATTTTCTCTCCATTCTCATTAACACCTGGTATTGTTCTTTTTATTATAGTCATCCGAACGGTTATATAATGATATATCATTGTGGTTTTAATTTGCATTTTCCCTGAAGACCCATGAGGTTGAACATCTTTTCATGTACTTATTTGCTTCTCCTCTGTCTTTGGTAAAATTCAAATTTTTTGCCCATTTTGAAACTGAGTTATTGCTCTTTTATCTTACTGACTTGTAAGAGGTCTTCAAATATTCAGATCCAAATCCCTTATAAGACGTATGATTTCCAATGATCTCTCCCATCCCGTGGATTGTTTTTTCACTTTGTTGATGTGTTTTAATGATGCTTTTTAATTTTCTCTATTTCTGATGCTTTGGCATCTTGGGGCCTTGCAGACTGCAGAAGAACTGCCCCTCCCAGGGCTAGCCAGTTCCTGGAGAGAGTAAATGACTTGCCTGTAAGTATGCCTTTCATATACAAACCAGTTGCTCCAGAGCCCACACCCCCAACCACCTCCCCTATCTGGCTCCTACACTCCAGCAGGCAATCCTCTCTTGCCCTAGTCACTCCATGGTTGGGCACTGGACAACTAGGGCCCCCTGAAGTTATTCAAACTAGCTGATACGAAACCTGTCTGCTCTATCCTGCCCATTCCTTCCTGTGGAAACCACAGTAAAGGATTTTGCCCATGTGTTCTCTTGCTCCCCATGCTTCTTCATCAACTTCGTGTTTCCCTATGTGGTCCCCTTGCATGGAATGCCTCTAATTTCTAGGGATCCATGACTGTAAACTTCTTCATTCATGACAGTCATCTCCGTTTCTGTGTGCCTTGCCATATCTGATTAAAACAAATCCCAGTTTCCCTTAAAATGGTTTCCTTTAAAGCACAAAAGTTTTCAATTTGATGAAGCCTAATTTATCTATTTTTTCTTTTGTCATGTGTGTTTTTAATCTTATATCTAAGAAGGTTTTTGCCTAACCCTGGGTGACAAAGATTTATATATGCTTTCTCCCAAGAGTTATACAGTTTTAGCTCTTACATTTAGGCTTATGCTCCATTTTGAGTTAATTTTTATGTATGGTATGAGGTGAGAGTTTGACTTCACCTTTTTGCGTGTGGATGTACAAGTGTCCCAGCACCATTTCTTCAGAAGACTTTTCCTCTATTGGATTTCCTTGGTGCCCCTGTCAAAAATCATCATCAAGGTTTATTTCTAGGCCCTATCTGTTTCTTTGATTTACATATTTATTATTATGCCAGTACCACAGTGTCTTGAATATTAAATACTCTAGCTGCTTTTCCTACTTTCCACTATTGGAACAAATACTACTTGGCATAGTGTATTGTCCTTTTTAATATACTGCTGGATTCCATTTACTCATATGTTCTGTAGGACGTTTTTGCAACTATTTTATGAGTGATACTGATCTGTAGTTTTCTTTTCTTGTAATGTCCTTCCCACATTTTGGTATCAGTATTGAGTATACATGGTATATCTTTTTCCATCCTTTTACTTTTAATCTATATATTCATTATATTTGAAGTGAGTGTCTTTTACAGTGCATATAATTGGGTGGTATTCTTTTTATCTATTCTGACAATCTTTGTCTTTCAATTGATGTGTTTAGATGACTTACATTCAAAGCAATTGTTGATAGAATTAGATTTGAGTCTGCCATTTAACTATCTGTTTTCTCTCGGTTCCTTCTGCTTTTTATTCCACTGTTTTGCCTCTGCTAACTTATTTTGGGTTATTTGAACTTTTTTTAGTATACATTTTATGTTTTGTGTTTTTGACTATGTATCTGTGCATATGTTTCTTAGTGGTTTATGTAGGGACAGATATATATCTCAAATAGAATATAGGAAAATTTCAGCTGTACAGATTTCCTCCCCCTTTTCTCCTCCTATTGTGTATTACATCTGCATACTTGAAAACCACATCAGTAAATGTTATATTTGCTTTCAATCATGAGACATCTTTTAAAGAACTCAAGTTTAATAATCTACTATGTTTACAAAATATAATAGACAAAAATGATCTATTATATTTACCCAGATGTTTAACATTTCTGTTACTTTACCTCCCTTCTGGTTTCACTTCCCTCCTGTCTGAAGAAATTCGCTTGACAATTCTTTTAGAGCAGATCTGTTGGCAGCAAATTCTCTTAGTTTCCCTTTATCTGAGAATTTCTTTATTTAACTTTCACTGTGAATAATATTTTCACTGCACATAGAATTCTGAATTGAGAGCTCATTTCTTCTGGCCTCTGAATCATTCCAATGATTATTCCTTTCTACGTAATGCATAGTTTTCCTCTGGCTACTTTCAATATTTTTTTCATGTCTTGTTCAGTTTGATTATGATTTGTCAGAGCATGATTTTCTTTGGGTTTAACCTGGGTAGGGTTCCCTGAGCTTCTGGAATGTACAGGTTATATCTTTAGCCAAATTTGGAACGTTTCAGTCAGTATATCTTCAAATATTTGCCCTGCATCACAGTATTTCTCCTCTCCTCAGATGCGTCTTGTCCCCAGGTCCTTGAGTCTCTCTTCATTTTTTAAAAATCTTGTATTCTTCACTCATACTGAACAATTTCAATTAATCTATCTTCAAGTTTAGTAGCCCTCTCCTCTGCCATCTTCTTTTGTTGAGCCTAACCTGGGAGGGTTGTCATTTTTTCATTGTGGCTATTGTATTTTTAAGTTCTATACTTTCCACTTGGTTGTTCTTTATAACATTTATTTCTTTTCTGAGTTTTTCTGTCTTTCTACTTGTTTCCAGAATGTTTGCCTAAGGTCACTTCTTGGGACTTAATCATAGCCAGTTTAAGTGCCTTGTCAGATAAGTCTCACACCTGTTTCACTTTGGTGTTGGCATCTACCATCTTTTCCTATGAGAGTTGAGGCTTTTCTGGTTGTTCTATTCCTTCTTTTCCATATTGGTTATTTCCAGTGATCATCATTTTTGTGTAAGTCCAAGTTTTATCTGGGAATAGAGGAGGAGAACTGTGTCTTTCATGCAATGGTTAGTCTGCTTGCATTATCTGTTTTTTAATTGATTGTAAGTCACAGACTCTACATCTTCCCATTTCTAGTAGGTAAGAACACCATGTACTCTTCCCTGTTTTCTCTTATAGACTGATAGGGTGAGCTGCTGAGCACCTCAGTGCTTGGGACTGGGTTGAAGTTATAATAAAACTAACTGAATTCTGGTTCATCCCTCATCCTTGGGCATGGATGGTTCTCCTGGGCTTTTAATTGAGAATCACCTGGGCCTCTGTTTCCTGAGCCTTAAAAGACTAAGGGATGGTAATGTAAAAGGAGTAAAGTGGTAATGTAAACCCTCCCACAGATAACAATTATAGAAACAGGATAAAATGATTAAAAACAATTATTTAAAGTCACTGAAAACCTGAGGATGGACTCCAAGCCCCACAGCTATGAGTCCTGAAAGTAATGGCTGAAAATGACAGCCTTACCAGAGTTTGGAGTTAGGTGATATAAAAGCAACTTGAAATTTAAAGGAGAAATTCTGGAAGCATGATTCAAAAATTTAAATGGTATCTTGTTATCAAGAAAACCGCAGAAGGGATGTGACCCATATTTGAATATAAACTCTACCCAAACCCCTGAAGAACGGCAAAAAGCAGCCTGACATCAAAGCGAAATCTATTCTTAACAGATAGAAGAAGATAGAGATTTAGGCTACAACGGTTTCCAAAGGTGGGGCCTAGAGCTCTAGAGGGAGCCTGTGGTTTTTTATCAAGGGTTTCTAGAACAAAAGGTTCTTGTGTGGTGCTGGAAGGGTGTTGGAGAGACCTGAGAACATAGGTTAAAGGGTGGGAGGATTCTCTCCATTTCTGCTCTCTCCTCCTTCTGACAGACGCAGGTTGAGGTAGTGGTATCTCAATACCAAAGACAAGGAAGTCCTTGGATTGGAAGAAATGAGCAGCATTATAGCCACTGGCCTATTACAGGGTGACTATTTATGGAAATAGTGTTATTCAAACATATTAAATGGGATAGTTCATATTTAGACAGGGTTTTTTTTTAACGAGTGGATAAGATTTTCTTAACCTGTTGAGGAAAAGGGAAATCAAAGGAGTGGGCATGGCATGGGCAAAGGCTAAGATAATGTGGCCATCGCTATCTATATATTGGTGTTTTCCTTTTAAAAATTTATCTATAAGTTGATTTTACCTTTTCTGTTCAATTTTCAAATCAATATTACATTAAGCTCACAAAATGGATTGTCTAGCTTTTCATCTTTTCCCAATTTCTGGAACAGTTTGTGGAAGATAAGATTAACTTTCATGATAGGTATATAATAAAACTGACTTTTGATTCTCAAGTGATCCCTTTCCCCCTTTCCCACAGGATATGTGGAGGGATATTTTATGTTTACCTTTCTGGTACAATTTCTGTTGTATTCCAGTTTGCTGTTTCTCCTTTTGTTTTCATGAGAAGTGGGAAAGGTTGTAGAATCCTGAGTTGCGCAGTTTGAATGAGGCATAAAGATGGCAGAACAGTACAAAGAGAAGCTTGCATTCTGGGGCTCATTCAGTCCACTCCTCCCAATCCACAATCTGCCCAGAGCTACTCATAAGGGGATGGCCTAGACAGGTATTTTATCATTTACATAATTCAGCTATAAAAACCAATTCATACCTTGGTTCATCATATAAAGCAATTGTAAAAGTCCTGGCCAATAGTTCAGGAAAGCTTTTATGTTGGGATAGACTGAAACTGATCTCCTTCATTTAATTATATATGTCTTTTAGGATGCGCCAACCTTCCCTCAGACTCAGTTAGCTTGAAACTAGGGAGGCTTTCTCCTGCCCCTGAATTCCTATAGCATTTCTTTGACCAAATCTTTTATTTGGCACTTGGTAGACTCATCAAATTTTAGAGTTGGAAAGAACTTTAAAAGTCATCTAATTGAACTTAATACTCAGTATAAGGATTTATTCTATGTCTCTTGCAGATACTTAGCTAGCCTCTGACTGAACACCCCTAGTGATGGGGAACACACTACTGTTTAAGGCTTCTCCACAGTTGGATAGCTAGATATTTTCTTGGAGCACACAGAGGACAAGTCTGAGCAGGAGACAAGGAAGGAACTACCAGACAAGTGGAAGGAAAATGAGGAGAGATTGGTGTCCTGAAAATGAAGGCAAAAGAGAATTGCAAGAATGATGGGGTTGTTAAGTTGACTAAACATTGTTGCCAAGGTCAGTGAGGTGAGAAGTGACATCTATCCATCGAATCTGGCCTTAAGAACAGCTTCGGGGAGAAGAGTGGAGATGCACTCGGAATTGCAATGGACTGAACCACGAGTGGGAGGCAGTGACCAGGAGCTATTTTTTTCCCAAGAAATTTTGTTGAGAAGGGAGGGGAGTTATGACAATAGCTAGAACAAGATACAGGGTCTAGAGAAGGGTTTTTAGAAAGAGGTAGGGGCATGTAGGTTGGTGAGCATATTTGTGCACTGAGAACACAGAGCCAGGCAAGTGACCCTAACTCCTGACAGAAGGAGGCCCTGAGGAGGTGCCTGGGAGTGAAGAGGTCAGATCAGCACTGGGCATTTCTTAGTTGTGCGACTTTGAGCAGTCACAAGATCGTGCTTCCGAATATGATAACGTATGCAAAGGACATCATAACTATAGAGCACAGCGTGAGTGTCCATTGTCTTCTTTCTTCTGAAAGCAAGTGGGACAAGGCTGTGAGCAAGAACACTGAGTACAAACCAGACACAATCTCTAGTCAAAGCCTATTTTCTCATAGATCCTGCTTCCCCTGTCTTTATAACATTGTGCACAGGGAGGGGTGAGGTTAGACAAACAGAGTAGCAGGGAAGGCCTTGAAACCCCGGCTAAGGAGTCAGGAATTGATCCTGAGGATAAGAGCAAGCGCTGGACATTTTTGGGCAGAAAAGTGACATTAGGAATGTAGTGTTTTAAGAAGGTTCATTTAAAATGGGTGTACAGGCTGGACTGGATAGGAGATCCGGAGGCAGGATGAGTAGTTGGGAGGGGAGTTCAATGTTCAGTTTATAGGAAGAAGAGCTAGGGAAAAGAAAAGAAGAAACAAACCAGAAAGATTTTGAAGGCAGCATCTGCTGGGGGACATGATAACTAAGTTTCTAACTCAGGAACCTTGGGGAACTGGGACATCACTAAGAGGAATAGGGAGCCGGGAAAGAACTAGCTTTGGGATGCATGTGTGTGCCTGCTTGTGTGTGCGTGGCTGTGTGTGTGTATGTGTGTAGGGGTAGAGGATGAGTCCATTAATGACAAGTCATATTGGGCACACTAAGCACCATTCGGCGCCACCTCATCCACAAGCCACACTTGCCATCAGCTACCTATGCAGAGCCATGCGCTGCAGGCAGGTCAGTGCACCTCCTTCTGCTCCACTGTGCCGGAGGCCAAGCTGTCCTTTTGGTGGTCTGATCTCGCTCCCATGCCCTCTGGCTTCCTCTACTCTGCAATGGTCTGCTGGCGGATGAGCATGCCAAGGAGCAGACACCCCACTTGAACAGGACCCTAGATGGGGAAAAGCTGGGAAAACTCACTTGTATTAACAAATTGCTGCCGCAGACATGAGACCACTTCATGAAAGGACTACGGATCCTGGAACTCTGCGTGGCATCAGGGTGATAAGTCACTTTCAATCACCAAATATGATGAAGTACTCGCCACTAGGCTAACTAAAAGGGAAAACATCTTATGGCAAGAACCTGCCTCTCTCAAGCCCTGCTCAAGTGCCACCTCTTAGGAGCTGCCTCAGGACTTTGTATAGCTCTGTTTCACAAATAAAGAAATGAAGGCTCAGAAAGGCGAAGTAACTTGCCCAAAGCCACAGATGTGGTAAGCAGCCCAGCTGAGGGGCGAGACAGTGGCAGCCACGCAAACAACACACCTCCCTCACTTCTCAGATGCAACCTTGGGCCTGGGACCCGCCTGGGAAGCCCTGCTAGTGGCCCGCTGAGATTCACACTAAGTTACTAGCTAAAGGTCTGCTGAGTAAGCAGTCGTCCCTCTGGAATAAGGTCTCTTGACCTTGGCACTGCTGACCTGTGTGCGGTGGAGGGCCACCCTGGGAACTGTAAGATGCTTGGTAGCACCCTGGCCTTTACCCACTAGATGCCAGTAGCACACTTGACAAGCTGTAACCACCAAACCCGTCTCCAGACATTGCCAGATGTCCCTCGGGGACAAAATTCCTCCACCTTTCATTTGAGAACCTTTGCTCGAGTCTGTGGTCTGCAGCCCTTCCATGGAATGCCTGCTGGGCTCCAAACTTCAATTGATGTCTTTGGAACTGAGAGTTCTCTCAGGGACATTCTTAAACTCACATGTGACTTAGAGTTTCCTGCTTGCAACTGATATTTCCACTTCTGTTTTATGAGACTTATCACTCTTTCAATAGTCATGGAATTACAAAGAATGTAAAAAAAACTTTTCCATTTACCTAAATGTTCTGTGAATATGCAGTGGACATCTGTTGGGATGAACTAGAAAAAGTCTACTTAGTTAGTAAATAACCATATAATTAAGGAAAAAAAGTGAAATAAATTGAAGATGGAATTATGGATATTTTCATGTCGACTTACCATTTCTGTTTGTTTTTCATGCAAACCTAAGATAAGCATTTTCTTTGGACTTGTTATTCAAACTCCACTTACTATGGGCTTCTGGACCTCTTGTAATTCTGATCTGTCTAGGGTATTCATTTTAATCCTGAATCTGAAACGATGGATGTAGCTATTATAATGGCTGAAGATCTCTTTGGGTGGGATTGGTGGAAAGGGACATCATCATGACCCTTGAAAACCTTGGTCCCCCACCCACCAGACTGTGCACCAAGCCTCCTGGACAGAGTCCTTTCTTACACCATTTAGGGCAAGGTCATGATAGAGGGAAATAACAACTTTATTTATAGTAGCCAAAATCTGGATAAAAAGTACATATCTATTAACAGGTGACTGGATAAACAAATTCGTGTATCCTTACAATGGACTACTCCTCAGCATTCAAAAGGAATGTGCTACTGATATACATATAATACGAATAAATCTCCAAAACATTTTGCTGAGTGACAGAAGTCAGACACGAAAAACATACCCATATGATTCCATTTATGTGCAACTCTACAGCAGGTAAATCTAATTTATAGTGAAAGGAATCAGAGCAATCTTGCCTTGGGAGGTGGGCATGCACAGAGACTGTCTTTCCTTTTATTCCTGCATCTACGATGAGCCCTTGTATACAAATGTAACCACCAACATTCACAAAGTTTATCAGTTTTATTCTGCAAACTCCTTATGTCCTAAACCTCAAGTCAACCAGGGTACATTACTAAGTCAACAGAAAAAATATGTTAAGTCGCTCTAACAATCCACCTGAACTAACCTTGCTCTGAGAAATACTCTTACAAGTGTCTAACAATCCTTCTCAAAGGATGGTACATAAAGGTTGGTTGGTATGGACAGATGGGGAAACTGAGGCTTAGAGAGATTAATCAGTTTGCATAAGGTTACAACTACTGCTGCAGGTGCGACTCAAACCCTCATCTGAATGATTTGCAAGCTCGGGTCTCTTTCTGTTTTTAGGATTTTTCTTTGAAAATCCCGAGTGACTCATCAGCATACTGTGGCCGCTGAAAGGTGATCCCAGTCATACGCAGCATCAACAAGTACGTTGTCTAGAAAGAGGGCTGCAAGAGTTCTTGCCCTGCTCTGACCTATTGGAGCCGTTCTCAGCTATTGTGTCCAGTTCTGGGACACACTGTTAGAGGCATTGAGGCCGAGCTTCACTGTGCTCAGCAGAAAGCCAGTACTGAATGCAGACAAGCTTCAGGGCAGCTTGGGAAGGGAGAAACCAAAGCAGAGATAATAAATAGCCTCAGGCATTGGAAAGGCTGTCTTGGGAAGCTTCCAGTGGCAGAAATTGCTGAAGAATCTAGGGTTTGGCTCCATGAGCTTAGAGGTCCTTCCACCTCTCATAGTCTCTGAATTCATGATCTCTGTAAGTTGCTGTTCGTGCCTTACCAAAGGGCTTCCTCACCTTCTAGTCCTTTGTACAGGGCCGTAGCACAGTACTGACTCGTTGAATGTTTGTTGGATTTAACTGAATCCTTGCTATGTAATCGAATCATTAGAAAACTGAACCTCATTATATTAAAGTTTCTTGACAATAGAATTAACTACCCAATTTTTCTGCCCCGAAACAAAAATCCTTTATTAAGTGATACAATATTTATGTGAATTAGTACCAACCTTTGGGAGGGCATTAAACATTCCCCATTAATAATCGCTGCTGAGTGATATCGCAGACTTGGCAGGGAATGGGAGCATTAGGGGTTCTCTCACCCACTATTCACAGCCTTTCAAGAAAAGCTGCGGCTCACTTGAGGCGAGGGAATAAAGGACAAGGGAGCACTTGGGTTCCTCCCTTGGCTCTTCACATTGTGACTGGTGAACAAGGCTGACTTCATTCCACAGCTGGATTGATATGCAAATGTACCCCAACTAATTGGCTTCCCCAGCTGTCTCCAGAGGGCGGATGTATTCATTCATAAAGTGCTGTCTAGGGCTGCACTGAGAACAGTAGAACTACTTAATTGAATATCAATGAATCTTTATGAACTAATAATGATGGGGAGCCTGGGAAGCATGATGTGGATTTGGCATATTGAGAAGAGGAGAGCCCTGATTTGAATATGGGGGAAGTAGAATTTTCTCTGGGTTTTACAAAACCCAGTTTAGTCTTCTTTGATCTGAAGTCCTTGAAAGCCCCAGTGGTGCCTTCTTGAACATGTCACGTGGTGAGTGGTGGACATGAGCAAGCATGTGAGTCTATGTCCAGGAATGACTATCCCTCCCCAGCCCCCGCCCTTCCACAATAGAGTAAACCTCAATGATTTGTTGTGGTTAATTCTTGCTCTTCCAAGAAGAGCCAGTACTTTCCAGAAGTCAGCCTTAGGGCCTTGGGCAGTGCAGCCAAACTGAATGTACCTGATCTTGCCCTGCACAGCATGGTGGGAAGCCAGCCAGCAAGTCTCCTCTGTCCTGGCAGGGCTGGCATTTGGAGACTGAGTGAGCCTAGATTTTTGCCCTTAAGCTTTGCCAGGGAGACCATTGGATCAAACCAAACCAAAACACCAAGCCAAACAAAACCATAAACTCAGCCCTGCACAGTGCAAAGTGGCTGGTCCTGCTGGATCTCTAGGGCGTTCAAGGCTCACTGAATTTGCTGGGGGTGAGGATTTCATGTGTCTCCTTCTTTCTCCCTGCCTCTGCTACCTGCGCTACTAGACATTCAAAGGTATTATAAAGATACAACCAATCAGTGCGGTATCATCATAAGAGACAGAAATTGATGGGACAAAATTACAAGTCTAGGAACAGGTCCCTGTACATAAGAATTTATTATGCAGTAAAGGTGTCATTTCTGATCTTGAAAACGAATACCTTATCCTATAAGTGGCACTGGGATAGTCAGCAAACTATTTGGTACAAAAATTTCTTATTAAATATAGGCTTCACAGGATATTCCTAAATAAATACTGATTCTTAAAGGAGTTTGATGAGTTTGATGAGTGACCATCAAAAAATGAGATAGATACATAAATATAAACATGGAAGGCTATGCTTAAGATATTGTTGGGCTAAGAAATCCAGTTGCAGAATAATATGCCTACCAGATCTCTTTTGAGAAAACTCTATAAAATGTCCTTATTAAAAACAACTGATTTAGTTTATTGGCACCCTTCCCCTTCCATGACATATTGCAATGACATTTTGATGTAGCCTCATAAAAACAAACAACACGGACTTCAAGGAAGATGGTGGCGTGAACGGAGTGGCAGAATTTTCCTCCCAACATTATATTTATCCATGAAAACACAGCAAATACAACTATTCCTAAAAGAGAGATCAGAACACACAAGAAAGCGCACATTGTGCAGCCACACCTTAGAGGACTCGGGAGCTGGCCAGGCAGGTAAGAAACAGAACCACGACCCAGCAGGACCTGAGCACTCCCCCACCCCAGCGCACCGGCGGGAGCAGAGGATTCAGAGCCAGGAGAGAGGGCAAGTGCAGGCCCGGGAGATAACCAGCCCCGGTGATCTGCCCCAGGAGCATGGACACACAGAGCGTGGTGTAGCGGAGATTGGAGAGACAGAGGGTGCAGGGTCTCAGTGGAACGCACCTGGTTGCTTGCAGCTGGCTCAGGGAAGGAGAAAAGAGAAGAAAAAAAAAAAGGAGAAAAGCGTGCGCTTTTTTTTCAGTGATCTTAAAGAGACAGGAGCCCAGCAGAGGACCGCATTTCCGTGGCACACTCAGCCCAGCAGGATGGGAGTCCTGGGAAGCTTCGGACCCTTTAGCGGGCGACTGGGATAGGGTAGCCATATTTAGGACCCCCACTGAGCTCAACAGCCTCCCATTCATTCTCACCCCGGCCACAGCTTTAAAGGGCCTTCTGGGCGGCTCAGCCACGGCTCTGGAATAGTGGAGCAACAGGGCCGCCTACAGCATTCACACAGAAACCACTCCTGGTGGGCGGTTTTTTTTTTTCTAGGTTTTGCTGCTTTTTCTTTTCCTTTTTCTTTTTCTTTCCTTTCTTTTCTTTCTTTCTCTCTCTCTTTGTTCTTTTATTTTTTTATTATTAGTATGTTTTTTCTCTTCTTTCTTCTCTTTCCTTTTTAAAGTCATAAAGAGCCCAGCTGACATACGTGACAACTACCAGCAACCAATTCTATAGCCATGAGAAGAGAGAGGAATATGTTACAGACAAAGCTTCAGACACAGACAACCCCTGAGAGAGAACATGAAGGAATGGACATGCACAGTCTTCCTGAAAAAGAATTCAGAATAAAAGTCATAGCCATGCTGACAGATCTACAGAAAAATGTGCAAGAGCTGAGGGAGGAAATGAAGAAAGACTATGCAGAAGTGAGACAAGCCATCAACGGGCTTAACAGGAGACTGGATGAGGTACAAGGGACTGTTAATGGAATAGAAATCACAGAACAGGAATACAGAGCAGCTGAGGCAGAGAGAGATAAAAGTATCTCTAGGAATGAAAGAATATTAAGAGAACTGTGTGACCAATCCAAACGGAGCAATATTCGCATTATAAGAGTACCAGAGGAAGAAGACAGGGAAAAAGGGATAGAAAGTGTCTTTGAAGAAATAATTGCTGAAAACTTTCCCACGCTGGGGAAGGAAATAGTCTCGCAGTCCACGGAAGCCCACAGATCCCCCAACACAAGGGACCCAAGGAAGACAACACCAAGACACATAATAATTAAAATGGCAAAGATCAAAGATAAAGACAGAGTATTAAAAGCAGCTAGAGAGAGAAAAAAGATCACCTACAAAGGAAAACCCATCAGACTATCATCAGACTTCTCAACAGAAACCTTACAGGCCAGAAGAGAATGGCATGATATATTTAACGTAATGAAACAGAAGGACCTCGAACCAAGAATACTGTATTCAGCACGATTATCATTTAAATATGACGGAGGGATTAAACAATTTCAAGACAAAGGAAAGTTGAAAGAGTTTGCCTCTCACAAACCACCACTACAGGGTATCTTAAGTGGACTGCTCTAGAGGGAAGCACCCCTAAGGCTAAAAAGATGTCACCAGAGAAAATAATATCATATCAAAGAAAGCAGACCATCCAAATACTAACTAAAGGCAAAGAATAAAACACCCAATATATAAAGAACGGAGGAGGAAGAATAGGAAGGGAGACATAAAGAAACATCAGATGGCGTTCACAATAACTTAACAAGAAAGTTAAGTTAGATTCTTAGATAGTAAAGAAACAACCCTTGAACTTTTGGTAACCACGAATCTAAAGCCAGCAATGGCAATAAGTACATATCTATCAATAATCATCCTAAATGTAAATGGACTGAATGCACCAATCAAAAGACACAGAGTAACAGAGTGGATAAAAAAGCAAGACCCATTTATGTGCTGCTTACAAGAGACTCACCTCAAACCCAAAGATATACACAGACTAAAAGTGAAGGGATGGAAAAAGATATTTCATGCAAACAACAAAGAGAAAAAAGCAGGTGCTGCAGTACTTGTATCAGGTAAAATAGACTTCAAAACAAAGAAAGTAGCAAGAGATAAAGAAGGACATTACATAATGATAAAGGGGTCAGTCCAACAAGAAGATATAACCATTATAAATATATATGCAACCAACACAGGAGCGCCAACATATGTGAAACAAATACTAACAGAATTGAGGGAGGAAATGGACAGCAATGCAATTATTTTGGGAGACTTTAACACACCACTCGCTCCAAAGGATAGATCAAGCAGGCAGAGGATAAGTAAAGACACAGAGGCACTGAACAACACACTAGAACAGATGGACCTAACAGACATCTACAGAACTCTGCACCCAAAAGCAGCAGGATACACATTCTTCTCAAGTGCACATGGAATATTTTCCAGAATAGACCACGTTCTAGGCCACAAAAAGAACCTCAGTAAATTCAAAAATATTGAAATCCTACAACCAACTTCTCAGATCACGAAGGTATAAAACTAGAAATAAATTTTAGAAAGAAATCGAAAAGGCTCACAAACACATGGAGACTTAACAACATTCTCCTAATTAATCAATGGGTTAACGACCAAATCAAAACAGAAATCAAAGAATATATGGAGACAAATGACAACAACAACACAAAGCCACAACTTCTGTGGGACGCAGCGAAGGCAGTTCTAAGAAGAAAGTATATTGCAATCTTGGCCTATTTAAAAAAGGAAGAACATTCCCAAATGAACAATCTAAAGACACAATTATTGAAATTGGAAAAAGAAGAACAAATGAGGCCCAATGTCACCAGAAGGAGAGACATAATAAAGATCAGAGAAGGAATAAATAAAATTGAGAAGAATAAAACAATACAAAAAATCAATGAAACCAAAAGCTGGTTCTTTGAAAAAATAAACAAAATAGATAAACCCCTAGCCAGACTCATTTAGACAAAAAGAGAATCTACACACATAAAGATAATTATAAATGAGAAAGGAAAAATAACGACGGATCCCACAGAAATACAAAGAATTATAAGAGAATATTATGAGACTCTATATGCTAACAAGCTGCAAAACCTAGAAGAAATGGACAACTTCTTAGAAAAATACAGTCTTCCAAGACTGAGCAAGCAGGAAACAGAAAAACCAGACAGACCAATCACCAGCAATCAAATTGAATTGGTAATCAAAAAACTACCCAAGAACAAAACCCCCTGACCTGATGGATTCACCTCTGAATTCTACCAGACATATAGAGAAGAAATAACACCCATTCTCCTTAAAGTTTTCCAAAAAATAGGAGAGGAGGGAATACTTCCAAACTCTTTCTATGAAGCCAGCATCACTCTAATACCAAAACCAGGCAAAGACCTCACCAAAAAAGAAAATTACAGACCAATATCCCTGATGAACATAGATGCAAAAATACTCAACAAAATATTAGCAAACCGAATTCAAAAATACATCAAGAGGATCATACACCACGATCAAGTGGGATTCATCCCAGGGATGCAAGGATGGTACAACATTCGAAAATCCATCAACATCATCCATCACATCAATAAAAAGAACAAAAATCACATGATCATCTCCATAGATACTGAAAAAGCATTTGATAAAATTCAGCATCCATTCATGATTAAAACTGTCAACAAAATGGGTATAGACAGCAAGTACCTCAACATCATAAAGGCCATATATGACAAACCCACAGCTAACATCATACTTAATATCGAGAATATGAAAGCTTTTCATCTAAGATCGGGAACAAGACAGGGGTGCCCACTCTCTCCACTGTTATTTAACATAGTACAGGAGGTCCTTGTCACGGCAATCAGACAAACAAAGACATACAAGTCATCCAGATTGGTAAAGAAGAAGTCAAATTGTCACTATTTGCAGATGACATGATATTGTACATAAAAAACCCTAAAGACTCCACTCCAAAACTACTAGAACTAATATCTGAATTCAGCAAAGTTGCAGGATACAAAATTAACACACAGAAATCTGTTGCTTTCCTATACACTAACGATGAACTAAAAGAAAGAGAAATCAGAAAAAAATTCCATTCATAATTGCATCAAAAAGAATTAAATACCTAGGAATAAAACTAACGAAGGAAGTGAAAGACCTGTACTCTGAAAACTACAAGACACTCCTAGGAGAAATTAAAGAGGACACTAACAAATTGAAATGCATCCCATGCTCTTGGCAAGAAGAATAAATATTGTCAAAATGGCTATACTACCTAAAGCAATCTACAGATTCAATGCAATCCCTATCAAACTACCAACAGCTTTCTTCAATGAACTGGAACAAATAATTCTAAACTTCATATGGAACCAGAAAAGACCCCGAATAGCCAAAGCAATCCTGAGAAGGAGGAATTAAACAGGGGGAATTACACTCCCTGACTTCAATCTCTACTACAAAGCCACAGTTATCAAGACAATTTGGTACTGGCACAAAAACAGACCCACAGACCAGTGGAACAGAATAGAAAATCCAAACATTAACCCAAACGTCTACAGTCAATTAATATTTGATAAAGGAGCCTTGGATATACAATGGGGAGATGACAGCCTCTTCAGCAGCTGGTGTTGGAAAAACTGGACAGCTACATGTAAGAGAATGAAACTGGACTACTGTCTAGCCCCATACACAAAGGTAAACTCAAGGTGGATCAAAGACCTGAATGTAAGTCATGAAACCATAAAACTCTTAGAAAAAAACATAGGCAAAAATCTCTTGGACATAAACATGAGCGACTTCTTCATGAACATATCCCCCTGGGCAAGGGAAACAAAAGCAAAAATGAACAAATGGGACTATATCAAGTTGAAAAGCTTCTGTACAGCAAAGGAAACCATCAGTAGAACAAAAAGACCTCCTACAATATGGGAAAATATATTCATAAATGATGTATCTGATAAGGGGTTGACATTCAAAACATATAAAGAACTCACGCACCTTAACCAACAAAAAGCAAATAATCTAATTAAGAAATGGGCAGAGGACATGAATAGACACTTCTCTAAAGAAGAAATTCAGATGGCCAACAGGCAGATGAAAAGATGCTCCACATCACTAATCATCAGAGAAATGCAGATTAAAACCACAATGAGATATCACGTCACACCAGTGAGGATGGCCAACATCCAAAACACAAACAACAACAAATGTTGGCGAGGATGTGGAGAAAAGGGAACCCTCCTACACTGCTAGTGGGAATGCAAATTAGTTCAACCATTGTGGAAAGCAGTATGGAGGTTCCTCAAAAAACTCAAAACAGAAATACCATTTGACCCAGGAATCCCACTCCTAGGAATTTGCCCTAAGAATGCAGCAGCCCAGTTTCAAAAAGACAGATGCACCCCTATGTTTATCGCAGCACTATTTACAATAGCCAAGAAATGGAATCAACCTAAGTGTCCATCAGTAGATGAATGGATAGAGAAGAGGTGGTACATATACACAATGGAATATTATTCAGCCATAAGAAGAAAACAAATCCTACCATTTACAACAACATGGATGGAGCTGGAGGGTATTATGCTCAGTGAAATAAGCCAAGCCGAAAAAGACAAGTATCAAATGATCTCACTAATCTGTTGAGTATAAGAACAAAGAAAAAAACTGAAGGAACAAAACAGCAGCAGACTCACAGAACCCAAGAATGGACTAATAATTACCAAAGGAAAGGGACTGGGGAAGAAGGGTGGGAAGGGAGGGATAAGAGGGTAAAAGGGGCATTACGATTAGCAGACGTAAGTTGGAGGGGCTCGGGGAGGGCTGTACAACTCAGAGAAGACAAGTAGTGATTCTCATCTCACTACGTTGATGGACAGTGACTGTAATGGGGTTGGTGGGGGAGACCTGATGAAGGGGGTAGTTTAATCACCATAATATTGCACAAGTAATTGTAGGTTAATGATACGAAAATAAATTGTAAGAACAAAGAAACAAACAAACAAACCAACAACCCCTCCCCCAAATCTGTGTGTGTTTTGGAACGAGCATGAAACACACTTTTAATTAAAAAAATAAAGATGGGAAGAGTTATATTTACAGAAGAAATAATGAAGGGAGGAGGACATGAAGGTGAATAAGGATGTGATTTTGAGGGAAGTAAAAACATTTTTACCATGAAAGCAGTGGAGAAACCATAAAGAGAAAGCATGGTAAACTTGATTATAAAAAAGAACTACAAGTCAAGAAAATCACCAGAAGTAAAATTAAAAGGCAAACGACAGATTCAGAACCATATTTGCATTACATATCAAGCATTCTTGCAAGTCAACAAGCAAAAGATGAACTCAACGGAATCACAGGTGACAAACAAGAACAAGTCACAATGAAAATGCGTGAAAGACCAATAAACGTGAAGACTTTATTAGTGGTGAAAACCACACATTTAAAAATACCATCACTGAGTGCCTCAAACAGGAAACTTTCTAATGTCCAGTTGTGGCAGACGTGTGAAGAGAAAGGTTCTCACCTGTGCAGCTGGAAGGCAATTGGCAAGATGTACCAAGGGCCTTAAGATGTGTCATAGACCATCCCAGGAGTTCTACTTTCATTGGCATCATCCTAAGCTGCTTCAGAGAGAAGCTCAAAGGTTTATGTGTAAATGTGTTACTCCTGATAGCCTCATGCTGGAAATAACCTTAATGTCCATCAACTGCCATTCCGTTCAGTATTTTAGTTCATATATATTACTAGTTAGGTAATCATGTTATTGTTATAGGAATGTGACATCATATTTTTAAAAAATGATGTTTTAAAATACTGTTGATGTGAGCAAATGCTCATACTATAGAATGTGAAGAAGAAATATACAAGATAAAAAATAGGACTCAAGCTTATTCTCTCCTCTGGGTAGTCACCTCTTAAAAAAGACTCTCCCTTGAAATTTCATCCTCTTCTAACTACCTTCCCAAGATTCCTTTCCTTCCATTCCCATCCAGATTTTCACAAGAGAAGTCCACAGACTCATCTCTTTCGTTCCTGAGGCATCACAACCGAGATTCTAGCCCTGGAGCTGCTCTTATCAATGCCATGGATGACATCTGCGTTGCTAGGTGTAGAAGAGTCACTGCGGGTCTGCACGCCCGTCAGGCGGGGCCGCCTTCCTCCACAAGCCCTTTCAAGATCAGGTCCCAGAGCGGTGCTCTTCTCGTTCTTATTTGAGGATTATTCACACTCTTATTTGAGGATCTTGTCCACTCTTGTGAGTTCCACTAGCGCCTCTGTCAGAGTACTCTCAGATTCCTATTTTTAACCTGAATCTATGCTTTCAAACCAGAACCATTTATCCATCTGTTGGATATTTCCACCTGGATGTCCCACAGGTTCTTCCCATTTCCGGATGTCCACGACCAAATCCGTCAGTACCGCTAGCCTCCAAAATCTGCTTCTGTATGTGCTGCTTTGATTGATGGTGTCCCTGCTCTCCCAGTAGGACTGTCATGGTCTGCTTACTTCTTTCTTTTATTCTCTCTCTCTCCCTACCCGCTCTCCCTGTTCAGGCACATGCATGCATATTTAACCTCCTTAATGGCAGGCACCGAAGCTTAGTCACTGATGCATGCCCAGCTCCTTCCTTCATACAGTAATTTGTAAACATATTTATTTTTACTTTTCAGGTCAAATTTTTTATACTGCACTTGTCAAAATAAAGATTCTCACAGTAAAAAAAAAATAGTGCCTGGTACCAAAGTAGGTGCTTACATGTTGATTAAATGAATGAATGAAATTATTGACTCTTTATTCATATTAGTTCTTTGGACTCTTAATGATTTTGTCTATCTTTTTAAAACACACAGAAAAATATAAATATTGCCTTCATCCTGCCTTCTTTCGAGGGAATAATATAAAGTAAAAAATGGGAGTGCTCACTTTAGCCTCTCTAATCACCCAAAAGGGTAAGCCTCAGGCCTGGAACATTTTTGTGCAAAGCCTCTTGACACTGTCTTATGCTTATAAGTACATGGTTATATGTAAATAGACACAAATATGTTCTTTTTAAAAATGAAATTGCAATCACGGTAGACATATGAGACTGCAACTTATTCTCTCATCTAACAAGCTATCATGGGTGTCTTTACAGGACATATCAATCTATGCCCTGCTTTTTATGGCTACCTAGTATTCCATGGTGTGGATGTATTATAATAAATTGAAATATTTCCCTTGGTAGACACGTAAGGTGTCCACTTCCCTTTTTTATTAAATATTTTCATTTTATTGAAAATAAGGCTGAAGTAAACATCTCTTCACACATATGCCTTTATATATATTTGTGATAATATTTTTGTAGAGTGGATTATAGATTCCTGGAAATGGTCATTTTAGGAGTATACAGATATAAAATTTTTTTAGACATTAACTAGTTTCCCTTACACACACACACACACACACACACACATCCTTATACACACACACACATATATGTATCTGTTTAACAGTCCATGAATACCCAGTGTCTTTCACACTCACCAATACTTGATCTTACCAATCTTACCGATGTGATCAGGAAAATGGTGTGTCATTTTCATTTTTATGTTCTTATTAGTGAAGATGAGCATGCTTTCATGTATTTGTTAGCTCTTTGTATTATTTTTTCATGCCTGTGAATGACTTATTGGTATTCTTCATCTGTTTTTTGATTGAGTTGCTTGTAGAAATTCTTTGCCTTAAAGAATCATTAATTCATTGTTAGATGTGTTGCAAATATTTTCCTACTCCTTGCCCTTTAATTTTGTTTATATGTCTTGTGCCACATAGTTTTAATTCTTTTTTGTAATTGTAGTGATAATATTTCACTTTTTGGCTAAAACTGCATAGTTTTTATATATTCACTTTTAACTCACTTGGATATTTTTTGTATAATGTGTGAAACAGCATTTGATTCCAAATAAATAATGGCCCCTGCACTTTTTTTTTTTGAATAACTCTTACTTTCCCCACTGATCTGAAATATCAGCCTTATCATATATTACATTCACAGACAGGTATACATGTCTCCTTCTAGGATGCTTATTCTGTTTCATTGATCTACTTGATTATTTCTGTGCTGGTGTCATGCTGTTTTAATTACTGAGAACTTACAATAGATTTTGATATCTAGTACATCTGTCATTCCTTATTGTTTTTCTTTTTCAAAAATATTTATATTAAATCTTTTAGAAAAAATCAGAATCGATTTGTCAAGTTCAAAAAAGTCACCATCTATCCTTTGATTGGAATCGTATTTTTATATTAATTTGCGCAATATCTGCATCTTGGTAATATTAAGTGTTTCCCTCCAGGAACCAGGTATGTCTCCATTCATTCAGGTCCTGTTGTGTGTCCTTTGATAAAATTTGGATTCCTTTCTCTCAGTCCTTCTGGGTTTCCTGTTCATTAAGTCTCTGCTCCTGTGTTTGGACTCGTCCAGATAAAACAGACATAATTTTCTCAATGAGGGGTGTGATGTGCAGGGAGAGGGAGAGGGAATCATTGTCCCAGGATCGTACAGCAAATTAACGACAGGACTAGGGCTATGGTATAGAGAGACACACAGAGAACAGGCAAGAGGGAGAAAGTAAGGATATTTTGAGTTGAAGGTAAACAATCTTTGCAAAGGAAAGAAATGTGATAAGCAACAGAGTGGGTAGAAGGGGTGATGACGGCAAAGAGTGGGGGGACTGTTGTGTACCCCCCCTTCTGCTCACAGAACTCTGTCGAGGAGATGCGGAAGGTGGATAGGGTGCTTAGTTAAACACAATTACCCACAGTGTGCCTATTATTAAAAGATCAAGTCATTTAGAGACTTCACTGTAACCAGACCCTCAATTCCTCAGTGGCAGGCATGGTCTGGGAAATGAGGGGTATTCACGGATGGTTGGTCTAAGTCAGAAGTTTTTTGGATAATGCATCGTGGCAGCAGCTACTAGACAGAATGCCCAGCTAAGAGCCAAGAAGCCTGAGTCATAGTCTTGCCCCTAACACCAACTCACCACAGGACTTTGGCCCAATCATGAAATCTCTCTGGGGTTCATCTTTCCCAAACTCAAAATTGCGTTGCGACCTGATCCCTGCCCTCTCTGAGAGAGGCACTGGAAGGCCAGAACAAGTGTTGCTTGTAAGTAGAATTCAGGGAAGAAGACATCATGGCCACCATGACTAGGAACGTGACAAAGTAGCAGTTCAGGCTGCCAGACCCAGAGGTAGAAGAAGAGGATAACCGACAGGGTAGGCATAAATCATGGTGGGGAAGGACACTTGCCTGCAACCTGCTTTGGAGCCAGCTGCCAGCAAGAAACCTTCAGGAGAGCTAAGACATGGAAAACCCCAAGAACTGGGGCACACTGGAGGGAGGGAAGCAAATGTGAAGAATTTCGAGGGTGAAGTGTGAAAGCAAAGTGGGGTAATATTGCCGTGCCCATGGAGTCCTGATGAGAGGCGTTGAGAGGAGGGAAAGGCAAGGGGAAGTGAGTAGCAATTCTCCAGTTTCCTCAGGGTGGGCGAGACAAGCAGGGGCAGATTTGTTCAGAGGATGAGAGCTCAGTCAGAGACAATCTTGTGGGGCTCTTGCTTGTTAATTTGATTGCAACTGACCTTTGAGACCGATGAACAGTAATTCACATCATGAGGAGCAAGAGATTTGATAGGAGTTTCAGATGAGCAGAGAAATTTGATTTGTGATGGAAACCGTATCAGGAGAGAAGGGGCCCAGGATGGCGATGGGATGATCCCACTTGGCAGCCATCGCCAGGGAATCTGTTCGTTCTCTGCAGGAATGAAACCCTGACCTGATTAGGGAGCTACTGTGGATGCATTCAGTTATAGGCCAAGAAGCAGACAACTCTGAGGGCTGGCCTGAGTGTGCAAGAGTGACCCAACGAGCTGGAGGGGCAAGTGGGGGCCCTCCAGCTGGAGCCAGGCAAGTGCTGGGTCTGGGAAGGGGCCCTGCCTCTTTGGGATTTACATCCTCGAACGTACACATGGAACCCAGTGTGCAAACTCAGTGGGATTTAGTCTCTTTGGCTCTGGGGGACACTTCATCATTGCAAAACCAAGTCGGCAAAAGTTGTCATTGTTACAGTGTTGGTTTGGAAATTGTTTTCAGTACAGGTGTTGGGGACATTCAGAGACAGGACATTGGTATTGTACAAGAAATCACAGGGGAGACAAGGGGCTTTGATGACTCGGCTGTGCATTGCCACAAGGGCACTGGGCATAAGCTTTGTCTTGGAAGAGTGGCAGGGTCACTAGGTCAGCCTCACTTGCCAGAGGGAAAAGAAGAAAGGAAGACTGGAGCCTCTCTTAGAAGGGGAGACGCACTGAGAGGAGGTTGCACTGCCACTTTCAGCAAGAGATGCAGAACGCCACCAGCAAAGGACCTCTGAAGACAGAGGGCCCCTGGAAATGGTGGCCTGAGCCCAACACAATGGACAAAAAGACAGGAGCCCTGCCCCCTCCAAAAGAGGCTGCTTTTGGGGAGTCCACAGAGCAGGAAGGGGTAAGATGGAGGGGCTGGCAGAGGCAGGGAGGCGGGCTTGCAGGGTCCACTGAAGGGAAAGGGCTAAGAGACTGAGCTCAGCAGAGCCAGCCTGGGTGGAATCAGCCAACGGAGGTATAGGGAAGCAAAAGAGCTGGAGGGGAGAGTGGGTGGGAGGGCAGGGAGTTCAAAGGCATCCTAGAAGGACTCATTAAAATGACACAAACACAAACCGCAACTTTGTGTTGGGATGTGTACAACAAGTGGGCTAAGAATGCAGAAGGCCAGAGAGGTAGCCTCTGGGGCCCTGGGAGAAGAGAAAAGGGATGTCACTTAAGTCTAAGGACAAGGCAGAATACAAAGCAGACAGTGTATTGTGCGGGAGGCCAAGGGGGCTGGGAGCTCTTCATAAACGGCAGCAGGGAGGAGAGCCAGAGGGAAGGCTGAGTTTCTCACACATTTTGCATTTTCTAGGACCTGTGAGGTGTGGGTTTTAAGATGTATGATTGTGAAGGTGAATTAGGGAGAGAGAAAGCAGCACTGTGAACACGAAAAGCAAGATACATATGAAAGGGAAACGCTATTGAAGCAAACCACACTTTCTCCCAAATAAGGAGAAATACAGGTTGTGAAAGGGGATTTCCACTGCACCTACCCGGTAAGAATGGGCTTTCTGAAAGCAGCTGGGGAGTGGCTAAGATCGCAAAGTTTGTCATGTGTATTTTCTCACAATAAAAAGAATTCATGTGGACCAATTCAGAGGTTTGGGTATCGAAGCCATTCTTTGAAGAGATGCTGTTAGTGAGCAAGCTAGCTCTGGGAGAGCACCATGGACCAGGAGACCTGAGCACAACCAGCCACTGCTTGGCAGTGTAGTCTGGTGGTCAAGCGTGCTCTCTGGAGCCGGGATGCCTGCCTTAACCCCAGCTCTATCACATATTCCCTGTGTGACCTCATCATCATCAGAGAGGTCGAAAAAAGACTTGCTGTGAACTGACACAAGAAAAGCACTCAATAAATGGGGGCCCCTACCACTGTTCCACAGCCGTGTCCCAATATGGTGCTTTTAGCTTGGTGACCAAGTTACACAAAGCACCATGCACGCATAGTGCTGGGGCCAAAATACCTGCTCAGGAAAATTCAATTTTCTTTCAACTTTTTAGTTTATAGAGGATGGCCTGTTCATTCTCTCATCAAGTCATGTCAAATGAAACACAACATTTTTTTTCCCAGTCCTGTTATAAGAAGAATGGAATCATTCTATAACAAGCGGGTGGTGATTGGAGGGAAACAAGGCCCTCCTCTCATTTGAGATTTAGAGCACATCTTCTCAATGCTCAGCTCTGGGGCCCCCTGCGCCATGATGACCTAAGGCCCTGGTTTAACGGGGAGAATCCTGGGTCCCCTCCAGACCTACGGAAGCAGACCTGCTAAGGAGCAGACCAGGAATCTTCATTAGGAAGCTCTGGAGGTGATTTTACTATACATTCAAGCCCGAGAATAGCTGCTTTAGGGCATGTATTGGTTTGGGCAACTCTGCTTCTCTTGAGAGTATACTGTCCTATGTTAGGCTTAAGCTCAAACTGGAGCTTGGGGTCTTACTAAGCACTGAAACCTAACTGCCAGCTTTCCCAAGGAACATTGCACCCCCAAGATGCCTTGATTCTGAGAACCCTTGCCCACTGCTAAGACATCCCAGTTCTTCACCTTGCACTTAAGGCCAATGACTAACTTAGACTTCCATCTACTCTTGCTGTTCTCCTTGGCCACTGGCCATGCATCTGATCTGCCTCACCAGCCACCATCTGCATCTGTAGATGTTAAACCCTAAATAGGTGTACTGCTCACAAAAGATGGGTCAAGTTCTCTTGGTACTCTGTGCTCCAGTGTGACCTAGAAGGTCATCTTTGCTTTAAAATACGGGAATTTCTGTGAAGAAAACAAAATCAGTAATTCAAAAAGATACATGCACTCCTGTGTTTATTGCAGCATGTTTACAATAGCCAAATCATGGAAGCATCCTAGATGTCCACTGACTGATGAATGGATAAAGAAGAAGTGGTATGTATATACAATGGAACATTACTCAGCCATGAAAAAGAATGAAATCTTGCTATTTGCGACAACATGGAAGGACCTGCAGGACATTATGCTCAGTGAAATCAGTCAGGCAGCAAAGGACAAAAAACATGATTTCACTTATGTGTGGAATCTAAAAAAATAAAACGAACAAACAAACAAAACAGAGAGCAGACTGGTAGTTATCAGAGGAGAGGAGGTAGGGGGATGAGTGAAACAGGCAAAGGGGGGAAATTAGAGAGAATGTTTGTTATCTTGATCTGGGTGATGGTAACATGAGTGCATATGCATCAAAATTCATAGAGCTGTACACCAAGATCTGTGCATTTTATTATATGTACCTTAATATTAAAAAAACAATATAATAATAAGTATCAAAATATGAAAATGAAATATTTGCTTTAAAATAGAGAGAAGGGCTAGAAGAAATAAGTTTGGCAAAGTATCTGTGATTGTCAAAGCTGAGTGGTGGGTGTGTGGAGGTTCATTATATCATTTTATCTACTTTTCCATATTTTTGTAAGTTTTCATTATTAAAAAACATCAGATTTAATGACAATAAATTTATTGGGACAAAAGTTAGCAGATTGGGATGAAGTTGCATTTGTCAAATTGTGGTTGACTATGATCACAGCCATAGGTTTGCTCTGGATACAAGAGTTTGGCAAAAACGAATGAAAGTGTTCTGGGAGAACCAATTGGACATTTTGTGTATTTTATTATTATTTGTAAATTGTGTGCTACACTTATATAAGTAAAAGTTTACAGATACACACACACACACACACACACATTAGCATACTACTATTTTAAGAAAAAAGTATTTCCTAAAAATAAAACCATTGTTAAATGACTCTAGCAATCAAACTCAGAGTAAATGTTTAAAGATTTAGGGTTTCTTTGTTTAGGCACACTTCCCTGGTTACCTCTATTTTAAAACTAATTTTCTCGTTCACAGAGTCAAACTCTAGTCTTTATCCTTGTTCAGTTTAATGGATACAGATTCTATAGAAGCAAGCAGAGACTAGGTCAGCGATACCTCCCCAGCTCCCCACAGCCTCCCACCAAAGCTCTCCCCATGTCTTTAGAGATGATCAGGGAAATAGCATGTTCTTTTGTTTGAAAAGCAACCAAAGTAGAAACTACTATGAAAATTAGAAACATCCAAAGAAGGCCAGGCAGAGGATAATATGGGAACTAGGGTCTGAGGCCAAGATGCAGGATGACAATAGTCCCATACTGTCACATACTCAAATTCCCTATGGACTTAGTACCTCGGCGTTTTTCGCTAAGGAGCTAGTATGTGTACTATTCCTCTTCTGAGGACATGTTCACTCCTGATTTATAAGAAGAAAGTATTGCTTTTAACACTTAAAAGGTTTTTGTTTCAAAAGCTATTCTGCTGCATTAGACAGCGTTAACAAAATTTTGATCATTCTAAAATACATACATACTCATTTTCATATGAAAATCTTCAAACATGCATAAACACAGAATAATATAATGCATTCCCATGTGCTCAGCGCTCAGCTTCAGCACTTAACATGATTTTGCCATTTTTATCTCAACTTATAGTTTTAATATTATAAAGGAGCCGATTATTTAAAGGAATGCCGTACTCCAGCTTTTTATATGTGAAATAATTTCTCTTCTTCATTCCTACTCCCTATCTGTCCAACTTCCATTCATCCTCAAAGTGCGGCTCCACTGATACCTCCTCCAGAAAGTCCTCCCTGAGAGTTTTTCCCATCAACAACTGTAAATAGTTCACATCCTCTCAATTTTCCTAACCCTTTATACCTCTCATATGTCTATTTGTGTTTTCCAGTGATGTGTGTTCATGTCTCAGCCCTTCTGTTGAGCTATCTTGCTTCCTTCTGTATCTACCACAACCCAGCCTAAGACATTATTTCTTCCCAGGTATGTTGAAGCCCACAGTGAGTGTACAAGATTCTTCAGGCTGCTGTGACAAAGTGCCACAAACTGGGTGGATTAAATTGCAGATTCTGGAGGCTAGAAGTCCACAGCCAAGATGTTGACAGGGTTGGCTCCTTCTGAGGCTCTGAGGGAAGTCTGTTCCCCGCCTCTCTCCTAGCTTCTTGTAGCATCAGGCACCCTGTGGCTTACAGATGGCCATCTTCTTCCTGTGTGTCCACATTGTCTTCCCTCTACAGCTGTCTGTGTCTAAATTTCCTCTTTTTATCAGGAGACAAGTCATATTGGATTAGGGTCCAATCTAATGATCTCGTTTGAACTCGATTGTCTTCCTAAAGACCGTATTTCCAACAAAAGCTACATCAGGACTTCAACACGTCTTGTTTGGGGACACAATTCAACTCATGGCAGTGGGTATCCATTGTTGTCAGATGACTTCATGGATGCAAAAATGTCTGTTTTTGGAGTGAAAGGTCACCTCCTAAAGTAGTTGGGAGTGAGAACTCCAAATCACCTTCTCTAAACCCCTCATCCAGTTTCCTTGGAACAGCACACCCTGGCACGCTTCTTTTCTAGAAAAGGGCTCAAACCACAGTAACATGATGACACGGTTTTTTCCTCTCTTACTTTCTTTTTTTTTTTTCGTTCTATTTTAGTTTATTATCCAAATAAGTTAGCATTATATCTATTAGATGTTTAAGAGAGCACAAGTGATAAATCTGATTTTAATCAAAATGAGTCACTATTCTGACATACTCAACAGTGTTTTATAATGTCTGCCTAAAAGGTTGAAAAATCTTTCTGATAACTTGCAACCTTTAAGTTACTACCAAGTTAAGTTAAATAATGTTAAATATCTTAATAATTTCTAAATAAGATAAAGGACTGAAACATTCATTACTAAGCATAGTTTAAGTCTATATGCTTCTGGCTAGTTATTTTTCCTCTCTTACTTTCTAATTTTGCAATCCTTTAAGTACAGCTTTCTAGAGAGACTGTATAAAGCAAAGCCTTCTGATTTGTGCCTAGAAGAAATAAGATAACTGGTTAGTGACTGAAAGATGTCATTTTATCCAACAAGGAAAAAAACCTTTCCCATTTTGTTTTTGGGCAACCATTCATTCATTGACTCAGCTATTTAGCCTGTATTTATTGACAACCTATTGTATGCCAGGTTCTAAGTTAGCACTGTAAGGACAGTGCACACAAACGCAATTGCTGTTACAAGAGGAGACACAATTACTCCAGCCCAATCTCGCCATCAAACACTGGCTCCTTCCCTAGGGTTCCCCTTTCCTGGTCTGGCCAGATTGCACAGCAGAGTCATCTGACTTCCAGGTTTCCAGTTAATGATATATCTTCTTCCCTCTCTAAAAAATGGCTTTCGGAGCACTCCTTTCTTTGTGGTCCCAGCCATTCCCTCAGCCCTCCCTCCAAGGCTTGGCCAGGATGGCCATCATCCTTATTGCTTCCTTTTCAACTCAACTCAAATTTCCCCTTCACAGTTTCCTTTAAATTCTTTCCAAACTGTTCACCTGCTCACTAGGCCAGTGATTCTCCACATTTACTGGGCAATGAACAGGTTTAGTGGCTGGTCCATTAATCCAGGCAACAGATGGGAGTAGCATGGACTTAAATGTTGGTAGGAGAGAATTGGAGAAGCAGGTGGTTTAGAGGAGCAGTTCATCAGCTTTAACATGTATAAGAATCACCGAAGATGTGGGTTTAAGTGCATACTTCCAGGTTTCCCTCTGAGCAGTTTTGAGTCAGTAGGAAGACCACAGTAGCCCCAGTTCAAAAAACACTGAAGTAGAGCATACGGTGCTTGCGAGAGGGGCATGCATGTTAGGGCCAGAGAAGTCAAGGCCACATCCCT
>JAQQAC010016209.1:124877295-124892854 GCA_029783875.1 Phataginus tricuspis | reverse complement strand
AGCATTTACCTTGCCAAAGCGGGGAGGAGGAACCGGCATGGGATCAGGGAGCCCAGCCAGGGCACTGGCACAATAGTCCCAGGGAGGGCGGGGTGATGAGTGAGGTCCTGGGCCGGGACATTCTCCATCCAAATGCACTCCTGCTGGACGCACATGGAAAGGAGAGAGTTGCTTCCAAAAGTCTGGGGCCAAGAAAAAGGAGAAGGAACTGCTCTTTTCCTGACAGCATGTGGAATTTTGCTGATGATTTATTGGAATTCTTCCCAAAGCCGGAATTACCCAAACAACTCACTGAAGGCACTCAGAAGGGATCTGATATACTGTAGTTTGCTTTAAGAAGCCAACTCTGCAGAGATGTTTGCGGAGGTAATTTGTTGTAGTTGGAAAGACAGAGATTTTCCAAAATGTTATCCTTGGAAGCAGAATATGTTAGTGGTGAACAGGACCTTAAAACTCACTTGGATCTTGCTAATCGTCAGGGAAATGCATATTAAAACCACAATGAGATATCACCTCACACCAGTGAGGATGGCCAGCATAGAAACGACTAGGAACAACAAATGCTGGTGAGGATGTGGAGAAAAGGGAACCCTCCTACACTGCTGGTGGGAATGCAAATTAGTTCAACCATTGTGGAAAGCAGTATGGAGGTTCCTCAAAAAACTCAAAATAGAAATACCATTTGGCCCAGGAATCCCACTCCTAGGAATTTACCCTAAGAGTGCAGCAGCCCAGTTTCAAAAAGACATATGCACCCCTATGTTTATCGCAGCACTATTTACATAGCCAAGAAATGGAAACAACCTAAGTGTCCATCAGTAGATGAATGGATAAAGAAGAGGTGGTACATATACACAATGGAATATTATTCAGCCATAAGAAGAAAACAAATCCTACCTTTTGCAACAACATGGAAGGAGCTAGAGGGTATTATTCTCAGTGAAATAAGCCAAGCTGAAAAAGACAAGTATGAAATTATTTCACTCATAGGTGGAGTATAAGAACAAAGAGAAAAACCAGGAACAAAACAGCAGCAGACTCACAGAACCCAAGAACGGACTAATAGTTACCAAAGGGAAAGGGACTGGGGAAGATGGGTGGCCAGGGAGGGATAAGAGGGTAAAAGGGGCATTACGATTAGCAGACGTAATGCTGGGGGGGGGCACGGGGGGTACTGTACAACTCAGAGAAGACAAGTAGTGACTCTATAGCATCTCACTACGCTGATGGACAGTGACTGTAATGGGGTATGTGGTGGGGACTTGATAATGGGGGGAGTCTAGTAACCACAATGTTGCTCATGTGATTGTATATTAATGAAACAAAAAAAAATAAAGAAATAAAAGTAAATCTGGGAAAAAAAACTCACTTGTATCAATTCTCTAGCTGATGACTGGGGAAATGAATTGCTGTCCCACTTTGCCTTCAAGTAACTGATTAGAATGCCTAGCCCAGTGGTCTTCAGACTACAGGATGCATTCAAATCATCTAGGGAACTTGTAAAAAATGCAGACTACTGCTCCCTGTCTTCCAAGATCCAATTCATACAGGTGTGGAGGAGGCCTTAGACCTATACTTCCAAATCCATGTCCCCCAGGTGACTCAGTGTAGGCGGTCAACATCCACACTTCAAGAATTACTGCCATGTATAACTTGTTCATCAAACACACCATTATCTCGGCCTTTGTCTTGTACTGGTTCGCTGTTAAACACTTTGAGGTATTCCGAAAGAAAGAAACTGAGTCCCTAACCTCAGGTTGTTTCCAGTCTCCAAGGCAAGCTGCATAAGTGCAGAAGTGGACTTCAAGGGGAGAGTGACGGCCCACCCTTAAATGGCAGAATAATAATGCCAGGATGGTTCCAGCAAGGGAGGGAGCTTACTAATCCAATTGCCTGTATGAGACCGGCTGCAGAGGTGGTCTGGAGGTAGAGAAACAATAAGACTTAATTGCTAAAAGCCTTGAAGACTATGTCTTAGTAGTGCCTTTGACAAGCATTCTTTGAAAAGCACCAAGTTGTATAAGAGAACTCATTAAATAAGAAGGACCTGAAACCATAAAACTAAAAGAAAGCACAGGCAGTAAACACTTGAACACCAGCATTAGCAATTTTTTTTCTGGGTACATCTCCCTAGACAAGGGAAACAACAGCAAAAATAGACAAGAGGAATGACATCAAACTAAAAAACTGCACAGCAAAGGAAACCAACTGCAAAACAGAAAGACAGCCTACTGAATGGGAAAAGATATTTGCCAATGATATATCAAATAAAGGGTTAAAATCCAAAATATATAAAGAAGTCATACAAGTCAACATCAAAAGAACAAATAATCTGATTAAAAAATGGGCAGAGGACCTAAACAGACATTTTTCCAAAGAAGACATACAGAGGTCCAACAGGCACATGAAAAGATGCTCCACATCGTTAATCATCAGGGAAATGCAAATCAAAACCACAATGAGGTATCACCTCACACCAGTGAGGATGGCCACCATCCAAAAGACAAGAAATAACAAGTTGGCGAGGATGTGGAGAAAAGGGAACCCTCCTACACTGCTGGTGGGAATGTAAATTGGCACAGGCACTGTGGAAAGCAGTATGGAGGTTCCTCAAAAAACTCAAAATAGAAACACCATTCAACCCAGTAATTCCACTTCTAGGAATTTACCCAAAGAAAACAAAATCCCTGATTTGAAAAGATACATGCCCCTATGTTTATTACCACATTATTTACAATAGCCAGGATACAGAAGCAACCTAAGTGTCCACCAATAGATGAATGGATAAAGAAGATTTGACATACATATATATAACATATGTAAATATATATGACACACACACACACACACACACACACACACACACACACATATAATGAAATATTACTCAGCCATAAAGAAGAGTGACCTCTTGGCATGTGTGAAAATATGGATGGACCTAGAAGGTATTAAGCTAAGTGAAGTCAGTCAAACAGAGAAAGACAAATATCATAAGATTTCACTTATATGTGGAAACTAAAACAAAAATAAAACAAATGAACAAACAAAACAGAAATAGACTCATAAATACAGAGAGCTGGTAGTTGCCAGAGGGAAGGGGGTGGGGGATAGATGAAACAAGTGAAGGGAATCAAGAGGCAGACTGGTAATTGTGAAATAAATAAGTCACGGAGATAAAAGTACAGCATAGGGAATATAAAATATTGTAATAACTTTGTATACTGACAGATGGTAACCACACTTACAGAGGTGAGCATTTTGTAATGCACAGTAATTGTCGAATCACTATGTTGTACACCCAAAACTAGTATTATATATTAACTATACTTCAGTTAAAAGAAAATGAAAATGAGAATGGTCCCTGGGCAACTTGGAGAGTAAATCTGTGTAGCGGTTTCTTCCATAGCATTTCAACACAGGACCATGACAATTCTTCTTGCCTCAGCTGGCAGTAATCACAGAGGTCGCCGCTTCCATCACAGCTCTAGCAGCTGGAGCCTGAGAGGTGAAAGCACTTGACCAGGCCACCTGGGACTTGGAGCCAGGGCTGGAGCCCTTTGCAAATTTCCTTAGGCCAGGAGGAAGGGACTCGAAAGGCCCCTGTTCCTGCTAGCCCCTGGCACTTGGCCACCTTCTGATGGCTCCAGTTAAGAGGCTGAATGCCTACTTTGGGTAGTCAAAATGGACTTGTCCTTCTTGGAACATTTCTCTGTGTGCCTTCACAGTGGTGGTACTTTACTAGCTAACATTTTTGAGTACTAACTGGGTGGCAGCCATTGCCCTAAAGGGTTTATCTACAAAACCCCATTAATATCCCCATTTCAGAGATGAGGAAAAGAGTGTTAAGGAAATTGCCCCAGTTCCCACAGCTGTTAAATGGCAGAAGGATGATGGGAACGCCAGGCAGAGCAGCTCCAGAGCCCGTGCACCTGCCTACCCTGCTGCACTACTTCTCGTAATGCTTCTGGTACTCAAGCCTGCCTCTCCTACCAGACGGTGAGCTTAGTGGGGACAGCAGCACTGTCTATCTTAGTCCCTGCTGTATCCCTAGTACTGGATACAAAGTAGGCATTCAATAAATATTGTTGAGTGAATGAACAAGTAGAGTTGGGCTGAACTAACACTGATAAAACTGTTCTATGCTATCTCTAAAATCACTATAACTATCTTTAGAACTAATCGTGTTTCCACCATTAATTCCCATGACTTTTGTTAAGATCCTGCCCCTTTCTAGACCCCAGTCTTGCCATCTGTAGAATATAAGTGGTGCTCTCTAGGGACCTGCCATATATGACACTTTAGAAGCCTCCGGGCATTGAACCCAAGCCTCCAGGGAGGGCCAGACAAACTCCTGGCATGACCTTGCCCTGGCCCAAGCCCTGTCGGTTGTGCTGCGGATTTTGGTGTCATATTCAAAGTATGAGTTAATAAGATTTGGGGGGAGAAAGGAAAAGGGTAAAATCTGCGGGAGTTGGGAAGGAGATATTCTTGGGCAGTGCAGGACTGAGATGGAGAGGAAGAAGGATGAGGAGTTCGCCGGTAATCTACAAGAGGGATCCATCCTCAGAGGCCAGTGAATAAATGTACCAAGCAGACTATCCATGTGGTAATTTGCTTACTAAATGGTGCTTCCAGGTTTAACAGAAAGGACAACAAACACATTTGAAAATGCAAAACATTCAGACCTCCAAGACCAAGAACCAATAATCCCAAAACACAGCAGATAAGCTGAGGGTGCCTTCACAGCTTGCTCTGGGGGTGACCTGGCCATCACATGAACATTAGGCTTTCTGGGGTCCAGGCGGCCCTGACCACAGCCTGCTGGGTTGATCTGCAGGATGGAGGCCAACTCTTTAAACAGGAGGGGAAAGTGAGTAAGCTCCAATTTAGGAGACAAATGGTCTCATGATATAAAAATCCTAGCCCCCCGCCCCACTCCTTACAGATGAGGAAACAGATTCTGAAAAATGAAGCAACTTGTCCCAAATCGCACAGCTGCTAAGTACTGGAGCCCAGAATCAAAGAGGGGCCCATGTGACTGGAAGCCCCCCTCCCGGCTCCAGCATGCTCCTCTGCTTAAGCCCTCTTGGGCTAATCCCTGATGGCTAATTAGCTGTCCCATCATTAGAAGGAATCAGAGAAAGGCAAGGGACTGGGGCTCCCATGACCTGCTGACCTTGTTGTGTCATTAAGAGGAGAAAGCTGTGAATCAAAACTGGGCGGTTTCTTCCATAAGAGTCTCCTGTTATCTAGCAGCCTCCCACTCCTGAGGCACACCCTGTCCCCTGTACCCCACGCATGGCAGTACTTTATTACTGCCATTTTTCTGTTCTTGGAAGATAAGTTAATATTTGTAAAGTTCTTAGAACAATTCCTGACAAATATGAGCAGTTTAAGAATGTTTGTTAAATAAATAAACATTATCATCAAAAATTTTCGGACAATTCAAAAAATATAAAGAGGACCATGAAAATCACATAGAGTCCCACATGAGAAAAACAATAACTAAAATTTTGACACACCTGCAGGCTTTTATTATGAGCAAATAAACTTTTCTCATGAAAAAGAAATTATTTTATGTATATTGTTTTAGTTCTCACTTAATAATATTGTTTTGTTCTCACTTAATAATATTCTGAGGACATCGTATAATGTCAATAGATACAGATTTTCATCACTATTTCTAACACATCCATAAAATTCCTTTGTATTGGTACACTAGCAACTTGGTCAACTAAATCCCACTAATGGACATTTCAATCGTTTCTAATCCGCTGTCTTTTGTAAACAGGCTCTTGCATCCTTGTCTGATCCGCACCCTTCTCCAGACTGCCCTGCAGAAAATTTGCATCAATCTATGCTCACAGCCACAATACATTTCTCCAATAGGTAGTTTGATTGAACATCTTTTCAAACCTTTATTAAGTTCTGGTGACTTCCATTCATGTTCTTTGCTTATTTTTCTGTTGAGTTGTTTATCTTTTCTGTTATAGATTTTCAAGAGTTTCAATATTAAGATTGTTAACTCTTTTTTTGTTTTTTTCACAAATTTGCAAAATTTTTTTGCACAATTTGTCGTTCCTGTGTGCTGTGTATAAAAGTATAAAAGAATATAAAAATATCCACCTGTATGTTCTTCTACATATTCATGGTTCTATTTTTCACATTTAAATCTCTGGTCAACCTGGAATTTGCTCTGGTCTATTTCCAGGGGATTTAAGCCAGTCCCTCAAAACTTTGGCATTAAATTTCTAACATATTCATTCCTTGAATGAGTACAAATGAGGATTTCTGTATCTTTGAGAGAAAAGTGTAGTAGAGAAATTGACTAGCATCTTAGCCTACCTTCCAGGGACCTGGAGTATTTTTCCTAGAGTGACACACTAAACGCTACTCGTGATGGTGATCCTATTTGCCACTTGTAACATACGATCTCATCGACTTGAAGATTTTTTTCTGGCTTTGCTGATTACTCCTACTGAAGATGCTGAGCCTCTTTATTAAAAAGAAAATATCCCAGGGGGAGAGAGAGAAGGAGGGTGCCCTCCATTCTCCAGGTCTTGATCGCTCCATCTACACAGTGTGAGTGTGGGAGGGAGCTTGGGCTGCAGGGGATGGATTAGAGTCAATGCAGTGAATATGAACTGCATGGCAATTAGGGGCTAGACACAATTCTAGGTACTTAGCCAACTCTGATTTCTTCCAGCTCAGCTGGAGTATGATAGGGAAACCTCAAATTTCCAGAAGGTAGACCATCTGGAACTTTCCAGCCCAAAGACTGGAAAGGGTCGTCAGGTCCAGGAAGGTAAGCTACACGGGTAGTGAGAGCAGATGTAGGAAGGAATTTGGTGGGATGAGAAGGAAGCAGTCTGTTGGCTCAAGCGCTGCGGCCATAGAAAACATGCAGTATGTAGCACTGCCAGCCACCCAGCCCTTGGGGCCCTGGCCACTAAGCCCGTTTTGAAATCCATATAATGACCACCGCCTCCCAGCAGGCTAGGTGTTTGGTGCTCTGCTCTCACAAGAGGGTTTCACCGCTTAGTCACTAAGTAAACACTGACTGAGGCAGCATGTGCATGGCACTGTCCAGCCTCTGTCCCTGAGCACTGACCTTTCATCAGGCTTTAGCATTAGGGCCCTGAATATTTGCTTGCTTTAAATGCTGTCTTGCCTCCTTATCCACAAAAGCTTCTCCTTTTGGACAAAGTATGCATTTTTGAAGTCCCTTCCAGCCATGAGTCACATCCTTGCAAATCTTGGTGACACCTATGGGCTTGTGTTTCAGTATTGATGCCACTGTCTTCATGCTTCATTGGTATATTGACAGCTGAGACCATATGTTTTGTTCTTTATCCCCTTTCCAATTATTTTCTCCTAAGAATTACTGGGCCTCTTTGAGATTGTTTTTTTTTTTCTCTGCCATATTTGAAGTGCTCCAAGGTGCCCATATTTATGGCACAATTTGAGCATTCCATCTCTATCCACTGCTATTTTTCTTTTTACTTAAAGCCCTCCTGATTAGAGCAGTAAGTTTCCAGGCATTCATTCACTGAACTAATACTTGTAGAGGGTCCACCCTACCCACTGTGTGCAAGACACTCTCCTAAGGTAAAAAAATGTGGCACCATAAAACCGAGAGGGTCCCTGTCCTCATGGAACTCTATTCTAGCAGGGGAAACTGATAGTCAATAAGTAATTAAATAGCATTAATTTATCAGCACCTTAATATATTGCCACGGAGGAGAATGGGGTTATCTATAAATATTCAAGTAGCTAGTGAGAGTAGAGAAATAAAAATTGTTCTCTTTTAGACCATCAAATACATTTCCACATCTAAGTTTCTCTTCTTATAAGCCTGAAGAAGTAATATAAACAGCAGCCAGGTCCTTGTCTTCCAAACGAGGCCCAGATTGTATTCTGCTTCATGAAGTTCCTATTGATGTTGTGGCAACCAAGATGTCATCCTGAGGCAAACTGGTTCTGGAACAGTAAAGGCCCCTGCCTGAAGTTCAGCTTGGTTTTCCCAAGAGCTTGCCAGAAGGCTGGGCTGGGTGGATCTGGCCTCCCTTCTCACCACCAGGACTCTACACTCATCCCTTCTGCCATGACTCAGTCTCCCCTCCATGTCTTCCCTCCTGGGCCCCTATGGCGGCCTTGCCTCGCCTCATCTCCCAGCCGCCTGCTTCTCAGATGTGCCGGCCCCTTTGCCCCTCTCTCTTGGCCTCCCACAAATGCAGTGACTTTGTACCCCAAAACTCTGCTCTGCCATCAACAGCTGCAGGCCAGAGTACAACCTCACCCTCTCCCAGCCCCCAGGAGCCTACCCTTCTGCCTCTGTGGTGCCTTTGGGCCACCAGAGCCTCTGGGTTCACCCAGCCCAGCCCACCTCCTCCCCCAGTGCTTTTCTCCCTGGCCAGGGCCCCAGCATAGATGGCTCAAGCAGCACAGGGAGGCCGCCTGCAAGGCCCAGCTCCTGCCCTTCCAGTGTTCCCGTCTTTCCAATCCCAGTTCTGGGACATCCCCCTCGGTTGCCCCTACAGCCCTGTCCTGGCAGCTTCCTCCTGGCCCTCTGCTGCCTGGCACTGTCTGGCGCTGTCTGAGAAAGCCACCTTGCCATCCAGATTGCACCCGTTCTAACTTTGGACCGCAGAGCCTCAGCTGGGGGCTCAGAGCAGCAGTACAGTCCTGGCCTTCACGACAGGTACCTGCCTTGGGAGCCACCTTGCCCCATAGCTGTTGTAAGAAGTCAGTGGTGGTCAATGTTGCTGGCAGGTTAAAGAAAGTAGGCATGAAAGTGTCCTTTGAATTTGGTGACCTGGAGGTCATGGTGATGTTGTCTAGAACAATGCCTCGGGATGGGAGGGGACCGACTGCACAGGGTTGAGGAGTTGGAGGTGAGGCAGTGGAGAACATTACTCTAGGTAACTATTTTGAGAAGTCTGTGAATGAGACACAGAGATCCTGGGTAGTTGCTGAAAGGGAATTTGAAGTTTAAGGGAGGTAATTTTAAGGCAGGAGAGACTTAAGCATATTGAAATGCTGTTTGGAAGAACTTGGTAGATAGACAAGATAGGAGATACCATAGACAAAGATATTTCAGTGAGTGAATCCTTGAAGATGGGATCAAGGGAAACAGTCTCAGGCCTGGTTTAGACAGGAGAAGGGCCACGTCTGTTGGAAGTAGAGGGAAGGAAGTGGGTGCACACACTTGTAGGTGTAATGGCTGGAAATCCTTATCTGGTGGCATCAGTTTTCTCTGTGAAGCAGGCAGCCAGTCACCTGAAGTGAAGGGGAAGTAGAGAAGAGTGGCTGAAGGCTTATAAAAGATGGATGTTTAAAGAAAGAATTATGAAGAATGGGAGAACCAAGCACATTAGGAGACCAGCAGGCCCAGCTGAGGTCAGCGAATAGATAGCAGCACCCATCTGTGTGTGATGTGGCTTTTCTCTCCAGTATCACTCAGCAGGTTAAGGGCAGGCCCAGAGGAAACTTGTAGTTGGATTCATTCAAGCCTAGAATTTTCCAACATGTTACTGCAGATGGATAATGGAGGGAGGGGCCTGAGAAAGTTGGTAAAAGAGTAAGTAGAGTCAGGGCTGTTCCTAGGATATGCAGGGCTCCAGGCAAATATTTTTTGTGGGTCCCTAAAAGCTATTTAGTGAAAACATATATGACAAAATTCACTGTCCTCTGTGAGGTATTGGAATTTGTCTCTGAGGATTTAGCACACTAGAGAGAGGAGGGACTTCCCTATCTGTTTGCTGCCCAGTCAGTTGCATGTGAAGGGTCATGTAAGATTCAGGCTCCATGACTTCCTGCTCAGGACCAGGAACCATCTCTTCATGTTCTTTGTTGCCCAGCGCACCTTGAATGGAAAATTTCGTATCTCCCACAGAGAAGATAAGTATTGATACTGTTACTCACATGCCATGGCTCTTTGGAACCTGCTGGTATTGGAACAATCTGGATCTTGTTGGCTGATACCATTAACTTCCTTGATGCGATTAACTTAATGCTGGCTACATCATTATTCGTGAGGCGGTCATTATCCACTGGGCCCAAGCCATGGACACCAGCTTCCAAATGACTCTCAGACATTGTTGCAGTGCTCTGCTGGTGATGACCTCAAATGTAAGCCCTCCCCAGAGTATGCATAAAAAGGTGAATGATAAATTGTTTTCTTGTTACAATCAATTTACTGATTGGCATTTTATAGCATAAATGTAGAACGGTACATCTTCCGACCATGTCTTCACTTGAGTGCCCTAGGATGTAATCCCTGCATTCCTAGAATAGGATCTTTTTCCATGTTGACTACACACCTGCATTCCACACAATGCCACCAGAATGGAGGATAGGCAAGGGCCCATTGGCAAGGCCTGAAAACAAAGAGTGGTCCCATTCATGTAGGAAAAGTCTGTCCATCTTCTGGCAGGGCTTAAACCAACCTGGGAGAGCACATCGCCCTACTGACTGGGGGGAGAGAGAGGATATTAATGAGAAAGTTCTGTTGGTGGTGCAGAGAAATGGTGTGAAAAGCCCGCAGAGGAGATAGGCATATCTATACCAGAAGACAGCTTGACAAACAGTGTGAGGCCTGCAGAAGGGGTATGGTGATCCTCTGGGCGCCAGCAATGGTTGACGGGGAGTGGATAAGGTGAACCAGATAAATGGCACCTGCCATCACCTTCCCCTGCCATTGAGTGCTGTGGACAGCAAGTGGCAAGCCCAAGCGTCCATGGTGCCTTCCTCCTAGAACCAAGGCCAGGCCATGAAACCTTGGGAAAAGTCTATAGGTAAGAACCTGGGGCTCCTTGTGGCATCTTGTCAGCCTCCCATGGGGAATATAGGATCAAAGGTTGTCCTTAAGAGAAGAACTAGGGATTGGGGCCCCTGAGGGTCTTGGTTCAGGCTCAGAGCACTCTGGTTAGGTAGCACTGCTGGCCCTGGCTGGCCCCAGACACCAGAGGGAGACGTGACAACATCGTCTGGGTGCTCCAAAGTATGGCCTTGCTTGCCGGGGACTATGAACAGTACTGGATGAAGTCATGGAGCACATGGGTCTAAGCTGTGGACTACAGAAGAGTGCCAATGGATAAGGAAACTGAAGTGCCATTGGTTGAAAGTACGGAGACAGCTGAATCACTGATAGGCTGGGAAGAAATGGATTAGCAAGCTGGAAGCTCAAGAGGTCAGGTAGTCAGCCATATGAATTTGGTTGTGAAGGTGAAGCAGATGGGTGTCCCAGCATCTGTATGGCTGTGACTAGGTGGATGAGGAGCGGCGGTAAGGAGGTCATGGAGCTGAGGCCTGGGTGCTGCACGGATCATTCTCACAGATGCCATGGTTGTTTGGGATGCTGGCAATGTTTGGGATGGAGAGGAAGACTGCCAGAGAGGAATGGGAGCCATCAGCACAGGAGTGCTGGCACTGCAGGGGGCAGCAGGGCTTCCAAGCTCCAGGTTAGTGGTCCTTAAGAGAAACTCACATCTTCCATGCACTCATTTAACAAGCACTTATAAAGTGCCTAAGATGTAATGCATAAACAAACATTGTCATTTCTCTCCCATTCGATTTTGTACTTGTTAAGTACAGAGAGCTAATGAAATGTTTGTTGAATTGACTAAGTAAATATCAGGTGCAATTTGAAAAAAATGAGTAAGATGCAAGCTCCTCTCAGTTTACTAGGGGAGAAAAAAGACAATGGCTCGTATTTATTCAAGCCTTGGCATAAGCATAAGCAGAGTGTGTCCCCCTACATTATGTCTTTGGGGCCTCCTCATCATGCTGCCCTGCAGACAGGGAAGGGGTTAGTATCTCAATTTTGCACAGGTGACAATGGGCTCAGAAGCATGAAGGGACTTGCCCAAGGCCGCAGGAGCTCATAAGCGTCAGCGCCGGGATTCCAGGTTTGCTCTCTCCCTGCCATGTGCCTAATAAGCATCACGCTGTATGAAATAGCCCTTTCTCAGGGCCCTGAACAGCACACTTTTCGGAGGGCTGTCTGAATTCAGGCTCCCTCTCCTCTTTTCCTCTTTAAAGCAATTCCTTTGAATGCTCCCCACAGTCATTTCCTCCAGCAGATTTTAAACAAATGCATATAGCATGGTCCGTTTAAGAGTGACCTCAGCATCCATTTGGAAGCCTAGAAAATGTGTAGTAAAACCGCTCTAAGCTCTCTTGCTTTGAGTTTCATTTTTCTTAGAATTTTTTTCTACCAAATTGCCCCAGTTAGCCACACATGGCGCATTGAGCAAAGTGCCGCCCACAGAACAGGCCCTGAAAGCACAAGCTTTCACGTCTGCAAAGCAATGTAGGATATATATTTTTTATTGCGTGTCCATAGGAAAGCTTGCCTTTCACTGAACCAAGTGTTTCCTCTCACATTCTCCTGGACCTGCTTTCAAACTCTGTTCTTTGTGGCTTCACAAAAAGATTGTTTTTTCATTAGCCTTTAAACCATACTGATAATAGACTCTGGAATTCCTTAAGAGCTGCGTGGTGGGGTGGGGATGAGTCTGGCATCTTACTACGGCAACCTCAATCTTGCTCTGTTTTCTAGTAATTCATATCCTGTAAAAGCAAATGATTAATCAATATCTTGGCCCCACATTGTGTTTAGTTTTAGGTACAAAATCCTTAAAATTTATGGTTGTCAGTCCAAATAGATTAATTCCTCTTCTAAGCTTCAAAGTTACACTCCAGTGTTGCTTCCTAAGATTTACAAATAATTCTCCAGGGACGATGGAGGTTTCTTTGAATAAGCAGAGTCCTGACACTTTTTAAGTGAGGACAGTGGCCTCCTGACTGGCCTACTCCTCACTCTTGGCCCCTATGCCATCCCCCAGGTGCACCCTGACTGCAGTACTTCCCAAGGGTAACTTTTGAAGGCTCCCCATTGCCTAGAAAATGACATATATGCTTCTTAACCTGGCACACAGGGCTCTCCCAAAACTGACTCGCTTCTACTTTCCCTCCTTGCCTCACACCATATCCTGTCACATATAAAACCCTTATTCTACCTCATGGGTCTAGTCTCTGGCCTCCTGAGAGAGTCAAGCCTGAGTTTCTTAATGTCTTACTAGAAGGCCCCTGAACTTTGATCCAGGAATGATCCAGTCCATTGTCAGAGCCTCCACAAGGCATGGATTCCTCTCGCTCTCCATCCTAACTGATGAGCATTTGAGAGAAGCTTAGCATTTTTCTGAGAAGGATGCTAACGAGGAAACTTAGAAGAAATAATGCAGGCAAAAATCAAAGAGCAGAGAAACAGTGGATTCACAGAAGGCAGATGCTCACCCTAACTTTAGGGACTTGTCCCCAGTCCTCTTGTCTCGAAGAGTTTATGAGGGCCCCCAACCTACTAAGCCGTTTTCCTTGGAAGGACAGGAAGTGGATCATAATACTCAACTTGGCAACCTAAGGTAAATTCAGGTATGGCAGCTGCCAGATGTGCTGGGATTGTCAGTCAATTCTGAACTTCCTTTGTTTGAGCTCTGCTCTTCAGATATATGTCTCTGGCTCCAGATAACCCTTCACTTCCATTCTATGAGCCCTCAGATCCTCGAAGCGTCCTCTCTCATATCTAGATGCATGGAAAAGAAGGTTCTTGTCTAGGTGATTAACTGAAACCTTCATTAGTGAACAGGTAGATCAGCCCTTGCGAAGGTCCTACTGACTGACTGGGCCACTAGTACATAACAGTTATCAAGCTGAGGTCAAGGGGTCATTGTGTGTGTGTGTGTGTGTGTGTGTGTGTGTGTGTGTGTGTAATTAGCTTGCCTTTTGACCAGACCCCCAGCTTGCATTTGAGGACCTGCCATGCAGCCTCTACTGTAGGCTTCTGAGCAGTCCCCAGGTAGGCTGTCCCTGGCTTTTGGGTTTGTCTCACAGCCTGGCAGGCTGGGCCTGGTTGTGGGGGTCTGTACACAGAACAGTGAGTGCCAAGCCGTTGCCCATGGCTTCTGAGGCACTCGTGGAAAGGAAGTACATGTATCTTGGTGTGGGAATTGTGCAACATCCATTTTCATTACTAGGAGATATTTGACTTTCAAAGGTGGAAGTTGGAAAGTATTTTTCTTTATGTTATTTGCTTTTTCTTGCCTATGTTCTGGAAATTTGAGGCTACTGGATTAAGCATTAATTGAGATAGCATCCAGATAATTAGGGCTTGCTTCAGCAAGTCTTTACCTTGCTCCACTCTAGCTCAAGAATGATTCTCAAATTCAAATTATTTAAATAACAAATATTTTTCTTTAAAGTTTTAACTTAAAATATTTGACTCTACTCCACCATAGAAATTATTTCTCAATTGACTGCAGAGAAGCAGAGTAGACAGAATTAAGCTGTTACTATTCTGTATGACCTAATGTGTTCAAATTTATTTCTCTGTAAGATGCTCCAGAACAGGTGGACATTCCATTGTGTAGCATCAGAAATATGCCACTGGACATACATTTGTGGAATCTATTTTTTCTTATATAGAAAGATATTCCTTCTCTAGGAGCTATATTTTAAAATGAAAATTATATTGCAAACCTGTAGAATAAGAAAAATGATAGCCCTAGACTCCCAGAGGCAAGAACTGGTGGGAATTGCACTCACCCTTATTTTACAGAAAGGGGAAACTGAGGCTCCAAGGGGTCACTTTTTGTCTAATAAGATACAACTAGCTTATGGCTAAGTCAGGCCTCACAAAATCTAGGACAATATCATCTGCTTGGAATGTGAACTGCAGTATTCAGCCTTGAAATGCTGCGGTACCTGAGGCTGGCTTCACACTAATCCAAGGCAAGGGGAAGGAGGGCAACAAGTGAGCTGATGGTACAGCTGAAGCAAGTTTGCCATGAGCCTTGATCTTGGTTAGGGATGGCTGATGGGTGAGCCTGTAATCTTATGTTGTCCTCTCTACTTCTGCTCATGTTGGAAGTTTTCCTCAGTAACAAGCTTTTACATGACGGGTCCTTTTGCCCTGCCAGGAAACTCCGCACTGGACTCCCCACGGCATCTCCTGGGCAGTATGCCCTCAGACACGAGCGCTGGCTGACTGCCCTGGTAGGGGATACAAAAGAGAAATATATCCTGGAGGTTGCAGACTGCTGTGCAGGAATGGCCAGCGACTGCTAATTCAGACAGTGAGAAAGCACCCTTTCGATCTCTCCCCGCTTAGTAGTGTGGTAGGCAACATAATGCGCCCCCCAAAGATGCTCACCTCTTATCCCTGGGATCTGGGATACAATGACAGCAGGTCCCTTCTGAGTGGCTTCAGTGAGTTATTTGGGTAATTCCAGATTTGGGAAGAATTCCAATAAATCATCGGCAAAATTCCACATGCCGTCAGGAAAAGAGCAGCTCCTTCTCCTCCTTCTTGGCCCCAGACTTTTGGAAGCAACTCTCTCCTTTCCATGTGCGTCCAGCAGGAGTGCATTTGGATGGAGAGTGTCCCGGCCCAGGCCCTCACTCATCACCCCGCCCTCCCTGGGACTGTTGTGCCAGTGCCCTGGCTGGGCTCGCTGATCCCATGCCGGTTCCTCCTCCCCGCTTTGGCAAGGTAAATGCT
>JAQQAC010016209.1:124857386-124876022 GCA_029783875.1 Phataginus tricuspis | reverse complement strand
TCCATGGAACGAGTGTTCTTTTCTGTGGGCCCATGACATCCTTCCCCTTCTTCCAATGGGTTTAGTGGCAGTCTTTGTTTCTCTCTGTCTTCCCTACCAGATAGTGAGCAGCCAGAAGGCAATCTGATCCCAGGACCCTAAGCTCTGTCTATACCCTCTGAAGCACTCACCCAGCCCAGGCTTTATGCAGAGTGGTCACTCAAGAAATATCTGTTGAAAGAATGTGTGAGTGAGATGTGTTGAGACTGAGACTAAAGCAGACCAGATGAAACCGGACAAGATGAAATGTGATGTTCCTGGAAGGTTAGGATTGCAGAAAGAGATGGAAAATAAGGCCCTCAGCCTCCTTCCTCAGGCCAGGGTGTGTCACCTCAAAAATGTTGTTTCTGTCTGTGGCTCTGTGAGAGCGGCTCAACCAACGCAACTGGTGGGGGATCTCCACATCTTCAGGACTGGAATTTCGAGTGGGCCTCAGGGTGGGGTGGGAGTGGCAGGGTCAAGAGAGCCTTTGGAGAGGAGAAATATGCTCACAAATTCTTCCCTGTGGTGTCCTCTGCCTTATGTAGGGTCCCTAAAAGTCTACTGAACTCACCACTCCAATAACTGGCTCTTCAGTCAATTCTGTTTTGACCTGGTGTTAGAACCATAACTAGCAAGTCTTGCCTCTTATACCCTAAGGGCTGTGAAAACGCAGCCGGTACTTCATCAGAGTCCTTATTAAATTCCATATTTGGAGAAAATAGGATGCACCCCAATGGCATCTATAGGAAAAAAAAATCCGCACGATAACAACAACAAAAATAATGCTTAAAAACTTGCCTTTGTGGGAGCTTCCGGGAACATGGTGGCGTGAACGGAACGACAGAATTTTCCTCCCAACATTATATTTACCCACGAAAACACAGCAAACACAACTGTTCCTAAAAAAGAGACCAGAACAAACAGGAAAGTGCACACAGTGCAGAAACACCGGAGAGGACTTGGCAGCGGGCGGCGGGTAAGAAACGGAACCAGCAGAACCCGAGCACTCCCTCACCCCAGCGCACCAGCGGGAAGAGAGGATTCAGAGCCGGGAGGGAGTAGAAGTGCAGGCCCAGGAGATAACCAACTCTGGACCGGCCCCAGGAACGCGGGCACACAAAGTGCGGCTTAAATGCCTGTTTGCTCACGGCTGGCTCAGGGAAGGAGAAGAGAGAAGGAAAAAAAGGAGAAAAGCGCGTGCTTTGTTTTTCAGCGGTCGGAAGCACCTGCTTGCTCGCAGCTGGCTCAGGGAAGGAGAAGAGAGAAGGAAAAAAAGGAGAAAAGCGCGCGCTTTGTTTTTCAGCGGTCCTAAAGAGACGGGAGTGCAGCAGAGAACCTCCATTCATTCTCGCCCCGGCCACAGCTTTAAAGGGCCGTGCGGAGCGACGCGACCATGGCTCTGGAATAGTGGAGCAACAGCGCCACCCACAGCATTCACACAGAAACCACCCCTGGTGGGCGTTTTTTTTTATTTTTTTTTCTTTTCCTTTTCTTTTCTCTTCTTTTAGGTGTTGCTGATTTTTCTTTTTCTTTCCTTTCTTTTCCTTCTTCTCTCCTTGTACTTTTTGTATTATTAGTAGAATTTTTTTCTTCTTTTTTCTCTTCTTTTAGGCGTTGCTGCTTTTTCTTTTTCTTTCCTTTCTTTTCCTTCTTCTCTCTCTCCTTTTACTTTTTTTATTATTAGTAGAATTTTTTTTTCTTTTTCTTCTTTTCTTTCCTTGCTACCAACAACCAATTCTATAGTCATGAGAAGACAGAAGAATATGATACAGACAAAGCTTCAGACAAACACCACCACAGAGAAAGAAGCTGAAGGAATGGATATGCACAGTCTTCCTGAAAAAGAATTCAGAATAAAAGTCATAGCCATGCTGACGGATCTACAGAAAAATGTGCAAGAGCTGAGGGAGGAAGTGAGGGAAGTGAAGAAAGACAATGCAGAAATGAGATACGCCATCGACGGGCTCAACAGCAGATTTAATCAGGTTCAAGACACGATCAAGGAATTACAAGGCAGGGAATACAAAGAAGCTGAGGCAGAGAGAGATAAAAGGATCTCTAAGAATGAAAGAATATTAAGAGAACTGTGTGACCAATCCAAATGGAGCAATATTCGCATTATAGGAATACCAGAGGAAGAAGAGAGAGAAAAAGGGATAGAAAGTGTCTTTGAAGAAATAATTGCTGAAAACTTCCCAACGATGGGGAAGGAAACAGTCTCACAGTCCACTGAAGCCCACATATCCCCCAACACAAGGGACCCAAGGAAGACAACACCAAGACACATAATAATCAGGATGGCAAAGATCAAAGATAAAGACAGAGTATTAAAGGCAGCTAGAGAGAGAAAAAAGATCACCTATAAAGGAAAACCCATCAGACTGTCATCAGACTTCTCAACAGAAACCTTGCAGGCCAGAAGAGAATGGCATGATATATTTAATGTAATGAAACAGAAGGGCCTCGAACCAAGAATATTGTATCCAGCACGATTATCATTTAAATATGACGGAGGGATTAAACAATTTCAAGACAAAAGAAAGTTGAGAGAGTTTGCCTCCCATAAACCACCACTACAGGATATCTTAAATGGACTGCTCTAGAGGGAAACACCCCTAAGGCTAAAAAGATGTCACCAGAGAAAATAAAAGCATAGCAAAGAAAGCAGACCATCCAAATACCAACTAAAGGCAAAGAATAAAACACCTAATATATAAAGAAAGGAGAAGGAAGAATAGGAAAGGAGAGATAAAGAAACATCAGACGGCGTTCACAATAACTTAACAGGAAAGTTAAGTTAGATTCTCAGATAGTAAAGAAGCAACCCTTGAACCTTTGATAACCACGAATCTAAAGCCAGCAATGGCAATAAGTACATATCTATCAATAATAACCCTAAATGTAAACAGACTGAACGCACCAATCAAAAGACACAGAGTAACAGAGTGGATAAAAAAGCAAGACCCATCTATATGCTGCTTACAAGAGACTCACCTCAAACCCAAAGATATACACAGACTAAAAGTGAAGGGATGGAAAAAAATATTTCAAGCAAACAACAAAGAGAAAAAAGCAGGTGTTGCAGTACTTGTACGAGATAAAATAGATTTCAAAACTAAGAAAGTAGCAAGAGATAAAGAAGGACATTACATAATGATAAAGGGGTCAGTCCAACAAGAAGATATAACCATTATAAATATATATGCACCCAACACAGGAGCGTCAGCATATGTGAAACAAATACTAACAGAAGGGAAGGAAGAAATAGACAGCAATGCAATTATTTTAGGAGACTTTAACACGCCACTCACTCCAAAGGATAGATCAACCAGGCAGAGGATAAGTGGAGACATGGAGGCACTGAACAACGCACTGGAACAGATGGACCTAACAGATATCTACAGAACTCTGCACCCAAAAGCAGCAGGATACACATTCTTCTCAAGTGCACATGGAACATTTTCCAAAATAGACCACGTTCTAGGCCACAAAAAGAACCTCAGTAAATTCAAAAATATTGAAATCCTACCAACCAACTTCTAAGATCACAAAGGTATAAAACTAGAGATGAATTTTAGAAAGAAATCAAAAAGGCTCACAAATACATTGAGACTTAACAACATTCTCTTAATGAATCAATGGGTTAACCACCAAATCAAAACAGAAATCAAAGAATATATGGAGACTAATGACAACAACAACACAAAGCCACAACTTCTGTGGGACGCAGCAAAGGCAGTTTTAAGAGGAAAGTATATTGCAATCCAGGCCTATTTAAAGAAGGAAGAACATTCCCAAATGAACAGTCTAAAGACACAATTATTGAAATTGGAAAAAGAACAACAAATGAGGCCCAAAGTCACCAGAAGGAGAAACATAATAAAGATCAGAGAAGAAATAAATAAAATTGAGAAGAATAAAACAATAGAAAAAATCAATGAAACCAAAAGCTGGTTCTTTGAAAAAATAAACAAAATAGATAAACCCCTAGCCAGACTCATTAAGAGAAAAAGAGAATCCACACACATAAACAGAATCATAAATGAGAAAGGAAAAATAACGACAGGCCCCACAGAAATACAAATAATTATAAGAGAATACTACAAGCATCTATATGGCAACAAGCTCCAAAACCTAGAAGAAATGGACAACTTCTTAGAAAAATACAGCCTTCCAAGACTCACCAAACAGGAAACAGAAAAACTAAACAGACCAATCACCAGCAATGAAATTGAATCGGTAATCAAAAAACTACCCAAGAACAAAAGCCCTGGACCTGATGGATTCAGCTCTGAATTCTACCAGACATATAGAGAAGAAATAACACCCATTCTCCTTAAAGTTTTCCAAAAAAATAGAAGAGGAGGGAATACTTCCAAACTCTTTCTATGAAGCCAGCATCACTCTAATACCAAAACTGGGCAAAGACCTCACCAAAAAAGAAAATTACAGACCAATATCCCTTATGAACTTAGATGCAAAAATACTTAAAAAATATTAGCAAACCGAATTCAAAAATACATCAAGAGGATCATACACCATGATCAAGTGGGATTCATCCCAGGGATGCAAGGATGGTACAACATTCGAAAATCCATCAACATCATCCATCACATCAATAAAAAGAAGAACAAAAACCAAATGATCATCTCCATAGATGCTGAAAAAGCTTTTGACAAAATTCAGCATCCATTTATGATTAAAACTCTCAACAGAATGGGTATAGATGGCATGTACCTCAACATCATAAAGGCTATATATGACAAACCCACAGCTAACATCATACTTAATAGCGAGAAGCTGAAAGCTTTTCATCTAAGATCGGGAACAAGACAGGGGTGCCCACTCTCTCCACTGTTATTCAACATAGTACTGGAGGTCCTAGCCACGGCAATCAGACAAAGCAAAGACATACAAGGCATCCAGATTGGTAAAGAAGAAGTCAAATTGTCACTATTTGCGGATGACACGATACTGTACATAAAAAACCCTAAACACTCCACTCCAAAACTACTAGAACTAATATCTGAATTCAGCAAAGTTGCAGGATATAAAATTAACACAGAAAAATCTGTTGCTTTCCTATACACTAACGATGAACTAACAGAAAGAGAAATCAGAAAAACAATTCCATTCATAATTGCATCTAAAAGAATAAAATACCTAGGAATAAACCTAACCAAGGAAGTGAAAGACCTGTACTCTGAAAACTACAAGACACTCCTAAGAGAAATTAAAGAAGACACTCACAAATGGAAATGCATCCCATGCTCTTGGCTAGGAAGAATAAATATTGTCAAAATGGCAATACTACCTAAAGCAATCTACAGATTCAATGCAATCCCCATCAAACTACCAACAGCTTTCTTCAATGAACTGGAACAAACAATCGTAAAATTCATATGGAACCAGAAAAGACCCCGAATAGCCAAAGCAATCCTGAGAAGGAGGAATAAAACAGGGGGAACTACGCTCCCTGACTTCAAGCTCTACTACAAAGCCACAGTAATCAAGACAATTTGGTACTGGCACAAAAACAGACCCACAGACCAGTGGAACAGAATAGAAAATCCAAACATTAAGCCAAACACTTACAGTAAATTCATATTTGATAAAGGAGCCTTGGACATACAATGGGGAGATGACAGCCTCTTCAGCAGCTGGTGTTGGAGAAACTGGACAGCTACATGTAAGAGAATGAAACTGGACTACTGTCTAACCCCATACACAAAGGTAAACTCAAGGTGGATCAAAGACCTGAATGTAAGTCATGAAACCATAAAACTCTTAGAAAAAAACACAGGCAAAAATCTCTTGGACATAAACATGAGTGACTTCTTCATGAACATATCCCCCTGGGCAAGGGAAACAAAAGCAAAAATGAACAAATGGGACTATATCAAGTGGAAAAGCTTCTGTACAGCAAAGGACACCATCAGTAGAACAAAAAGACATCCTACAGTATGGGAAAATATATTCATAAATGATGTATCTGATAAGGGGTTGACATCCAAAATATACAAAGAACTCATGCACCTTAACAAACAAAAAACAAATAATCCAATTAAGAAATGGGCACACAACATGAATAGACACTTCTCTAAAGAAGAAATTCAGATGGCCAATAGGCACATGAAAAGATGGTCCACATCGCTAATCATCAGAGAAATGCAGATTAAAACCACAATGAGATATCACCTCACACCAGTGAGGATGGCCAACATCCAAAACACAAGCAGCAACAAATGTTGGCGAGGATGTGGAGAAAAGGGAACCCTCCTACACTGCTGGTGGGAATGCAAATTAGTTCAACCATTGTGGAAAGCATTATGGAGGTTCCTCAAAAAGCTCAAAATAGAAATACCATTTGACCCAGGAATCCCACTCCTAGGAATTTACCCTAAGAATGCAGCAACCCAGTTTCAAAAAGACAGATACACCCCTATGTTTATTGCAGCACTATTTACAATAGCCAAGAAATGGAAGCAACCTAAGTGTCCATCAGTAGATGAATGGATTAAGAAGATGTGGTACATATACATAATGGAATATTATTCAGCCATAAGAAAAAAACAAATCCTACCATTTGCAACAACATGGATGGAACTAGAGGGTATTATGCTCAGTGAAATAAGCCAAGCCAAAAAAAGACAAGTATCAAATGATCTCACTCATATGTGAAATATAAGAACAAAGAAAAAAACAAAAAACAAACCAAAAAAAACTGAAGGAACAAAACAGCAGCAGACACACAGAACGCAAGAATGGACTAATAGTTACCAAAGGGAAAGGGACTGGGGAAGAAGGACGGGAAGGGAGGGATAAGAGGGTAAAAGGGGCTTTATGATTAACAGACATATGGTGGGGGGGGCACAGGGAGGGCTGTACAACCCAGAGAAGACAAGTAGTGACTCTCATCTCACTACGCTGATGGACAGTGACTGTAATAGTGTTAGTGGGGGGGACCTGAGGAAGGGGGAAGTTTAATCACCATAATATTGCTCATGTAATTTAGGTTAATGATACCAAAATAAATTGTAAAAAACAAAAAACAAAAAACAAAAAAAACAAAAAAAAAAACTTGGCTTTGTGGAGGCTGGCTTTTTTCTAATGTTGACCAGTCTGAGTTTTAGCACTTGCTATGGTTTTAAAACTGCTTCAAAACAGTGAATAGATTTCAGGGAACACAGGGCTCCTGTTATGCCAATTCATAGTATATGATAAATCAACTGAGAAATGAGAACATAGCAGATTGGTGGCATATTCAGATTCATCTTGCTGCAATGTAATGGGTTTTATATTAAATATGATTGTGCCCAAGACCACATAAAATATAGGAGTTATAAGGAGTAAGATAAAATGTTCTGCTATATAAGCACCTCAAACTTCACTTGATTAATAGATGGGACAGCAAAGGCGGAGGCCAAAATGAAATCTCAGTTGCTGCTTATTCCTGGAGCCAGCCACTGACACATCTTCCTGGCAGCAGTTAGTAACCCACACACTTGTTCTTGCCATGGCAAGACACACCTGCCATTTTCCCCAGAGAAATCATGGTAGTTCCTGGCCTGTCTTTTGGGTCCTGGAAAAACAGACACTAGGCCTCTTCAGCCCTTTGTGCCCCTCAAGAGGCCAACATTCACTCTTTTCAAACTGGAGAAATAACAGCACTGGTGTTCCCCAGGGCTGGGCACTTATACTCTCCACGAACATTCCTGTTCAGCCCTATGGTTTCACTCGCTGTGGGCTATTAGAATAGATCTCAGTAGTTTCACATAATGCACATTTCTTCTAGACTCTCAAAGTGCAGTGCAAATGTTCCTGACAGGATGGCTCTCCCGAGGAGCTTTTGTTCCAGTGTGGCTCAGAAATTTGAAGATCCTTCCATTTCATGATGCTGTCCTCATAAATGCCTCCCGAGTGCCCCTGGCTTTCTGAAGGGAAGAAAAACGGAAGGGGAAGGAAAACGCGGAAGATAACACACCCAAAATTCATTACTTTGGCCTGGAAGTGACACACATCACTTTTGTTCACATTCCTTTGTCAAAAAAAAATAAGGTACACGACCCTACCTAGATGTAATGGGTGACTGGGAAATGTAGTCATTGGCTGGGGAACTACTTCCCATTATACTGTGGAAATGGGAGCACATACAGTGACCTAAACCACCTCTGCCCCAGGCTCCCAAATTTGTATTTTGCCCAATATTCACTTATTTATTCAGCAAGAAACATTTGTTGAGCTTCTACTCCAAAAACTAGAGGTGAATCAGGCAGGATCTCCACCCTCCTGGAATACACAGTCTAGTGGAGGACATAGCCACATACAAGTACACTCTGCTGCTTTCCTCCTATAAGCGTAATGATCACATGATGTCCAATTACCCAAGGACAGAGACTTCTCAGTGATTGCTCTTGAGAATTTTCATACAAACAATGTCCAGTTATTCATGCATGTGCACATTAATGCAGCCAGCCTATGCTGACAGAGGATGCATGTGATCCTTTTGTCCTTCTTGGGCAGGGGGTCAAATGCTTCCAGAAGAATGCTGAACCTCAGGGAGATCCCTCTGTTACCCCAGTTATTTCTATTCTTCCTATTCCTGATGATCTTGGCTGTTTCCCTGCCTGGTATTGCTCTCTGAATGCAAAGCCTTAGTATAACTCAGTTAAAAACAAAACCTTTTATTACATCATGCTTACATCATTCTCTGCTAAAACCTCTCCAATGGGTTCCCATAACTTGGCATGAACTCTATACAAATTCCCCGGCCCACGAGGCCCTTCATGACCTGGCCTTTGCAACCTCCTGTCTTGCTGCTCCCACTGCACGCCAGCCTCACTAGCCTTGCTGTTTCTCACATATGCCAAGCTTATTTTAATTCTTTATTTGCTGTACCCTCTACCTAGGGGGCTTTATCCACTAGTCTTTGCCTAACTTGCGCCTTCTTGTCCTTCATATCTTAAGTCAAATGCCACCTTTGCAAAGAAGTTTTCTTTCACCACCCGGCCAATGCTACTCTTGTCGTCATGTTTTGCATACTGTGCAGCAAGTGCAACCATTTGAGCAACAGTCTTCCTTGATTATTTCTCTGTGTCTCAGGCTGCCTACCCCAACTCAGATGGCAGCTCCATAGCACCAGGCACTTTGCTTGTCTTGTTCATTTCTCAATCCCCATCACAGGAACAGTGAGACATGGCAGGCTCTCAGCGTACACTGGTTGCATTAATGTGTGTATGCATGAATAACTGGACATTGTGACATTACTGAGTTCTTGTCACCACTCGTGTCACTAACATTGCAGCCTTCACCAACTCCATGGCCACCACTGACATTGTCAGTGTCTCCACAGCTCTCTTCTCTTTGCTTGTCTTGGGCAAACAGACAAGGGAAACTCAGAGCAACACTTTCTCCTTAAAGTAGAAGTACTTGGTGGTTACTTTGATAGTGAGAATCTTAAAATACTTGTGAGGTCCAGGAACAAATTTTTAAAAGGCTCTACCATAGCTGAAAGAGATGTCATAATATTCGTGTGTCTACAACACTCGGGTGCCTACATTGCTGCTCATAGGTTCAGATTCTCTGGACTTTTTAGACACAATTCTAAAAAGCTGACAGTGTTTTCTCTGGATGCATTGTTGACGCCTCCTCCCATCCCTTAAACATAGATCTTTTTCCCCCTTGTGTTCTGTCCTTGGCACTCTTCTTCTCTCTCCTTACACTCCTGTTTTTTGGATAGTCCCACCTGGCTTCAGTGATCATTTCTATGGTGCTCATTCCCAAGTCTTTCTGGGACCCTGGTACCTAAAGTGCTCCAACTGCCTGCTGGGCAGAGACTGCCCCCCAAGTATCCACCTTGAGCCCTCAAACTCTGTGTATTCATACTGAAACTCCGTCATTTTCTTTCTCTCGCACCTCCTCACACCAATCTGGCCCCGTACTAGCTTATCTCTATTTTTGTTATAGCCAATTCAACCTGGAAGCCTCAAGGTCAAATACTCTGAGTATTCTCCATGCCTTGCTCCCTACATGTGATTGGTGGACATCTCCTATTAATTCTGCTTCCCTAGTAAATCTCAATTCTTGGTGCCATAGCCATTGTTCGGATCTCATTGCCAATCACCTGAAATAATTTTAGCTGCCAACTCCTTGCTCAAAATCTTCAGTGGCCCTCTATATCCTATGACAAATAGTCTTCATTCTTCACTCGGCCATGCAAGGACTTCCACGATCTAGGGCCACTTTCCTTTCTAATTTTATCTCCCCTTTACTCTGACTAAAATGCATTCCTTGCATTTCTTTCAATACACCTGAGATACATGCCTAAATTGCCTACATGCAATACTTTTACTGAACACCTATTATGTACTGGGCCTCGGGATTGTGCTCGTAGTTCTCCTTTTGCCTGAAAGGCCCTTCGCTCCATCTCCCCATTTCCAGCCCTACCATTCTTCAAGATGTAGCTCAAACACCTCCTCCCCCAAGTAGCTTTTCTGATACACCAGCTGTAAGTGATTTATTCCTCCTGAGAGTGCCCATGGCACATTACTGGTACTGCTCTTACAGAGTGTCTTACTCTGCTTTGCACATGTGTATACAGCTCTTCTCCAGCAGTGGATCTGAAGTATCTCGAGAAGACAATGAGTGTCTGATTCCCTTCTGTGGTCCGCATTTTGCACATATTGGGCATTCAGTAGATGCTTAATGGATGAGTAAATGAGTGGATGAGGCTTGCTCCTCTGCTTTCTCACCTGTGTCACATTAGAAGCAGAGGGTGGTGTTTGAGGAGCTAAGCATGCTGAGAGTTGGGGTAGTTGGTGGACTAGTTAGGAGGAAGCCTACAGAAAGCCTAGGCACAAAGCTGATACGAAAGCTCAGAAACTAGTTTGGAACCATTGAGAATACAGAGCAAACAGGTCTTGACCACCACCCTGTGAACCATCCAGGGCAATAATTTTATTTCAGAATGATGAACCTTGGGCATTGCAGAAAGTGGGACTTTGACTATTATTCAGTTTAAATAACAGGCATGTTTATAAGCCATCTTGCAGGATTTCATCAAAAATGATTAGAATGATTTAAAGTGTTCTTGGCTTTAAAAGGAGTTATATTAAGTTATGTGCAAAGTTCATGTCTGAGGAATACCTCATTTCCAGCAATGCTGATGGGTAAATGAAGCATTGCTCTAATAGATTAAACTGCATATTTTGTATATCTAATTTCTCTTTCCATTCCCGTCCCCTTTCAGTATGGTCTGCCTAGTGAAGGAAAAAGAGAAAGATGCCTTTTAATCTTCTAATTAAATGTCAAACCATTGCCCAGGTAGCCACAGGACAATGTCCTCAGGACATCTGGCAGGGCTGCTATCCGTCAGTCTTCTCCTTCTAGGCAGAAATGTGATTACCTCTCGGAAAGATGTCAATAGTTTCTAACTGCAGAAAGTTGATTTAGTTTGGTATTATTTACAGAGGGATGTATTACTGGAAATACGATGGATTTAAGAAGCAACTATATTCTGTGTGTATTTTGGTTATGGACCAGAAATCAGTACTTAAAATGTTGGCCTTTTTTTTCTTTCTGGGCCTCAGGTACACAAATTGTATTAAGTGTGTTAATCATAAGTCTCCTTTCATGGCACTTCATCATCCTCAGAGCATGCAAGGCTTAATTTATTTTATAATATATAATGAACACCTGTGAGCCCAACACCCAACCTAACAATGTAAGAACTAGTGATGAACTACCAACTTACATCTACCTATGTGATCCTCCCCCATCCCATCGCCCTCCCTTCCCACTGCCCCCCTGAGAGAAAACTGCTACCCTCAATTTTCTATTATCCTCGTTTTTAAAATTTTTCCCTTTCTAGTTCTGAGGTACTTGACCACTCCATTTTCTTTTTATTGTTTAGTTTGGCTTATTGTACTTTAATAAAGATACTAATATCAAATAATGTTCTGAGACTCGCTTTTTACTACTCAGCTTTATGCTATATTCATCTATATGGTTTTCATGAACTGAGACTTACTAATTTTCACTGTTACAGAATATTTCGGTCTATGAATAATCATTTATCTTTCCTTCTGTTGCTGATGATTTGGGTTGTTTCCAGATTTTTTCATTTTTGTTTCTTGCTATTGCAAACACTGCTGCTATGAATATTTTTATATGTGTCTCCTTGAGGGCATATATAAGAATTTCTCTTCTGAGTCTTGGGTATGCAAATTTTGTACTTTACCAGTAAATATCAATTTGCTATCCAAAGTGGTAGACCTATGTATACCAGCAAAGTATAAGAAATTCTGTTGCTTTTGTGTTAGTGTAGTCAAATTTGTCAATTGCCTCCTTTCATGGTTAGTACTTTTTCTGTGTCTTGTTTCAGAAGTTTTTCCTTACCCTAAAGCCAGAGAAGCATTCATCTCTATTTTCATCTAAAATTCTTAAAGTTTTTTTTTGACATTAAAGTCTTGAATCCATCTGGAGTTGACTTTTCTGTATAGTGTGAGGTAGGAACCAATTGTTTTTCTGCTCTGGCTATTGAATGGTCTCAAATGCCTTCATATCTACTCTTTTGAATTTGTTCTTTTTTTTTTTCTTGAGCCTCCTAGGAAAAGTTCCTCTCTAAGAATGTCCACTTTGTCTTAACTAAGCCAAGGAAAAAAGGGTTTTCTGTGCCGAGGTCAGTTTAAGAAGAAGAATGGGTGGTAGTGGTTGTAAGAGCATATGACCTCAGCCACTTTTTGACATGTGCTGGTGAGATTGGGGAAAGAGTAGTACCATGTTCTGCTTTAGAGCACTGACTCAGAAGTTAGAGAGCCCTAGGTTCAAATCCTAGCTCTCCTACCTGCAAGCTGTGGAACCTAGGGCAAGTTACTTACCCACTGTGAGCCTCAGTTTCCCTGCCTGAAAAATAAGAGTAAGGATATGCTCACCTGATGAGGCCACTGTGAGAATTAAATAAAGGACCCAACTGAAGGCCCAGCATGCATAGTTGGCTTGAGTTAGGGAGAACTGAGATTATAATGAGGGCCTTTAGCCCAGCGTGGCTGTCCCTGCCGCTTCCAAGCCTGTTTGCAAGTGTGGCCATGGTCCTTGAAGAGCCGCTATATTCTTGATATTATATACCTAAATATCTTTATATGCCTATATCCCTCTTACTACCTATATGCCTCTATGTACCTACATACATATCTATGTCTTCTATATTTCTGTGCCACTTCTAGTGCTTGACTGGAAGAAACAGTGTGTGACCGAGAGACTGAGGGACAGAATGTCAGAGCATGGCCGCAGCTACAGCTGGGAGTGATTGATGAGGATTCCTTTGAGGTTTTGCCGGGGTCCATTGTTCATCTTTTGTCCTTTATTATAGCTTCTAAACCACACACGCTTCTTAAGTGATGGTGGCCTTTCCAGCTGAGGCCTGCAGCCTGGTTAACTCCCACTTCCTCAGCTTTATTCTGGCATTGCTCTCCTATCTTCTGCTGTCTTAGCCTTTCTATTTCCTTCTAGTTCTGAGGTACTTGATCACTCCATTTTCTTTTTACTGTTGCAAGTTCTTCTGGTTTTCTTTTTGCATCTTCAGAAAGAGAAGTCTTATTTTATAACGTTTTATTTATTTTATGTCATGCCTTTGAGTGGTGAACTGTAAACCTCTCATTTCTCTGCATGCTCATTTTCCTTTCCATTGGACATGGGACTCTGGATATTGGTGGAGGTCCATATAGAATAAGCTTTGACTGAAGTGCATTTTTCCATGGTCATTAAAAACAGGCTTTATTAAACCATATAAACAAGGATGTCCCCCCTTCCTTATTTTCAAGGCAATGTAGTGAAACTTTGGCTGCAGAACAGAAGTCATTTGCTTTATTTTTCTCTCTTGAGCTTCCTTAGGAATCACCTGTCAGAAACCGGCAAAAGAAGAAAAGGGCAGCGGGCTCTGTGCCCTTCATAATGTCTGCCCCTATGCTTTCCCAGAAAGGTCCTGCTGTTTTATGTGTTTTTCAATGGAGAAATAAAGTCCTTTCTCACCTATATGCTTTCCAGAATTTATGGCTGGTATTTTTTCTTATTGCTGCAAAACATATTAGTAGATAATTATATCTTTTTACAAATTTAATCTGCATCTCTTGTCGGTACATGGGATTTGCAAATCATATTCATTATTGTTGCTACAATGATATTAGTGAACATTCAATGTCCTCAGGGAAGAGCAGGGGCCATTTTCTTGCTTTTAAAAGCATTATACTTTGAGCAAAGGAGTTAGATTTTGATAGGAAAGCGTGCTTGTCTTGTAGATGAGACACATGCAGGCACTCCCTCTCCCTGGGGTGACAGCAAGGTGCATTGCAAAGAGCACGGGATTCAGAAGTGAAAGCCCTGGGTACCAGCGCTCCTGTCACCCTCATTAGCTCTGTGACCTTGGGTGAATCTTTCAACTCTGTATACCTCAGTTTCCTCATCTGTAAAACAGGGATACAGATCCTTGCCCTGGCTACTTCGCAGGGCTAGTGTGAGTCACAGACGACAATGTGAGGGGGAGCATCACGACACTATTATCAGTGTCATCGTCACCACTGCCAGCACTACCAGCACTATGATAATTAGCAGATGCCCAGGCGTTGAACAGGGAGAAAGTCCCCCAAGGCTGTCAGTGCGCACACCCACAAGTCAGACTCTGATGACACCAGTAACAGGACCGAAGGATGGATGAGCTCTTCCTGTGTGTGCCAGGCACTGTGCTAAGGGCCTGACATGTTTCATTTCATACAATCCTCATAACAATCTTATGACGTAAGTGCTTGCATCACCCTTATTTTACAGATAAGGAAACTGAGGCACAGAGAAATTAAGTAACTTGCTGTAGGTCAGAACAAGGACCAAATCGAGGTAGCCTATCTCCCAGCACATGCACTTAATTCTGCGCTCTATTTAGGGCTTGCCTGGGCCATAGCAATGCATGATGAGAGCCTGCACATGGGAAGAACATTTCTACATAATGCAGAATATTTCCTTAAGTATTGTGTCATATACGCCTAACATCTGACTCATCTTTATAGACTGAGTAAAATAGCTTAAATATCCTAATTAATATTATCCAGCTAGTTACTGATAGATAGTGCCCCAGCTCCAGCCATATCTCTTTCCCCTGCCTATCACTCCTTGGGTGAACTGGTGGGTACTTACTTTAGATTCATGGTTACCAAAGGTTCAAGGTTAACTTCCTTACTATCTAAGAGTCTAACTTAATTCACTTAATATGCTATTACAAACACAACCTAAAGGTTCCTTTCTTTTTCTTTCTCTTCCTTTTTCTTTCTCCTTCATTCTTTATATATTAGGTATCATATTCTGAACTCTTTGTCTATTCCTTGATTGACTTTGGGCATAGTTAATGTAATTTTGCATTTGCTTAGTGATTGACTGTACTACTTTCTTTACTGTGGTTTTATTACCTCTGGTGACAGTTATTAAACCTTAGGAACACTTCCATCTATAACAGTCCTTCCAAAATACACTGTAGAGATGGTTTGTGGGAGGTAAATTCTCTCAGCTTTTGCTTATCTAGAAATTGTTTAATCCCTCCTTCAAATTTAAATGATAATCTTGCCGGTGGCGCAGTCCTCTTTCCTGTTGCTTTTTCAGGATTAGTTGTATTAATTATATTTTCATATTATATGTGGTTTTAGGAAGAAGCCTGTGTCTCAACTCTCACGCTGCCATCTTTAACCCCTTCAATGTGGTTCAATAATTTGTATGGGGAACAGCTTGCAATTTTTTTTCAGGCTAAGTTCCCCTCATCTTACCTTTATTAAATTAAATCTGTATAATCATGCCTTCTTCCATCCCTTTGGCCATTTTGGCTTCTTCTGAGGAGAAGGCTGGATAGGAAGACTCCCTTTCTGCTCTTTGGAGAGCCAACCGGGAAAGCTATTTGGGCACATCCAATGCTCTTGCAGGAAAAATTAGTGGCTTCTCCCTACATTCCTTATTTCCTTCTCCAAGGGCTGGCCAGAAAGCCCTACAGGAAAAGGCATGGGAGCAGGAGAGAGTTGTCTGCCCTGCTCTTGTGCTGCTCTTGGAATGCCCTCTCTGTCAAGGTTCTCTGACCCACGCTTTCCAAAGGATAGTGGAAGCTGCAAACAGGATCTTCTCTTTCCTCATTGATGCTGTAGTCCAATGTGAGGTTAAGTCTAAGAGTGGTTTAAAACTCTTTTAGTGTTTTCAAGCTATTTTAATGCTGCAAAAAATGCAAATCTCAGAACAGAAACAAAATCCATAACATGCTGCAATAAGGCAGAACCAGTATGAGGAAGAAAGGGCCACTAAACACTGGCTCATCTGGGTCTGTGCTTCTAATAGATGGCCTTGGACAAACCCCTTCTACTCTGTGGACCAGCTTTCTTGTATAGAATTAGGAAGTGGACTAGATAGAGAGCTTCTTGAGGCCTATGCTTCACTGATCTTTTATGATTCCAGCATCTGGCACCAGTCTTGGCACACAGGCACTCATACATGGGGAGCACATAGCTACTGGCTTTGAAGGCCCTTCCAATGCCAACATTATGGTGATTGATTCAAAGATGTCCCCTGTGACACTGAGCTAAGAAAGCTACTTTTCACCAAGGGGAGGACTTAAAAGTAATTGATGAATCTCCCAGGATCACTGCGCTATCCTTTGGGAACTCTTATCTATTTTTGGCATAAGGCAAGAGGACCATGAGGCTGTTGATAATTACTTTTGCTACCCAGGTCAGTCCTGTCCGTGCTTGCCCTCTCTCCACCTTGCCTGATCTAGGTACTCTTGCTTTAATGTGTATTTAAGTATTCAGTTAATATTGTAAATGAGTGAAAATTCTAATTTAAGGGATCAATTTGACACCCAAGGTGTGTGTATTCTAAATACATTCAGGTTGAAGTTTGGTTTCTAATCCTTGAGGAAAATCATCTTGTTTAACACCCCAGAAGCCCTGGGAGGTTTCCCAGATGAACCAGGAGACATTCTGAATAGCTCACTTGGGAGCCTGTTTGAGGGGAGAAAAATCCATCCTGAGCACCCATTAGTAATTCACAGAATTAACTCATAATATTTACCAATTTTTTTCCCAGTGTTATTTTAGAACTTAATACTAATAAAGTTAGTAAATCTACTGAATATGTAATATTAAAATTTTTTTGTTATATCCTAAAATGTGCTTTTGAGAATAAATTGTTTCTTTCCTATCAGGAACACTTACCTATATTTTGTAGTGCTAGACAATAGGAAATGTGATATAATACATAATTTTGTAAATAAATTTTCCCTTAACACAACTCTTTGTGAAGATATAAGATGTATCAGTCAAAGAAACATTGATGAAATTGTTCTTATGGGCAAAATGAACATTTAATTGTGGGATTTTTTCACATGACTCATGGATATTTATTGCCAGTGATTTAATTCAATATCTATTCAAAGGTCTCCAATAGTCACAAAAAGTCATCAGAGATATTTCAAGAGAATCATGAAAGTCAAAGTTTCAGGATTAAACTTTTAGTTGTTGTTGGGCAACACCCACTTTAAAGTGGGGGGATGTTCTGGAATTGTCCAGAAGCCTCATTAAAATGAGAAAGTTTTTCCAATTACTGCATGAAATGTGCTTTGAATGGTATAAAACTGAAGGGGGCTCCTGGCAGGCAGGGCAAGAGCAGAGTGTGAGACTGCTAGTGGGTTCATGTACCACAAGATAGAGAAGAAACTACTGAAGGCAGAGAACAAGAGACTGAGAAGAAGACGTGACGTTGGAAGACTTTAGCAAATCCCTGGGCCCGGGGCAACATACTTCCACACAACAGTTTAAACAGAACAAAAACTTTATCAAATGAATTTCTTTTCTTCACACCATTAGAACAAAAGCTCACAGAAAGATATGCCTTTCTGTAGGGCCCCCCACCTGCCCCCACCCCTTAGGACAATAGGAACTGCTGATGTCAACTGGGTGACAAGTCGGCCACTCCTGCTGCATTCCAGTAGGTCAAGTCTGGCTTTAAGGTTAAAGGTACTACTCAGGCCGACAGACCCAAAACTTTATGTTTAAATGACCATGAAGGAAGAGGATCTGCAGAAGGCCTTTTTCCTCCCACATCACCATAACTACTTTCTTGAGAGGTGGGTTGGGTCATTTGGGGTTTGGGTATCATTTTTTTTTTTTACAATTTATTTTATTTTAGTATCATTAACCTACAATTACATGAGCAATATTGTGATGATTAAACTACCCCCTTCATCAGGTCCCCCCCCACCAACCCTATTACAGTCACTGTCCATCAGCGTAGTGAGATGAGAATCACTACTTGTCTTCTCTGAGCTGTACAGTCCCCCCCGTGCCCCCCCACCCTATGCATGCCAATCGTAATGCCCCTTTTAACCTCTTATCCCTCCCTTCCCACCCATCTCCCCAGTCCCTTTCCCTTTGGTAACTGTTAGTCCATTCGTAGGTTCTGTGAGTCTGCTGCTGTTTTGTTCCTTCATTTTTTTATTTTTTTATTTTTTCTTTGTTCTTATACTCCACATATGAGTGAGATCATTTGGTACTTGTCTTTTTTGGCCTGGCTTATTTCACTGAGCATAATACCCTC
>JAQQAC010016209.1:124760137-124857286 GCA_029783875.1 Phataginus tricuspis | reverse complement strand
TACTTGTCTTTTTTGGCCTGGCTTATTTCACTGAGCATAATACCCTCCAGCTCCATCCATGTTGTTGCAAATGGTAGGATTTGTTTTTTTCTTATGGCTGAATAATATTCCATTGTGTATATGTACCACATCTTCTTAATCCATTCATCTACTGATGGACACTTAGGTTGCTTCCATTTCTTGGCTATTGTAAATAGTGCTGCAATAAACATAGGGGTGCATGTGTCTTTCTCAAACTGGGCTGCTGCATTCTTAGGGTAAATTCCTAGGAGTGGGATTCCTGGGTCAAATGGTATTTCTATTTTGAGTTTTTTGAGGAACCTCCATACTGCTTTCCACAATGGTTGAACTAATTTGCATTCCCACCAGCAGTGTAGGAGGGTTCCCCTCTCTCCACATCCTCGCCAACATTTGTTGTTGTTTGTGTTTTGGATGTTGGCCATCCTCACTGGTGTGAGGTGATATCTCACTGTGGTTTTAATCTGCATTTCTCTGATGATTAGTGATGTGGAGCATTTTTTCATGTGCCTGTTGGCCATTTGGGTATCATTTTTATTGCTCAGCATTAACTCACTGGCAGCCCCAGGAAGCAGCCTCTGTGCTACTTCAGACGTTTCTCAAGGAAAACAAATCGGAGTCTTCACATATGTTGTCTCCCAGCCTTCTCAAGCCATCCTGGAGGTAGGCAGGGCAGGGACTACTGAACTGATTTCTCACATGAGGTAACTGAGGCTCAGAGAGGTTAAACGACTTGCCCAAGACAAAACAGTCAGTGATGAAAGTTGAATTTGAAACTGGTTCTGATTTCAATGTTTCCTTGACAATAGCTCAGGCAATTGACCCATTTTCTCGATTAGATCTCATTTGTCCTGGCCTCAGACACGAAACAGATCAGCCAATAAAATGGAATCAATGGAATTAGACCTTCTGTTAGGATCACTCTTATGTTGCATACATTTATAACTTGTCCAGATGCCTTCTTCCTACAACTTTTGGTTCAAAATTTGAAATTGGACATTTTCTTTCTAGGCCTTAATCTTAGAGCATGGTCATTTTTCTTTGGCTCTTAGGAATTTCTTTGTCAATGTCAAGAAACGTTACCAAAACCCTGTAAATTCTATGAACGTTCTTATAATCTCAGATTGCACTGGGAGCTGGCTGGGCCTTGGAGAGCTTTTGGATCCCAGGGCTGATCGACAGGCTAGACCTGCATAAGCCCCTCTGTGTTTCATGGGGGTAAGGTAGGAAGCTCTAGGTGTGTGAGGTCCAGAGGCCTTGGGGGAGCAGGACAGCTGTCTGGTAGCAAACTCAGCCCACCCAGAGCCTCTAGGCCAGCTCCTGTCCCATATCCCTGAAGTGAGGGCTGGCCAGGTCATTAAAAACTCCAGAGGAAGAGAAAGGGAAGAGGCGTTTGTCCTGGGACACAGTGTGGTCTAAAGGGGAGAAGGCAATGCTCACGCCGAAACTCACAGAGTGCAAGGAGTTGGTGGCCATAGCTGTGCACTGTGAGCAGGCAGATGTTATTCTGCCTGTTAGGCACTTAACAAGCCAGTGCCTGTCCCGTGACAATATCCACACATGGAAACAATAATTAATCATTTCTGGCCCCTTGGGTCTGTTTGCTAAGTGATCCATCAAATAGATGAAAGGGTAATTCAATTTGGTAGATGTGATGACCAAGCTCGGTTGTCTGAATCATTTGCATCATATACTGAAGAGTTGATCAGGATCGAATTGCCAAAATGATTGACTGAAGAAGACAGATTTGTTGTAGTGTGACTGTGGGGCAGAAGGAGGAACCAAGTTCCAGACACATGAGGAAGGCAGATTCTAGCTCAACCCTGGGAAGACTTTCCTTCCAGCAAGGCTGTAGACACAGGTACAGGCTGACTCCAGGGGAGAAGAGGCACCTGCCATGTCCCGGTCATGCTCATCAGCAGTGAACCCCTGGCAAGGACTCCGTGCATGAGTTTCTGAGTTCCGGTGGGAGCCTGAGCTGAGTTCCCTTTCCTCAAGTATTGTAAGGTTACTATGATTACTAAGCCACAGCAGCTTACCTGTTATCCCAGGGACTGACCAGAAAAGACTATTATGAGGATTCCCACATGCGGCGCTGCTCATTCAGAGGGCAAATGTCACGTTCCATGTAAATAGGCCCTTGGTTCTCCTTGCACAGGGATGATGCATTTATGTTAGTGATTATAAATATTTTGAGGAGAGGACCATATTGTATTCACCTACTTTGTGTAAGACACTCAACTGGGCACTTACAGGGGCCACGCGGGTGAGCAAAGTCCAGCTTCCACTGAGAGTCACCGCAGCCTGTGGTGGGACGTGTTAGCACACTCGGTAAAAAGTTTGTAAGCAACATGAATCAAAGGCAAAGTGTGAAACGTGCCATGAGAAAAGTATGCAAAGGTCTGGGAGCACAGAAAAGGAGGCTGATTCCAAAGAGGAGGATCTGGGAAGGCATCATGAAGGAGGCAGTGTCTCTTGACCTCAAGGGACTGGAGGAATTTTGGCAAATGGAGGGGAAACGTTGGAGCAATGGGTAGCGGTATGAGCAAAGACTTAAGGCAGGAAACTGAGGCCCAGTATGCCAAGCTGGAACCAGGCAGCCTGACTTTGAATTCCAACTTGGCTACCTAGCAGCGGTAATTTTTAGCCAGTTGCTTAGCCAGCCACAGCACTTCGTCTGTAAAATTGGGATAATAGTGGTATCTCCCTCGTGAGGCTGTTATAAAGACTAAATAAGTTAATATACACTCAGCACCCAAAACAGTGCCTGAGACTCAAGAAGCACTTTGTCTGTGCTGGCCATTATTTTTTATGTCATGCATACAGTAGTCAAAACCTGTTGATAATTTTGCTCTTGCCACATTCTGAGGTAACAAATGCCCTGCACTTTCATTGCTCACAGCTTAATGGGGCAGACAGTGAAAATTGGAGCATTCTTTCTAATTAAAAGTGTTGGAAGAACATGAGTCACCCCAATTTACCACTAAGTATGTTGCATACTAACAGCTTATTTGTACATCCATCTCCGGAACTCGGGCAGCATGTGTTCCTGGGAGCAGTGCACTCAGTTACCGCTGGACTAGTCCTTCAAAAGCCACGAAGGGCGCAATGGAGCAGGCAGCCAGCTGGCACAAGCGAGAGCTGTAGCATGGAAGCAGGACGTGCCTCTCATGGACTTGGAGGAAAAGGAGACCCTTACCCAAAGTTGGTAAGGGGGCAAGTCACCTTGATGCAGCTACCATTTCCTAAGGAGCCCACTGTGCCTGGCACTGTGCTTGAGACTAGAAAGGAATTTCAGAGATGAACTTGTCTGGTATTTTCTCTAAGTTAAAATTGACTGAGTCCCCCTCCTTCCTTTTCCGGGTTTTCAGTCTTCTCAGGCTGCACCAAGCTTTTCATTTCATTAGGCTTGCTCCCTAACTCCTTCTAGTGAAACAAACAAACAAAAAACCCCCAAACTGGGGGCTAGATGTAGTGCAACTCAGTATCAGGCAAGCAATCACATTGTGCAATTCACCTTGAACATGGAGTTAACAGGTCGGCGGCTCAACTCGGTCTTCTATCTACCCTGCTGGGTGCCCCTCGTACTCTGCTGTCCTCCTAACCTATATGCTCTGAGAGCAGCAAGTCCCATCATTTTCAGTGCAGCCGGATAGAACTCTGGCCAGGGCACAGGGGCAGAGGTGGCGTGGGAAGGTATCAAGACGATCATTTGTAAGTGAGGGACAGGTTCTGCCCTGATTTATCTGTTGTTTCCTCATTTTTTTTCTTGCAAATATATACAGTTGACACTTGAACAACTTAGGGGTTAGGGGAGCTGACGCCCTGCACAGTCAAAACCCATGTGTAACTTTTGACTCCCCCCCGAGTGTTGCTAATAGCCTACTAGTGACCAGAAGCCTTACCAATCACATAGTCAATTAAGACACATTTGTATGTTACATGTATTATATACTGAACTTTTACTGTAAAGTAAGCTAGAGAGGAGGAAATGTTTTTTCAAATTGTTACAGATCTCCAAAAAACTTTCCAGTACATTTATTGGAAAAAAATCCATGAATAAGTGGACCTGCACTGTTCAGACCCATGCTGTTCAAGGTTCAAGAGTCAACTGTATGTGTGGGTATGTGTGTGTGTCTGTGTGTGTGACACGCACACACACATATATATTTATATACATACATATATATGTATATATAATGCAGATTATATATATATATTTATATATTTAAATGTATTTGCAAAACTGAGGGAGGGAGCTAGTCTGCAGTTCACATACAAGAATTGTGCCTGACCTTGATCTCATTGACTCAACATAGGATAATAGGACTAGCAGTTGAACCATATAACTCAAGATCAAGAAAAGCCAAATTGGTGACAAGTGCATAGCTCCAGTTCTGTGATGAAGTGCACTCCCATCCCCTTCCCAAAATAGCTCAGAGGAAAAAAGTCTTCTCCCAAAGGTGGTGAAAAGTTTGACATGGCCAAGAAATGAATTTATCATAACAAAGGTGCTGAAATTAAATGCTAGTCTCTGGGGTTTCTGATTTCAAAATAAGCAAGTCTCTGGTTATTGTCATATATCAACACCATGTCACAGAGAGAGGGAGAGAGATTGTTCTGCAAAACCTAATGCAGACAGGCATCAAGTTCCCTTTTAGCTAAACTTATTTAAAAACTCTCAAGAGAAGGAATCTGAATTGATCATGGAGCAATTGATTGGTGAAGACTAAGTGTGGCCCCATATTGATTTGTCTCACATAGCAACAGAGCTAATTGTGCAGAAGAATGAGAAATAAACCCTGAAGCCACCCCCTTCAGCAATATGTGACTGCAACCCCAATCGTGATTCTTTGACTTGCTTAACCTCTTCACTGCATGCATTTTTGTTTTTCTGGAGAGATTTTTGTTCTTAAGTGGGGGGAAGGTGATACATAGTGAATGGTCAGTGTGTTTCCAAATTTAACATACTTTTAAAAAGAAATTTACACCGAGTTTTAAATTGTAGAAAATAGATGAAGGCAAATGAATCCTCAGATCCATTAGATGACATCACTTTTTGTTTTCCCATTGGAAAAGATAGATTCTTGGAATTGTACAAAGATAATATTGAAGAGAGCAAACGAGAGCATTTGAGTCAACAGAAGGATTGAAAGTTTTTAATCAAAATTTTAATCAAACTTTCTCTGGTGGCTCACCAACAGAGACAATATTAGATGAATGTGAAATGTATTTTGGGAGCAATATCTGTATCATTTGCACTATGTCTGGGGGCGGGTGTATGGGATGGGGGGACCTTACCGGTCCTACAGTTCCCAAGGTGGTCTTCTGCACTGTCGCCCTACTGTTGACCTCAGACATAGAATATGGAGGTAGTGATGGAAGGATCCATAGTAAATGTCTGCTTTTCAGGTTTTTTTCTTCTGCCCAACTCTTAAATGCCAATATCTTTCAGGGTTCTCCTGCCCTAGACTGTCTTCCTTCTCCAGACCATACATTCTATAGGGAAAGCTCAATCTTTTTTGTGGCTTCCGTTACTATCTGCACATATGATCCAGTTGCCTACTGGTAATCTTTATGCAAATGTCCTTCAAACAGCATGCTTTCCCCTAAACCCTTCTTATATTTTTGACAGTGAATAATGACATCTGCAAATTATCCAAGCCAGAAACCTGGACGACATCCTGGACTCTTCTCTACCACCCGTACACAATCTATCATTAACTCTTATTGGTTCTATCTTCTGAGCACCCTCTCGAATGCGTTAATTTCTTTACTGCTACTGCCATTAGTCCAAAGCACCCTATGTCTCACCTGGACCCCCACTTTCCTCTCACTGCCTTACTGTCTAGTCTCCATACTGCACCCAGCATGGCAGTGCTAAACAAAACAAAGCACAACGTGATCATATCAGTCCCTCATAAAAAACATGTATTGCTATCCCACTGACTGTAGAATGAAGCCCAGCCTTGCCCCCATCACTGGGAGACTTCTTATTTCTGGAACACATTATCCTGGTTCTTTCAGGCCTCTGTGCTTTTGGACCCTCTGACCAATACCTGAAAGAGCTTAGTGGTAGTTAAGATAATAGGTTGTGGAATCAGATAGTTCTAGGCTCAAATCCTGGCTCTGCCTTCTTCTTGAAGTAGCTGTGCCAACTTACCTAACCTCTCTGAACCCCAATTTCCTTGTCTCTTAATTAGAGATAATAGAGGCACCTAATATGCAGGAATAAATGAAATTGTTTCTGTGAAGCACTTATTACCAGTGTCTGCTTTCTCTACTGAGTGAGCGTCCATCTAAGACCCAGGTGGAGCATCACCTCCCCCGTGAAGCTTTCCTCGACTCACGGCACAGTGGTCCGGTCCTGCTTACCTTTGCATTCCCACAGGCACTTTTGTTCATACTTAGGGTTGGCTGCTTGGGTTCCTGAACTCTGTTTATTCGTGCCTCTGTCCCCTCCCTAGCACCTGGTGCAGCCCCCAGGGTGGTGAACGTGTGGCAGGCATGCGCTGGATGATGAAGGAGTGAGGCAGGCCTTTGGGAGGCTAGACTTGCCCTGCAGACCTGCAGGTGTGATGTATCACAGGGCAGCCTCAGCTGTGAACAGGAGGGACCCTCTCAGGGCTGTAGTGCCCTTCAGTGTTTTTCTTTATGAAACAGAACTCTTTGCCAAGTTTGTGTTTATCTGTAACTGTGGCTTCCCCCCACCCCCCTCCTGTGAGGGGAGAGTTTTCAGTGATAATTCCACCTGAACGCCAGAGCTGTCAGCATTTGCCAGAGACTGCATCTGGGGAAGGCGAGGCAAAGCCGTAGTTAGCCCGGACTGTCTTTCCTTCCCTCTGTGGTCATTATCCGTGTTGAAGGAAGAAAGCAAAGGTGCCTTCTTGGGATGATTAGCCTATACATGCCCCTTGGCCTTTCTGGGACTCAGTTTCCTCATCTATTGAAGGAGGACTCAGTAGATGATCTCTGGGGGAAAAAGCTCTCTGGGGATAACCAACATTTTCCTGTTGGCTTGTAGAGATTGAACAGTGTTTTTATACATGTTATCTTCCTTTGTGAAATAATACCTCTGAGGTACATATTATCACCCCTATTTTTCCAATTAAACTGAGGCTGAAGTGGGTGGATGGAATGACTTGATCACTTCTACACCTCCTGTGAAGTCAAATTCCTGATGTCTCCATCCTGTTGTCATTAGGCCTTGCATGTAGTACCTCTGTACAGTGTGCACTAAGAGAGTGATGCGTCCATTATCACGCATGTGCTCAGAGCCACCACGCTGGGCAGCCAGATGGGTGAAGGGGAGAGCGCCCCTGACCAGTGGGTTGTCTGTGGGAGGAGGCAGGTCTGGGTCTCATTCTCTAGACAACCCCAGGGGCAATGAAAATAAAGACAAATAATGGAATAAAATTGAACACTGAGAGTCTCAGTTCAGCTCATAGAGGCAGAAACTATTTTTTACAAAATTAGGTTCCATCAATACAATGTTTCAGAAGACATTTTGGATTCATATATTTTATTATTACCCCATATTCTCAAAAGCAGATCACCCCAAACTTAACCAAAATCACCTTTGAAAAAGGAACCAGTTGTTATATATTCCACTAACTCATGTAATTTTTTGATCCAGAAATACTCTAAAGGATCATTTAGTCTAACACCCTTATTTTACATACGTGGAAACTGAGGTCTCACAGAAAGTTAGCAGAGTTGTGAAATGAGAACCTAGGTTCTCCCGATTACAAGTCCAAGTCTCTTTTTTTTATGGTACCTTGTATCATTTATTTATATCCAGATGCTAAAAGTGTGATAATCCTTCTGTGGAAGAGAAAGGTAAAAAGAAAGATGCATCTATGTTTCTGTTTAAAGCAAAAAAAAAAAAGGTACTAAAACCAAAATGCCTCTTAGATTGCAGCTATTAATCAGTTAAAATAATACAAAAACGTCACTACTAGCATCACGAGACCCTCCTCTTTCCTACCCCCACCACACCACACCGCACATACGTATACTCACTTGCCATGAAAAACTCAGATCTGCTAGTGATCGAAACCAGCCCTGAGTCTGGAATCGCCTTTTCTGGGAATATATATATACAAACTTTGGCAGGAGTTCAATCGGTGCAGCTCAAATACCCACACCCACTCCAAATCCTGGGCAATATCAGTCTCGTGTCAAATGTGGACATTTTCTGGGAACTTGGGGATGATGGTATGGCAAACTGTGGGCCTGAAGACTCACAGGCCAATCTAGGTGAATTTGGTTAAGCAAATGGGTGGAGTGGAATAAGAGTTAACATTTTATCATTCTTCATGAAAGTTGATTAAGGATCAGAAATGACATCATTAGGAAAATTGTTTTTTTTTTCATATCTTTCCAAAAGCTGAAATTCAGACTTAGACGAAGAGCTAGTTTGCTTTCTGTATTTTATGACTTTCATATACTTGTGGACATGGTCTTCCTGGTTTATGATTTTGAACGCTCCAAAAGGACTATTTCAAAAGGTAGGTAAAAGTGGTGATGTACGATGACTGTTACATAAGATGGTGATTACTATGGAAGCAGGGCCACAAATGCTAGCTCTGAGGCTGAGTGTACAGTCAAGGGACTTCTTAACCCAAGTGTAGGGATGCCTGAGGGGCCCACTGAACAGGGAAGACCCCACTTACTTACTGGGGGGAGAGCAGGAGTAGTTGGCTAGGGCTCCTATCCCTGTGCCGTGCTTGACTCTATGGTTAAGGGACTGAGTCATGTCAAAGCTAAGAGTGGAAAGTCTTCAGTTCTCTGGCTGAGTGGAGCTTGGCCAGTCAAGGACTGACATCTACTCTCAGCAAAAATGTGGTGGGGAATTTGACAGAGCAGAGAAGGATGAAGATGCAGAAATTCAAAACCATGAAAGATCATACAGTGAAATGAGAAAGGGAATTGTGATCGAAAATTGGAGTTGGGAATTGATGAATCTGAAGGTAATTCCATAGAATTAGTACTAGTGCAAAGTACAATTATTCTAGGAAATGTCTTACAGACTCAGTTACAGGGTTACAATCCTAAGTTACCCAGTAGAAGAAATCATAGTTTCCCCAAAAGAAAAATACCAATGGGTGAAGTTACACAATAGAAAGAGAGTGTAAATTTTCAGTGCAAAGAAAGAGCTCATTGAAAGGAATTAAAATGATAAAAGACACTGGTGGTGGCCAGAGGCAGGGGGTAGGGTGTGGGCCCAACAGGTGAAGCGGGTCAAAAGGGAGAAACTTCCAGTTATAAAATAAATAAGTCATGAGGATATAATGGACAGCATGGTGACTCTATATGTTAATAATACTGTATTGCGTATTTGAATGTTGCTAAGAGAGTAGATCTTAAAAGTTCTCACCAGAAGAAGAAAAGCTTTTTTGTAACTATGTGTAGTGACCAATGTTAAGTAGACTTACTGTGGTCATTTCACAATGCATTCAAATATTGAATCATTATATAGTACATCTGAAACTAATATGATATGTTAATTATCCCTCAATTAAAAAAACAAAAAATGACAAAAGAACCCAGAAAAGAATTAGGCTGTTGGGGAAAACCATCTCAAATACTGGACTTCAGAATTATGTGAGTATATCAGCCGCTGAAGTAGACGATAGGGCTACTATCACAGAGAAGAGGAAGCAAAGCCAGCTACAGTTCTACCTGGATTCAAGTGAAAGGCCTCAGTGCTCTGTGAGCTGTCCTCCAGGAACCATGGGGTAATACCAAGTCAGGGCTGGGGCAGCAGGAAGGAGTTTCACTTCTTTGCCACCCCCTCATGTCTTCACTCATGCAATCTGACATTCACAACCCTTCCGCTCTCAGACTGTTCTAGCAAAGGTCACCATTATTGGTTGACTCATTCAATCATTAAATAAATAATTAGGAAGGACCTACTCAGTGCTTGGAATTGAGCTGGGCACTTGAAATCCAGATAGGATTAGACAAATTCTAATCCGCCAAACCAGAACCAACCCTAAGTCCAACTCTCTCTCACTCACTATATCTCACCTTTCATGACATCCTGCCAGTGCTACCTTCTGACTATGTCTTGGGCTTGCTCTGCCCTCCATCCCCCCTAGCACTTAGGGCTAGCCTCAGCATCTCTCACTTGGATTGCTGCAATGTTCTTCATTGGTCTTTCATCACTCCTCTCCTCTTCATACCAATCACGTATCTCACTATTATCAATAACCTAACACCAGACTACTCTTGTAATTCATATCCTTTAAAACTTTGGTGGCTCCCCCATTTTCTTCAGAAGAAATTTCCAAGTTCTTAGCCTTCTGTTCAAGGCTTTTCCTAATTTGATCTCTCCCACCCAAATGTTCTAGCTTTACCTCACATCGCTTTCCCCAGCACACACCTCGCTCAGGTTACGCTGGCCACTTCCCCTTCTCTGAATGGCATTGTCCCCAGGTACTTTCATGCCTCTGTGTCTTTGCCCATGCTGGTGCCTCTGGTTATAATGCCCTTTAGACCACCCCACTTCCTGTTCACTCATCAAGGTCCTGATCAAATATCACTTTGTATAAATAATTGTTCTCTCCACTTTTTAAACTTTTCCTCCCAACTCTTTCTAAAAATCTCTAGCACATCATATTAGTTTATTTGTTGGCTTGAAGTCCCTCCCTCCTATGGAAAGAGCTAATTGATAGATTTGATTAATTTGTGCATCTCCAGGGTTCAAAATAGAGTTTGGGGTGGATGAATGCATGCGTGACTGGATGACTTGGCTGTTGAGTTTAGCCACCGTAACACTAGTTGACTAAGTAACTGCCTCTCAATCCTCTCTTATCTTGATGGGTGACCCAGGGCAGTTTGGGGTGTGTGCGCACATGCCTGTGCACTCCTGCACTGTTATTCTGTTGTTTGTTCTCTAAGTTATTAAGCCAGCACCTTTGCTTGCCACCTGCTTCTGGCTCTCATGGAGGTGGCCAGAAAGGCAGTGTGGTAGAGCTGATCTGGAGATTGCAGGGTATGAGCAGTACCCCATCACTGGGGCAAAGGCACTCTGAAGGGAAACTGATCCCCAGATATGCTGCTCCAAGAGCCGGGGGACCCAACTGTGGGCCTCACAGCCTCAAGTTTATGTCACTGTCATACTTTGGAAAGATGAGATTTTACCCCCTTGTCTCCTAGAATGTTGTCAGGAGGTTTTCTTTGTTCTGTTCCTTCCTCTCACAGACACCCCTTCCGGTTGCATCTGGTCATCTCAGCACATCTCTGAGCACAGGAAGTGTGATAGTTAATCACGATGTGCTTCCCCGTCTTTTGTCTAACCTCTTGGACCTTCCATAGAGTGGCTGCTGGTTACAGAAAATGGAAGCTGAGGTTTTACATAAAATTCATCTGTAGAATGCTGTTCTTCAAGTACAGCAGGACCTATTCAATTTCTGTATGGGTACTCAGACCTCAAGTTTAAATCTCAGGGGGCCTTCTTTGATTTCTCTTGGTTCACACTGGCTGCTAGTCATTCTTTACTTAAATATAAAACATTTTTAAAAAGAGAATTTTGGGAGTCATTTCTATCATTTAGTTACATTATATAATGAGCACTGATCACATGCCAGACACTGGTCAAGGTTCTGAGACTACAGCAGCAGAGAAGACAGATCACAGTACCTGCTCTTATGATGCTTATAGCCTGGGCTGTATATAATGCAGGGTGGCTATGAAGGTTGGGTGAGGAAGGCAAGGAAAAGATACACAAAAGCAAGTTGCCGGCCAAGTAACATAAAATAATTGCTATTTGTCAATATGTGTGATGAAAGCAGTGATCAAATTTAGATCTTCCAAGAACAACATATTTTGAGTCATACAAAAGTCACTTTCTGTAAATTCCTAGCAAACCATCTCTGAGCGGGTGGAAGAAGGAAGGACTGAAGAAAAGAATAGAAAAGCCAGTTGGAATTTTCATTGTTGTTTAACCAGTTTCAGATATGCCTTGAATATCCTTCCTAAGGTAGACATTGTTATTTGTAGAGCTCACAGGTGTGCCCTACCTTTCTGTCTCCATCGCCAGAACTGCGTGAAAGGCAACATAGCCACTGGACCTTCTCAAGGCTTCCCTGGTTATGGAGCCCCTGGTGCCCTGCCATCCTTTCCTGTCAATGTTCAATTTGGTGACTTGTTATTAGACAAGTCATGCCCTGTGTTTGAATACTTTGTTGCCCTCCCTTGAAGAATTATGATGAAGGACATAAGCGTGGGAGTGTGTTCGGCAAAGTGAGCATTGGTTGGGGAGTTGGGACACCCAGGGTCTAGTTCTGGTACAGCCATTAACTCACTCTGTAACCTAGGAGAGCCCATAGTGCATTTCTAGGCCTCCGGATCTCCACCTGGACAGGGAGGGTGATGCTGTAAAAGTAGGAATCATTAAAACCCGGCCAACTGAGACAAGGTCTATTCCAATAAGCTAATCAAATGCTTGGTCACAAAAGTATTCATAAAACCTGGCATATCACACCTGTGGACGAGCCCTTACAAATCATGCTGTGTGAAGTAGACCCTAGAAAGCAGCTGCACTATTTTCTAGGCTGAACCTAGTCTTGACTAGTAATTATGAAATGCTGAAATTCAAAGGGCTTTCTGCAACTGAAGAGACAGAATGCAACCAACGTTGTGCCCTGCGCCCGTAAGTAGTAAGAAGAACCAGCTTTTTTCTTCTGGGTGTCCCTCCTCCCGTTGAAGGTGATTTCTCAGAGTGCTGAGCCTGGGACCAGACCCAGGAACGTGAGGGCAGCGCGGGCTTTCACAGCCTGCTTGTGTGCCCGCTCACCTGTGCAGCAAAGGCGGCCTGTGCTTTTCTTCTTCCTGCTTCTCTGTAATAAATTGCCAGGCAGAAACTGAGCTGTTTAATAAATATTCCTTTTTATTACTGCCACTACCAGAGGCGCAGGGCTTGGTTTTATAATTTATGGTGGTGTTTGCTCTCACTCTCCGCTAAGGTTTTCAAATATAAAACTTTTGGCAGGCTCTCTTAGGTCTGATTTGAAAGCCAAGTCCTGTTTCTTCTATCTCTGTAGTGTCTCTCGTATTCGTCATCCTCTTTTCTCCAGTCCCAGTGCTTCTGCTCATGCTCAGGCCCTTCTTAGCTCACATCTAGATTATGGCAGGAGCCTCCTAACCACCCTTCTTGTGGGACTCTTTCTGAGGCATAACTCTGATCCTAGCACTCCTCTGCTCACGAACCTTCCATGACTCCCCATTTCCTACAGAATTAAGTCTAAATTCTTCTATTTTACATTGCCAACTATTTTCCTAAATTATCTCCCACTACTCAACTTTCTTAACGTTTTTAAAGTTGAGAAATATTTCAGGGGCACAGAAAAATAAAAAGAAATACATAGTAAATATGCATATCCCCACCACTTGGCTTTTTCAGATCCTAAGATTTTAACGTAGGTGCTTCAGCTCCTTTTTTAAGACATAAAATATTGAAGATCCAGTTGAGGCATTGGGAATCCCTCTTCCAATTGTCTCTCTCAAGAGTTAACCACTGTCTTATTTTTTGGAAGTAAATATGACATATAACATTGTGTACCACATGTTGATTTGATACATTTATATATTGTAATATGGTTGCCATTGTAGTGATACTTAACATCTGTATAATGTCACATAATTATGATTTCTTTTTTTGTGGTGCAATAATTAAGATCTATTTGGTTTTCTTTTTTAAGTTTTTTAATTTGAAGTATTGTTGATATACATTCTTCTTTGGTTGTAACTATACAACACATTGATTCAACAGCTACCCATATTATTAAATCCTCACCCGCACTAGTGCACCTACTATCTGTCATCATAAGAAGATGTTACAGAATCATTGACTATATTCTCCATGCTGTACTACCATCCCCATGAGCAAATTATATTGTGATTGAGATTAAAAAAAATTTATTTTGGTATCATTAATCTACAATTGCATATGCAATATTATGTTCACTAAACTCCCCCCTTCATCAGGTCCCCCCCACCAACCCCATTACAGTCACTGTCCATCAGCCTAGTGAGATGCTATAGAATCACTACTTGTCTATTCTGAGTTGTACAGCCCTCCCCGTGCACCCCCAACATTACATCTGCTAATCGTAATGCCCCCTTTTACCCCTTATCCCTCCCTTCCCACCCATCTTCCCCAGTCCCATTCCCTTTGGTAACTATTAATCCATTCTTGGGTTCTGTGAGTCTGCTGCTGTTTTGTTCCTTCAGTTTTTTTCTTTGTTCTTATACTCCACATATGAGTGAAATCATTTGATACTTGTCTTTTTCGGCTTGGCTTATTTCACTGAGCATAATACCCTCTAGCTCCATTAATGTTGGTGCAAATGGTAGATTTGTTTTCTTCTTATGGCTGAATAATATTCCATTGTGTATATGTACCACCTCTTCTTTATCCATTCATCTACTGATGGACACTTAGGTTGCTTCCATTTCTTGGCTATTGTAAATAGTGCTGCAATAAACATAGGGGTGCATCTGTCTTTTTGAAACTGGGCTGCTGCAGTCTTAGGGTAAATTCCTAGGAGTGGGATTCCTGGGTCAAATGGTATTTCTATTTTGAGTTTTTTGAGGAACCTCCATACGGCTTTCCACAATGGTTGAACTAATTTGCATTCCCATCAGCAGTGTAGGAGGGTTCCCTTTTCTCCACGTCCTTGCCAACATTTGTTGTTGTTTGTCTTTTGAATGTTGGCCATCCTCACTGGTGTGAGATGATATCTCATTGTGGTTTTAATCTGCATTTCTCTGATGATTAGTGATGTAGAGCATCTTTTCATGTGCCACTTGGCCATCTGAATTTCTTCTTTGGAGAAGTGTCTATTCATGTCCTCTGCCCATTTCTTAATTGGATTATTTGCTTTTTGTTTGTTGAGGTGCACGAGTTCTTTATATATTTTGGATGTCAACCCCTTATCGGATACGTCATTTATGAATATATTCTCCCATACTGTAGGATGTCTTTTTGTTCTACTGATGGTGTCCTTTGCTGTACAGAAGCTTTTCAGCTTGATATAGTCCCACTTGTTCATTTTGCTTTTGTTTCCCTTGCCCGGGGAGATATGTTCATGAAGAAGTCGTTTATGTTTATGTCCAAAAGATTTTTGCCTATGTGTTTTTCTGAGTTTATGGTTTCATGACTTACATTCAGGTCTTTGATCCACCTTGAGTTTACCTTTGTGTATGGGGCTAGACAGTAGTCCAGTTTCATTCTCTTACATGCAGCTGTCCAGTTTTTCCAACACCAGCTGCTGAAGAGGCCGTCATCTCCCCATTGTATATCCAAGGCTCCTTCATCAAATATTAATTGACTGTATATGTTTGGGTTAATATTTGGATTTTCTATTCTGTTTCCATTGGTCTGTGGGTCTATTTTTGTGCCAATACCAAATTGTGTTGATTACTGTGGCTTTGTAGTAGAGCTTGAAGTCAGGGAGCATAATCCCCCCTGCTTTATTCTTCCTTCTCAGGATTCCTTTGACTATTCGGTGTCTTTTGTGGTTCTATATGAATTTTAGAATTATTTGTTCTAGTTCATTGAAGAAAGCTGTTGGTATTTTGATAGGGATTGCGTTGAATCTGTAGATTGCTTTAGGTAGTATAGCCTTTTGACAATATTTATTCTTCCTAGCCAAGAGCATGGGATGCATTTCCATTTGTTAGTGTCCTCTTTAATTTCTGTTAGGAGTGTCTTGTAGTTTTCAGAGTACAGGTCTTTCACTTCCTTGGTTAGGTTTATTCCTAGGTATTTTATTCTTTTTGATGCAATTATGAATGGAATTGTTTTTCTGATTTCTCTTTCTGTTAGTTCATCGTTAGTGTATAGGAAAGCAACATATTTCTGTGTGTTAATTTTGTATCCTGCAACTTTGCTGAATTCAGATATTAGTTCTAGTAGTTTTGGAGTGGAATCTTTAGGGTTTTTTATGTACAGTATCATGTCATCTGCAAATAGTGACAATTTGACTTCTTCTTTACCAATCTGGATGCCTTGTATATCTTTGTTTTGTCTGATTGCCGTGGCTAGGAGCTCCAGTAATATGTTGAAAAGCAGTGGAGAGAGTGGGCACCCCTGTCTTGTTCCCGATCTTAGATGAAAAGGTTTCAGCTTCTCGCTGTTAAGTATAATGTTAGCTGTGGGTTTGTCATATATAGCCTTTATGATGTTGAGGTACTTGCCGTCAATACCCATTTTGTTGAGAGTTTTAATCATGAATGGATGCTGAATTTTATCAAATGCTTTTTCAGCATCTATGGAGATGATCATGTGATTTTTGTTCTTCTTTTTATTGATGTGATGGATGATGTTGATGGATTTTCGAATGTTGTACCATCCTTGCATCCCTGGGATGAATCCCACTTGATCATGGCGTATGATCCTCTTGATGTACTTTTGAATTCGGTTTGCTGATATTTTGTTGAATATTTTTGCATCAATGTTCATCAGGGATATTGGTCTGTAATTTTCTTTTTTGGTGAGGTCTTTGCCTGGTTTTGGTATTAGAGTGATGCTGGCTTCATAGAAAGAGTTTGGAAGTATTCCCTCCTCTTCTATTTTTTGGAAAACTTTAAGGAGAATGGGTGTTATTTCTTCTCTATATGTCTGGTAGAACTCAGAGGTGAATCCATCTGGTCCAGGGGATTTGTTCTTGGGTAGTTTTTCGATTACTGATTCAATTTCGTTGCTGGGATTGGTCTGTTTAGTTTTTCTGTTTCTTGCTTGGTCAGTCTTGGAAGGTTGTATTTTTCTAAGAAGTTGTCCATTTCTTCTATGTTTTGCAGCTTGTTAGCATATAGATTCTCATAATATTCTCTTATAATTCTTTGTATTTCGGTGGGGTCCGTCATTATTTTTCCTTTCTCATTTCTGATTCTGTTTACGTGTGTAGATTCTCTTTTTCTCTTAATGAGTCTGGCTAGGGGTTTATCTATTTTGTTTATTTTTTCAAAGAAGCTCTTGGTTTCATTGATTTTTTTCTATTGTTTTATTCTTCTCAATTTTATTTATTTCTTCTCTGATCTTTATTATGTCCTTCCTTCTGGTGAATTTGGGCCTCATTTGTTCTTCTTTTTCTAATTTCAGTAATTGTGTCTTTAGACTATTCATTTGGGAATGTTCTTCCTTCTTTAAATGGGCCTGGATTGCAATGTATTTTCCTCTTAAGACTGCCTTCGCTGCGTCCCACAGAAGTTGTGGCTTTGTGTTGTTGTTGTCATTAGTCTCCATATAGTCTTTGATTTCTGTTTTGATTTGGTCATTAACCCATTGATTAATTAGGAGAATGTTGTTAATTCTCCATGTATTTGTGAGCCTTTTTGTTTTCTTTCCAAAATTTATTTCTAGTTTTATACCTTTGTGATCTGGGAAGTTGGTTGGTAGAATTTCAATATTTTTGACTTTAATGAGGTTCTTTTTGTGGCCTAGTATGTGGTCTATTCTGGAAAGTGTTCCATGTGCACTTGAGGATAATGTGTATCCTGCTGCTTTTGGGTGCAGAGTTCTGTAGATGTCTGTCAGGTCCATCTGTTCTAGTGTGTTGTTCGGTGCCTCTATGTCTTTACTTATTCTCTGTCTGGTTGATCTGTCCTTTGGAGTGAGTGGTGTGTTGAAGTCTCCTAAAATGAATGCATTGCTTTCTATTTCCTCCTTCAATTCTGTTAGTATTTGTTTCACATATGCTGGTGCTCCTGTGTTGGGTACATATATATTTATAATGGTTATATCTTCTTGTTGGACTGACCCCTTTATCATTATGTAATGTCCTTCTTTATCTCTTGTTCCTTTCTTTGTTTTGAAGTCTATTTTGTCTGAAACAAGTCCTGTAACTCCTGATTTTTTCTATTAGTTGCATGAAATATCTTTTTCCATCCCTTCACTTTTAGTCTGTGTATATCTTTGGGTTTGAGGTGTCTCTTGTAAGCAGCATATAGATGGGTCTTGCTTTTTTATCCATTATATTACTCTGTGTCTTTTTATTGGTGCATTCAGTCCATTTACATTTAGGGTGATTATCGATAGATATGTACTTATTGCCATTGCTGGCTTTAGATTCATGGTTACCAAAGGTTCAGGGGTTGCTTCTTTACTATCTGACAATCTAACTTAACTTTCTTGTTAAGTTATTGTAAACACAGTCTGATGTTTCTTTATTTCTCTCCCTTCTTATTCTTCCTCCTCCATTCTTTATATACTAGGTGTTTTATTCTTTGCCTTTAGTTAGTATTTGGATGGTCTGCTTTCTTTGCTATGATTTTATTTTCTCTGGTCACATATTTTTAGCCTTAGGAGTGCTTCCCTCTGGAGCAGTCTGTTTAAGATATTCTGTAGAGGTGGTTTATGGGAGGCAAACTCTTTCAGCTTTCGCTTGTCTGGAAATTGTTTGATCTCTCCATCATATTTAAATGATAATCATGCTGGATACAATATTCTTGGTTCTAGGCCCTTCTGTTTCATTACGTTAAATATATCATGCCATTCTCTTCTTGCCTGTAAGGTTTCTGTTGAGAAGTCTGATGATAGTCTTATGGGTTTTCCTTTGTAGGTGATCTTTTCTCTCTCTCTAGCTGCCTTTAATACTCTGTCTTTATCTTTGATCTTTGCCATTTTAATTGTTATGTGTCTTGGTGTGGTGTTCCTTGGGTCCCTTGTGTTGGGAAATCTGTGGGCTTCCGTGGACTGTGAGAGTATTTCCTTCCCCAGCATGGGGAAGTTTTCAGCAATTATTTCTTCAAAGACACTTTCTATCCCTTTTTCTCTCTCTTCTTCCTCTGGTACTCCTAGAATGCGAATATTGTTCCATTTGGATTGGTCACACAGTTCTTTAATATTCTTTCATTCCTAGAGATCCTTTTATGTCTCTCTCTCTCAGCTGTTCTGTATTCCTGTTCTCTGTTTTCTATTCCATTAACAGTCTCTTGCATCTCATCCATTCTGCTGCTAAGCCCGTCAATCGCTTGTCTCATTTCTGCATTGTCTTTCCTCACTTCACTCACTTCCTCCCTCAGCTCTTGCATATTTCTCTGTAGATCCATCAATATGGTTATGACTTTTATTCTGAATTCTTTTTCAGCAAGATTGTGCATTTCCATCCCTTCAGAGTCCCTCTCTGGTGTCTGGGTCTGGATAAGCTTTGTTTGTACTATATTCCTCTGTCTTTTCATGGTGATAGAAGTGGTCACTGGTAGGTGCCACGTATGTCAGCTGGGCTCTTTAAGACTTAAAAAAAAAAGAAAAAGAGAAAGAAAGAAAAGAAAGAATGAGAAGAAAGAAAAGAAAAGAAAAGAGAAAAAAAACCCAAACAAAAAGATGTCCGCCGGGAGTGGATTCTGTGAGGATGCTGTAGGTGGCGCCATTGCTCCAGTATTCCGCAGCCATGGCTGCGCCACTCCACAGGGCCCTTTGTAGCTCTGCTGGGGTGGGAACGAATGGGAGGATGTTGATCTCTATGGGAAATCTCAGTAGGGTTACTTTTTCCCAGTCACCAGCCAAGGGGTCCGACATTCCCCAGGACTCCCAGCCTGCTGGGCCAAGTGTGCTGGAACGATCCTGTTCCTCCGTTGGGCCCCTATCTCTTTAAGACCGCTAAAAAAAAGCACGCACTTTTCTTTTGTCCTGGGAGCCAGCTGCAAGGACTTGGGTGCATTCCCAAGCTCAGATCCTGCACCCTCTGTCTCTCCAACCTCCGATACACTGCGCGATGGGTGTCAGTGCTCCTGGTGCATATCACCAGGGCTGGTTATTTCATGGGCCTGTACTTCCACGCCCTCTCAGTTCTGAATCCTCTCCTCCCACTGGTGCGCTGGGGTGGGGGAGTGCTCAGGTCCCACCGGGACGCGGCTCCGTATCTTACCTGACTCATGGGGTGCTGAGTCCTCTCAGGTGTAGATGCAGGCTGAGTGCTGTCCTGTATCTTCTGGTCTCTCTTTTAGGAATAGTTGTATTTGTTGTATTTTCATAAATATATATGGTTTTGGGAGGAGATTTCCACCGCCCTGCTCATGCCACTATCTTTCTGGAGCTCTCTGAGAATTTTTGTGCCCTTTTATCTTCCTTACCCTCCCCACCCACCCACCCCAACCCTCCCCATGGTAACCACCATGTGATTTGAAAAGATACATGCATCCCTATGTTTATTGCAGCACTATTTACAATAGCCAAGTTATGGAAGCAACCTAAGTGTCCATCAGTAGATGAATGGATAAAGAAGAGGTGGTACATATACACAATGGAATACTATTCAGCCATAAGAAGAAAACAAATCCTGCCATTTGCAACAACATGGATGGAGCTGGAGGATATTATGCTCAGTGAAATAAGCCAGGCAAAGAAAGACAAATACCATATGATTTCACTTACTTGTGTGATATAAAAGATCTATTTGGTTTTCATCATTCCCGTCTATGTTTTTCAAGTTTGACTGTAAGATTGCATGTACATAAACTATGTAATATTTTGTTGTATGCTTCAAAATGTGCTTTCTCTATGTTATGTTCCTGTGATTTTCCATGTTGACACATGTAGCATACAGTTTACTCATTTGTACTGCTCTCTAGTATTCTGTTTTATGTGCCTCAATGTATCCATCTCTTCCCCCATTTCTTGTTTCCAACTTTTTGTTGTTGCTGAAAAGGTTGCAATGAAAATTCATGTCTAAGTCTCCTTGTGTATGGTAAAGTGTTCTAGGCTATTTCTTTCGTAGATCTGGTATTGCTATGTGTTCATTTTCAGCTTTCTCAGATATTGCCACACTGTTCTCGCCAGTTGTATCGTTTTATGGTCTTTTTGGCAGCCGTTTATGAGAGTTCCTGTCCCTCCACTTCCTTGAGCTACTTAGTATTATCAGACTTGAATTTGTGTTGATTATACAAGTGTGAAATGGTATTTTATTGTCATTTAATTTTGCATTTCTCTGATAACTGGCGAGGTTGAACATATTTTTGTAAGTTTAGTAGCCATTGGTTTCTGCTATTGGTAATTGCCTGTTAATATTCACTGCTCTTTTTTATAGTTGTTTGATATTACGCATTCTTGATTAATTCTGGATATGACTATTGACAAGTTATATGCATTATACATATCTTCTTCTGGCTTGTGGCCTTTCTTTTCATTCTGTTCATGGTGTCTTTTGTTGAGTAGATATTTTACATTTTAATATGGTAAAAATTATTAGTCTTTTCCCTTATGGTTTGTGTTTTTGTGACTTAACAATTCCTTTTTGAATTTGAGCCCATATGATATTCCCTTATATTTTCTTCTAAAAGTTTAAAATTTACTTTCATTGTTAGGACTCTAGACCACTTGGGGTTTATTTTTGTACTCGGTTTGAGGTTGGGAAACATACTTTCATATTTATGTTTATTGTTATGTGGATAACCAGTTTTCCCAGTATCATTTATTGACTAGTTCTTTTCCTCACTGATTTATAGTGCTATCTCTGTTGTATATCAAATTTCCATACATGTGTGAATCTGTCTGAGCTTATTATACTGCCCCATTGATCTGTCTGCCTCTGTTTAATATCACCTTGTCATGTAACTGTGTAATATCTCTTGATATCTAATAAGGAAGATCTTCCAGCTTGTTTTTCTCCATCAACATTTTGCTATTAATTTTTGGCCCTTTGGTTTTTTGTATGAATTAAAAAAATTAGTGCCTCCAGTGTCATAAAAACCAGTTGAGATTTTGACTGAAAGTGCATTGACTATATAGTAAGCTAGAGAACCAACATCTTTATGATATTGAGATTTTGTATCCATGAATATAGTGTATCTTCCCATTATCTTTTATAGTTTTTAAAACAGTATTGTAGAATTGTCTATAAATATCTTGCATACACTCTCACAGATTTATATGTAAGCAACTTGTAATTTTTGTTGCTATTGTAAATAGTAAAGTATATTTTCTAATTGTGTGTTCACTTTTCATCATTTGCTTTCTAACCCATTGTAATCAGGTTCTGACCTTATTGTTCTGCTAACATTACTCTCACTTATAACTCCCAAATAAAAATGTCAAATGGACACATTTCAGGCTTTTTGTGGCATTTAATATTCTTGACCACTTCCTTTATTCTTGAAAAAACTTTTCCCTTCTTTGTCTCCATAAAACCATGATCCTGGTGTTCCTCCAATTTTTATCAGCATGCTTTTTAAGTCCTTATACTTCTTTCTGGATATTTCTCTCCCAGGGTTCTGTTGACTCTATTTTCCCTGATTATGAAAGATCTGATAATCTCCCATGGCATCAATGATTCTATCTACGTAAAATTCCATTGCAAACTTTTATTCTGAGAGCCAGACCCATAGAGCCTATCACCTACTGGAATCTCTGCTTGGATGTACCATAAACTTCCTAGACTCAACATATTCAAAACGGAACCCAACATTTTCCTGTCTCAATATGCCTTTCTTCTATGTCCCCAATATCAGTGAATAATTCTACCAGCTACTCATGTAAAACTTGGGAGTCATCTTTGACTTCTTCATGCCTCTCACTTTAGCACCTGCTCTATAGCTCTGATTATAATACAAGAGAGTGAACACTCTAAAATGCAGTATGATAATATCACTTTCCTGATTAAAATTCTTCAAAGTTCCCTATAATCTGACTTTCAAGGGCCTTTCATGTTCTAGTTCTGCTTAGGTTAACATGGTCTTCCCCACCTAGGCCCTTGCCTATCTTTCCAGCCTCATCTCAGGTCATATCTTATTCTTTGCTATTTCCCATTATGGTTAATTGACACCCCATCTCAGTTTCTTGGTCAGAGACCCAGGATTGATCCTTGGGTCCTACCTTTTTATTCATCCAATTCGTCATGAGGTCCAATGCATTATTGATCCTAAATCTCTTTTACATTTACCCCTTTCTTTCTGTCTGTACTACCAATACCTTAATGCACCATGCATCCCTCTCCCCTTTGTGCTCCTGACTGCGTGCACACAGCTGACCTCTTGTCACCCCTACCTAAAAGCATCAGGCCATTTCATGTCTCCATGTTTTTGCACCTACTTTGCCTTTTCCCCTTCTATAAATGATCTTTCTTCTTTCTCAACTTAGCTGCCTGGCAAATACTTCTTAAGTCTTCAAGTTTCAGCTCAAGCATCCTGTCCTCTAGGAAGGCAGTCCTGAGTCCCTCATGTAGAGCTGATCTCTTTCTTTCTGCACTTGCTTTCTATTTAGACTGGGAACAACTTGAGGGCAAGGATTATGTCCTCTTCATCTCTATCTGGAATATGTATCTATCTGTGGTATGTATTTCTGGAATTATACCCAGGGCTTGGTACATAGTAGATTCTAAAGGTTGTGGTGTCTATAAGTAGACAAGAGTATATTTTAAATGTCTAAACAACACCTTGCTCTTGCACCGACTGACTTTTTTGGTTCATCAATTCATCCATCCATCTATCCTTCATCAGATATTTGAAGTGAGTCCTGGAAGGAAGAAACCTATTTTCCCAGTCACTGGAGGTTCCCCTCAGAGTGGGCTGAAAGTCATGAAGGTGGGATGTCAAAACAGTGTAATCTGCTCAGGAATCCGGAGTTCATCTCCCTGTAGAGCAGGGCCAGTTGTTCACATACAGGTGTCTGTCCTCAGATCCAAGTACTAGCCTCTAACCAAACACCCTCATGTCAAAAAGTCATGCATGGTTGGAGGAAATTTTGGCTGAACTAGAAGGTGGTCAGTGAGGTGTTATAGAAAAGGCATCCAGTCAGGAGTCAGAGAAACCAGACTAGCCCCTTCTCTACCAGCCATCAGCCTTGCTACATCTCTGAACTTCAGCTTCCCCAGCCACAATTTAGGGAAAAAAGTAGGGCCTACACAGCCAATTTCACAGGACATCCTAAAAGAATAGTGGGAGGAGATAGGAGCTTGCCTTGTGTTTTAGTTATCTGGGAACTGATTTTATCCTCCCAATCAGAATGCAAGCTCCTTCATTTCAGAGACGGTTATTTTCATTCATTCATCCCACCAATCAACAAATATTTACCAAGTGCCTACTATGTGCCACTGAGTGTTGGGGATATAGCAGTGACCATGACAGACAAACTCCCAACCTTCGGGGGTTTTGCTGTTTGAAAAGGCAGATGGTAGAGGCCCCTGTGGAGCCGATTACAGTTGTGAAGAGTCAGAATGGCCTGATGCCCTTGCAACCCAGCTCCTGGCCTCTCGGAGCCCAGCCCGACCCGAGCACCTGGGCGGCCCCACCGCGCAGCACTCGATATGGACTTAGCGTGAACGTGCATGAGGTTCCACGAGCTGTGGTCCTGAGCGACAAGCCCAACTGTGGAAAATGAAGCTTTCCCATTCAGTAGGCTTTTATGGTTCCCTTTTGCGCCCTGAGTAGTCTAGATGAAGAAGCCATGGCTGCAGCCCCACAGAGGGTACATCCTTGTGGACTTGTCACAGATTCTTTTAGTGACACTCAAGGGAAATACGGAATGTTAGTAATTCTGGTTATTTTTGAGAGGAGAAACTAGAGAGATTTTTGGTCCTACATTTCTGGTTTTCAAATGTCCTATAATGAGCATTTGTTACTTTATGGAAAAAAATAAAGTTCATTAAAACTTAAAAAATAAAGTAGGAAACAAAGTGACCCATACATTTTGCAGCTATAGGCCCCAACAGAGCATTTTTCAAACCAATCTTAGAAACTTGATTTGTTGTTGCAGCCTGAGCCAGTGACATTCATAAATTCCCAGTTTCCAACCTCGGGTTTCTAGTTACCATGGAAAAGTATGAGGCCATTTGAAATGCACCTTTAAAACGGAATGGAAATATGGACTCCTGTGCACTACCTATGAAAAATAAAAATTCAGAAAAGTGGTATGAAAAACACCCAGGTATTAAATGTATGAGAAAAATATTTTGTTTCTTGTCTGCTAGCAAGAAAAGAATTAGAAGGAAGTCATTGTAATTACTTTAGAAGAGAAGATGACAAAGAATATGAGATGAAAAGAAATCATTGCATACATTTAGAGATGCATGCATTTAGAGATGCTGACCACACACGTGTCACATCTAGGGTAAATTCAAGAAGAGGGGCAGGGCCAGTTTCCATCCAGTGAGTGTCCATTGTCTGAGATGATGAAGAATGTGAACATACAGCATAGATGGCTTTGTGGAGAAGAAAACAAACTCTTCTCTTTGCTTAAAACATTTGTGCAATAGCCCTGCCTCACCAGCTCTTTCCTGCCATGTTCTTCCCCACAGACGCAGCAGAGTGGAGCGAGAGGGACCCGAGCCAGGAGTGGAGGACCAGGGCCCTGCTGTCCAATCCCAGTCCAGTCACTTAGGCTTTGGGTGACATTGTGACCTAACTCCTCTGAGCTCCCCTTTCCTCTTCTTTAAATGGCAAACTCATGCCTACCTGTATTTTAAGGACAGGAGAAAACACGTTAGGGTCCCTTTGGGCTGACTGACAGGCTGCTGGAGCAGCATGAGTGGACAGAGGCGTTAGAGCTCCCTGGCTCCAGGGAGAGGGGAAAGTAAGGTTCAGAAAGAGAGGCACTTGCGTAAACTCATCAGGGAAGTCAGAAGCTGACGCTGGTCTTGGACACCTGGCTGATGTGCCCAGGCCGGAGGCCCAGCACTGTGTAGCTGGCCTGGTTGGGGACCCAGGTACTGAAGGCCTTTGAGCAGCATTGAGAGTGTATAGACAGGGCTGGGCTGGGGTGTCAACTGGGCAGCTGCTGGCAAGAAATAAAGAGCCTCTGCCAACATCTGTCCTTCTCTGCCAGGGGAGGAAATTGAGAACTGGGCTAGGTTTATCTATTTCAGGTTCCCAAGTTTCAGTGGTCTTATGCAGCAAACGAGCAGCTAATTTTTTTAATTGAAGGAAAGAAAAAGGAGTTCGGGACATGGCCAAGTACATGTCTTTCTCCCTCCAGACACCTACATAGCCTTGAGTCCCCGTCCTTGACTGAGGGGAGAGGACATCTGTTCAACCACAGCATCTTGCGGCAGACCTGGGGCGAGGCAGCCCTCATACCTGGAGCCTCTGCCCCAGAAGGGGAATGTCACCATGTCATGCAGAGTCCCCCTCTGTAAGGCTCATAATTCCATTTGTTTCCTGGATACTATTGGATTTTGGTCCTGGTTATCATAAGTGCATATTTATTGGGTTATTTATTTATTTAGAAATAAAGGAATAAGATAGGTATGGAACAATTAAGATAATCAATTGCGTTTGACATTTCAATACGCACAACTTCCTGAATTTGTATTCCCGACTTCGAAGCTCCCTGTGCCCCAGGGCTCTGCTCCCAGAAGGATTTCCTTGAAGGCCCTCACCACCTGCCCGCGCCTGCTCCCAGCTCTGCCGGCCTGGCACTCAGGCTTCTTGGCAGCAGCATCCCCTTGAATGCCACACTGAATTTACAAGTAGAGAATAAGGGCCATAACTCTGAGCTCAGCCTGCGCACTTAGCCGCCTCTCTGCCCTCTTGTGCATGCCTGGGAAGGTAAGGGTTTAGGTGCCAGTGTTCTCGGGACCAAGCAAGGCAAAGGTGGTGGGCCTCTGCTTTCAGCATTCGGGTTGCATCCATTCACAGACTCCCGTTTGGGGCAGCAGTTACTTCCTCAACTGTTCTTGGCGTCCCCAGTCCAGAGATCCTCTGTGTAACCTTCTCCAGAGCATAACTTCACCACACCCCACTTCCAGAGGTGCCCAGGGTGCCTGCTCTCGAGCCTACTGACGATTCTGGGGTGTAGGTTAGTTTGGTTCTGAGCTTTCCCCATTGCCAATCTGGATTCAGCCTCCATGGACCTGCTAGGTCAGCCACCCCTGGTTTTATCTTTCAGCTTCTAAAATGTTGCTACCCTTGTTTCCCTTTCCATTCTTCCTGCCACTGGAAGTTTGTGTGTTTAAAGGTAATCCTCTACTATGCTTGTCAAGGAGTGAGACGTGATGTGCATGGCCATTCCACCATCTTTACCCAAACCTTGAGCTGAGTTAAAAATGACTAATAGAAGCAAGCCAGAAGAAGCCAGGAAGAAAGCATTTCAGAGAGGACCAGTCATACAATGGGGCATGTGCAGGGAACCTGGGCCGGGGCAGGCCCAGGCTCCTGCCAGTCCCCTGTGGCTGCCTCAGGGTTGGTTGCGAGGGGCTGAGAAGCTGGGATGATGTCTGGTGGGGCCAGGCTGCACTGAGCTCAGCAGTACACAGTCCCACGGCTGCCTCAGGGGCCAGGAACCACCAGTCAGTCACTGCTGCGGCGGGAGCTCCAGGCAGAAGAGCTGGACCATCAATCAGTTCTAGAGCAGGGCCTTCTGCTGGCTTTGGGGGGTGCTAGTGGAATTACTCAAGCAATGGCCTGACTTCCTCACTGACTTGAAACTTGGCACTTCCTAATAATGTCTCGACGGAGGATGGCTTTGATGAACAGAGAGCTATGAAATAATCGAAATGGTTAAAAAGCACCAAGAAGGATCCACATGTTGTGCCTTGTCTCCACTGCTCCTGCCACTGTTTGCCATAAAGAAAATACAAAATGCAACTACTGGGTGACAGCAGCCGTGGCTTGAGAAGGCCATTTCAGTTCCTTTTTAACTCCTGAGTCTTCTGGCTTTAACTAGCATAATCTAACTTAATCTAATGCAGAATTTCAGATGTGACCAACATAGAGTTTAACCAGCCAGTGGCAGAAATCAGTAGGAAAAAGAGTCTGCTTCAGAGGACTGGCTTGACTGCAGGGTTGGGACTAAGGCAGAATTAAAGGCGGATGTCAGGATAAATTATATATATTTTAATTGAAACCAGCAAACTCCTCCTGGGAATGTCAGTGAAGTCTCACTGGACACAGGGCCAGGATTAGGCTGCGACAAGTGAGGCATGGCTGGTTCCTGTGTTTTTTTTTTTGTTTTTTTTTTTTACAATTTATTTTGGTATCATTAACCTACAATTACATGTGCAATATTATGGTTCTTAAACTACCCCCTTCATCAGGTCCCCCCCACCAACCCCATTACAGTCACTGTCCATCAGCCTAGTGAGATGAGAATCACTACTTGTCTTTTCTGAGTTGTACAGCCCTCCCCGTGCCCCCCCACCTTACATATGCTAATCGTAATGCCCCTTTTACCCTCTTATTCCTCCCTTCCCACCCTTCTTCCCCAGTCCCTTTCTCTTTGGTAACTATTAGTTCGTTCTTGGGTTCTGTGAGGCTGCTGCTGTTTTGTTCCTTCAGTTTTTTTTTTCTTTGTTTTTATACTCCACCTATGAGTGAACTCATTTGACACTTGTCCTTTTCGGCTTGGCTTATTTCACCGAGCATAATACCTTCTAACTCCATCCATGTTGTTGCAAATGGTAGGATTTGTTTTCTTCTTATGGCTGAATAATATTCCATTGTGTATATGTACCACCTCTTCTTTATCCATTCATCTACTGATGGACACTTAGGTTGCTTCCATTTCTTGGCTATTGTAAATAGTGCTGCAATAAACACAGGGGTGCATCTGCCTTTTTGAAACTGGGCTGCTGCATTCTTAGAGTAAATTCCTATGAGTGCAATTCCTGGGTCAAATGGTATTTCTATTTTTAGTTTTTTGAGGAATCTCGATACTGCTTTCCACAATGGTTGAACTAATTTGCATTCCCACCAGCAGTGTAGGAGGGTTCCCTTTTCTCCACATCCTTGCCAACATTTGTTGTTCTTTGTGTTTTGGATGTTGGCCATCCTCACTGGTGTGAGGTGATATCTCATTGTGGTTTTAATCTGCATTTCTCTGATGATTAGCGATGTGGAGCATCTTTTCATGTGCCTGTTGGCCATCTGAATTTCTTCTTTAGAGAAGTGTCTATTCATGTCCTCTGACCATTTATTAATTGGATTACTTGCTTTTTGTTTGTTAAGGTGCATGAGTTCTTTATATATTTTGGATGTCAACCCCTTATCAGATACATCGTTTATGAATATATTTTCCCATATTGTAGGATGTCTTTTTGTTGTACTGATGGTGTCCTTTGCTGTACAGAAGATTTTGAACTTGATATAGTCCCATTTGTTCATTTTTGCTTTTGTTTCCCTTGCCTGGGGGGATATGTTCATGAAGAAGTCACTCATGTTTATGTCCAATAGATTTTTGCCTATGTTTTTTTTAAGAGTTTTATGGTTTCATGACTTACATTCAGGTCTTTGATCCACCTTGAGTTTACCTTTGTGTATGGGGTAAGACAGTAGTCCAGTTTCATTCTCTTACATGTAGCTGTACAGTTTTTCCAACACGAGCTGCTGAAGAGGCTGTCATCTCCTCATTGTATATCCAAGGCTCCTTTATCAAATATTAATTGACTGTAGATGTTTGGGTTAATGTTTGGATTTTCTATTCTGTTCCACTTGTCTGTGGGTCTTTTTTTGTGCCAGTACCAAATTGTCTTGATTACTGTGGCTTTGTAGTAGAGCTTGAAGTCAGGGAGCGTAATTCCCAATGTTTGATTCCTCCTTCTCAGGACTGCTTTGGCTATTTGGGGTCTTTTCTGGTTCCATATGAATTTTAGAATTATTTGATCCAGTTCATTGAAGAAAGCTGTTGGTAGTTTGATAGGGATTGCATTGAACCTATAGATTGCTTTAGGTAGTATAGCCATTTTGACAATATTTATTCTTCCTAGCCAAGAGCATGGGATGCATTTCCATTTATTAGTGTCTTCTTTAATTTCTCCGAGGAGTGTCTTGTAGTTTTCAGAGTACAGGTCTTTCACTTCCTTCGTTAGGTTTATTCCTAGGTATTTTACTCTTTTTGATGCAATTGTGAATGGAATTGTTTTTCTGATTTCTCTTTCTGTTAGTTCATCGTTAGTGTATAGGAAAGCAACAGATTTCTGTGTGTTAATTTTGTATCCTGCAACTTTGCTGAATTCAGATATTAGTTCTAGTAGTTTTGGAGTGGAGTCTTTAGGGTTTTTTATGTACAATATCATGTCATCTGCAAATAGTGACAATTTGACTTCTTCTTTACTAATCTGGATGCCTTGTATGTCTTTATTTTGTCTGATTGCTGTGGCTAGGAACTCCAGTACTATGTTGAATAACAGTGGAGAGAGTGGGCATCCCTGTCTTGTTCCCGATCTTAGATGAAAAGCTTTCAGCTTCTCGCTATTAAGTATGATGTTAGCTGTGGGTTTGTCATATATAGCCTTTATGATGTTGAGGTACTTGACTTCTATACCCATTTTGTTGAGTTTTAATCATGAATGGATGCTGAATTTTATCAAATGCTTTTTCAGTATCTATGGAGATGATCATGTGATTTTTGTTCTTTTTATTGATGTGATGGATGATGTTGATGGATTTTCGAATGTTGTACCATCCTTGCATCCCTGGGATGAATCCCACTTGATCGTGGTGTATGATCCTCTTGATGTATTTTTGAATTCGGTTTGCTAATATTTTGTTGAGTATTTTTTGCATCTATGTTCATCAGGGATATTGGTCTGTAATTTTCTTTTTTAGTGAGATCTTTGCCCGGTTTTGGTATTAGAGTGATGCTGGCTTCATAGAAAGAGTTTGGAAGTATTCCCTCCTCTTCTATTTTTTGGAAAACTTTAAGGAGAATGGGTGTTATTTCTTCTCTATATGTTTTGTATAATTCAGAGTTGAATCCATCAGGTCCAGGGGTTTTGTTCTTGGGTAGTATTTTGATTATTGATTCAATTTCGTTGCTGGTGATTGGTCTGTTTAGTTTTTCTGTTTCTTCCTTGGTCGGTCTTGGAAGGCTGTATTTTTGTAAGAAGTTGTCCATTTCTTCTATATTTTCCAGCTTGTTAGCATATAGATGCTCATAATATTCTCTTATAATTCTTTGTATTTCTGTAAGGTCCGTCATTATTTTTCCTTTCTCATTTGTGTTTCTGTTTATGTGTGTAGATTCTCTCTTTCTCTTAATGAGTCTGGCTAGGGGTTTATCTATTTTGTTTATTTCTTCAAAGAACCAGCTTTTGGTTTCAATGATTTTTTCTATTGTTTTATTCTTCTCAGTTTTATTTATTTCTTCTCTGATCTTTATTATGTCTCTCCTTCTGGTGACTTTGGGCCTCATTTGTACTTCTTTTTCCAATTTCAATAATTGTGTCTTTAGACTGTTCATTTGGGAATGTTCTTCCTTCTTTAAATAGGCCTGGATTGCAATATACTTTCCTCTTAGAACTGCCTTCGCTGTGTCCCACAGAAGTTGTGACTTTGTGTTGTTGTTGTCATTAGTCTCCATATAGTCTTTGATTTCTGTTTTGATTTGGTCATTAACCCATTGATTCTTTAGGAGAATGTTGTTAAGTCTCCATGTATTTGTGAGCCTTTTTAATTTCTTTCTAAAATTTATTTCTAGTTTTATACCTTTGTGATCTGAGAAGTTGGTTGGTAGGATTTCAATATTTTTGAATTTACTGAGGTTCTTTTTGTGACCTAGTATGTGGTCTGTTCTGGAAAATGTTCCATGTTCACTTGAGGAGAATGTGTATCCTGCTGCTTTTGGGTGCAGAGTTCTGTAGATGTGTGTTTGGTCCATCTGTTGTAGTGTGTTGTTCAGTGCCTCTGTGTCTTTACTTATTCTCTGTCTGGTTGATCTATCCTTTGGAGTGAGTGGTGTGTTAAAGTCTCCTAAAATAATTGCATTGCTGTCTATTTCCTCCTTCAATGCTGTTAGTATTTGTTTCACATATGGTGGCGCTCCTGTGTTGGGTGCATATATATTTATAATGGTTATGTCTTCTTGTTGGACTGACCCCTTTATCATTATGTAATGTCCTTCTTTATCTCTTGCTACTTTCTTCGTTTTGAAGTCTATTTTATCTGATACAAGTACTGCAACACCTGCTTTTTTCTCTTTGTTGTTTGCATGAAATATCTTTTTCCATCCCTTCACTTTTAGTCTGTGTATATCTTTGGGTTTGAGGTGAGTCTCTTGTAAGCAGCATATAGATGGGTCTTGCTTTTTTATCCACTCTGTTACTCTGTGTCTTTTGATTGGTACATTCAGTCCATTTACATTTAGGGTGATTATTGATAGTTATGTACTTATTGCCATTGCTGGCTTTAGATTCATGGTTACCAAAGGTTCAAGGGTTGCTTCTTTACTATCTAACAATCTAAGTAAACTTTCTTGTTAAGTTATTGTGAACGCCGTCTGATGTTTCTTCATCTCTCCCTTCCTATTCTTCCTCCTCCTTTCTTTATACATTAGGTGTTTTATTCTTTGCCTTTAGTTAGTATTTGGATGGTCTGCTTTCTTTGATATGATTTTATTTTCTCTGATTACATCTTTTTAACCTTAGGGGTGCTTCCCTCTAGAGCAGTCTGTTTAAGATATCCTGTAGTGGTGGTTTATGAGAGGCAAACTCTCTCTACTTTCCTTTGTCTTGAAATTGTTTAATCCCTCCTTCATATTTAAATGATAATCGTGCTGGATACAATATTCTTGGTTTGAGGCCCTTCTGTTTCATTACGTTAAATATATCATGCCATTCTCTTCTGGCCTGTAAGGTTTCTGTTGAGAAGTCTGATGACAGTCTGATGGGTTTTCCTTTGTAGGTGATCTTTTTTCTCTCTCTAGCTGCCTTTAATACTCTGTCTTTATCTTTGATCTTTGCCATCTTGATTATTATGTGTCTTGGTGTTGTCTTTCTTGGGTCCCTTGTGTTGGGAGATCTGTGGGCTTCCATGGACTGTGAGACTATTTCCTTCCCCAGCGTGCGGAAGTTTTCAGCAATTATTTCTTCAAAGACACTTTCTATCCCTTTTTCTCTCTCTTCTTCCTCTGGTACTCCTATTATGCGAATATTGTTCCGTTTGGATTGGTCACATAGTTTTCTTAATATTCTTTCATTCCTCGAGATCCTTTTATCTCTCTCTGCCTCAGCTTCTTTGTATTCCTGTTCCCTGTCTTGCAATTCCTTGATCGTGTCTTGAACCTGATTCAATCTGCTGTTGAGCCCGTCTATGGCTTGTCTCATTTCTGCATAGTCTTTCCTCATTTCCTCCCTCAGCTCTTGCACATTTTTCTGTAGATCCGTCAGCATGGCTATGACTTTTATTCTGAATTCTTTTTCAGGAAGACTGTGCATGTCCATTCCTTCATGTTCTCTCTCTGGCGTTGTCTGGGTTTGGAGCTTTTCTGTACCATATTCCTCTGTCTTTTCATGGCTATAGAATTGGTTGCTGGTAGTTGTCACATATGTCAGCTGGGCTCTTTATGACTTTAAAAAGGAAAGAGAAGAAAGAAGAGAAAAAAAAGAAAAAAAGAGAAAGAAAGAAAGAAAAGAAAGGGAAGAAAAAACAGCAACACCTAAAAAAACAAAACAAAACAAAAAAAACGCCCCCTGGGAGTGGGTTCTGTGTGAATGCTGTAGGTGGCGCTGTTTCTCCACTATTCCAGAGCTGTGGCCACGCCGCTCTGCAAGGCCCTTTAAAGCTGTGGCTGGGGTGAGAATGAATGGGAGGCTGTTGACCTCTGTGGGAGTCCTAAATATGGCTATCCTTTCCCAGTTGCCCACTAAGGGGTCCGAAGCTCCCCAGGACTCCCAGCCTGCTGGGCTGAGTCTCCAGGGTGATGCGGTCCTCTGCTGGGCTCCTGTCTCTTTAAGACTGCTGAAAAAGAGCACGCTTTTCACCTTTTTCTTTCTTTTTTCTTCTCTTTTCTCCTTCCCTGAGCCAGCCGTAAGCAACCAGGCACTTTCCTGCTGAGACCCTGCGCCCTTTGTCTCTCCAATCTCCACTACACCATGCTCTGTGTGTCCGTGGTCCCGGCGCAGATTGCTGGGGCTGGTTATCTCCTGGGCCTGCACTTCCACTCCCTCCCGGCTCTGAATCCTCTCCTCCTCCAGGTGTGCTGGGTTGGGGGAGTGCTCGGGTCCTGCTGGGCCGTGGCTCCGTTTCTTACCCGCCCCGCTGGATGCCAAGTCCTCTCAGGTGTAGCTGCCTGCCAGTGCGCCACCTCACCGGATGCTGAGTCCTCTCAGGTGTAGCTGCTCGCCGGTGTGCCGCCTCACCAGATGTCGAGTCCTCTCAGGTGTAGCTGCCCGCCGGTGCGCCCCCTCGCCAGGTGCCGAGTCCTCTCAGGTTTAGCTGCACGATGTGAGCTTTCCTGTGTGTTCTGGTATCTCTTTTAGGGATAGTTGTATTTGCTGTGTTTTCGTGGATAAATATAATGTTGGGAGGAAATTTCTGTCACTCCATTCACGCCGCCATCTTCCCGGAAGTCCTTGGATCCTGTCTTTATGTAAGAGTTTGACGTTTTGTTCATCATGGATTTTTTTGCACTAGTTTTGATTTCGTATATATTGCATTAAAATATTATTTATCTTGATTAGTGGTAAGCAAGCCTCCTTAAATTTTACAACCAAGGCACATGCCTCCCTGACCTTCCCCTAGTCCTGGCCCTGCTTGGTTGAATGTGACTGGAAGCTGTTCTCCCCCAGAGACTCACATCTCTCACCCTGAGGCCACAGGGTCCTAAGTGTACAAAGGTGCTGTAGGAGGCCTGGTCCTCCTTGGTTAAAGCCATGGGCTTCCCCCAGACTGTAATTCAAAGGCACAGTAACCCTTTCTCAGAAGCAGCTGAAGGGAGTGGAGTATCAGATTATGAATCTTAATGCTGACCAACCTTTCCTTTTTCCTTTGTTATAGCCAAGTCCCAGCTGAAATTAAAATTTCGACCTTCAAACCATTCAACACAAAGATCAGAGCCTAATTCAATTATGACATACACATTGGACAATTTGAGCAGAATGTGTGTGTAGACAGATGTGTCCCCACCTATGCTTTTTGGCACCCACTAGCTTAGACTCAGTTGAAATCCTATCTCGTTGTCAAAATTTTTGAATTTGTGGTATTTGATTATTTTCTAAGGAGACTGGACCTCTTGAAAATATGGTTCTAGCATGGAAACCCACACTTAACACCATATAGCTTAATTTTCGTTGACCCATATTGTGCCAAAACAAGACTTTGAGGGTACAGTTAAAAGAGGATTTCCATCCCCTGCTTTGAGAACACAGGCATAATCATGACTGGGGGCATAAACTCAGGCTGTACCTGGAAGAGCTGATGGGCCTCCTAAGGCATCTGGAGACGTCCTTAAAATGTGAGGCTGGTAATATTTGCAGAAGCAGTTATACATCCTTTTCAAGAATATGCACTATTGCTTTCTGGTGCCATGGTAGCCTCCCAAGTAAATGAGCATTTTGTATGAAAAGCAATTTGTCTAATGAGCAGGGTTGGCTGGGCACTGTGCAAACAGCATGTGATTAAACTTACACTAGCAGGAGAAAACACACCAGCAAGCAGAGTCGTTGGCAGTTCCCCACCTCATAACCTCATTTAAGCCTTTGTCCTTCTGTCATGCCTTCTGATGGCTCCCAGCCAGGCCCAGCAGGGTTCACTGGAGTTTCAGGCCCCAGAATGAGGCCTGAGGGATGAGGACAGGCCTCATCCATGCATGAGCAGGCTTGGAGACCAGCTCCACAAACAGAAAGATAGAGTAGTGACAATTCTGTCAGGCAGGGATTTCCTAAAAGAAATTTAGGAACCAGCAAGTTCAGGGTCTCAGGACATATCAACCAGATTTTCCTTAATAGCCATGTCTGAAGCTAAGATCTAGGGAGAGGTTTGGTGGGCAGAGAAAGAAAGATCAGGTTTTGAGATTTCTTGCCTGAAACCTCTACCCTGATGTTTTAGAGGATGTCAAAACCAAACTAACCAGGTAGCTAGTAAAATATAGAAGGGCTTTCTCATCTTCTAGCTGGTAAGTGGAATTAAACAGCTCAGGAAAATCAAAGTATAACTCATTGTGGACTAGATGTACAAAGGGCCTCTGGTCAATTTGTCAGCAGGTGGAAGGGGCTCAGTCATGAGATTGGCTTGGAAAGAAGGACTCAGGCCATGGGGTGGGCTGAGCAGGAGTATGGCATGGCTCCTGTGTTAGAGGAACTGGGCTGCCTTCTAAGACAGGGTCTTGGCACTGGACACAATATTCAGGTGTGACAACTAGGACTGGAAGGGGGCCTGCTCCTCACAGGCACCTGGCTTGAAGCTTGGGCATAAGATGGGAGGGGGCTGGAGTAGGAGCTGCTGCAGTCCAGCTGCTGCTCTCCATCCTGCGTCAGGACACAGGTGTCCCATTACAGGTGTGTGTCCAGATGGGCCCAGCGCTGGGCAGAGCCCAGCTTCTGAGACTGCGTGGCAGGGGCCGACCCCCGGGAGTTGGTGTCCTAGGGCTGCTGCACCAAAGCATCACAAACTTGGAGGCTTAAACCACAGAACCTTCCCTCTCGCAGTTCGGGAGGCTAGACATCCGAAATCAAGGTGTCAGCAGAGCCGCTCTCCCTTGAAGGCCTCTAGGATAGAATTCTTCCCAGCCTCTTCCAGTTCCCAGGGGCCTCAGGTGTCCCTTCACTTGTGACCATAGCACTTCAGTGTCTGTCTCCGTCTTCACCTCACCTTCTCCCCTGTGGGTCTTTTCCTCTTACGTCTCTTATAAGGACACCCTAAATCCAGGATGACCTCATCTTGAGATCCCTAATTACATCTTAAAACACCTTTTTCTGATTAAGGTCACAGTCACAGGCTTGGGGTGGACATACCTTTGGGAGGGCCACCATCAACCCACTGCACCCTGGTCTTTGAGCCCCCTATTGTCACCCATCCCTGTGTGCAGAGGACGAGTGGGAGCCATTGTGCTGCAGCTGGGTGGAGAGCCAGGAGGACCACCCTGGGGGCCAAGAGGGGCAGAGAGGCCAAGGGCCGAGGCATTGCAAGGCATTTGGTCTTTAGGGGCAGGTGAGTGGATCTGTGTTCCTTCCATTGGTCTTTATCTCTGAGTTCCTACAACTCAGCGGCTTACAGTCTGCCCACCTTTACCCACCACCTTGCCAAGATTCAACAGACTTTGTCCTGCAGAATTAGCTGCAGAAGATCCACCCCACAGATTAGTGCATATCCTGTGTGCATGGTCTTCCTGTTCTGCAGCTGTGCTCACAGAGCCTGACACCGAGCAAGCACCAAGAAATGTTTGTGGAAGACAGAATGGAGAATGGAAAGCAGGGAGGAAGGCAGGCAGATGGGAAGATAGGCAGTCTCTATTTGTCCCTCCAGCCTTCAACCCTTCAGGCTCCCTCCTAGCATGGGTCTCTCCCGGACCCCGGCTCTGACCATCTCATCATGCTACCTGGAATGTTTGCTATAACTGGTATGACTCATGGTGAGTGCTTTTCAGATGGCTTTATCATCTTCTTCTGGAAGAAGAATGGTTCCTCCGTTCATAACCAAATGAGAGCTTTAGTGGGGAGGGGGGCATTCAGCTCTGCCCCTGTGTTTCTGTTCCTTCTAAATTAGGGAATAGGGGTGGTGCAAAGATCCTTGGCTTGGGAGCTGGCATATCTAGGCTCTTGTACCAGTGAGGTCACTACCAAGGTGTGTGACCTTGACCAAAACACTCTCCTTCTCTGAGTTCCAGTTTCTTTGAAAGAAAAATAAAGTCGTCTCTGAGAACCATTCCACAGTGGAAGTTCTTTATCTCTCCACTGGTGATGGAGAAACTGCTTTGCACAGGTCAATATAAAGTTGAATTTAGACAAAGATGTTCATTTCAGTATCTCCTACACCAGGGGTTGTTATCCTCACTCCATTCCCCATTTGGGGTGACCAACCAGTCTCCACAGTAGGCCTGCCTTGACTTAAGTCTTGGCCCTGGGACTCCAAAAACCTTGCTTCCTGAGACCTTGGAACAACGAACAGACCTTTCTCCTGGGAGAGAAAGGAGGGCCGCATGCAGGACACCAGTGGCCTCCCCCACCCCCACCCTTCACACACACCCATACGCACCACACATATGCAGCTTTCTGGAGCCAACACCTGGAGATGCTTTGTAATTACCTGTCCAGTTATCTGAGCCTGATTCATCTCTTTTCAAATAAATAGTTGTTTTCTTGTGGCTCATTCTTTTATGAGTGTTTTTTCCAAACTGAAGTTAGTAATACATGTTTACCAAAGAGGGAAATGAGGTTTATCTTTTACAAATACCTACAAATTACATCAATTAACAGAGATGAGAGAGAATCAAGATTCTGTCAGTATTTTCTATGTAAGAAAACCATGAAATGTCTCTCTCCAAAGCTGTCTTGACAGTCCCCTTTCCATGGGCCTTTGCATGTGGAGGGTGCATTTGCTTCCACAAATCCAGACAGCTCTGGCATGAGTAGAAAGTGGTACCTGTGTTCCACACCTACCTCTCAACACTTACCAGCTGCATGACCTTGGGCAAGTAATTTCCCAGCCATGAGGTTCAGTTCTCTGAAGTCATGGTCGTGGTACACCTGGCCTGGCTACCTACTCAACTCACAGGGCAACCAGGACCATCAGAGGGTAATGCCGCCACCAGGAAAGCACTGTGTCAACTGTCTATCAGTGGCCGCTTGGTCCTGCGGGCCTCAGAGGTGGGTACTTGGCAGTGCCTTGGAGGTACATGACTGAATGACACCATCCACACTGAACACAGTATGAACGGTGCACCCTGGAGTTGTGCCCTGGGAGGACACCTGGCCTGTATCACAATTGGATGTGGACAGAGTTGCTTCAAGGCTCCTGATGGTGTGGAGGAAGAAACAGTGTGACTGGCCTGTGGGGGATCTAACTTACTTTCATACTCGGAAAGCATCTGGCTGTCTGCAAAGTGGTTTCAAATCAACTGTGTTATTCATCCAGGCATCCTGCAGGGCAGAACTTACTATCTCCATTTTCTAGAAGAGGAAACAAAGGATCGGAGAGATTCAATGACCTGTCTAAAGTCTACAGCTTGTAAGGACAGGTATGGAACTCACATCCAAGTACTAAGGCTTCTGGAAGCTCTTCCCATGCTGCAAATAAGCTTTGAGTTTGGGGTTATCAAGGACAGAGGTGTGGACAATGCAGTGTTTTCCATGTAAGTTCGGAGGAAATTTCATCCACATATTCATTCATTTATTCCTCTACTATTTGTTCTGCAGATGCTAACCAGAGGCTTCTGCTGTGCCCTGTGCAGCACTGTGCTCTGCATGGTCTTCATTTAAAATGTGGGTCAATCAAACAAGATGTCTGCTTTTTTTTGGCCAGCATATAAACTTGTAGTCAGAGTTTCAGGACTTTGCTTTAGGATAATAACATCTGTTTGCAACATCTGTTTCTTCTAATTTTCATCCTTGTTTCTTTTCTATAAGGAGAGGCTCTTCTCATAGTAAATAACAGCACAGACTCTGGACCCAAATTGTCTAGGGTCAAGTCTCAACTCCACTATTTCCAGGCTGTGTGATCTCAGACAGGTTTCTGACCCGTTTCCTGCCTGGTTTTTTATGTATAAAATGGGGTTTATACCCTCCTCATAGGGTTGTGGGGTGAATTAAGGGAGTCAGTATTTGCAAAGTGCTTATACAAATGCCTGGTTTATGGTAAGCACTATGCAAGTATTTGCTGTTATTCCCATTATTGTCCTTGTGCTGGGAATGAGAGAAAGAAACATGGAAGGTCTCAGGAAAAACTCAGAGCAAGTGGAAAGTGGAGCAAACTGGTGTAACTGGCCATAATCAGACAGCTTACCTGGGTATCTGCAAGTATCCCACCATCCACTGCCAGCAGGGACAGATTGCCCTGAAAACAGATGCCTTTTGTCTAGCTTGCTTTTCATCTTTTGGTCATTGAAGGTAAAACCTACCCATTAGAGAGGAGACCATCAGAGGGGCTACGTTTGACACATGCAGGGCAGGCTGGAAGATTGCCCCTGTAGCCGCCATGCCAGGACACCACCTTGTCCTCCCTGTGCCCTGCCCAGCTGAGACATACTGGGTCATGAGCATCCCCTTGGTTAAGGATGCACTTTATTCATATAAGGGAACACAACTCTATTTTCATCCAGACGTTTACATCTCAGCAGAGTTCACCACATGGTTTCTTCTTAATTCCGTCACCTCTGTGGAAAAGAGGTAAGAAGAGTAGACCATCCAGCAGTGAGATGATTTGGGATCAAGCCCTGACCCCACCACCTGCTGGCCGTGTGACCTTTGGCAAATCGCCTCCACTCTGTGCACCTCTGTGCCACATCTTTAGTAGACTTTAGTGCTTATGCTGATGGCTGATGCCAGGGATTTTAGTGACAAGGGCACCTAAGTTACCTTTTGGGAGGAAGGGGTCTCCCATCAGGACTCACTCCAGGGTTTCCTGCCGGGAAGGAGCAATTGCTTGCTTCACTGGTTCCTCATCCATGGCGTCTGCATCAGCCCTCAGGCATCACTAACCTCGGTTCCAGCCATCTCTTCCAGGAGCCCGGGAGGGTTGCATCTGACTCCTCCCTCTGCCTTCACCTTCCCCTGCGGCACTTGAGTGATATTTGTGGTGCAAATAAATGGATGCACAAAGTGGTGGGTGCGCTGCACAAACCTAAGTTGTGGTGTGGTTGGGGATCACTGGCTGGGAGCAGAGTTTAGCTGGCACTGCTGCATGCTGTGCATGTGGCTTTGAGCCTAGCCGCTCACCCACTCTGGGCACCCTTTTCCCACATCTGGCATCCCAATAGCTATTCTGTGGTTTTCCTCTACCGATATGAACCCATGTCTCTGCTTCCAGGGCCCTCAAAAGCTCTTTGTACCTACACTGAGTGTTGTCTGGAGGAGACTGAGACAGTCTTCTAAGGTGGCCATGTCTCTGCTATTCCTTTTCCACAGAAAGAAGCTCCCCCACTGGGGTTCCACTGCCCAATGGTGGCTCCCAAAGCCTGAAACATATCCACCCGGCAGACTCAGGGCGTCTCTCTCCCAGGACCCATTCTGCTTCCCTGATCTCTACCTCTGACCCTAGTGGCAGAGTCAGCGAAGGCTGGTAGCCCAGTCAGTGGTTCCCCAAAGTGGCTACATGGCAGGATGCCCAAGGAGCACATGCATAAAAATACATATGACTGAATAAACCCAGCCTCCACTGAGTCTGGCTTTCTGGCGATATGCCCAGAGAGCTGTATTTTTAACAAGTCCTCTGGGTGATTCCTATCACCTGTTATTGGGGCCCCTCTTGCCATTTGGACTCACTGTGCCATATTACTAAGCTTTTAGAATTCAGATGATAGCTTCTTTACCCCAGTTGTTCTAGAGCAGAGTAGAATATACTCTTCCTTTCTCTTGCATGCCTTCCTCTCAGAGTTCACTGTTGCCAAGACCTAAGCATTGTGTTCTGTACTCAGAGATGAGGCCCAGCCACTCTTCAAGGGAAGTAGGTAAAAGCAACTCGGTTGTTCACAAATGTCACGTTTGGTGTCTTGTAACAGCTTTGGTCTAAATGCCAATGGTCTCAGGTTGCACAGGGCTGACTTTTCACTATGTCCCTGTGCAAAGTTTAATTAAAGTTTCCCTACAAAGACATTGTCTCCTGCTGTAGCCCATGGAGATAGCTGTACTGGAAATTAATGGAAGATTTAAACCACAAAGGTGTTTGTGAGAAATGTACCACTCTCCTCCCATTTCAGGATGTCCAATATGGGTGGATTTTTGGTGGGAGTTTAGGGGGAAGAACGGGGGTCAGGAGTGGAGAGGACCTGGACGCTGCTCAAGAAGAGTAAGTCTGCAGCTGACAGCACTGACCCCATACCGAGAGGCGCGGCAGGTGGCACTGGCAGGGGAGTGCATGCAACCAGGAGTCTGCAGGGGCTGAGTCCTGGGTCTAGCTCTGCAGTCACTTTGCTTTAAGGCCCTGGGCCGGTTCCTTGGCTTCTCCAGCCTTTTGTGGCCCCATCAGTAAGGCCGTCCTGCAGGAAGTCTAAGGGAAACATCCATTCAGGCGGTATAGTCCCTGGTCTATCCCGCGCTCTCCTGCCCCTGCAGCCTCCACCCAGGGCAGCGGCCCTGGCACCACTTTCACAAGAACAGTGGTGCACGTTTGTTGCTTCAGAACCAGCTTTTAGTGGCTCCTCTTGGGTCCTCGATGGAGGCTTCTCATAAGCTCGTGAGGTGCTGCAGGTGCACTGCAAAAGGGGTGCTTGTGGGCACCTCCCCATTACCTTTCACCACCAGAAAGGAACATGAAGGGCTGGACGGTGGGACAGGAGAGCTGGGCCAGTTGTTTGTGAAAGAATGCCTGCTCCAGACTCACGGGCAGGGACCACGTCAAACTTCTTGTTTCCACTGGCCACAGGGCACCCAGCACTGCTGCACACCCCCTCGGCAGCAGCCCCCTAGTAAACCCAGAGAGACGGCCTTCCAAGGAGAAGCCATCCTCCACAGGTGGTGTCCTGCAAATGGCTCGAGGATCCCTGTACTTAGAGGGATGGACATCCGAGAGGAGAGGGGCTCTCTGAGCCACATGGCTTCTGCACCTCTGCCCCAGGGGCCTTCCTTCCTTGGCCACCTTCCCCTCTTCGGCCCTCTCTGCCCTGGGATTAGATGTGCGGGGAAGGTGGATAGGACAGGGGTGTTATCACAGCGTATTGCTTCATCTCTTGTGTTCTGAGATCAGTGCAGAACACGAGAGCTCAAGTCTGCCTTTCCAGCCAGTCAGTGGCAGCCTTCCTGGAAGTGCCCGTTGCGTTATCAAATGCACACCTGAGTGTGTTGAAGTTGGGCACAACTGCTGGAAGACTACGTAGCTTGGAGGAGTCTGTTAGTTGTTTTGTTTTTTCTAATTGATCTACAGGTGACGCCAGACTCATATAGTTATACTCCCTTTTCTTCCATGTAAAAAATAAATTATAGATTGCGATTCCCTGATTAAAATCGACACCTAAGCAGGAAAGCAGCACATGTAGCAGGAGGGGAACACGCTCAAGTTAGCCCTATCCAGACCTGTAAGGAGGGAAGATTCCAGACACTGCTCAGACCAGAGAAGTGACCTCTTGCCGAATTAATCATTCAGAGATCATATTCCTCATGTGCTTTACTCACAGGAGGAACTGATTAGGAGTTGAAATTAATTGCCAACTGGGATTAACCATTTGCTTTTATACCATCATTAAAATTTATTTTTTAGCTGTAGTTGCCTTCATGCCTTTATGCCAAGGGTTTTCTTTACTGTACTGCTAATTCCAGGAAATTCCTCGCAGTGAGTGGACATGTCTGCCCACTCAGTCACTTAAGAAAACATGAAGCCTGAAAGGCAATAAACTAAACACTGCCTTGGATTAGCAGAACCTGGCCAGAGCAGAAAACGCTTAATTCTTAATCAGAAATGAACTGGATCCCTGTGGTGGTTTATGGGCAAAGGCTGGAGCACCCACAGCGGGGGTTAGTCACCATGGCTGAAGTGCAAACACCACCACCACAGCTGAAGAGGTTCAGTTCACAGCTGGGTTCACCTGAGGTGACAAGGCAAAGTGGTCGCCCCAAAGCAGGTGCACTTGGGGGCTGCCTTTGTGTTGATGATGCCAAGTGTCCAGTCAGGGGAAGGCTGCACCCTCTGCCCCAGCCCAGGGCCGTTTGGAATACTGTAGGGCATTCCCCGGGCTACCCCGCCTGGGTGGGTGCAGCATGGCTGTGGCAGATCCGGGAAAGGGCTCCTGAGCAGGCCGGAAAGTGAGCGGCGCTGTGGGAAAGCCCTGGTTGCCGTCTATCCCTCTTCCTGTCTGGGAAGCTCGGGCTTGTGCAGAAGCCACAGGCCCAAGATGAAGGCAGTGCTGGGGAGTCCAAGGGAGGCCCAAGAAGGCAGTATGGGGTCTGGCCAGCATGGCCAGGGGACTGGGGACTGCTGTCTCCCCTGACCCCCCACCGCACAGGGTTCAGTCCTGGTGAGAGGCTGTTTATGTGCTTGTCTCTCCAATTAGGCCTCCAGCCCTGGAAGGCAAGGGGCACTCTTTGTTCAAATCCCTATTCCCAGGGCCAACCAGGCTCAGCGCACAGAAGGGCCTCAGGAAAGCTTTGCTGGCCTGCACAGCCAGAGCAAACTTACTGAGAGAGCAGCACTTGGTTTTCCCTGAGGAGGGGCGCGCTTCCCTCCAGTCAGAGAAGTGCAGTCAGGAGTATCTGTGCGTCCTTGTGCTGTCTCCCCGGCTGGACAGCCAGCTCCTTCAGCGAGGACTGTGCCCTTCCTGTCTCTGCAGGCCCTACGCCCCCGGCTGTCACCCTGCCTGCCTGTAAATTCAAAGAAACTTGGATAAGCACAACCAGAACCTGTTAATACACAGTCAAAACCTCACAGATTACTTGCTTGCCACAAGGGGAAACATGTACCGCTGCACCGGAGTAACCAGACAGCCATCACCCTAACCCAGATCCCAAATAATGGGACAACCAGGCCTTACACACCCCTTGTGTGATGCCATAGGAGGGACACAGCATCCCCAGTGAAATATTCTTGCAGAAATTCAAACCATTAAACCAGACTTTCAGTTCAGAGAAAATATAGAAACACAGGATTATGTTGAGTAATAACACGGAAATAATCAAAGCTGGAATATTGGACGGTCTACAACACCACTAGCCCAATTTCTTCCAAAAGTCAGTGTCATGGGATGATTCCAGATTAAACCAGAATAAAAAGACATAACAAAAAGTGCAATGTGTGATGTTTGATTGGATCCTGATTTTTTTTAAAAAAGCAGCTATATAATGTAGTTCGGAAACAATCTGTGAAATGTGAATATTACTTGATAATAGGTTGAATTTCTGAAGTATGATAATGATGGTACAGTTATGCAGGACAATGTTTTCATCTTTAGGAGATACAAACTGAAATAATTCGGAACAAGACACCATGATGACTTCAAATTATTTTGTGATGGTTTAGAAAACTAATACATGAAGACAATGTGGCCAAAAAAATAAAACCCCACTTTTAAATCTAGGTCATGGGGATTTATTATACTATTATGCTATTCTGCTTTTCTAAAAACAAATTCTGAAACATGCAAAACATAAAATATGTTGCCAAACTGAAGAAAAATACATGGAAATCTCCAGGAACCCCCCATATATAGAGAAACTTAATACCACAGTAGTAAGGATCAGCTAATCCTGGAGTTGCACTAAAAGAATTTGAATTCTATATAGGTCCCGGGGGCTGGGTATTGAGTCCCAAGGTATAGAGATGAGTCATTTCCATGTCAGGCAGGGGAGTTAGAAGTGAGCCCGTTGCATGAAGCCCAGGGCTTTGAAGTGTCCCTCTTCTTTATAGACTACAAGCAACTTGACCATCCCAGTGGAGTGGAGAAGCTTAATGTCCAGCCCAACTTGGGATGAGGAAATATATCCCCCTGAAAAATCAAAAGTGTTTGAAGTGATAAATATCAATAATTGAAATGTGATACATGTCCTCAGAAGAATCACACTGAGTCAGGAACAGAATAAATAAAAACAAATTCACCTCTAGACACATCAGGATGAAACTTGAGGACATTGAAGAGAAAGAAAAAAATCTTAAAAGCTTCCAGGCAGAAAAAATAGATATTACCTTAAAAGAAATGACATTTAGACTGAATACAGACTTTTCATCAGCACAGATACCAAAAGACAGGTTAATATCCTCAGTGTCTCAGGGAAGAAAACGTCAGCCTTGAATTCCACACTCAACTAAATTACCATTCAGAAGTAGAGCAAAATAAAGACATTATCTGGCAAATGAAGCCTCAATAAAATTATCAAATCAAATCCAGGAATATATAAAAAGGATAATACACCATCACCAAGTGGGGTTTATTCCAGGAATGAAAGGCTAATTCAGTATTCAAAAATATCAATGTAATTCACCACATTAACTGAATAAAGAGGATAAAAATAATACGAGTGCCTACATAAGTTAAGAAAAAGCATTTGGAAAATTCAAAACCTATTCATTATTTTAAAAAAGCAACAAGTCAGCAAACCAGGAGAGTAAAAGAACTTCCTCTCTTCAGAACCAACAGTGAACACCATAGTCATCAATGGAATAGGGAATGCTTCCGCCTAAGCCCAGGAACAAGGCAAAGATGCCCATTCTTGCCATTTCTACTCAGTATTGCCCGGGAGGTCCTATACAGTGTGAGATGGTGAGAAAAAGACATAAAAAAAACAAAAAGAATAGAGAGACATGGTTTTGTACACAAAAATTTTAAGGCATCTAAAAAAACATATAAAATAAAATAATTTAACAAAGTCACAGATACAAGACCAACATGCAAAATTCTAGCAACAGCCAATACATAATATGCTAGCAACAACCGATAAATGAAAAAAAATTTTAAATGTCATGTACAACAGCATCAAAGACCATGAAATTCTCAGAAATAAATTGAACAAAAATGTGCCATTCCTCCACATTGGAACTACAGACCATTGCAGAGAAAAATTAAAGACAATCTAAATAAATGTAGAGATATGCTATGCCCGTGGATTGGATGACTCAATATTATTAAGATATTATAGATATTATTTCCTCTCAAATTTATCTATAGATCCAACACCATCCTAATCAAAACCTCAGCAGGTATTTTTGGGTAGAATTCAACAAATGTATTCTAAAATACATATGGAAATACAAAGGATCTGGAACAACCATACAAAGAGAGATGGAGAGACTTTACTATTCCTTCTCTCATTTAACATTTATTTATTGAGCACACATGATGGTCCAGGCTGTCCTATAACTTGGATATAAAACATTAAGAGAAAGACAGAGATCTTTGTTCAAAGACCTACTAAAATATGAACTTCAACAAGGAAATTAAACTTCAGAAGAAAGAGTGGAATTCAAGTAATGATGAGCTAAGAAACTGGTAAACATATTGATCTAAGTACAGTCCATACAAAGTAATAGCAAATGAAAACTAATTGTGTCACATTCATACATTGGATACCACGTTGGGCAGGTCCAGAAATGAATTGGGCAGGTCCAAGAATGGAAACCCACACAGAGAAGTCCGGTGGAGGTGACCTGGCAGATATCTACGTAGGCACAGAGAGCCCATAGGGGAAGAGGGTCTGTACCACCTGGGAGGATACATTCAAGAAAGGCTGTGTGGAGAAGGTGAGCCTTCAAGTACATTTAGGAAGTACAAATTATTTGGATGTAACTGACTCCTCGGGTCTGATGGTGGAGCGGCAAGACAAGAGGTGAGACTGCACAGGAAGTAAGAGGCCGTGTCACGGGGAGGGGGGTGTTTCTGCATCAGGACAACAGTTTGGACTTTGGACTTCAACCTGAAAAGACTGCCTTGGCTGCCTGCTTTGTGAACTTGAGATAAATGTGGTGATTATTCTTTTAAACGATAGAATTCAAAATGGTAAAGAACACTCATGCATTGCAGTACCGTTTACAAAGCAGTTGTACACATGGTCTCTTTCTTGATCTTCACAGTGGCCCTGGGAGATGTAGAGTCCTCATTTTCAACCTGAATAAACAAAGGTGCAGCAAAATTCAGAGAATTTGGTGGAGGACGTATAACTTCTAAGTAGGTGATTTAGCCTTAGACTCTGGCATTTTTGACCCCCGGCGCAGTGCACTGTCCCTATATTAAGCTGTCCCCTCCAGCACAATACTTACTCCAGTAAAGTGACAGGCAGAACCAGCAAGAATGTGTGATCTGTTTCAGTTTTGAAAATGTTAATAGCTGAAGAATCCATGACCTCTTTAGTGATGCTTTTAGTATTTCTGGAGGTCAGAAATTTCTCCCTTGTGTCTAACTAAAATGAGGACTGCTTTAGTGAAAGCCCATTTCCTCTCATTTGATTTTTCAATAACAAAAGGAGTGCCGTGGCCTGACTTGTCCTTCTAATGTCCCACTCTATGCAACTGCAGGAAAAATGAACTATAAGTGCTCTTAGGTGGACAATTTCTCCTGCTGTATCGTTGGCTTTTTTCCATTTTACTCTGTACTTTTTTTAAAAACGACTTCCTAGGCACTCTTTTGCCTTGTCATCTTTCTGTAGGTTTGGCATTTGACATGTTCTTTTTTGAAGCAAATTTGGCACACACTACGCTTAACACTTCACATTCCTAAAAGTAGCGATTGACTTACTGAGCAGCAGTAAGTTTTAGAAAAGTGATAACGGACATGCCATCACACACTCTAGATTAATTCCAGGTAGTGTGAGTGAGTGAAAAATCTCTTGTCAAAATCAGGGACCCTAAATTAGGAAAAGCTGTATCCTAGGCGTTACATAGACGGAGCAGGGAAGCATGCTCTAGGGTTTTCCTGCTGAATAGTCAAAGATTCAGTCTCTTCTACTTGTAAACTGGCACTCTTTTATTTTCCTACAAAGGTCAGGAGTATTTCTTCTTGCAGAAAAATTGGACACATATCCCTCCTCCCACCTATGCTAGCTTCTTTTCCTAGCTTTCCTGTTTGGGGGAAGGATGGGTACTAGCCTTATCCTAATCCCAAAGACTTACACTACGCAGATCATCTTTTTTCCCTTTCCCATCTTTCTTTCCTTTCCTCCCTGTCTGCTTCCCTCTCCCCCTCTTCACCCCCCTTCTTCCTTTGGTTCATTTATCGATCACACACTCATTTGGCACTATGTTCGAGGGCCTAAGGGCACAGAGGTAGGTCAGACAGGGTCCCTGCCCTTAGTTTGCTTTCAGTTTATAGGACAGACAAACAAGAAAATAGGCAGTGACGCGGCGACATGGTATGCTAATGCTGTGATCAGGGGAATCAGAAGGAACTGGTGGGGAGCAGAGGAAGGGCCAAAGAGAGGTAGAGGTAGGGGACCCCGCAAGCCAGGGCAGGCAGGCCACTGACTCCTCTCAGGAAGAACATGCACTAGTGATCCCCCACATTCCCCACTTGGGGTCTCCCACATCTCCCCTAGTGCAACCGTCACTGACCAGTGCCTCCCCTCCCCACCACATAAAGGGCACAGCGAGGGCTCCCCTGGGAGCTGCCAGGGCGAATAAGGCAGAGGGAGACCACCAGGGGCACAAATAACCAGGCCCCCTGGCAGACTATGAGAAGGGCTATTAATTGGGACACAAAAGAACACTGTGCTGTGGGAGCCCAGGAAAGCAGAGGTTCATTCCTATTGGGGGGATATGGGAGGTCTGGAGCCCATAAGATATTTCAGCTTTCTCTTTTGATAGGGAAATACATCTTTCCAAAATTCAGTGAAGCCTTGAAGAGATGAGAAAGTGTGCATGAGCTGTGAACACCTCTATTGGTCACTTCAGTGTGACTCTGTTCTTCACTTTATCTCCTGCTGCCATCTCCTCATGCAGCCTACACACAGGGGTCAGCTAAACTGGGAGAATTCAGGGAGACCGCCAGCCTCCTGTCCACAGTGGTCACGTGTGGGGGCTGGGGGAGCCTGGAGGTGGCTGAATCTAGAGAATGGGACTTTTCTTTCTGGTACTCGTCTGTCAAGTAGCATTTCTTGGTTTCTTGTCTTTATCTTATCTCTGAGGTGGACCTCAGCAGCAGATGCCTGTATAGGTCAGATGCAATAAGAACGTAGTTAGCGTGGCAACTGGCAAGTGACATCGTGAGAAGCAGCAAAGCACCAGCTGGCAAAGAGATCAGACTTCTGCGTCCCACAGGCCTGGGCTCTCATCCCAGCTTGCTCCCTTGCTGGATGTGTGACCTTGGGTAAGTTACTTGATCTCTCTGCACCTCAGTTTCCTCATCCATCATCAAATGGAGACATTAATATCCATCTAAGATAGTAGTTGGAAACTTTGCTGAGATATGCATGCAGAATCCTAGGCAGAGTGCCTAAAACACAGCACACACACACACACACAAGTGTCATCATTAGTAGACTCATTCATGATCTAGGGTGCAGCTCCCTGTGTTTTTACTCAATTATCATATTGTCCAGAGCTATAGTCACCAGATTTTTCATGCCCTGTGAATACAACTTGTACCTAACAGATCCTGCTCTTGGCCCACATACTCTCCCTGAGCCATCTCTCTCATCTGCTCTCCTGCTTTCAACTACCATCCACATGTTGGTGATCTCGGTCAGTAGGGGAAACCTCACTTTTTATTGAGGTGACCAGAGGAGACTTCGAAGAGGAAGTGGCTTATGAGTTGAGCCTTCAAATAAGGGTGTGATTTAATGTGGACTTGGTGAGAGGAAAGGGAAAGCATTCAAGTTTACAGAAGTAGGAAAGCTTCCCAGTGTATGAGGGGAGTGGGCTTTTTATTGCATTTTCAAATCTTCCTTCTGAATGTTCTATTTCATTCCCTAGTAAACACCTAGCCCCTGATAACTCTCTACATCTGGACATCTGAAAACTGCAGAAAATCATAGACTGGTCCTGGGATGTCTGGGGTTAGCCTGAAATGAACCAGTTTCTCCCTAACTATGATTCATGGTCTAAGGACCTCTTGGGAAGCTCCATGGTCAACCCAGGCCACACACTGTCATCATCCCCCTCCCTGTCCTAATGGTATCAAGATGAATAGAAATGCTTTGTCCACACTGAGAAACCTGAAAGCTACTGGTCTTCATCTGTGGAATAACAGAATGACTGCAATACCATGCATGGACAGCACTCAATAACCCTGGCTGATGTGAGGACTCCATTTTGGAAGGCACGAACACGGCAGCTGGGTTCTCTTTCAGTGAGCCTCATTGATCAAATGAAGGACAACCTGAGTGGTAACCACAACTGTTCACTACTTGCTTAACAAGCACCAAAGCTGCCCTGTCTTTTACAGTGGTAGGTATGGTCTCAGGCACAATGATAAACCATTAATCCTAACAGCCCATGGATATGCCAGTTGCAAGTGTTTTTTAACTTGATCAAGCAATCTAGTACTTTGCAAAGAACTGACTTGGGACCAATCGGGAACTGATTGCTAGCCACTTGGTTGATGAGACAGACACACATGCACATAAGCTGCAGAGGCCAAGAAAGTTGATGGCATTTCTTCTGAAAGAGACTGGAACTTTCACTGTTGGATGACTGCGCAAAAAAAGATTCCAGTTCTCTGCTCTCCTGCCCCCAACTTCTCCATATCTATGATGCCCAAAGGCTAGAGTTAGCAGTGGTGGTGAGCTCCCTGCCGTTGAAGAGTTCAGGCTCAGCCTGGATAACCACATGGTAGGAACCTTAGCTGGGGATTCAAGCACCTGAACATTTGAAGGGTGGGAACTTTTGTTTACCTAACACTGTACAATTATATGAATGCATCTGTTTCTAACAATCAGTTGCACACTTGTGAAAATCTCCTTTAAACAGGCCACCTGTATAATGATTATTAATTGTTTTTTTTTCAGATCCAGGCACAAGTTGAAACAGGGCTTTTAGGAGCAATTAGACAAATGGGGGATTCTTATGTGGCTTAGGTCTTAAATCCTCTGAGATCTTGCTTCTTGGGCCTTTTCTTTTTAATATTGTGTGCTCGTTTGTGTCCTTTTTATTTGGCTGAAGATGGGAACAAGCAGGGTCCAGGCAGGCTGTTCATGCCCAGGAGCAGGAAATTAGAAGATTGGGTGCCGGGTTTAGGATTAACTGTCCTTTGAGGCCCAGGCTCCACAACCAGCCATCAATGCCCTGGGCGCACTGCTGGCCTTCAGCCCAGGAGTTCTTCCAGAGGGAACATGTAACTGTAGGTTAGGGAAAATTGGAGAGTTGTGCCACAAGTTTTCCATCTGTGACCCGGGCATAGCCCCGCCAGCAGGGTCACTCTCTGGTTCTATGCGTTTCAATGTTCTGCAGGGTTCAGTTCCTAGCAGCTGTATGGTTCTGCCTGGTTATGGTACAAATAGTAAAATATGTCTGTTCTTACATCTCAGCTGGTGGATGCTATACTGTAGCAAATTGATTTGCTGTTTCCTCCCTCCCCACTCCTTCCCTCTCTCCTCTCTCTTCCTTTCATTTTGAATATCACTATTTCCACTCAATGTCAACAATGTGCTCCCTATTTTAATTCTATGCTTGCAGGCTACAGTCCTCTTACACCAGAGTATGAGGAAATTGTCTTAGGAGTTCATGGACAATGTTTTCCTTTGAAGTAGTACATAGGGAGGACAGTCTTGAATCCTTCAAGGAATTCCCCCTAATTGATTGACAGGTAGGAGAATGCAGGCCATCGTTGCTAATTAAGAGCCAAAGACAAGACAACAAACAGTAGATGACTGACATCTCTCCAGTGGTGCAGATGAGGAATTATACATTCAAGCAGGAAAGACACCCCTGTATGAGATGTCCCAGTTATTCCATAGGAAAGGATCTAAAACCAACAAGGAGAGATTTAGGTCCAAAAGACTGAGACAATGGAGCACAGTGGAGAATATAGCAGCCTCTGTGAGTGGTAAGCACATCTCTACCCACCCATTTGTCCCACTGACCCTTATTGAAATGTCCGCATGTTTTACTCCTTGGAGCCAATCTTCTATTTTATTCATATTATGAGCATATACCCAATACTACATGAAACCATAGGATTTCAGAACTAGAGGAACAATTTACTGCAATGTTTTTCAGATTTTGCATGATGACCCATTCAGGGATCATAAAATTAAATTAGTGGACCATGACCAGCAAATGATGGGGGGAGTTCAATCATCACGGTATTGCTTATGTAATTGTAGGTTAATGATACTAAAATAAAATAAAATATTAAAAAAAAAAATTGTAAAAAGTAAAGTAAAATTAAAACATCATATTGATCTTGTTTAGTTCCATGAAATTTATCACATTTTAACATATGTATGTATGTGCATATTAGGTCATGATATACAATTTCCTTACTATGAGTTTCTGTATCACTTATCTATTGCTACATAACAGTTACTTCAAAACTCATGTACTTAAAACAATAAGCATTTGTTGTCTCACCATTTCTGAGGGTCAGGGATTCAGGAGCAACTTAGTTAGATGGTTCTGGTTCAGGGTATCTCATGGGATTGTAGTCGAGCTGTCACCTGGGGTGGCACTCATCTGAAGGCTTGACTGGGACTGGAGGATTTATTTGCAAGGTAGCACACTCACATGGCTAGAATGTTGGTCCTGGCTGTTGGCTGAAGGCCTCAGTTCCTCATTGTGTGGACCTTTCTATAATGTTGCTTGAGTGTCTTGCAATATGGTGCCAGCTTCCCTCAGAGGAAGCAGCCTAAGAGAACCAGGCAGACGTGGCAATGTCTTGTATGACCGAGCCCCAGAAATCACATACTATCACTTTAGCCGTATTTGGCTGGTAATACAAACCAACACTGATACAGTGTTGGAAGAGGCTAGACGGGGGTGTAAACACCAGCAGATGAGGCTTTTTAGGGGCCATCTTGAGGGTGGCTACAACAATTGGGGTCAAAAGAGCTGGAGGGCCTGACTTGTCCAATCACCCACTTTATGCATAAATCTCAAATTATCACTAAACCCTGAAAACTAACCATTCGTATGCAGGTTTTACTATTGTAATTACATGACACTTCAAAGTTAATGTGGCACATAGTCAAAGACTAATGTGCAGTTACCGAGGCCACTTACTATAAACATAAATAATAAGTGGCCTAAATAAATCATTATAATGAACATGATTTTTGACTAGTCCTTCAAAGCTTGGTCACACTCTGACTTGAACATAGGACTGGTGGGAAAGGGGAGAAGCATGGGATGAGGGAAGACGAGAGCTGGGGAGCCAAACATGGCTGTAGGACCGACTTGAAGGCAGTGGGCAGTGAGAAAGCCAATGACATGTTCAGAGGGCATTGTGAGTTCTCTCAATGGGTTTAGTTCCCTGCTCTTAAATGGAGATTCCATCCTACGGCATTGAGAGCAATTATAAATGAGGAGCTGTGGACAACAGGTTATACAAATTGTAATAGCTTTTACCTCTTTCCAGTTTTCTGATTCTAAACCACAGATCAAGTAGTTTGCCATCCAAGCTGAGGGTTAGGCCTGAAGGGTACTAGTCATGATGGGTTTGAGAGCTGCTAGAAAAGGCAGAAATTGTCTGCAGGGTCAAGTATGGATCTGCGAAGAGCATATCGTTCCCCATCTGTCCTCTTTCGTTCTATGGCAAGTTTACTAGGCTAGGGCATCAGGAAAATGTAGTGTATCTGGATTTCAGTTTAATATTAACAAGGCATCTTGTAATAGCCATGTAGACAAAAGAGAAACAGATGGTTTTATGCCAGAACAATTAATTGGATTAATAATTGGTACCCAGAGAGAGCCTATTCATGGGCCAATGAAAACTTAGAAGAAGGGTCCTTGTAGTGTGCGCAGGTGATTTAGCTGATCAACATACTTATCCTCTCCTGGGATTAAGTTATAAAAGACATCCCAATCTGGTTTGTGAGTACATGGCCTGATATAATCAGCATCCTAGAAATGATTGATGGACAGGAGTGCTTTTCTGAATCAATTAACAGGAAGTTTACCAGGTTCCAAAGGATCAATCACTGAAAGAACTTTGGGTGAGATGGGGCTTAGCAGCAGGACCTCTGCTAACATGGTACAGCCTTCTAATTTATAACAGATATTTGTCCTTGTTGCATACTATTCAGCTATTAAAGTAACTGGGTAATTTCTCTTATAAAATTTCCTGCTTTCTTGTTTTGGCAGATCATGTATTTGAAGTTGATCCCTCTTATTTTTTGCAAATTAGTGATAAATCTGGAGGTATGATTAGACTTGGACTTAACTCCTTTCAAGAATATTTAGGGGATTTTATTATGAATTTATGAGTTTTTATGTATTTGTTATGTTTCAGTACATTTTTTCTTGATCAAGCTTTGTTCATTCTGTCCACTCTGTTTTCTACTTTGCTAATTTATTCTCAACTTGATTATTGCTTCCTTCCATTTGCTTTGTATTTGATTTTGTTTACTTTTTGACTTTGATGCATGTTTAATTTCTGGCTTTCTCTTGTCATGAGTGCATCTTAAATGCACTTTTCTTCTCAGCTTTAGCTGTACCCCACAAGTTTTATTATGCCATGTTTTAGTAATCACTCACTTAAATATTTTCTAATTTCCCTCGTTATTTCTTTTTTGAATTAGGTTATTTAGAATTGTGTTTCTTGATTTCTAATCATATGGGGACTTACTTTTTTTTTTTTTACTGCTATCTGGCTTAATTCCACCATGGTAAGAAATCATACTCAATCTTATTTTAAGCTTTTGAAAAATTTCAAGACTTGCATTATGGCTCAGCACATGGTAAATTTTGGCAAATGTTTCATGTGCCCCTGAGAAGAAGGTGAGTTCTGCAGCTGTTGTGTGAAATGTTCAAGGTTTTAACCCTTCATGTTCAAATCTAATATATCTTTACTGATTTTATCTTCTGTTCCCATTAGTTGCTGAGAGATGTATTAAATTCTTCCATGACTGTGGATTTGTCTATACTTTCATATATAATTTTTGATTCATATATATTTGAGGCTGTTAATAGGAACATGTTTAGAATTGTTCTGTGACTCTGTTAGATCAAACTTTATTATGAAATGTTCTATTTTATTTCTAGGGATTTGTCTTACCTTAACGTCTACCTTAAATTACATTAGCATAGCTACCCCAGCTTTCTTTTGCTTATGTTGTACATAGTATTTCTTTATTCATCCTTTTATTTTCATTCTTTCTATATCCTTCACTTTAAAGTGTCTTTTGTGAGGAGGCTTTCACCCCAATCTGACAACTTTTACCTTTTAATTGGGGTATCTAGCCCAACTAAAATATATTTAAAATAATTGCTGACATCTTTGGGTTTAAATCTTGCATATTACTATTTATTTTTTATTTGTCCTACTTGTTCTGTGTTCTCTTTATTGTCCTTTGTTGTCCTTTTTTTTTACTTTTTAATTGAAGTACATCATAATACAAAAAAGGTCATAGTCCATAAGCTCAATGAATTATCTCATACTCTTGTCACTGGCATCCAGGACCAAAGCAGATCACCAGGACACCAGAAGCTGGTTTTGTGACCCCTTCCTAATAACTACCTCTTCCTTCCTCCCCAAAGTAACCACTGTTCTATTTTATGATATCATAGATCAGTTTTGCCTACATTTGAACATTACACATATACATTAATAAATAATTTTCCAGCCTGGTATCTTTTGCTAAATATTTTGTTTGTCGATTCACCTATGTTGTTCTGTGTAGCTACAGTTACTTCATTTTTATTGTTGTGCATATGAATACATTTTTGAAATATTTTTCTTTGTAAAATTCTGAAGTCTTGGAAACACTGATCTATGCATCCTTGATACAAGAAGACTTTTTCCCTTTAGCTTTTTATTTTGATATCATTCCAAACTTACAGAAGAATTACAAGAATAGTACAAAGAATTTCTGTATACTCTTCATCCAAATTCACCAGTCATTAGCATTTTATCACATTTATTTTATCATTCTTTCTCCCTCTGCCTCTGCCACTCTGTCTCCCTCCCTCTCCTTCTCTGAAAAAGATAATTATTCCATTTTGTGCTCTAAAATTTGTTAGAGGTGCCTTCGTATGCTACCCTTTTTTATTGTAGTAAAATATATATAACATAAAATTTACCGTTTTTATCATTTTTAAGTGTTCAGTCAGTGGCATTAAGTACATTCATTGTTGTGAAACTTACTACTGTGTTAGTGGTTGCCCTAGAGTTCTATCTTTGAGACATCAAAGAGAAAACAAACATTATTTATTACTTTTATTTTCTGGACAAAATAATGACCTAATTTAGTTTACTGTCTCCCACCTTTTGTGCTACTGCTGTCATATATTTAAACTATGTATGTGTTTTAAATGTTGTGGGATTTTACTATTATTACTTCAAAGAGTCCATTTTAACTTTGATTTACCCATATATTTACCTTTCCTGTTCTTCATTCTTTCCTGTATCTCCATGCTTCCATCTGTGATCTGTTTCTTTCTGCCTGAAAAATTCCCTTCCGGTTTTCATTTAGTTCATTTTTGCTAGTGATAAATGTTCCTAGTCTTCATTTTTTTACTTGATATTAAGACTCATTTCCTTTAGTTTCACATAGCATGACCACATTAAATTCTTCCACAAACTTTCTACAACCTTTTTACATTTACAGTTCTCCTTCTTTAAATAAATAGCTGTACTTTAGAACAAAGTTACCTTCTTTTATCAAAAGACACATTCTTTAGCATGAAGAAATGTTTTCCTTATTACTTTAAGTAGTTTTAATTAGGACTTAAAACCATTAGGTAACTTAATTTTCAGTGAACACTGAGAAGTAGGCTATCGTAAACTGTTACACTAGCATTCTGTAGATTGACAAATTTATGAACACATTTTATAATTTCTGTAACTATGTGCTATACAGCACAATTTCTCACTAAGCACAAAATATGTCTACTTAACTTAGCAAAACTTTAAGGTTTTAGGTCACCACAAAGATTCTCAGACTCTTTGTAGGTATACACACTGTAATACATTAACACACTATTATTAAGATGTTTACTTGCTACACTTATTTAGTTTACTCATTCCTAACAACCAAGCTCACAAAACTTTTACCAAACATTAGACTAAAGTCAAGCGTGTCTTTAAGCATTTTTCCTTGAAAGATTTAACAGATAACATCAACTCAAATGACTTTAGGTAAACTTAGGCAGCTGATAACCATAAGGACATGCCCATTTCAGTTCAACTTAAATTAGCATTAATGCTTAATATTTTCTATTAGAATTTTCTGGAAGTTTTAGAATGCCCAATTTTTACAAGTGCTTGTTTTGTAATCAATTCTTATTAACACCATCCGGAGGTAGAAAAAGATCTTTCATGTACACATTTAGACACACAAACATACATATTGAGATGTAATGACTATAGTTAGCAATACTATTCATAAAAGAACATATACACAGACAGATAAACTGATACAAAGGTTTGAGTTACTGATATCCAATTGCCTTCTTTCTTTTTAGCCTATTTGACTAAAAGTATCTTAGTTTTCAAGAATACATTCTAAGGGTGAACAGTTTACATAACTGGGTTAAGGTTTAGATGGCCCCAGACTAAGAGGGCCAATCTAGGCTCTGAACTGATAGGGACTGTGTGTCCAGGGGGCTGGAAATAAAATGCAAGTACAGTTCTAGCACCAGTCATTTGAAGCCAGGCTGTACTGTAGAAGATAAATTTCTTCTGTTTCAGGGAGTCTAGTTTAAAAAACTCTCAATTTTTGAAGATAATGATGAACCCAATAAGTAGAATAGATTTTCACCAAAAAAATTAGAAAACTAGTCCCATATTGTAGTAGTTCACAGGCTTTTGACTATTTTCCTTCCTTGTGGCAAAATAAATTTAGCTGCATAACCTTATTATATTGTATACTTCTTTCAGGGGCCAAGCCTCTCCATTAGAGAGTTTGTATTGAGGCCAGGCTCGTGTGCAGAAGATAAGGCAATTCTTTCTCAGGGTCTGGGGATCAAATTGCTCCCAGTTCATTAGAATGCATGCCAGAGGGGTGTCTGCCTTTAAACTTGAAGAGGATGCTCCCATCTCTGAAGCTATCCTGGACAAGCCCCCAAAGATGATGCCGGGGTTCTTGTTTGTGGAGTCGAATAATGAACTTAGCAAACACCCAAGGTAGGAGAGCCAGGGAGAGGCTTTTGTTTAGAGATAAAGTGAGAGGACAGAGCTCCTGGCTCACGCCAGACAGGGACAAGAGAGCTCCACCCCACCTTCATTTTTGAAGGAAACTTTGATATCAAATGCAAAGCTGAGTTTTCTTCTTTCAAGGCTTTGAAGATGTCATTCCCTTTTCTTCTGGCTTTCATTTCACTTGATCACAGAAGTCAGTGATCAAGCTTATAATGATTTCTCTGAGGCCACATGTCTCTTTTGATTGTTTTAATATTTTACTTTGTCTTGGGTTTTCAAAAGTTTTATCATGATGTGCCTAGCTGTGGTTTTCTCTGTGTTTTTTCTAGGGTCAGTGGTACTTCTAGAATCTGTAGCTACATGTTTTTTGTCAGTTCTGGAAAATTATTGGGCATTATTTCTTCAAACATTGTTTTATGTTCCATTGTCTGCCTCCTCTGTTTCTGGAAAAAAAAATAAAGCCATTTAACCATGCCCCATTTATTTATACACAGTTTTCAGCATTTTTACCCTTTCATTTTCTTTTGTACATGCTTCAGTATGGATATTTTTCTTATTACTTCTCTTCCAGCTTACTGACCTTGCTTCAGCTATGTCTAATCTGCCGCTAAACCCATATGTAAAGTGTTAATTTACAGGGTGTTTTTAGTATCAGAATTTCCATTTTATTTTTCTATATGATTCTGTTCTCTGCGGATAATCTCTACTTTGCTATGTGATTTCTTGAACTTATTAAACAGTTATTTTAAAGTCCATGTCTGAAAGCTCTGAAATCTGTATCTTCTCTGAGTTAGTGTCTATTGTTTTTTTTTCTCTTGTTTTTTGGTCATGTGATTTTTTTTCTCCTGGTATGCTCAAAAAATTTTTTATGGAATTCCAGATATTATATATGATTGTATAAAGAGAGAATCTGAGGAGCTGGACAATGTCATCTTCCTAAAGACAGAATTTACTTTGACTTCCTGCAGTTAGTGTAGGTCAGAGCAGATCACCTAAGTTTGAGGAGGGACTGAGCCAATTCAAAACTGGTTTCCAATCTTTGTGAGGATTGGTAACTTTCTTGTTCACTCCTAATCCTAGTTGCAGGCCTTTAGGGATACCAACTTAGCACCTGTTTACCAGACGTCTCCTCCTTGGTGGGTCCTGACTACCCCTCTTTGCCCCTCCAGCCCTGAAAGACTATGGGAATCCCGCTCATCTTCTCAGTCTCTTAGCCACTGCTTGGAATTGGCACATGCCTTGAGAGGAAAAGTCGTGCCCCCCATCAAGCTCACCTATGTTTCCCTTCTCTTTGGCATCATGATTTCTCAAGTCCTCGCTGCATTGGTAGTTCCCCATTGTCTCCAAATGGTTTTTTTTCCACATTTTGTTCAACTCTTCTAGTCGTTATCAGCAGGAAGTTTGGTCTGCAACAAGCTTTTCTGGCATTATCAGAAATGAATTTCCTCCTGTGTCCTTGGGATCTGACTCTAGTAAGCTTTGATAAAAAAGCTTTGGTGTCTAGTAAGCTTGTAAACATCATGAGAGGTTTTCAGCTCTGCTGAAAAATCTTGCGTATTTTCTGTCAGAGACCATTTTTTCCAAGGAGTCCATCATTGTCCAATGAACCTCAGTATGTTCCAGTAGGAAATAGTATTTAGAGACCACAAGCTGGATATTAAAGAATGTTATTTACTCCTGGGTTGCATTGTTTCTCTGCCTTTTCAGTGGATAGAGCTAGGAAATAGGCACCTTCTAGAAAGCAAAACGAGAGAGTTCATACAGACAATTTCAGTTCATGGGAAACATTATAATGCATTTATTTCTTTGATATTATCTCTTTTATGCTGAAAATTGTTAATATCTAACATTATTACTTATTTGCTTCTTTCTAAAATGTATATCTATACACACATATGTGGCGTGGTTTATTCTAATCTGTGTGTGTGTTAAAATAACAATATGATCATAACTACTAACAAAAGACTGAATGCAATTTAATATGTCTTTCTGTTTGTCTTCAGTATATATTTCATCAGGGATATGCAGTCAAAATACTTTGTTTCAAAATCTTCAAATTATTCTGCTCCATATGATTATGCCATCAACTTGATATACAGATAGCTTATCTATTTGTGTTTGTTTTCAATTTTAAGGGATGGATTTTTTCTCTTTGATTTAATTTTGCTTTTAAATTATATGAAATATTAAACAGTTCTAAATCCAAAACTATAAAACAAGTTATATTTAGAGAGCTTTAACTTTCACCACTGTCTCCTCTCTCCATTTTCTTTCTTCACCAACAGGCAACCATTTTTGTTAGTTTTTCATTTATTCTTTCACTATTAGATATACATCTCTCCAAATCCCCATTTTCTTTACACAAAAGATTGCCTACTATATGCACTCTTCTACTACTTGCTGTCGTTACTTTGTTGTATATATTTTATAGATACCACTTGATAGCAGTGTATCCTCAGTCTTTTTTAGTGCAGCTTTATGTAGATGGACTTAAGTTTATTCGCCCGGTCCCCTACTGATGGACATTAGGTTGTTGCCAAACATTGGCTGTTACAAACACTTTTGCATATGTAATTTTATGTTTTTGTCAGTGTACCTTTGGGGTAGACTCATAGATGTAGGATTGTTGGCTCAAAGAATAAGTGAATATGCAATTTTTCTAAATATTGCTAAATTCTTCTTCATAGGGGTTATGCCATTTTAAAATGAAACATCTAGAAACACAAATACAACCAAGTTTCTCCCATATCTGAAACTCTTCTGTGGCCTGAGGATAAAATCCAAACTCCTTACCAAAGGCTACAAGAAAGGGATAAACTGGCCCCAGGGTCCTCCCCAGCCTCACACCATCAGTCCTTGGTGCACCAGGCCCCCTGAGTTTGCCTTGTTCTCTCTGCCCCTTGTCCTTTCCACATGTTGGCATTCCTTTCTTCCCTTTCTTTGCTGGCCTTCCACAGATTCTTCCAGACTCAGCTTATCTGTCACCTATTTCCAGAAGGCCTTTCCACACACCTTTCCATTCTCACACATGCTCTCACAACTCCCTGGGCTTCTCTGACTGCAGAACTCATCATCTGCATGCATGGAAAGTGGCTATTTCAGAGATTTTCCTCCCTGTGGGATTATGACCTCTAGGAGAAGGAGCTGTGTCAGCTGGAGAAGGCTTTGAAGCATTCGGCAGAGCAATGACATGATTAAATCTTTATTTTAGATGTAGACTTTGGGCCCATATGTGGAAGAAGGACCAGACGGAGCCAAGATGACAGAGGACAGACCAGTCAGCAGGCTGTGGCCATGATCCAGGCGAGAAGAGATGAGGATCTGCTGGGGGCAATGGTGGTGGGGGTGGAAAGGAAGAGAAAAAGAATCCCAGATCCCTTCTGGAGTCCACATGGACAAGACTGGGTGGCGATTGGATGTGGCAGCTGAGAGAGATGGGAGAGTACAGCCTGACTCCACACGTCCAGTTTGATCAACTGAAGGGGGAAGAGGTGAAGGAGCTCATGTTTGAGGAAGAGGAGGTGTTCCATTTGCACGCGCCGAGTTTGCGGTGCCTGTGGGGCATCCCAGTGATGGTGATAGTTGCTATCTTTAGGCCTATGATGGATGTTCTGTTTTTACATGTAATTATAATGATAGACATTTACTGAGGCCTCTTGTGGCTCCAGGAGCTATACATACCCATCACAGCCACCATCTCAGGTAAGCCTGTTATCCATCTGCTTTCTGGACCTCTCCACTGGGATGTCTAAGAGGCATCTCAGATTTAACCAAGCCAAAACCTAAGTCCTCATTTGTAGCACATCAGTGTGAAGAGGCAGCATAGCCTGGCAGTTAACACTGACTCTGGAGCAGATGGGTTGGGTTTGTGTTCCATCTCTGCTTACAAACACTTTGATCTTGCTAAAACATTCTCTGTGCCTCAATTTCTTATCTGCAAAATGGTCATGATAATAAAGGTCCCAACATTTATGTTGTTAAGAGGCTTAAATCTGTTACTGTACACAAAGCCCTTCAACAATGCCTGGCGCAGAGGAAGCATCCTAATTTTTTCCATTACCGCCCCCAAATCCACTCCTCCCGCGGCATTCCTCGGCTGCATTCAAGACCAAGCCTAGATCCCATTCTTGCTTCTTCTCTTTTCGTCACCCTACAGATGGCAAGTTTCAGGGCGGCCTCCAGAGTCCATCTCAGATCCCGGCAGGGCTGCCTTGTCTCTTCCTAGACAGCTGCGACAGCCCCAGCAGCTCTCAACCCATCGTCTCCTGGGCCTCCCATCGCCAGCTGCCTGCTGCCACCAAAGCCACTTCTCAGAGTGCTTCTCAAAGCGAGCACCGATCTGCTCTCCTGCCTGTTGTGAGCCCTTCTACATTCAGCATGGGCCGGCCCCCACGTTTTCCTGCCTGGACTGCCAGCCACACTGCGACCTGCCTCCAGGTTCATATGCGTTCTCTCAGCCGCCCTGAGAATGGGCCAGATCTTCTCATCTAGAAAGGTCATTCTGGATCTCAGCTTGACCAACTCGCGGCACAATAATGCTTTAGAATCCTCCCATTTGGCACAACTTAATAGCTGCGCATCAGGGAGGGACAGGAACATACTCACGTTCCCACAAGCAGTCTCTCCACTTGCTTGCCCCTTTAAGGTTTCCTGTGCGGCGTGTTTTCCAAGCCCCGCCCTTAGACTTTTAGAAAGCCGGGATGACTTTGCCTGGGGCTGCCTTCCCTGAAGGAGATGCTGACTGTGAAAGAACTTGTAAAGTAATGCAACCCCGTGAAGATGCGTTGCCTTGAGCATTTCAATGGGCCTCTGCTGGTGTCCCTTCCCATCTCACCCCTTTCTGGCCCCTGCGCTTCCCCGCATGTGGCCTGATCCTTGAGGTCGGCAGGCAGGTGAAATGGCTGGCGGGTTGTCCGTCCTGTTGCTGTTGGGGTGATTTATAAGGAGCCTTCAAAACGGCCTTACCCAGGGAGCCTCATCCAGGCCTGCCCTTGTGAAGAAGCAGCGTGTGATTCTATGCCAAGGACAGTGTGGAAGCCAAGCTGCTGCCTTGGGGAGCAGCGGCCTTTCCCTGCATCCCACAGCCAAGGTTCCTGGGGCCCCCTGTGACCAGGGTGCCCAGAGAGCCCAGGCGCGGCTTCCTCCTCCTGTGCCCTCCAGGCGGCACGGAACGGCTCTGCAGTGCCACCCAGAGGCCGCCACAGCCAGCCAGAGAGTCGTGGCTCCGGAGGCGGGTTTCGGGGGGTTGCCTGGAGTGGCTGGGACTAGGAAGGTTTGGACGTTTGGTGAGCCGAGCTCTACGGAGAAGGTCATTTTTGAGTGAATGGCTGTTCATTCGGCCCCCTCAGAGCCGGTCGCCTGTGGCTGCCTCCCCACCCCTGGCACACATACTTGTCACACTGTGACACAGAAAGCCCCAGAGAAATCCAGGAGCCACCTCAAATCCTCTCGTTTTCACTAAATGGTAGAAACAGGAGAGCAAGTCCAGCAACATATTTATGTGCAAGAGTTGTTCAGAAGATGAGATAAAGATAGCATTTCCAACGAACTGCAGCGGAGGGGTCACAAGTGTGGGTGTTTGGACAGGTAGCTAGCCATTTCAAGAAAGGACATTTCTACCTCCACCACACACCATGCATTCAAGTAACATCCAGATGGATGGAAGAATTTCATGTCACACCAGAAGAAAGTATTGGTAAATATTTTCAAAGGCTTGGAGTGGGAAGATATTCTAAATATAATATGAAACACAGAAACTATAAAGGAAAAGACTGACAAATTTATTTCAAAGTTTAAAAGCTTCTGTGTATTAAAAAAAAGACCATGAGGGATAAAGTTGGCCAAGAGATATGTGAAAAGATGTTCACCATCAGTAGTCATCAAGGAAATGCTAACCAAAACCACAATGAGATATCACCTCACACCAGTCAGAATGACTACTATCAAAAAGACTAGACATAACAAGTGCTGGCACAAATGTGGAGAAAAGGGAACACTTATATACTGTTGGTGGGACTCTAACTGGTGCAGCGAGTATGGAAAGCAGTATGGAGGTTCCTCAAAAAACTAAAAATAGAAATACCATACAACCCAGTAATTCCACTTCTGGGTTTTTACATAAAGAAAACAAAAATCCTGATTTGAAAAGATATATGCACCCCCATGTTTACTGCAGCATTATTTATAATGGCCAAGATATGAAAGCAACCAAAGTGTCCATCATTAGATATGGATAAAAAAGATGTGGCACATATATAGAATGGGATATTATGCAGCCATAAAAGAGAAGGAGATCTCACCATTTGTGACAATGTGGATGGACCTAGAGGGTATTACACTAAGTAAAAGAAGTCAGACAGAGAAAGACAAATATCATATAATTTCACTTCTATGTGGAATCTAAAAAACAAAAAACCAAGCAAACAAACAGAAACAGAGTCATAAACACAGAGAACAAACTGGTGGTTGCCATAGTGGAGGGGGTTGGGGGGCTAGGTGAAATAGTTGAAGGGGATTAAGAGGCACAAACTTCTAATCATAAAATAAATCATGAGGATGAAAAATATAGCAAAGACATATAGTCAGTAATATTGCAATAACTTTGTATGGTGACAGATAGTCGCTGTACTTATTGCAGTGAGCATTTCGTAACACATATACTTGTCCAGTTGCTATGTTGTACATCTGAAACTAATATAATATTGTATGTCAGCTATACTTCAAATAAAAGTAAAAAAAATTAAAAACCATCATCATAGATAAAGTTAATAACCAAAATAACATACTCAGAAAAAATGACATATATGAAAGACAATGATTAATATCCTTAATATATAAGGAGCTTTTACAAATCAATAGGAAAAAGGCAAACACCCCAGTGGGAAAATTGGAAAAATACATAAACAACCAACTCATCAAAAGACAAACAGATGACTGAGAAACACTAAGAAGTGCCCAGCCCAAGTAGTAATCAAGGGCATTATAATTAAAACAACACATAGATTACATATTTTTCAGCTACCAAATGAATAAAAATTTCAAAGAATGGAACAAACTCAGAGAGAATGGATGATGTGAAGACCAGGCTGGCCCACATGCTGTTGAGGAAGGGAACATTGGCAAAGTCATTCTGAAAGACAATTTGGTATCACAGATTAAAATCCTTAACAAACATTGTATGTCCTTGCACCCAGCAGTTTCACTTTTAGGAATTAATCCTAAGGACAAAATACTGGATATGTGCAAAGATTTAACAGCTCAGAGATGTTGACAGTGGTCTTTTTAAAGCATAAGTGTATAAAGAGGAAGATGTACACAACTGTTTACCGCAATAAGAAAGATTTATTTTCATCATCCTGGAATGTGCAAGCTATGTTATTAGGTGAGAAAAGCAAGTTAAATGGAAGTAGTATGCATAGTATAATGCCTTTTAAGTAAATAAAAATACTGTATGTAGTATATGTTTGCAAATAGATTGGGCTATACACGGTGACTGCCTCAAGGCAGGGAAGGAGGAGTAAGGGTCGTATGTTACGTTTTCTTTTGGCTTATTGGTATTCCTTTTATTTCAATGTAGAAATATCCAGAGTACCTCTTTGGTTGCTTTTAGTTTTATTTAATTTCCTTAGACTCAAAAACAAAATTATAAGAGTACAACAGGCTGTTGCAAAACATTCAGACCAGACAGAGCATATAGAGGCTTTCCCTCTCTCTACCCCATTCCCCAGAGGTGACTGCTGTGGACAGGTTGGTATACATATTTTCAGACATTTGTATGCATATGTAAACATATGTATGTATATTTTACTACAAATGGGATCACATTATATATAGTGTGCTGTAACTTGTTTTTTTCACCAAACAACATGTCATAGCCATCAGCCCATGTCATACATATGGATCTACCTCATTCTTAAAAAAAATGCCTGTCTTTCAACAGCTGCATGTTATTACCATGTACAGATATACTCAAATTTTGTATTCTGATTGCTCTATAACAAGTATGTGTTGCTTGTGTGATGGAAATATAATAAAATGTTTTCTTGAAAAAAAGAAAGAGGAAGAAGGAATCAGGGGGCAAGGAAGGGAGGACAGGAGACAATTTTGTTCACTTTCTCTTTCATGTGGATTTGGGTTCCTTCTACTTAGGAGACACCTGTGATTCTAGACAGCTGTTGGGCTTGATGAGGTCCAGAAGAAAGACCCATTTACTCCACAATGAAATAAAAGAGGTCCAGGGACTTTGTGAGTTCTGGTGGCCTTGTCCCAGTCCAAGGCCCGAGGCTTGGAAGGAGGGCAGCGTCAGAGAAGTTCTAGCTGGGGCTCCAGTGACTTTGATAAAAGAAAACAATGAAACCAGAAACAAAATCAACCATAACAACAACAGTTTCTACAGTGAACCAAACCACGTTTTAATCTTTTTCCCAGATGCAGGATGGAAGCCCCTGTAACTCTCCCTCTGCTCACAGCCAAGCAAGCTGTCATCAGGCGGTGACCCCTGGATGCTTGCTCTAAGGTGGTTCAGTTGGCCTGCCTTCTTTTACAAATGAGGAGAAGGAGGCCCCAGAGGGGAAGGGCCAAGGCCAAAGCTGTTAGGGGGTTGGTGACAGAGCTGAGCCTGAGAATCAGCAAACCTGGTCCTGGTTCAGTGCACCTTCCCTTTCCTTCCTTTTCCCATTCACCAGGACTATTTCATGAATAAAACTTACGTTTCCATCATAAAACATACATATATATACAATTATGGAAATGTGGTCAGCAAACATAAAAGCAGAAGTAAGAAAGACACAATTCCACCATCTTTCAGTGGCAGAATGTTCTCGAGTCTCTCTATAGCTCTTGTCCATTACTGCATTTCAATCGCTTTTCAGTTTCGGGTGCAGTGAGAGTTCCCTTTTATGTCCAAGCATGCCTATGTTTATGCACCTGTATTTCTCTCTGTGTGGATTTAGTGCAGCCTGCTGCGGTGTGTGGAGTTCAGCATCTTTGAGCCAGTGTTTGTCTCGTGTCCTTTCAACCCAGCCCCGGGGCCAGCACACCTTGTTATCAAGAGGTTTGTGTTTCAACTTTGGCCTCAAGTGTAACACTGAAGCAATGAACATTTTAGCTATATCACGCAAGTCCTGCTTATTTTGGGGACTTGGTTCTGTGACTCTGAGCTCCAGAAGAGAAAGACACCACCCCCCACCTCCACCAGGGGGAGGAGATATAATTGCACCTGAACAGCTTTCTATTTCAGAATCTTCAGTGAGGGAGGAACACCTCACCATTATGAGTGTCCCTCTGGGGTCTCTTGAGGTTGCATTGAGTAGAGGCAGAGGCCCCTGGGGTAGCATATCTTTACTGGGCAAGAGCAAGGGTGTGCATGGCAAGACCAAGTCAAGAAAGTCAAGAATGGACCTTGGGCATTTGGCAAGTGGACCCTTATTATGTGCAAGGCACTGCTCTAAGGCTACTACATGTACTAAGTCATTTCTTACAGCTATTTTGTAAAATACATACCATTTTACATCTGGGAACAGCTGTGGGAATGGCACGGTCTGTCTCTAGAAGCCATGGGCTGTGGTAGAGTGAGGGAGTGGGGCACAGAGGAGGCACAGCATTCATTCATTCCTGCCTTCACTCAAGGAGCATTGAGGCATGGCTACTATATATCAGACACTGGGCCAGGTGCTGGGGAGATGGGATGGGGTGGGTGGGCAGGGGGACACAGAACATAGTTAGATACTGACTCTGTCCTCTAGGTGTATGTTCACTGAGCAGGGATATAAGCAATACAGCTGACTCTGGAGGCAAGTCACAAAGGACAGGCGGATGAGTGGCCATGGGGATTCAGACAAGGCAGTCCCATCCTCCTACGGGAACCAGAAAAGTCTCCATGGAGGAGGGAGCTCTGGACTGGGTGAGGTAGGGAGGGCACTCCAGCATACAAGCCCAGGCACACCACGGGAGGAGCCCGAAACATGCAGGCAGACCCGACACGTCAGTGGTTTTCCCACACCCACCCGGTCTCCAGACCCCTCTCCGCCATGCCTGGCCAGTCTGGAAACGTTTTTCATTAGGGAAAAGGCTATGGAAATGGCAGGCAGCCCAGGATGGTGTGAGGAGCACGAGCTTTGGGCTCAGGGAAGACCTGGGTTCCAGTGTGAGTGACCTTGAGCAAGTGTCTCAACCTGTTCGAGCTTTGGTTTCCTCAGCTGTGAAGCACACACCCACCTGGCAGGTATATGGAGAAGACAGGAGCTTCTCAGTTCTCCTGTGGGTGCGAAGGCCGCAGGTCGGTGTCTGCATTTAGCAGGCATGTTTGCACTGGGTGGTGCTCTTCTTACCATCGTTGCTCTATTAGTCTGAGGCAGGTGTACATGTGACCCAGTTGCCAGGGACAGGCCCATTTATTTATGCTGTTGCCCAGTGTAATTATTAACAGCTCCCCCTTCCACACTCAGAAGCATACCGGTCTGGGTGACAAAGGGCGTGTTCATTGTAATTACAACAAGCTGGCTGGGTCTTGAATGGTCTCCATTTCTCACCCATCATCACTGCCCTCTGTCTTTGTCCAGTCAGAGGACCAAGGTTACGTGTTCCCACAACGAGTCCTGGATTGAGCATGAGTATGGACAGCTGAGTTCTGCCCCTAACTTGTACCATATCAACGGGCAGGTCTCTTCCCATGCTAGGTCTCATTCTTCCCATTTTTTTTTCATTTTCTCAAAACATGTATTCACTGCTCCTCTCCGTACACCTCCAGCACCTTTGCCAGATTCTTGGGAATGTGGAGCCGCCCCTTGCCCCTTGCCCCTAGGCCTTGGCGACGAGGCCCCTCACAGCTCGCGCGATGGCTTCCCTGTCGATGCCAAACATCTTCAGCAGCTCAGCTGGCTTCTTGCTCCTCGGGACCTGGTTGATGGCCAGGCGGGCGACGGTGACACCGGGCTCTCCCACGACAGCAGAGTAGATTAACTAATTTCTGGAGGCCCTTTGGGCTTGGATTTTCTATCCTCCAAAATTCCTCCAAGCTTAGGAAAATGGCAAAGGCTCGGCCCTCATGCGCGCCAAAAGCAGTAGGCAGGCTCTGTGGCACACAGATGTCTACCACGTGCGAGGCTTTGTGGATGTCGGGGTGAGGCTTCCCCGTGGCAGCTCTGGGATCCTGATCTCCTGACGCCTCCCAGGACAGCAGCACACCCGTTTGCCAGTGGCTAAGAGCATGCAGCTTGGAGTCAGATGCTCTGCTACTGATGACTTCCCCACTCTAACCCCATCAGGTGTTGCTGGGCTCCCCAGGGGGCAGGCCAGGCACTCCTCTGGGCAACTAGAGTTACGCAGATTCAATGGGAGGCTCATGGCTGCAAAGCACCCAGAACAGTCCCTGCTCAGAGGAGGAGCTCCAAGTGCTGGTTAAATAAAATATCTAAGTTGCTACATCTAACAGGTGCCAACACTCAATGTACCTGAGACACGTTGAGACAATGTGTTTGATTAAGAAAAAATTAGCAGCATTCTCTCTGTTTGCTTTCTACCAAGTCAGAATTCCATACAATCATTTAATTTAAAACACTAGGCAGCTTGTTGAAACAGTTGAAGATGACTCCTAGAAGCCGAAAGTGGTGGCTTGGGGACAGGCTCTGTGCTTGTGACAGCCCCACTCAGAAAATGAGTGATCTGGAGGCAGTTTGTGTCCCCCCTCCTGTGCCATCACCTCTGTCATGGAGAGGTGCCCAAGGAAGGGCAGATTGTTGGAAAAGTTCTACCCACAGAATCTGTGCCATGTTATACGTCACTCAGTAGGTCCCTGGGAGTGGGCTGCCATCCTGTTCTATAAAGCCACTTTACTTACATGGGAAAGATTCCAGACATAATTCCCAGTAAAACTAAGAGCTTCTTTGGGAAAAGGAGGCCCCCAAAGAAAGCTTACACTGTTGGTCCCAGAATTTCACTAAAGAAAAATATCTTCAAAGGAAACTGTTCATAATAATCTTAAAAAGATTACCAGTTAAATTGTAGGACATAAAGGAGTCTGCCTCTGAGCCAAGGGAGTTCAGATGTCAGATGAGAACCCCATGCTCGGTTTCCGATGAGAAGCATGGGGATCAAGGCGTTGAGCATTGACCATGGGCAGTGGGAGGATGAGGGCACTTTGCCCCAGTGCAAGCCAACCCCACCGACTGTCCCCCTACCCAGGACACACTATGTGTTAGCACTTTACCACCAACGTGAGTCCATATCATTCTCAACTCAGCTCCAGTGGTAGGTAGGTGCTATTATTCTGCTCATTTCACACTTGAGAGTGAGAGGCACAGAGAGATTATTAAGTATATCTTGTCCAAGCTCGCACAGCTAGCAAGTCTGAGGTAATTTAACCCAGCTGATCTGATCCAGAATGACCTCTCCCAAACTGTTCTGTTGCCTCCTGGCTAGACCTTTTTTGTTCTGATGACTCCACAGAGAAGCTAACTGCTTCTGTTTTCAGTCTTTTCACTTGAGAGAGGCCGTTATTCTCACCCACCCACCCACCCAAACGTTGGGAAATCGCTCCTTGAATCAGTCTAACTAACATACCTGGACAGCTGCCCCAGTCCAGTCATCGGTTCTTCCCAAGACGCTCACCTGTCACCCCTCAGATCCTAGGCAGGGTATTCCACTCTTGTGCATAGAGTTGGAGACAGGTGGTAGCAGGAACGAATTTTATCCACTGTTTTCCGGCGCACTTCTCCAAGAGAGCCTAGAGCAAGACACAGACACCTGGTTCCCTAATAAAAAGGACAGCTGACTTAGTTTCTCTTCCTTTTCCTGGCCTGGGAAGCGCCCAGCGAGGCGGGGGCGGGGCTGAGCCGCGCGGCCCTCCCCTCGGCCCCGCCCCCTGCCAGCCGGTTCCCACGCCCTGACTCCCCCACCCGGGCTCGTCGCGCACTTCCTGAGGCGAGGATGTGAAAAGCGGACCGGTTGGCCTCCCGACAGGGTCCTCGGAGTACCTGCAGGACCCGGTCCTGCAGGACTGGGAAAGCAGGTCGGGGAGGAAAGAGACCTCTCAAATGACTTTTTCTGCGGTTAAGAGTCATGTATACATTCCTGACAAGTCGTACAACCACGAGAAAGGGCAAAATGTGAAATAAAAAATCAGCCATAACCTTCACCATCAGTGTGAGCCATTGTAAGTATTTTGGACTCAAGGGATCACCTAGTAGTAAGTTCTCCAGTTCTCTGGCTGTCGTTGCATTTGCGATGTTTGTTTTGGGTTTTGGTCTTGGTTTGTTTTCTGCCTCATAGCCTAGGTACTGGGACAGTCCAAAACCCAGAAACGTTAGTGAGCACAGACAAAAGAGTCCCCAAGAAAAGCCTAATCCTTCTTGCCAGATCTGTGTGCGACTGGAAAGAGGGCAGCTCTGAAGGACACAGCCCTTCTGACGGAGTGTGCTTGGCTCCGGGCACACGCCACAACGGAAGCCATGTCCCTTCTCACCTGGTGCTGCAGACAATGAGGTGGCCCCTATTGACCATCTGCCCTGTCTGAACCAGAAGGTACCTTTCCCCTCCCCACCAGGTCCCACTTTATTCAAAATTAACTCAAAATGAATCAAAGTCTATATGTGAAACATGAAACTCTACGATGTTTAGAGGAAAACATAGGAAAAAAATCTTCTTGCCTTAGAATTCTTAGGCTTGACACCAGAAGCATAACCATTAAAAATTGATAAATTGGACTCCTTCAAAATTAAAAATGCCTGCTCCAGGAAAGACACTGTTAAGAGAATAAAAAGACAAGCCACAGATCAGGAGAAAATATTTGCAAAGCACAAATCTCACAAAGGACTTATATCCAGAATGTATAAAGAACTCTTCACTTAACAGTAAGGAAGCAAACAATTCAACTGGGCAAGGGACTTAAAAACTGACAGTTCACCAAAGAGGCAATACCAGTGACACATAAGCACGTGAAAAGATGCTGTCATTAGTCACTAGGAAAACACAAATCAAAACCACAGTGAGACATTGGTATATACTCACTAGGATGCCTAAAATAAAAAGAATAAATAAAAAATACATAAAATATTATGACAACACTAAATGCAGAAAAAGTGGAGAAACTGGATCACTCACACGGTGCTGGTGGGAATGTAAAATGGTGCAGCCACTTTGGGAAACGGTTTGGCCGTTTCTTAGATTTGGCAGTTCCTTATGAAATTAAACATACACCTGTCATATGACCCAGCAATCCCACTCTTGCATATTTATTCCAGAGAAATGAAACCTTATGGTCACACATAAATCTGCATGTAAATATTCTTAGCATCTTTTTTGGTAATAGTCAAAAGCTGGGAACAACCCAAATGCCACTCAGTGGGTGAACGGATAAGGAAAATGTGGTGCACCGGTACAAGGAAGATGGCTGAACAATAAGAAGGAACAAACTATTGATACACTCACCAGCTTGGATGGATCTCAAGGGTCATTATGCTGAGTGGAAAAAGCCAGTCTTAAAAGGTTACTTTTACTGTAGGACTCCATTTATATCACATTCTCAAAATGACAAAACTAGTAACGGAGGTCACATCAACGGTTGCCAAAAGGGTAGAGGTGAGGCGGGGGAGTTCAAGGGAGTATATTGATTGTGATAGTGGCTAAACAAATCCTCACATGGGGTCAACTTTCAGAGAACTATACATGAAAATGAAAGAAGCCTGCATGTGGAAAGTGGTGAAAGCCAAATAAGATCTGTAGTTTCGCTAATGGTATCCTACCAAAGTCAGTTTCTCAGCTTTGATAAATAGAAATTAAAAAGTCACTAAAGTAAAAGGCAGAACTAAAATATTTTTAGACGGTAATACCAGACCAGGTCTTTATAACTCTGGAGTAGGGAAAAATTTCTTAATTAAGGTACAAAAAAATATAAACCATAAGGGAAATGACTGATAATTTAAAATATGCTACAAAGAACTTCTGTTCATCAGAATAACCCCATATGTTGTCTCCCAGGACAGCACATTGTATGGTGCCTTTTAATAAAGCTAATAAAACAAGCGAAACTAAAGAGTATGTTATTTAGGCATACATAAATATGTAATACAATTTTTAAAGACAAAGGAGGAACACAAAATTTTGCACAGTGATGAACAATAAGCTGCAAAGCAAAATGGCTAAGGATTGGACTGCCTAGGTCCAAATTCTGGCTTTGTCACCAAATGCTGGAGTGACCTTCACAAGTAACTTAACCTCTCTGTTCTTCAGTGGCTTTGTGCATAAAACAGCTAACTCACTCACAGGGTTATAGTAAAGTTTAAAAGAGTTAATACATACAAACTAAATGAAATACCTGGCATGTAGTGAGAGCCATCTAAATGTTAACTACTATCATTATTTGGGGGAAATGAATGGCAGAGGGATAGATTAAGCTGTAGGAGAATTTATCACTCATGTGCCAGCTTGGGGATTGGCAGCAGGTTCACATGTATTCATTATATCATTAAAATGAAATAATAAAATACAAGATATTCCAGTATAAGAATATAGTTAATGACTCCATAGCATCTTACTATGCTGATAGACAGTGACCGCAGTGAAGGGGGTGAGGGCTTGATAATATGGGTGAATGTTGAACCACTGTGTATTTGTAACCATCATCAGATTGTATATCAATGATACTTTAATAAATAAAAAAAAAGATATTACAGTATAGACCAGTGAGGATGGTAAAAAATTTAGAGAATGGAAAGAGAAGCCACACATTTGAGAAGCAACAGGTTGCAATACACACATTGCCAAATGATTAAAGTCTGGAATACATAAAGAAAGGTGGTTGACAGATGGACAAGGAAAAGAAAAATCACCCAATAAGAACAGTAACAATAATATACGGGCAAACGACATTACCAGGCATTTAATGGGGGGAGGAAGCCAGATAGTCCATACACATTTGAAAGGGGGCTCAAACTTAATAAGTGCAAATTACAACCACAGCAAAATACCCACACTTTACTAGTTGCCTAGGGCTGTGATAACAAAATACCACAGAGTGGGTGGCTTCAACAGCAGCCATTTGTTGTTTTACCTCTTAAAGGTTGGAAGTTCAAGATCAAGGTGCTGGCAGGCTCGGTTTCTCCTGAGGCCTCTCTCCTTGGCTGGCAGATGGTCACCTTCTCCAGGTCCTCACACGGTCGCCCCTCCGTCTGTGTGTGTCTGTGTCCTAATCTCCTCTTCTTATAAAGCACCAGCCATGTTGGAGTGGGGCCCACCTCAATGACCTCATTTAACTTTAGCACTCCTTAAAGACACTATCTCCAAATAACCGTCACATTCTGAGGTACTGACAGTTAGGACTTCAACATATGAATTTTTTTTAGGAGGAAACAATTCAGTCTGTACCGTATACCCACCAGAATGACAACATTTATTTCCACATGTGCATCTGGAGACATACATATAACCAGGGATATTCATAAGCACATATTGGTTATATCAAATCTCACCACTGGTAGGAAGCAATAATATTATAGTAGATGAACAATGATGGGATGCTATATGGCAGATAAAATTAGTGAAATACAGTTACATGCAACAATACAGATGATTCTCAGAGGCATCACTTCTGGCAAAAACAGCAAGTTGCAATAATACATGCAATGCCTTTAAAAAACACAAAGTAAAAGCAAAAAAAACTAAGCAATATGTTGTTGAAAAACACATACAGGTGTTACATTTAAAGAAAATCAAGGGAATAATAAACAACCAAAAAATAGATAGCGGTTAGTCCTGAGAAGGAAAGGAAAGGGATTTACGTGTTAAGTAGAGTGTGAGTTCTGTGGGTGTCACCAAATTACTCTTCTTTTAATCTGCACATACTTTATATTTTCTATTCACTCATTATTTTATCTTTTAAGTATCTTTAAAAACTAGGCACTTGAAGAACATGAAAGAAAGAGCTAGAATTGAAGCCATAATCAAATCACTATTCTTTACAAGAAACAAACAGTGAATGGATTCTGCACACCCTCTCAACCGGCATTCCTTGCTAGGCAGCCTCTAAACTGTCCCCTAATACCCTTCCCTCCTTGTATTTGTGTCTTGTGTACTCCCCTCTCCGTGAGTGTGGGCCAGACTTAGTGACTTGTTTCTAAAAACTAGAGTACAGCCAGAGTGATGGGATGCCTCTTCCAGGATCAGGTACAAAAAGCCTGTGGCTTCTGTCTTACTGGCCATCTCCTGATCTCTCATTCCCTTGTTTCTCTGATGGAAGTCAGCTGCTATATTGTGAGCTGCCCTACAGGAAGGCTCATTGGCAGCCCATGCTCAATGGCCAGCCAGTGAGGAGCTGAGACCCTCAGTCCAATGGCCTGGAAGGAATGAAATCTTGCCTATAATCACGTAAGGGAGCTGGGAAGGAGATCCTCCCCTAGTGAAGCCTCGAGATGACCATGGCTCTAGCCAACACTTGATTACCACTTTGTGAGAGACCCTGAACCAGAGGACTCAGTCAAGCCACACCTAGATTCCAGACCTACAAGAACTGTCTAAATAATAAATAACTTATTGTTGGGTAATAAATAAATACATGATAATATGTGTTTATTGTTTGAAACCACTGAGTTTGGGGGTAATTTTTATGCATTAATAGTTACAAATATAAAGTTTGATTTGAGGATTTATCTAAAGAAATAAGACATCTTCACAAAGTTATATATATATATATATACACATGCACACATATCTGTTGATTGTATTTATAATGGTGAAAATGCAAAAGTAACCAATAACAGCTCAACAGTAAAAGAATGGTAAAATAAATTATGATACTTTATATAATGTAATATCAGGCAACCATTAAAAATGACAATATACCACAGATTAACAGGATAAGGGGCTACAAACACACAGTGTTTAAAATTTTCACAACTTAGATAAACTAGACATATTCCTTGAAATATACAAACTACAAACATTCACTGAAAAAGAAACAGATAAATGAAAGTCTTATATCTCTTAAATTAATTGAGTGGAATTCTGAGTTAAAAATCTTCCCACAAACTAAAGCCATATGAATTGATTTCCAACTTACATAAAATACTGAGGAATGTGTAATATCAACTCTACAAAAACTCTTCAAAAAAAAAAAAGACAAGGTGATACTTCTTAAATTATTATATGATGCCAGCATTACCCTGACACCAAATCCAGACAAAGTGGCATAAGGAAAAAACAAAACTAAACTAAAAAACCAATGTCCTTTATCAGCACAGTGTGAAAACCCTCAACAAATGTTAGCAAATTGATCAAGTAATATAAAAAAAAAACCAAAGTGGTGTTTATTCTGGTAATGCAAAGTTGATTTAACGTTCAAAAAAGTCAATGCAATCCATTATACTAACAGTCTAAAGAAGCAAAACTACATGATCACACATCCATTTGTAATGAAAACCTCAGCAGACTTGGAGTAAAAGGGAACTCTCTGCTCTTGAAAAAGGACATGTACAGAAAAAATGCTCCTAGCATCATAATTAATGGTCAGAGGCTAAATGCTTCCCCTGACCCCCTTAGGACTGTGAGCACAAGGATGTGCCGCCGCATCACTCCTGTTCAATGTCCTACCCGAGGTCTTAGCTGCTGCAATAAGGCAAGGAAAAGATAAGAAGCCTTCAGATTGGAATGGAAAAAATAAGGCTGTCTATATTCACAGGCAGCATTATTGTCTATGTAGAAAATCTCAAAGAATCTACAGAAAAGCTACTAGAACGGAACACAAGGCCAATATACAAAAGTCAACATGATACATAATAGCAAATATACAGTAGCAAAACACCAAGTTGGAAAAAGAAGAACAAAGTTGGAGTAGTGACACTATTAAATTTCAAGACTTACTATAAAGCTATGGTAACCAAGACAATGTAGTATGGTGAAAGGACTGACACATAAATCAATTGAATGTTGATTTATCTGTCAGAAATAAACATGACTGACTGGTACTGACAAGGTGCAGAGGCAATTCAATGGAGAAGGTATAGTCTTTTCACCAAATGGTGCTGGAACAGCTGGCCATCCACATGCAAAGTAATGAACTTGGATCCATAGCTTGCACCACTTCCAAAAATTAACTCAATTTTTGTTCATTGGCTTAAATGGAAAACCTCCAACTATAAAGTGTCACCTCCTCAAAAACATACCTGATCTTGAAGAGCTTAGAGTTCAATTGTGGGGACACAATCCAAAAGTGAAACAGCCACCACCTGAGTGCCACAGGCAGCGCTGGGACAGGAGGAGGGGGCGCTGTTGCATCAGGAAGCAAAGAGGCTTTTAAGGATAGCCTTTGTGTGACTAGGGGTGAGGGGTGCAGATGGGGAGGACTCTCACAAGAAACCCTGCCCTCGGAAGACATGTTGATGTACTGTTCGCTCTTTCTGGAGCCATTTCCCCCATGAAACCCAGAAAGGACTCTCTCTGAATCCCCCCACAGCCAAACCTTCTGTCCTTAACACTTCATTAAAAATTCAGGGCACTGCCAATCTGTTCACCAGCCTTCCCAGGTAAGTGGAAGCCCAGCTTAGGAAAAAAGTGATATGGTTCCACAGAATGGCAAGGCTGAGCCAAGCTTCATACGGCAGGCCCTCATGAGCTATGATCACCAAAGGGCTTTGGCCCGGCCAGCCATCTTTGTGCCAGTGGCAAGGGTCGTGTTTGCTCTGCAGAGACCAAGCAGCTTCCAGACTTGGCCACAAGTGTTTTCCTTGCTGTGCCAGCCAAGGCCCTGGTTCCTCGCTGGCTTCTGCACCTTCTCTAGGTCGGCAGCAAACTGCTTCTCACCCTCCAGGTACCTGGTTTCCAAGAGTACTCTTTTGAAGGATCTTCTCCTGCTCCCCAAAGGCACTCCTGAGCACGGCAACCATAGGTGCCTTAGCAAGAGTTGGAAAGACTGTGAGATGATCAGCCCCAAGCTGCACGTTCACATTGATGCAGTCAACAATACAGGTCTCCCTGTGAGGCCCCCAATGACCATCACACCAAAAACTGCAATCCCTACCTGCCTATTCTAACTTCCCCTACCTGTGTCTGGTTCCCCACATCATTATTACCTCGTCACCTGATCACCTTTGTTGTTGCTGTTAATTGTCCATCTTCTTCCACCAGGTTTGAAGCCCCACAAGGGCAAAGATGTCTGTCAGGTTTGTCCCCTGCTGTAGGTATTGGAAGTGCTTATATAGAGCTTCCTAGGTGCCAAGCCCTTGGTATCGATTCAATCATTTAATCCTCATAAGCACTTATCAGGAAGGTACTATCATGGTCCCTATTTTACAGACAAAGAAACTGAGACACAAATAAGTTCAGTCATTTGTCCAAGGTCACATAGATAGGGACAGAATTGGTATTTGAACCCAGACTTAGCCTCAACCACTTGGCTATACCATCAAAACCAAAACAAAACAGAGCCTTTACATAGTAGGCACTCCATAAGTGAACAAATGATTGAACTGATGAATAAACTGTGAAGTGTTCCCCTCTTGTGGGGAATCTGGCCTGCTAGTCCTCCTACCCACCACGTGTCTCTCCCCAGGAGGCTTTCAGGACAATAAAAGCTAGAGGGTTTCCTCCACAGGCCTCCCTCCCTGCTTCCTTGCAGGAGTGGGTGCAGCAGGCAGCACCCTGGACTCTTCAGAGTCCTTTCCTGCCAGCGCTCAACAGGGCCGCTAATGCTCACTGAGCACTGATAGTGCTGGGACTAGAGGGCTGCCAACGGGCACAATATGAGCTCTCTGAGCTGAAGAAGTGAGCGACTGGCAGGGACAGGCAGAAAGGAGGCACCGGCATAGAGCCAGAAGCAGATCTGCGCAGAGCAGAGCGACAGGAGCGCCAAAGAAGGGGGACAGCTAGGGTGTGGCGGTGAAGAACTAGGGCTTGGACGTTTAGAAATGCCTTATGGAGGAGGTGGCATTTCAGCTCAAGTATTAAGGATGGGCGGGATTTCAAAAGATGTCAGTGAGAAGTGCTTTCCAAGGGAAGGGAACCTCGAGAGACCCAAGGCTGTTGGAATTGTAAGTTTGGAACAGAGCGTTCCCAGAAGGGATGCTTCCCATGCAGACTGGACACTAGCCAGGGTAAGGGGGCCCAGGGTCTGCCAGACATGTTTGGTGCTCGCCAGTACCCTCCCCTACAGGGCCACTGTCTTCCCTTGCACTGCCACATCATCATACCTGAGGGAGGTACGGGCTGGGGTTCTTGGTCAAGTCATATCCCCGGCTCATTGCCAGCTCCTGTCTGTATCATTGTCTCACCTCCAGCCTCCCCTGGGTCTGGTTTGGGCCCCACTCTGCCATGGCCCTGCAGGGCTCAGGTAGGTTCCTGTGCCAGGCCCCACCCCTGGGCTTAATTCATTCTAGCTGCAACATTCTAGAGGTGTATTTGAATGCCTTCCTTTTGAAGCTCCGAGTTCTGTAGGAAAATGATTACCATAAAAATGTTTCCAGGTTGGTGTGCTGGCTTCTATCAGGGTCTCACTGTTTGACAACGGCTGTGCCGATTTAAGTGATATTTACACGCAAAACTTTTCTGTGGGACGCCATCATTACCCCAGTGTCAGGGGCCAAGGATAACACCCCATTACAGGCCTTCCCTGTTACACGAAGAAAGATTCATTCACTGATTCAGCTGAGCCCAACTGAGGACGCAAATCTGTACTAGGTGCTATAAAAAATACATCTGATCTCACCACAGTCTCAGAGATCACAAAATCATCCGATTCAGGGAGGAAAGGCCTAGTCATCCAAGAGCAATCCACCTTCCACCTCCACCTCCATCCAGGGCACGCAGCTCCAGCAGCTCAACAGATTGGAAGTGCTTCTTTAGAATTAAGAAGGCAAACTCAACTGGCTTCTGCCCTTGGATCCTAGTCCTCCACCCCTTCCACCTGGTACTCATCACTAACCTCATCTCCCTTCGCTGTGAAAGCCCTTCAAACATCTGCAGACAGAGCTCTTAACGGTATTCTCTTCCCCAGGCTGCACAGCCTGTTCTGGCCACTGTTCCTCAGGTGACAACCTGTGCATGAGGCCAGGAGAGATCTCCTTAGTCCCGCCCACATCCAGCTCTGACACTGACAGACAGGCAACTACAGAGATTTGCTCCAGGGCATACAGGAGTCCCAGGCAGAGTCACACCTGGTCCTGGGATCTGTCCACCCTCAGTCCAGTTCTCCTTCTCCTGGGCCACATCAGGACTTTGCAGTTTATCAAGCGACTATCTATTATACCTGCTTGCTCATCAGATCCTCAAAACCAACCATTTACAGATGAGGTAAATGTATGCCCAGAAAGGGACATTGACTTGTGTGTGGTTGCACAGCTAGGACATGGTGAAGGAATCCAGGTTCAAGTCCTGACCTTCGGCTCTAAGTCTAGTTTTCTCCCGTGTAACCCAGCTGTTTCTACACTGGGTCCTGTGGGTCTCTCTTGTGGAGAGAGAGGTGAGATGCCACAGTGACCAACATGGGGACACATATTTTGCTCTGTGAACTAAAGAAAATATGACCACCATACTAGGGACCACCAAAAAGATTTCCAAGGCCTAAGTACTGAAGGTTTCATTAACTCTGGGAGTCTCAATATAGCACCGTCTGTTAATTAAGTTCAAGGCTAAAAAATTGGCAACTGCATTCCTGTTAAAGTATAAGCAAAATGTTTACCTTTCCCCTTCATTTTGTTGGGTCCAAGTGCCCCCAGGATGTTTCATCCCCCCCTTTTCTTTGCATAACATATCTTCTGTAAATGAAATGTGCCCCTTTGAAGTTCCATCTCTCTCTGCTGCTGACTCATCAAGAATATAAAACCTTTGTATGACTTGGGTTGTTTGGAATACATTCTCCTATTTCACACATGAGAGTTATATCTTCCTGGGCCTAGGTGCAAAATTTGGCTCAAATAAAACTCTGTCTTTATTTTCAAGATGATTTTAATGAATCTTTTATCAACACCTCTAAAAATCCACCCAGGACAGGACAGAGAAGACCTGGAAGTACCAGCATAGACAAGACTTGGGGGTCTTCTGACATTCACATGAATGTATTTCAGCAGTGACATGCAGTCACTAACAAGTGTTGGCAAGGTTAATAGAGGCCAGCATCTGAACAGGGGAAGGGATAGTAAGGCTGACCTTTGCCACCAACAGGCTACTTATAGAAGGAAGAAAAATAAGTTGGCTATCTCAGGAGGCACTGAGTTCCTTGTTTCTGGAAGGAGAAATGGAGGCTGGATGGCCAATTGGGAGTCTGCAATTCTAAGAAGGATTTCTCTGGTGAGGTGTGAGCCTCCATTTACCTACACATCACAGAGGCAATGTTTGCTCTAACTTGTCTCAGAGCCTATTTGAGCTCTAACTTGTCTCAGAGCCTTTTTGAGAGGAGAGGTAGGGAATGGTGGATATCTAGGCCAAGCCCCGAGACATGTGGAAAGCCAGATGGCAGTGCCATGGATCCAGAGAAAGCATGAGGCATCAATGACAAGGTGACATTCCCAAGGTAAAATGGGTGGTGCCTTCTTGGTAGTTTTCCAGCAGAAATCTTTTAAGTACTTTTCTTCAGTCAGATCTCAGCCTAACTTGGAATCAGAGGACTGAACACACAGCTTCTCCAAATCAGGATTTTCAAAAAAGCAGCTATTTTGTGGTGCAAGCTTCCTCAGGCCTGAAATACCAGGCTATCCACCACAAGGGGGTGCTGGACATAGCTCCTTGGAAGAAAACCTAGATTGCCTAGGGATTTGTGCAGTAGGGTGTGTGCAGCCTGGAGGGTGGGAGGCCAGGTGAGGAGGCACCATGCTTGGCCCTTACACATTTTAAGTGCACCAGGTCAGCTCTGTACTCCAAGGACTCTTTGGGGAATCGCTTTGGGAACAGATCTTGTAAATTCTTATTCGTCTGGCTTTAATATTCTCACAGCAGAGTTTAGGGAGCTGAGAAACAGAAAGAGGGTGTGACAGGGGACGCCAGACAGGTGGCCTTAGTCAGATTCCAAGTGCAGCTCTGACTGAGGGCAGATGTTCAAGGCCCTGTGCTGTGGCAGTACAGAGATGGAAAAGCCACCCACCATATCCTCCTTTCCCCTACTAGTGTGCAGTCTTGTGGAGACGACTGGAAGCCCCAAGAATGTTTATAGGAGATAGAAGAGATAACACACTATCATGTGGGCTTGAAGTGCCACAGGAGATTCTGAAAGGAGAGATGGCACTTGAGAGATGGTAGAAATGGGGGCAATGGCACTTCAGGTAGGGACACAGAAGGAGATGATTCATGACCTGCATGTTTTGGATGTCCTACAAAGTCACCCAAGGTGTTTGGAATGGGGGAAAGGGAGTTTGTAGGGTACACAGATGGGGGACCTCAGGGGGAGCGGAGAGCACTTCGGAGAGCCCCACAGGCAGGTCTTGACCTGAGAGCCAAAGGAGCCATGGCGGTGTCCTGGCAGCATGTCCTCCTGCGCGTGTGTGTGCGTGTGTGTGTGTGCATGCACATGCACGTGCACAGGCAGATGAACTCACACTTCTTAGCCTTTAGCAATTAGATACTACAAGGGCAAATATAAATAAAAAATAAGAGGGTGAATTCTCCCTATTGAAAAATAAGGGAAGAGAGTCCTTCCTTCCCTTTTCTTTCAAATTTTCTTTCTTGGTCCTTTTTCAAACGCACGTCAATCTTTTTAGTGGCTAAACCACTTGCTAGTCTCACAACTCAGGAAAGGTTCCTCAAGGGCCTGGAGCAAAATCTATGCAATGTAGTCAATAAGGAAGATAACACCCTTTCTCTGGGTCTCCTGGGAGGAAACAGTTCTACCATTGGTTGTCACCTGACTCCAAGTTGTGAAACCTAGCAACTGTGATGGCCTGGATCCAGTTAGCTACATAACCATCTCTGCCTTTGCAATCTTTTTGCGGGTTGCCTGTGATGCGGGGCACATTCCGGTTTCATGCTTAGTGGATTCTTTCTTTTCTACCTTTGTGGAGAGGTGTCTTGGGCTGGGAGGAAATTGTATTGCCCCAGCAGTGCACACAAACTCACACACGCGCAGATCCATACTCACAGCCCTACACGCTGGAGTGCACGTGCACCCTCACACCCAGCTGCTCATACGTGGTGCACACCACATACACCCTGGCTCTGGCTCTTCTTCCCAAGACAGGCGTGAGAGGAGTGGCCTGGGATGGCTCTGCCAGGAAGACCAAGGCCACGCGTGGCAGGGCCCGTGCGTCTTCTTTTATTGGGTCTTTTCTTTCCTATGGTGCCCAAACCACCAGCTTTTCTGAGTCTTGCTCCTCCAGAGTTTCATTTACCCGCTGATACTACATTTTTCCTTTATCTGGTGTTTCAACCCAATCATGGAAAAAGAAAATGTAGGAACAGAGAACACGATTCATTATGGTGTACACCTGAAACTAATATAATTCAATTACAAAAAAAAAAATCGGCGAATAGGAAAACAACCAAAACAAACAAAAATCCAAATCAAAACTTACTGCTTTCTCATTGCAAATCTCCTAGAACTTAGGGTTTTCCCTTGGATTTCTCTTATTGATTTGTCAATTATGTATTAATTTTATTCATTAAATTTATTCAGTGAACATTGGGAGTGCAGCTTGGGGATGGGCATGCCTGATTTGGGGAAAGAACTTGGAGCCCAAGATTTCCCTCCCACCCCAGTGCGCCTTGGCTCCCCCGCCCCCGAGGCCCCAAGTTCGGAACCCTCCCTGGGAGGTGGCAGGTGGGTGGGGCTTCTCCTCCTGGCCCCGCCCAAGGAAGGCGGGGCCATGCTGATCCCACGTGGTGGTGTGGCCTTCAGGCCAATCAGAGCCTCCTGAGCTGGAGGCGGGCCGCGCCCCTCTGCCCCGCCCACTTGGTGTTCTGGAGGACCTCGTGGAAATCTGAGCCGGAGGTCTCCGTACTGAACCCGGATCTCCACTGTGAGCTGAGGTTCTGAACCAAGGGTCTAGGCAAGCCCAGGCGTCGCTTTCTCAGGGCCAGCATTCGCTTCTTCATTCAGTGAACTGCCTGGGAGTTCCTCCTCCGAACTTGGCCCTTGTTGAGCACAAAGTGTGTGTTTATCTTGAGGTGTGGCTCAGTCACATCAGTCCTCAAGGTGCTCTAGGCCAGTCACCCTTCCCATAGCGTAGCCTTTGGTGGCAGGCTCACCTGGACAGCACTCGGGCCAGGATCCTTCACCTTGGTGTTCGCATCTGGGGCCCTGCCACCGCTGCTGGGCCGAGGTTCCTTTGGTAATAGCAAACCCCGTGATGTGCCAAGGGATGCGACACCTTAGGCAGACCCAGCACTTAAGCTGGGAAGCTGATGGGGCCTGTTTCACTGCTCCCCAGTGCCTACTTTTGCTTTGCCAGAGGTGCACGGGCCATCCTTAGTGCACTATAGGTCTCAACTCCCCAGATCCTGTAGAGTCAGGTGGGTGAAAGTGGTTCCCACCCATCCACCACTGGCATTCCTTGACTGCATTAGCTACTTCCTTCACTAGCTCTAAGATCCCAGTTTAGCTCCTCAGCAGATAGAGCTGGGAGAGGTAGCCTGATGTGAATTTTAGGGAAGTGCTTGGGAGTCAAGAAACAAGGGGCACTGTGAGGTCTTCAGCCAATGTCAAAATATACTTTAGCCTCAGTTTTTCCACCTATGAAATGGGGATGGTATATAAATTGTGGGGATTGTGAATAGGCTCTGTAAAATGAAGCACTGGACACATGCTTTTGGGCAGTGGTGGTGGCTGGAGGCCTATGGAGATGAGATAATGGAAAGTGATGGGATTCAAGGAAAAGCCTTATCCTTGAGTAAAACTTGCTTTTCATTAATAAGTGTTGACCCGGCCCGCAGATCAGCAAACGTAAAACCCCAGGCCGTGGGATTCTCCAACTGGGACCTAAGGAGGGGGTGCGTGAATGAGAGACAGAAGACAGAGATAATGGACACAAGACAGGCTTTCTGATAAAGTCTCATTTATTAGCAGAAAAGGCAGGGAATATATAGCATTTGAAGGGGCGTGGTAGGGAGTGGCTTCTTCTGGTTGGTTGCCCATTATGATAATGAGGCGACCTATAAAGTCCAATCACACACCGAGTTGTGCACATGCGCAGTTGTCTCTGACATAAGCAACGGACCGGAGTGGGAACACATAGGGGGAAACTGTGGCGGGAAACTGACCAAGAAGAAGTAAACAACAAAATGGAGTCCTATTGTTCTTGTGCCACATGGCTCCCAACAAGTGTTTGTTAAGTAAGTTAGTTAATTGTTGCAAGAGACATCAAAAAATAAACAAAAAAAATCACCTTGTATTTCATTGCCCAAGGTTTCTGGCAGAGGAGATTTTTGCTAAAATAGCCCCCAGCCCAAAGCCCTGATTTATTTTTTTTAGTTTTCTCAACTAAAATAAAAGGACCAACCTGGGGCTCTTTCCTTTAAAGAATCATTTTCTGTTTCTTAAGGGAATAACTGAGGTACTACTTTTGGTTGTCTCCATAGTGACCACATCCCCTGACTTGCCATTTCATTCCCATGGCAACAGCTCTGTTTGCTCTCTCCACTGGCCTCTAGTTCTTCAGCAGTTGCTGCAGGTAGGAGGTTTCAGGACTTTGTTGAAGGGCCAGGATGCTGGCTAATTTCTTTGTCTTACAGCTTCTGAGTTGACCTAAAAGTTCTATCTCCACCTTGGTGAGCTCACAGTGCACGTTGGTAGATTGTAGAAGTTGGCAAGAGAAAGAGGTATGATGAGGGCTTTTGTGTATAAAAAACAAACACCAATATGTAAATGAGATTATCCAGACATTTTTGTCCCACATCAAATCCCATTTATGGATGGCAGTTGTCAGTTATCATGCAACTGCCACACAGGCTGCTAATGTGAGTGTGTACAAATGCTGGCCTGGGAGGCAGGAGTCCAGCTAGGCGCCATTAGATGAAGGTGTGACGTCCCACAACTCCCTTCCCTCTCCACAACAGTCTCCACATCTGCATGACGAGGAGGTCATATCACTGTTACAAGCTGAATGGCACCCCTCCCCCCCATTCCTCTGTTGAAGTCCTAACTCCCAGGACCTCAGAATGTGACCTTACTTGGAAACAGGGTCGTTGTAGATGTTATCAGTTAAGATGAGGTCATACTGGAGTGGGGTGGGCCCCAATTTAATAAAAAGGAGCTATTTGGACACAGATTCAGGCACAGGTGAAGATGAAGGCAGAGGTTAGGGTGATGTTTTTACAAATCAAGGATGACCAGATTGCCAGCACACCACCACGAGCTGGGTGAGAGGCATGGAACATATTCTCCCTCATGGACCTCAGAAGTAACCAACTCTGGTGATACTTTGATCTCAAGACTTGCAGCCTCCAGAACTGTGTGACAACACATTTATGTTGTCGAAGCCATTCAGTTTGTGGTGCTTTTTAAAGGTAAGCCTAGCAAGCTAATACAACTACATCAATGGTTCCCAATCTTTTCTCCACCAAGAACCCTTTCATTCTTAGTCACTCTTTTGCAGACCCAATTCATTTGTTTAACTAATAATTATTGAGTGCCTACCATATACTAGGCCCTTATTCTAGGCATTGGAGATACACAGTCACAAAGCAAAGTTCTCTCCCCTTGTGTTCATTCTATGTTTTGAAAGATTTAGTCAGCCAAGTATACTATGGCTTCAGTTTAGTAATAATTTGTGTGTTTTGTCATGAGATAACCAGGGTGACCTCATCAATGTGATATGATTAGTGCCAAAAATCTGAGAAAGGTGATGTTTTAAGTAGCTGTTGATCCCTTATAGCAAGCAAATACATTCATTAGATTTTAAAACATACTGAAACTTGTTCTGAGAACCCTCATTACAAAATTTATGGATTCCTACAGGTTCAAGGACACCATTGCAGGGTGTCTAGCTAGAGCAGAGGTCAGCAAACGTGTTCTGCCAAGGACCAGGTAGTAAATAGTTTAGGCTTTGTGGACCATAGAGTCTCTGTCACAACTATACAGTACTGCCATTTTGGTGTGAAGCATTCATAGACGGTGCAAACTGATGAGCTGGCTGAGTTCCAATAAAATTTATTTATGGACACTGAAATCTGAATTTCATATCATTTTCACCTGTTGCAAAATATTCTTTTGATTTTTTTCAACCATTTAAAAATGGAATAAGCCATTCTTAACTCATGGGCTGTAGAAAACAGGTGGCAGGCAGGCTGTATTTATTTGGCCTCCAGGCCTCAGTTTGCCAACACCAGAGCTAGATTCTCTTTAATTCTGCTCTAGTTCTGACATTAGGTGGTTCTTATCCCCCTAAGGGTCTGGATGAGGCCCAGAGAAGGATTATGTTTGAACTCAAACCCAGGCTTCCTGCTGCCCAGTCCATGGCCCATGAATACAGCTCTAAGCTGCTGTATTTAGTCATGATTTCAGATGTAGTATTTGCATCCATGTGGTGCAGAAAATAGATGTGTGGTCAGCGGCCCTTTCTGCGCAATAACCATGTAAGGGCTGTCCTCTCATTAGCAGCCAGTGGCAACCTAATTTTGTCAAGCCTGACCCTAGGCTTACAGAACCCCTTTCGTTTATACCTCTCTCAGGTTGCGCAGGCCCAGGAGGCCCATCTGTCTCTTACTATTTGAGTCCCCGTTGTCTCACTGGTGGCTTTCTGAGCAGCTGCAAAATATGTTTTTAACTTTATGTGTAAGTTGGGGTCATCGGTGCCGGGCCTGTAACAGTCAGTCTCGGCAAGGGCTTTTTCAGCTCTGACATTCTCAAGCTAACCGACTCTGGTGAGTGTTTTTAACTCCTCCCACCTTCCCACGGCTGGACTTTCAGTGCGGGTAATAATTAATGAGGCGTTTGCTCAAGGGCTAGGGAATAATGTGCGCTGCTTTTCTGTGTTGTTGTCCTCGGAAACTTCTTGGTTGCCTAGCACCACAGTCGTCTGCCTGCTCGTCCTTCTTCGCTGCTCATCTGCTCTGGTCGCCTCGCAACCGCAGCTCGGCAAAAAGTGCCGGGACGGGGACAAGAGGTGCCCGCGCGCACGCAGGGGGCGGTGGCAGTGCCGCTCGCCCCGGAGGACCATGCTGCGAGGCAAGGCCCGGCTCAACGTGGAGTGCCTGGGCTACTCGCCCGGCCTGCTCCTCTAGGGGAGGCCGCTCCTGGCAGGGCGAACGTTTTGGAACCCCGGCCGGTAAGTCACGTGAGCATCCGCGGGTTTGCCCCCCCACTCCCGCGCCTGCGCCTGCGCCTGCGCCCGTCACGGCCCTCGCGTCACCGCGGCGCGCCGCGCCTGCGCGCTGCCTCCCAACGCCGGGTGCTCGCCGGTACTTCCGGCGCAGCTCGCTTCCCCTAGTCTTCTGCGGAACCGACGGAGCGCAGCTGCAGAGCCCGGCTCACCTCCCAGCACCGGCTGCTGGCGCGGCGACGCCATGGAGCGCCTTGATAAAGCGGTGCTGAACGCGCTGCAGCCGCCCGACTTCAGGTAGTCCCAGCGGGGCCGGGCTGGACAGGGCTGGCATGGAGCGGGGCATGAGGGAAGGCCGGAGCCGAATGGCCTGGCCTGCTGTGGGCAAAGGTCTAGACAGACCTTCGGGGCCGGGCTGTGGGATGCGGGAGAGGGGAAGCAGGCTTGGGGCCGCACACCTGGCCCCGGCCCTTTGCTCGGGAGCAGGGACCCGGGGTCTTTGGGGGCTTGGTCAGCGGGCCTTCGGCTCATGCTTCTGTCCTAGCACTTCCTCTCGCTGTCGTCTGTATTGCGATATTGCTCTCTGCGATCTTTCTCCCCACTGCAGGGTGAGCCCCCTGAAGACAGGAACTTGGCCTTCTTCATCTCCTACAGGGCCTGCGTCGTCGGGGCTTAGTAAATGTTTGCTGTGAATGAACGAATGGAAGGGAGTAGGGGCTGCCCCTGGTTTGAGACTGGTCCGCTTGGGGGCTGGTGGCTGAGTAGAAGGAATCTGAGGAGAGAGCTGGTGGTTCTGGCCCACTAGCCTAGCCAGTGATACCTCGGTAGGCAGGAGGGTGGGGAGGGATTTAGCTTCCATTCAGTGATGACCATGACCTACTGTGTGCCACGCTCAAACTAAGCATTTTACTGTGTACTGTAGCAAAATTAAGAGAGTGCTTAGTTTCCCTTTTTTTTTTAAAGATGAAGTTGACTCAGGATAAGTGACTTGCCTAAGATCACACAGTTGGGCCACCCAGTTGCTAAGTGTTGAAGCTGGCATTTGACCAAGCCCACTGACTCCAAAGCCTGTGATCTTTGGAGCCCCGTGATCTTTTCACTCACCATGTAGGTGTTTTATATTACTGTTTGCTAGTGAGGATGCCAACAGATATTTTTATTAAGCACACCTAGAATATACAGTATAGCCTTCCTAGACTGATTCTAGTGTTTCCTGATGGAATTTACATTGAAATCTATTTGCAATGGAAGTCTTGTTACAAAAGGAGCCATGGTAAGCTCTATGTGCTTATTCTTGCTGCAGAAGTTTATGTGAAGTGGGGAAACTCTAGGTACTTTTAATAGTGGGGACGAAATAAGGTTCATCCTGAATTACTCTTTTGTGTGAGGCCAACTTTAATTCTGGACTTTCCTATTCATTTCTAACAAGTCACAGCAACACATAGAAGAAACCAATTGAATGACACTAGGTGCTTTGTTTTGGAATAATTCATAGGTTATACCCAAGCTGGCTTATGCCAGCAGAACTGCTAGCTGCAGTGGGCTGTGGCTGGAAGTCAAGGAGAAAATGCCCTGTAAACACAAGAGGACATTTCTAGTTTTCAAAAATTTGTATGCTTAACTTTATTCTTAGTCCCATATGTGTGATGTCACAACCCAGAAGACAGTCAGATTTTTGGAGTTTAAGGTAAAGAGAGAAGTGAGAAGATGAGCTACAAATTGTTAAGATATGCTGTATGTAGTGTGTGGGGCTAGAAATTAACATGCAGAAAAGAAGATTGCTTAGGAGGTGGGATTGTAAGTGATTTTATTTGCTTTTAAGACAGTTTTTTATGGTTTTATATAATCTTTTCAATAACAAGCTTTTCTCAAAGCCAGACCAGTTAGTAGATACTCAAGAGAGATAACTTAAAGAACAGAAGAACCAGTTAGCTCCTCCTTCCTGAAGCTTTGTTTCTTTTTCAGGTTATAATCTGAATTTTGCATACCTAAAACATAATTGAACTCACCATAGAAACACCAGGAAGCTCAAGTGTTTTGTTAGGGTCCACACAAGAAGTGGCCAAATACCGGCTTTGTATTTTGTATACAAATGCTGAAGACACTCATATTCTTTGAGAATTTTACACAATAAATTCCTCTCAGAATTTATTACTAGGAAACAGTTTAAGGGAGCTTGTGTATATTAGATGATAATTGTAATAGTTCAGTGAGCACCAAAGTTCGATCTGGTAAAAGATGGTCTATTGAAGTCCAGAAAGTCAGAGCTACATAAATTTATTTGTAACTATATTCTTTCTACTATCTTTTTGTACATATTTTATATTTTAAAGAATGTATCACTAATAAGTGTATAGATTATTTTTTAAAAATGTGCCTATGTGGCATAAAACTTTTATTTCATGATGGATTGCACAGGTGAAAAGTTTGTAGACCATTGATACAAATTTGAGACATTCCTTTCTTTTCTGGAATGCCGGAAACCTTCCAGCTAATAGTATACACAGTTATAAAAACTCTTTTGCCTGGATTTTCTGGGGGTACAGAGAAATGTGCCGGAGTATGTAGGAACAAGTTGTCACATTAAGCGTTGTAATAACGGGAATGAACTAAGTGTAATTGGCTCCCAGAGCAATGAATCCTTAATAGCTGGTGGAATCGGGAAAGGTGCCTGGAGGAGAGGCTCTTTTGTGGGGGGAGGGGGGACCTTGAAGGATGGCCTGTCTCCTCAAAGACACAGATAAAAACCGGAGCCTCTATCTGAGGATTACTAGAAAAAGAATTAAGTTCTAGCATAAATTCAGAGGTGTGTTAAGTTTGAGGATGGTTAGACTTAAGGGGAAAAATGGACCTTAACCTAAGTGATGGAGCTATAGTGCTTCCTGCCTTTATAATGTTTGAGGCAGTTTGTGTATGTCCAGGGTTGCTGGGGGCCTACTACAGCTTCACGCTGAGTGATGGTGCTCATTTGTAACAATCAATAGGACAAAAACTGACATTTGTTTGCTTACTGAAAAGTCAATAAACAACATTATGGAACATTTTGAAAATGGGAAAATAACTTTATTTTTGTATATTAATCTGGAATCCTTTTTTGTGTGCACACATTTTTAATATAATTGGGATAGTGTACATCAGGGATTGGCAAAGTTTTTCTGTAAAGTGCCAGATAGTAAATATGCTAGGTTTCAATGGCCATATAGTCTGATGCCATTCATTACTCAGCTCTGCTTTTGTAACTCAAAGCAGTCTGAACTGAGGCATCGACACATGGGTATAGCGGGGTTCCAGTTAGACTTTATTTACAGAAATAGGCAGTGGACCCTTGCGCCTTACTTTGCAGATCCCTGACATACATAATACATTGTGATCTGCCTTGTCTGTTTGTTACACAAATACTTTCTGAATAATCATTAAATTCTCTTTTAATGTCTCCATGTATTTGATGTACATCATTTGCAAAGTCATTTTCCTATTATTGGACATTTTTATGTTACCCAGTTGTGTTTATGCTGTTACATTAATCTGCATATTGCTAATATTTTAAGTAGCAATTCCTCAGACTTGTTTTTCTTTAAGTATATAATTTTAAAAGCTTAATTGCATTCTTCAGAAGTTGTAAAACTTTTTCCACTGAAGTATTTCCTTGATTTTAAAATAGCCTGTGGACAAAGAGAATTCACTGAATAGAAAGTGTTTTGACATGAAACTTTTAATGCATCCATGTTATGTGAAGGCCAGCTAAGTTGTACTATAGATATTTAATTAGGAAGAAATTTGAGTAAGTTTCCTTTAGCTGCATCCAGATTGTTCTCAGCTGCTTTTTCTCTGGAGATTCTCATACCTTGATAGCACTGTATTAAGCTAGCCATTGATCTGGTGGTTTGTGAATGAACACTCAGTTGTTTTCTCTGTATCTTCTCTGTTGCTGTTGCCATTGTAAATGCTGAAATTATGGCATGCATTTGCATTGTGGAGCACTTCAGAGAGTGAAAAACCACCTTCATGCTGTGAGAGTTCCTCTCATGCTGAACCTGAATGATAGTCTCTTGGAGGTGGGCTGGCATCTGGGTCTCTAGTATCTTCCAGTTTTGAGTCCCTAACTCTGCTCTTCCTCTGCTTCCAAGGAAGAAGTAGAGTTTCCAGGATATTCTCTGGGTATTTATAGTGTTTATGGACACAAAGCGGTTGGAAATGGCTGTGCAGGTTCTGATTTTCTCTTTGTTTACTTTATTCCAGAAATGAAAGTTCATTAGCATCTACCCTGAAGATGCTCCTGTTCTTCACAGCTTTAATGATCACTGTACCTATTGGGTTATATTTCACGACTAAATCTTACGTTTTTGAAGGTAATCCTAGACGATAGAACAGAAGATTTACTCCCTTGCTGTATTTAAAATTCTGTGCTTTTATGACCTCTTTCTATCTGTAAAGTGGATATTCTTAATTTCGCTTCTTCCATCTGTTTTGCTTTTCAAAACTAATGTTGCATAATGAATCTTACTTCATGAAACGAATTTTTTCATCACTCAGCTTATTTCAGCCTGCTGTCATATTCATTATGGCTTTTTGTGAAATAGCTTGCAGAGCCTTTCTTTTAATATCCCTTTGAGAGCAAGAGTTGGCTGACATGGGCACAGGAATTTGGGGGAATGTACCTTTGGTGGCAGACACTGGAAGGAAAAGAAAAAGTGTTTTTTTTTTATCAAAGTCCTTAGATGAAGTGATAATTACAGTTTACCTGCAAAATAATGTTCTTTGTGTATAAGAAGGTATCAGGTCTTTAAACGAATGCTTGATTTGTCACCACTCAAAGCATTACTTTTTAATTGCCTGACTAGGTCAATAAATGTATAGCTAATAAAAATTAATAGGCTGTTTTTGTACTTTGATAAATTTTGGAATTAAATGAGAATCTTTTTTCTTTTCATAGGCGCCTTTGGAATGTCCAATAGGGACAGCTATTTTTATGCTGCTATTGTTGCAGTGGTCGCTGTGCATGTGGTGCTGGCCCTCTTTGTTTATGTGGCCTGGAATGAAGGCTCACGACAATGGCGAGAAGGCAAACAGGATTAAAGTGAACATCACCTTTTGATAGCATTAAATTGATTTTTTTAAATGGTAAAGTGCATCCAGAATACTGATGACTTCAATAAAGTTGAAAACATGTTAAAATCTGTCTTAAGGAGTCATGTTTGGTATAGATTTTGATCCCTCTAATACTGCAGTTGGTATCATCAATTTTAACTATGAGCCTCTCATTTACAAATGAGAATTTGGAAAATTTTAAATTGATTACAAATAAGTATACTAAATTGGTTACACATTCTGGGAAGAATTTTATTATCCTGCAACAAAAAATGTTTTGTAGTGCTTTTTATTGGTTTTGAGTTTTACTCCCCTGGATATTTTCAGATGTACACAGTAAAGCAAGCCTGAACTTCCTTTTCACTGGAATGCTCTTCCTAATGGTCATGAAAATACCAGGTCATTGTATTTTGGGTTGTAAATTCTGTGGAAAATTGCTTAAATTGTGAGCACTGGAATTAATCTGAATGCCCCTAAGAAATGTCACAGGAAGTCTAATCCCTAGTCAGTAGGAATCTACATAGTTTCCATGCCTGTTCATGTAAAAGGACTAGTCTATTGAAGGAACTAGATAGCAAAGCAAAGAGCTATCAGCCTGGACACTGGCCTGCTCCCTAAAGGCCCCTTGTAGGCCAGTTCTTTGATGATGAGCTGTGCTCTGTCATTCACAGTGAAGTCATGCTTTATTTGATTATAAGGTTTGTGTAAACTTCCTTTAAATTTGTTTTTCCTACATTTTTGTAACATATATGAAAAGAATTTACATTTAAATGTATTTGTTTTGCATAATTGGGAGTACAACCAATCCTGAAAATAGATTATTTTCATTACCCAGGAAGTATTTTCCTTGGGATCACTGGTCTAGTCTTCTAAATCAGAGCTGTTACATCCCAGATATATGTAGTTAGGTAATCCTTGAGGTCCTTCGTGATAGAAAAAGACCCTGTGGTTTACTTCAGTATCCTTTGTCTCTGTTCTTCCCAACCACTTGGTACTACTTGTGTGCAATCTAAAAACACACTTTGAAAGAAGCATATTAAAACAGGAAGAAAAATTAAATTCCCTGTAATGTTGCCACGTGGAGACAAACACTATTTTGGTTTACATCCTGTGTATATTTCTTAATGTTAGTTGGATATACATGGGAAATTTCATTTAAGTTCAAATTCTGCCAACTTCTCCTGACAGCTATCTCATACCTGACAGATGAGTAATTGTTGGCTATTTTCAAAAAAAGGACATTCTATCTTTGCTCTTTCGACTAAATATTGCATTGTTCAAATTTCCTGTGATGGTCATTCCTGATGCAGTGGCCCCTGCTGTGTTTGCCAGGCCTGATTCGTTCATGCACCCCTATTTTTGAAGTTACAGAATTGGGCTAAAGAAATGGATGGTTAGGCATAAATCCAAGTAGGCATTTGTATTTATTTAATTGTTGAAAAAAATAAAAGATGATTATTGTAGGATTGTCTTTTTATTCTTATAGTTAAATATTATCTACAGGTGAAATGTTCAAGCAGTTATTTTAAATGTAAAGTGTTCTCTTTAAAAAAGACTACAGTTTTAGTATGGAATTGTACAAATTTAATACGATTGCAGAACCCCCAGTTTGAGTCTGGGGTGCTATGTGGTGGATTTCTAGATGGTCCTCTCTTTAGATGCCTTGTCAGCTCATTTCTTTTTCTGTAATGCCAAGGTTTTTCTTGTACTTTTGGGATCTTATGCTATCTGTAAAATATTAATGTCCAGTGTTGGGTTATTTTGTTTGATTTCAGGCATTTCCTGAATGGATAATGGTAGGAGTATTTTTCTGTATTTAAAACAGCGATTCATGCAAAAGCAGTTGTAATTTCCTCTTGGAAAAAGTACCAAGTGTTTAAAAGTTAGAATCAGATGCTAGCGTTGACATTTAGGGTTATTACAATATAGGCCTGTTTCCAAGCCAGTTAATTTTTCCCTAGGGTTTTAACCATTAATGTACTACTTTGCTGCTATTGAAGTAACATTGTATTTGACATACAGATTTATTTTTCAAGACATCTCACTGATTTCCTCTTGGGCAATGTACATACTTTAGAATGTATAGAAAGGAAAGCTATAATGGAGCCCTTGTAAATGTTTTAAGGTAGTAATATGTTCATTCTTGTTTGAAAATGGATTGTAAGAATAACCGCAGTTAGTAAGTGTAACTTGAAGTGTCAGTATAAGCTACTGATTTAATACATTACCTCCCATTTTGTCCCGCAGAATGTAATCTTTTTTCCCATTGTGCTAAAAAATGAAAAGTCTGCTAGAGAATGCATCTGATGTCACTAGCTCTTCAAGTGGTTACCATTTTACATGTAACACCAGAATTCAGTTTTGAGTTTTTACTAAAGGAATTTAAACCTCCCATGTAAAAAACCCTGTATTTCATGGGAATCTAGCAGAAATACCTTGTAATAAATAGACTTTTCATCATAAAAATCTCGTCAACTTTGCCAAAAGAGGCAGCTGATTGTCCTGTTTGGTGTTTATTTGCCATTTTCATGTAAATTTTAGAAATGCAGCTAGAGTACTCAAGGAGACTAGTAAAAACAGTTAAACAAATGACATGTACCTGAGAAAAGATGAAAGCTGAAGGTACGTGAAACAGGATCTAAAGCCTGTTGTAAGTGTATTTCGTGTGTGTTTCTCATCTCCAGACAAGTTCCTGTATACTGTCTTATTTATGCTCTAGTGAAGCTGTAGACTGTTGTTAGGTCCATTGCATAAATGGTTCGACTGCGGCATGGAATTTGTCACTTGTCTTAGGTCAGCAGTGGATTGCTGTGCTGTCCAGAATTCTGTGTCCTTTATCAGAAGAGCACCACCTTATTCATTCAGATTCTACTCTTACATTTAAGATAATTAATTGCAAGCTGGGCTGAAGCAGCATGTTAATAACTTGATAAGTTTCTTTTTCCTTTTTGCAGGGGGAAAGGATCACCTGAGAAAAAGGATTTTCAGGGTCTTTGGGAACATGATAAATACTACAAGTAATCTATAAATAGCTTAATCCTTTATATATTCATTAAAATAGTCTGGAATTCCTCAGTTTACCAACACTCTTGGCCACGCTTTCCTTGCCTGTTTTGTTGCTGTGTGTACTTGAAAATAATATCTGCTTTCCTTTTAAAATTTTATGAGTTATATTTGTCAGTTACACAGACTAGTCTTCCTTTTCCCCAAGTTCAGTGAAATCTCACTGAACAGTAATAGTAGCAATAGCTAACAACATCTGCACAGCACCTTACAGTTTGCAAAGAACGTTCACATATTCCTCTCGAGTTTTGCATTAGTGAACCTGTTATGTCTCTTGACATCAATACCAGAAATGTTAGAATCTTTAAACATTGCTAGAGTCATTGAATACGCTGTGATCTTGAATAGTGTCCTAACTACGGGCAG
>JAQQAC010016209.1:124740125-124759637 GCA_029783875.1 Phataginus tricuspis | reverse complement strand
AACTCAGGACACAGGTAATGGTGTTGCCGACAACACTGGAACCACCTTGCAGCACGCACTGCCCAGACCTAACCCAGATCTACAGCGTTAGATCCTCTGGGGGTGGAGCCTGGACATTCCTATCTGTAACAGGCTGTGCTTTGGCGCAGCTCCTTTGAGAACTGCTGCTAGAGATTGAGAACTGTGTATGTATGTTCTTAATGCTGAGCTTGAAGGTGATTTTACAAAGTAGCACTGAAATAGGCACTTTATTAGAATCCTATATAATCCTATATGGAAGGTTCAGTTTAAAATGAGGAGACCTTCACTGGGTCCCTGACCTGCCATATTGATTTTGGTTCGTGGTTAATGAGTTACCTTAAATGAAAACTAGTACAGGGACAGCCCACCTAGAAACAACTTAGGCTTCTGAGAAATGGCCACTGCTCCTCCTCTGAGGTCTTCTTATTTGGAATCCTCATTGCTGTGGTCGCTGGAGAGGGAATAATACACAGGAGTTGAAGCGAATCTGCTTTCAGAAGTAAAGGACATAATGGGAGAAAACCGGACATGGTTTCCTAGGCATGTCTGCTCTGTGAACAGTGTGACTCCCTGCCCCCAAATATTTCTCACTGCGTACATCTTCGCACTTCATTTCTCATCACACCGTGCTGTTTTGCCCATGAAAGATTCACGTAGGTTCACCCTGTTAGCACACAGGATTCAGTGGAGGGCAATTGCTCATACCCTAGCAGCCCAGTGGGTGTGTCCCTCCAAAGGGGCATCCGGCTGCCCTGTGGAGATGGACATTAGAAATTACCATCCCTGTATCTCTCCACTTCTCACCATCTTCACAGCCAACACCTGGGTCTAGACCAGCTTCACTTCTCGCCTGGTGCCTCTCACTGCCCTCTGCTGTTCTTCCTCCTGTAGTCATTTTGCTGCAAAGCAGCCAGAAGGTTCCTTTGAAAATATTTGATCAGGCATGTCATACCTCTGCTCAGAATTCTCCTAATAGCTCCCAGTCACACCCAGTAAGTAAGATCCAGGCTCGATGCACAGCCTACAAATGAGGCCACTTCCTTCATTTCATTCGCTCCCCCTGGCTCCACAGTTGCCGGCTTCTGAGCTATCTTTTTGGTGCCCAGCCTCGCAGGCTCACACCCACCTCACAGCTTTGCCCTGGTTCTTCCCTCTGGCACCCCCTCCCCCCGCGGATCTTCTCAGGGCGGGCTCTTTCTCACCCTCCAGGTCTCAGCTCTCGAGGGAAAGTCACAAGTTCCCCATCGCTCTGACAACACATAAGGTGGGATGAGATTACCGTGTTTATTTATTATTCCCCTCCCTCCGCTGAAATGCAAGCCCGGGAGGGTAGGCACTGTCTCACTCACAGAATGCCCAGTGCTCAGCACTTGTGTGAGTAAGGATGTTCTTGATCAACTACAAGTAACAGGAAGTGCAGTTCAAATTGGTTTAAACTGTGCAAAAGGCCAGAGTTGGGCCTAATCCATTGGTACAGTTTAATTAGGGTTCCTGCTCCATTTCTTTTCTGATCCTCTCTGCATGTCCTAATCAGTGTGTTGGCAACATCCTGAGGCTTCCCTCCCTCATGATGACAGATTGGCTGCAGCCATCCCAAGGCTTCATTGCTACACCAGACAGTCATCCAACCACTGAACAGATCCCCTGGACTTTATTCTGGACTGACTCAGATTGTGGGCCCAACCATGAAACAATCGCTTTGGCTAGGCAATGCCAATCATTGGTGGGTTTATACCTGAACAAGTGCCCAGGCCCAAACCAATCACTGGATTATGCTGGTTAATTTAGGCCACTCAGTGACCACCCCTGGGGAGGGCTTGATGCTGGTGTGGCTCCCAGCAATGTTCGCTGCAGGGCTCAACAGGTTTATTAAATGAGTAAGACAACATGCAGTATGTACATATGGAAATGGCTGTGGCTGGGGATACGGATATACATACGGATATGGATGCAGATAGATGTGAATAGAAATGTAGACCAATACGAATGGAGGCATTGGGAGGCATACACTTTGGAGCATGGAACAAATGTCAATGTTGGGACAGGGCAGGGCCTGGGGTGGGGCTCTTCTCTGGACCACCTTACAGCTGTGTGAGGTCTGGGTGCGCATCAGAGGCAAGATATCAACACAGTCCCTCTGTACCAGATTTTGTCAGCTCTGCCTCAAGAAGATTGAAGCAGTTGGAGGGTCACCAGAAGCACTGTCTCATCTGTATCTGTGGCTCCCTCTTTCCAGGACTGCATGCTGCTCTGAAGCCCTAAAACACACCCTCTTTCTCAACCGCTCTTCAGCACACATGTGGCTCTTTGGAAACAAGGTATAGGTGGGAGGTGAGGTTTATGCCTGCACACCAGCAGAGCGGCCGTGCACCCAATGGGCTCTTCGCGGAGATGGCACCAGGGTTTTGTTATTTCAGGATGTCTCCCAGAACGCAGCAATTGCAGCCCTGCTGCTAGGATCCAGCTTAAGAGCTGCCCTGCAGGCAGAAGTGCTGGGAGGCAGCTGTCATTGGCCCAGGCGTACTCGCTGGTGCCCTGCTGTGTGGTTCTGCAAGTACCAGCCGCATCATCGACTTTAGCTCCAGCTGTTAACATGCACAAAACCAGAAAAGAATTAGTGTAGAAACAGGATCCGATTTGCTCAGCTATGTGTAAACTATGGAAATATGTTTTAGAGAAAAGTGTATGTTGCATATCCAGATTTTATTGCTTTAAAATATTCACAAGGGAAAATGAAAATGTTTTGGGGCTGTGAAAAAAGAAGTCTGTTCACATTTCTGTATTTCGTTTCTTTCCTAAGAATCGGATGTAGGACAGGCTGAGGGCACCGCTGCCTTTCTACCCTAGTGTTTCTGCTGCTCCTAGCTAGAGGCACAGTCCTCTGCCTCCCCTTTGCTCACTCCTCCCTCCTGACCCACCTTGGACCAACTAGAATGCAGATTAAATGTTGAGTGGGAACTGAATAGGAAGCCCTGTAAACTGGAACAAGTGAGACACATTAAACCAGCTGTTCCAACTGACTTGGCAAAAGGGTGTGGTGGGGATTGCCACTTGTGGTAGGCAGAATTCTCAGATGCCCCCAAGAGTCCCATCCCTGGTGCACATGCCTTGTGCCCTCCCCTCCCCTTGATGTGCGAATGTGAAAGGGTAGTAGCTCCCTGGATTCTATACCACAGGCTGGGGTGGGGGTGGGGGGCTGCAACAGTGGAGATGTGTGGTCTCCAGTTCTAGAGGTTGGGAGTCCAAGATCCAGGTGTGGCCGGGCCGTTTTCTCCTGAGGCCTCTTCTCCTTGGTATGCAGACAGCCGCCTTCTGTCTGTGTCTTCACAGGGTCTTCCCTCTGTGTGTGTCCTCTTATAAGGACACCAGTCGGAGTGGAGTAGGGCCCACTCCAATGACCTCATTTTACCTTTATGACCTCTGTAAAGATGCTCTTGCAAATACAGTCACGTTTTGAGGTAATGGGGGTTAGGCCTACAACATGCAAATTTGAGGGGGGGGGCACACAGTTCAGACCAGAACAGTTATAGTATATAGTCCGGGAGGCAGAATAATGACTCCTCAAAGATGTTCACATCTTAATCTCTGGAACCTGTAAATATGTTACCTGATCTGGCAAAGGGGCACTAAAAGTGCAGATAGAATGAAGGCTGCCCTTTATCTGACCTTAAGAGAGGGAGAGCATCCTGGATTATCAGAGTGGGCCTGATGTTATCACAAGGGTCTCATGGTAGGATAAAAAAAATTGCACCCAGAAGATATATTCACTTCCTAAATCCCTAGGACCTATGAATATTATCATATGTGGCAAAAGAGTAGATATTACCTCATACAGAAAATGACAAGTTGAAATTAAAGATCTTGAAAGGAGGGACTAATCTGGATTATCTTGGCAGGAGAATCTTTGATAATCCCTGATAATTTAAATGCAATCACATGTATCCTTATTGGAGGGAGTTTGAAAGAGACTCACACAGAGAAGGTGGGGTACAGACCAAGGCAGAGACTGGAGGGCCATGGCCACAAGCCCAGGAAGCCTGAGGCCCCCAAAAACTGGGAGAGGCAGGAAGGACCCTGCCCTAGAGCCTTGATTTGGACTTCTGACTTCCAGAACTGTGAGAATAAATTTCCATTGTTGAAAATCAGCAAGTAATCCATTATGGCTGCCACAAGAAACTAAGACAGGTCCTTAAAAATGGAAGAGGGAAGCACAAGAGGAAGTCCCACTGGTGTGTGAGAAGGACTCTGGCTTTCAAGATTGAGGAAGAGGGCCAGGAACCAGGGAATGTGGGCAGCCTCTAAGAGCCGGAACCCCGTGACTACAGTTCTCTGGATAGGTCATCAGATTCTGAAAACACCTTCATTAGCCCAGTGGTGTACCAGGGGGAGCTTCATGATTCTGTCCTCAGTTAGCCCAACCCCCAGATGCTCTCTGGGCAATTTTGCCCACACTCCATATGCCCAGTGCCCCACCCTTTGCCTGGCACAGTATGTGTTTTGAGTGAGTGGATGTCATTCTGTATTATGTCCCTTTATAGAACTCTTTCTTTTGAGTTTGACATTAATATCGGCCTTCTGTACCCTTGAGCCCTTGGGCCTGCCATGGAGGGGGAGTGCTTGCTGGGGGGTGGAGGCAGCCCTGCTAAGGGCTCACTCCACACTAGTGGCCAGGCAACCTCCAGAATTAGGCCCCAGATCTGCTCTCAACACAGTGTTTTACAGAATGCGCATTATTCATATTGGATATCATTCAAACATCATTCAAAGATAAGAGCAGAAATTGATGAAATTGAAAACAAAAAAAATTTATGAAAAAAATAACTGGTTCTCTGCAAAGGTCAACAAAATTGACAAACTTCTAGCAATTCTGACCAAAAAAAATATATAGACACAAAGCACAGATGACCAGTATCAGGAATGAAACTGGAGATATGATGGCAGACCATGTAGACATCAAAATGATAAGGGCATATGATGAACAGCGCTACACACATACATTTGATAATTTAGACAAAATGAACCAATGTCTTGTTTGTGGCTTGAGGTGTATATATATATTCTGTGCATTTGGACCAACGCATACTGATGCCTTCCATCATGACAGTATCATACTGGGGGTTTTCACTGCCCTAAAAACCTCTGTGCTCTACCTCTTCATCCTTCCTCCCCCCAGCCTCTTCCCTTGCAACCAACCACTGATCTTTTCCTGTCTCCATAGTTTTGCTTTTACAGAATATCATAGAGTTGGGACCATACAATATGGAGACTTTCCAGATTGGCTTTTTAAACTTAGTAATATATGTTGAAGACTCCTCCATGTCTTTTCCTGGTTTGATACATCATTTCTTTTAAATGCTAAGTAGTATTCCACTGTCTGGATTACTGCAGTTTGTCCACTCACCTAGTGAAGGACATCCACATTGCTTCCAAGTTTTGGCAACTGTAAAAAAAGCTGCTATCAACATCCACGTGTAAGTTTTGTGTGGACATACGGTTTCAGCCTGTTTGGGTAAATACCAAGGAGCGTGACTGCTGTATGGTATGGTAAGAGTATGTTTCGTTTGTTAAGAAACTTCTGGACTGTCTCCCAAGAGGCTGTACTGAGACAGGGACCATGGGTGTAGTCAGAGTAGGGTTAGGGCCTCTGGAAAAAGCAGGGTGAGATATTTACAGTCAGCAATATAACAGCGGGGAAAGAAGTCCCTTTTGAAACTCTGTGTTAAGCATTATGCAAAGTCAAGGTCACACTAATCCTTTAGGAACAAGATACCAGACTAAGAATATAGACATCTTCAGTGAGGGCAGTTAAAAGTCAAAAGGCCAGGAGCAACTTGGCCTAGAATGATTGAGTGGTTTTACAAATAGGGAAGGGTATCTCAGCATAACCCATGACTTTACTGTAAACAACCCTAGCAAGCAGAGAACAACCCAGCCCTCCTTGAGGGCAGGGCAAGTGGTACAAGTCCACACCCCTAAGCCTTTTTTTTTTCATGTTCTCAAAAACCCCAATCTGCCTACAAAACCCCCTAGACAATGCAGCACACCGGACTCTCTTGTCTCCTCCTGGCGTGAGCCGGGAGCTCTGTCCTATCACTTTATTTCTAAATAAAAGCCTGTACCTTGCTCGCCTACCTTGCCTGTTTGCTAAGCTCATTCTTCAGCTTCGTGAACAAGAACCCCGGCATCAGTACCATCTTGCATTCCCAACCACCACGAAGAAGGCTCTCCATTCCTCCATGTCTTCACCAATGTTTGGTGGTGTCCGTGGTTTGGGTTTTGGCTGTTCTTATAGGTGTGTAGTGGAGTCTCATTGTTTTCATTTGCAGTTCCCTAAGGGTATCTGACGGTGAGCTTTTCATGGGTTTACTGTCCATTTGTATATCTTCTTAGGTAAGATGTTAAAGCACATCTTTATAATAAATATTTTAATAAAGATAAACATCACCTTTTTTGTTTGGCTGTTGCTTCCCATTACCAGTAATAAACATTTTGTAAACTCTACAGTCTATGAACTAAATATATAAATCAAGAATGCCTAATTTTGGGGAAGCACATTGGTCAGGGAGACAGAAGATCTGGGTTCTGGTCCCTTCTTGCCACCAAATGTGTCATCACAGGCAAGTCACTTCCTTTTCTGAATCTCACTGTCTTCTGTAGAGTAACGGTAGTGGCTAAGGTGATTTCTAAAGTTCTCAAAGCTCTGAACTTTCTTTTATTTTTGTGTTTGATGTCACTCACTAGAGTGGCCCATGTGAATATACAGACATCCGAGCCCTTTGATTGCTTCATGAAAACTTTCATATTATCTCTTGAAAATTTTCCATACTTCTTTTCTGTACTGAAGAGTTTTCAATGAGGCCGAAACCTAGCAACCGTCTCGCTCTACTGAAATATCTCACTGAATGTGTCGTCCGTAGAGTGTATCAGGGGAGAGAATATGCAGCAAAAATGGTAACCACGCTTCACATTAATTTCATTTGGTGACTCACCCACTCTGTCATCCAAAGATGGCATTGATCTAAATCATGACCTTTTCTTCTATCTCATACCATTAAAATAATGCCAGGAAAAGGGCAGTGACTCACCCCTGGAGCAGATTCTTGAGAAAATTAGCAGAGCTTTGTTATGGAAATTTTGGTCAAAGGGTCTTTTATTAACTTCACCTGGTGAGCAAGCCCATCCTTTGGCCCAGCTAGTTAAGGGCCTCTTATACAATATGTCCTGTGGATTCAATCTAGCTCGACTATATTGTTTTGTTGATTCTCTCCCCTTGCAATAGTACTTCAGGCTTTGAATGCACAAAGTAATTTTCCACTGAATCAGTTTCTAATCGTCATGGCCTCTGAAATTTGAAGGGGCTTAGGGAGTTTGTTTTGCACTCTGGAATAGTTTTCATGCAATGTTTGTGGATACAAATCCCCCTATGCATACATATTAATTGTGTGTCTGCACTTGGAGAAGTTGATACTTGGAGTGACATGAGTATTAAAATTATTGTTTTCCACTTACCACAGAAGCACATCAGGGAGAAGAAAAATCTGGGTGTTTGGTATTAAAAATAAGGCCTAGGAATTAGACAGTGGTTTGCTTTTCATTTCAACGTACCCTGGTCTTATTAAATTACATGCCATGGCAATATTTAATAAGAATGATAATTGTCATTTGTGTTAATTTAATCCACACTTCTCTAGCCTCCCAAATTCTAGAAGGCACCGGCTGTAACTGTTTATATTCCTTTCGGAAAATACTAACATAAAAACTTAATAAACACCTCACATGGCTGGCAGCAACTATCCCATGATCATCTAGTCTCACTCTTCATTGTACATCTGAGGCCCAGAAAGGGGGAGTAGCTTGCTGAAGGTCACAGAGCAAGTCATGGAGAAGCTGGGATGACACCTCAGTTCTGCAATGCCCAGGCCAGGCGCCTCAGTATCACAGTTTCAGGGGATAACGTTGAGTGCTCAAGAGAGTGTTAAATGATATTCTGTGCCTTCTGCCTAAGAAATAATATAAACTCTAGGACTTAAAGTGGGTAGATTAAGATATTCTCAAAATTCCCTTCTATGGCCCCTCTTGGTCTCCAGTAAGCAAGATGCTTGCAAGTTAGCAAGATTGAGTTCCACAAGAGACACAAGAAATGCAGTGTCATAACTTCATGAACACTACATAAGGCCTTTGCTTTGCCAAAAATACTAAGAAAGTGTTTTTCTTAAAGTAGTGGAAATAAAATCACTCAAGTGCAATCACTGGAACAGATCCTTCTGGAGAATAAGGAACCAATTACCACCTTTTTGAGGTAATAGTAGCTATTTTTTTCCTTGGGTTAGGTTACTAGTTAATGTCTGGTCATCCTTGTTATAAATTTACTTCCTAGGAGATAAGGATTTTCTTCTCTCTGAAAGTTTGCAGATTTTCACAAGAATACTGCTGGAACTGAAAGTAAATAACTGAGTCTATTGCTTATGTTTCAGAATAGTTTTAAATGAGTTTTAAGAAAACTTAGGGCAATTCAATAGTTGGTTGAACCATCATGGTAATGTGGAAGCTTCAGAGGCATGAACAGCAGTATTTATTGGCTTTAAATATCCATGGGGAAGAGCTGGTTAGAAAGGATTCTGTCAGTCATCTCCCAGTCTGTGTCATTCTTAACTTCATTTTTCTGGAGGCTAAGGCTGTCAAGATCAGACTTTTATTTATTCATCCAGATCTTAATTCATCAAATATTTAGGGAGTACCTTCTGTGTGTCAAATCCAGGGGGACAGAGAGTCATGAAGGACATGGTGCTTGAATGCAAGTAGTTCACAGCCTGGGGAGGGGAAATGGCAAGAAAGTAGGGACAGTCCCTTTCTAGAGGTGCTCCAATAGATGTCTGCAAGCGGTGTGAGGAAGGCACATAGGAGTCAGTTCCCCTTGGGTCGGGTGGGGGTGGGAAGTTCCCCAGACACTTCATAGGCAAGGGGACACCTACCTGGCAGGGGGCCCTGGCGGTGGGGCTGGAGCTGGTGGGAGGGCAGGTGAGGCACAGGGCAGAGCAGCAGGTGTGACATCGGGGTGCCAGGAGGTGAGAGGGCTGTGGCAGCCCCAAGGCACTGAGGGCCCTGGGAGCCTTCTGCCTGGTCAAAGGAGAAGTGTATGCCGAGGCACAGGGGTAGAAGGGAGTTCAGTATGGCTGGAGCAGAGCTGCAGGGCTTCAGGGGCAGAGAGCAGGGGCAGAAGCACAGGGCTAAGGGTTAGGAGACTGAGCAACAGGGAGCCCGCAAAAGGTTTTCCGCAGGAGAGGCACATGATCAAGCCTGTTCCGCTTCCTCACCAGCAGTGGGAAGAAGTGATGGGATAGTTTGGTAGTTTCCACTGTCTTGCCAGTACAAACTGTGGGGCAGTGAACGCCCTTGGGCATGAAGGGAAGCCCAGAAAAGCAGCCAGCTCCCCCTGAAGCTGGGGAACAGCTGGATGAATTGTGACATATTCACACAATGGCGAAAGTGAACGGACCAGCTCTACCCATAAAAGCACAGATAACATTGAGGGGGAAAGAGGAAGTTGAAAACAGCCTACATGTAGTGCAATTCTGTTGGAGTTTCTGGCCTCTCTCCCACCGGTCCTGCTTTCGATCAGGACCACAGCTCTTTGTGTTACAAGCTCTTTCTGTGACCCTCCGAGCCAGCGGAGGGGAGGAAGGGAGGGAGAGAGGCTTGCCCCAACAGGCAGAGCAAGGGAGGTAAGCGCCGACTGTCCGCCCGTTCCCACAGCCTCTGCCGCTGGCCACTCGCCGGAGACAATCAGACACGACAAGAAGTTCACTCGAAGGAAGAACTCGTTTATTGGGGCTCAGGGCATGGGATATATAGGGTGAAGTCTCTCCTGATTGGTTACACCTATGCTAATAAGGCAACTTTCAACTTTCCAATCACGCAGAGTTGTGCGCATGCGCAGTTGTCTCTGATGGAAGAGGTGGACTAGAGTGGGCGTGGCTGAGATTCGGAGGCAGTTCTCAGTGGCCATCTTTGGCGTGGCTGAGATTTATAGGTAGTTCTCAGCGGCCATCTTTGGCGTGGCTGAGATTTAAAGGCAGTTCTCAGCGGCCACCCTCATGGCGAGGCTGAGATGCAAAGGCAGTTCCCCACACAATTCCATTTATTCTGAGTTTAAAAACACACAGAACAGTAAGGTGTGTTGTTAGTGGATACGTGAGAGCTTGGGAGTACCCAGGGCGCTTCGAAGAGCAGTCTGGGCAGGGTAGGGGGGATGTGTACCTCTGAGTGGGGAGCAGGGTTTGGCCTTTGGCTCTCTGGTAAGGCTTTATTTATTAAAAAAAAAAAAAAGGTTAACTGAAGCAAATATAATAAAATGTCACCCTCAGTTAAATCTGGGTAGTGGGGACATATGTGCCTGTTGTATTATTTTCTGTACTCCTTAATATGTTTGAAATATTAAAAAAAATTAAAAGTAGGAAAAAGGCTATTGTATTAATTAGGTACTCTTGGCTAAAAATGAGAGAATAAGAAAGAGGTCTAATGATAGAGGTTTTTATTATTATCCCACCAAGCGCTGACACACTGCAGCCTGTGGGCCAAATCTGCCCTGTTGTGTGTTTTTATATGTCCCATGAATGGGGAACGTTTTTTACATTTTTAAATGGTTGAAAACAATGGAAAGAAGACTATGCTGGGATATGGGAAACACGTGAAATTCCAACTTCAGTGTCTACACATAAAGTTTTACTGGCAACACAGTCATACCCATTCATTTAAGGACCAGCTCGGGCTGCTTTTGCAGTGCAAGGGCAGAGCTGAGCTGACACAAAGATGGGCCCCCACACTGGCCCTTCAAGGAAGAGTTTGCTGACACATGCCATTTAACACAAAAGTCCAAAGGTAAGTAGTGGCAGGATTGGTTAATTCAGTAGTGTGATGATATTGGGGCTCTAGGTGGTTCCCTATATGCATGGCTGGCCTGTTCCCACCATATCTATGGCTGCTACAGCTCTGAGCATCACATATCACATGAAAATGTCCAGGGATTGTGGTGGGGCTGGGGGGCTTGCATCTAGTGTCTGTCAGTTTTAACAGGGAGGATATTCTTTTCTAGAAACTTTCTAGCCGATTCCACCTTAAATCCCACTGGTCAGAAGTGGGTCACGTGGCCATCCTGGCGCCAAGGGCAAGAGTGGTCGGACTTCCTGAGTCCAGGGAAGGCTTCGCTTAGGAGGGAGGAAGGGATAGAGCAGCAAATGCGTGCGCAGCAGAACCTGCCCCAAGTATCAAACTAAAAACAGAAAGATTGGGTCGGAAGGGGCAAGAGGGAATGTAGGGAGACCAGTTAGGAGGCCGGTGACCAGTGCCATCATCCGGGAGAGACAGGACAAAATGATGGGCCTTGGACCAGAGTGTTGCCCAGGTGTAGAGGTGAGGAGCAAGTCTCAGACTGCTCACTGTTTGCCATATTTCTAAGTAACAGAAAGGTGGGAAAAGAAAGGGCAGAGGTAGTACTTTTGCTTACAAGTGCTGCATCTCACACTGTTATTCTTCTGCCCTGAAGAAATAGTCATTCATGAGTAAGTGAAACAGGGTCATACGCGGGTCCAGCATTTTGCAGTTTACAAAGTGCTTTCCTACCCACTTTTCTATTTGACTCTCAACTCTGGAGATTGGAAGATTCCTCTTCGTTTTACAGATCAGAGAACTGGGGTGCAGAGACAGGACGTCTGTGGGCTAGCATGGAAGAACGGGGCAGAACAGGGCTGTTAAAACTGACCCTTGTCTTTCAAGGGCAACATGCTTCCTTTTGTTTTTATCCCTGGCGTACACCTGGCTGAGACTCCACTTTGTTTTTTTCCTCTTTAATATTACATGCAAACTTTACGTTGTTTTATATCTTGAAATATCTTCTTGTTATTTTAATATCTCCATACCAAAAGACCAGACGGTAATTTGCATTGTTCGCTTATTTTTAGGTAATTGCACGTAAGTGTTTTGAATCATCTCTAAAAGCTTATTTCCACAGCACATAACAAAATAAATTAAATTGGTTTTTGAAGCAATGATGCTTTGTTTCCCACTGAAATGATGACTCATGAGGTCTGACTGAGTCTCATTTCTTTTCCTCCCCCAGGAAGTCATTTAAATGTGCGTTATATAGAAAGGAAAAGAAAGAAAGAGCAAGGGAAACAAACGCACACAACAAGAAAACTGTCCTTGTTTACCTTTTTGACAAGTCGTCCTGGATGTGGAGTCACATGGTAGCAAAGGTTCTTATTGCCAGCGGCATCAGTATCTGCCATCTCCATGTCCTGGCTTGTGTAAATGGTGCAGAGAAGGTAGATTTGGGCCCAACACGAGGATATGCTTTCTGACCTGCCAAGATGCCCAGCATTGGTACCGTCTGGCTTGGGCGGCAGTGAGCTCCTTGCGGCATGGCTGTGCCAAAGTGGGTGTGGTCATCTGACAGAGAGGGCTGCTGGGCGGCGTCGGGGGGGAGGGGGTTAAGGATTTTTAAACGTAGCAGTGCGTGGTCCCTGCATACTGAAGGACTAGTTAGGCACCCGGCCAGTCGGAACCATGGGAGACTAGGTAAGGTGGGTTTGGGCTGGGAGGTGTGGCAGGATGATGGAGCAAGGCGCGAGTAGAAATATCCTGAAGTAAACGCTTGTTTTGACAATCACTTGTTATTTTATAATTAGACACTTTTCAGCAATTGGCAACAGCACCGAGCAGGCAAGAGACGTGGACTTTTGAAGACTGGCTTTGAACTAAGGGTGACTTGGAGCCTGCGTTCTATGTGAACATTGTGGCTTTGAGTTCCAGTGTTTCTTCTGGTGGGCGTCAGGGGTGGACAGAACCCAGTGACTGAAGCTAGGTGGAGATGATTCAGGTCCACTTTAATTTTTTCCATTTTCAAGAGGCAAGTCATGGAAAAGCAATAACATTAGGGAAAGTATATCACAAGTTTCGAGGGACACTTCTGGCTGGTTTCCATAGTCCCCTGTGCCTTAACGTCCTCATGTGTGAGCGGAGACAACGCTCGCCTGCGGCACACCAATTTGTTGGAAGGGCAGCCAGATGACGGCTGTAAATTGTTCTGTGCACAGCGGGGGTGAATGCAAGGTGCCGTTGTTGAGATTACGACTCCTATTTCCTGATTAATGGTGCTCATTTTAATATCGATTCTGGAAAAAAGTACCAAACAAAATGTAAATCCACTCCTGTTGCTAGCATGATCCACTTTGTGAAATCACAGATTTCACTCAAAGGCAACATTCCACAGAAAATAACTGCAATTTAAAAATATGAGTCTCTGGTAGAACCATCATCGAGTCTACACCCATTCGTTTGTCCTTCCAGCTGCGGCACAAGGACCTCTCGGGCTGCTCGCTAACGGCATTCATTAACTGCGGGCCTGGGAGCGGGCAGACATATCCAAGTCAGAACAGTTCGCCAGGCCCAGCCCTCAGATAGTGAGCAGAAACCTTAATTAGTAATCTCCAGTGGTCACTGCCACCCTGTGCCAAGTGCAGATACATAATTGCCTCCAAATATTAGGGATTAGCTACAAAAGTTCCAGAAAGACCTTCTTCTCTTTCAAAGTCCTTTTTTCCCAAGTACCTCCAAACAGTAAATGAAAAAAGAATGATTCATAATATAATAACTACCCCTCCTTATTCCTTACTCTTTTATTAATCTCCTTATTATGAATTAGAGGAATATGATTAAAAAAAGAAAATATTATTGTTCTTTCTGCCTCCATAATAAACAGTAATTATCTGCTGGAGTGCATCACCCCTTCTCTACAGGGAATGACTATTTGCTTTAGGACTGAACAAAATGAGAAATGATGACATCAGTGAATCCAGTTTTAAAATTAATATGAAGCACTTGTCGTGAAAGTATGGATCTTCCCAATTGGGAAAAATGTGACTAACATCAAGTGAATCAGAAGTACGAACGTGTTAGGCTGTTACTTGGTTCTGTCCAAGGAAGCCTTGGGGGCAATTGGCAGTTGTGAAAAGAAGCACAAAGACAAACAAAGAAGACCAAAAATCAAAATCAAATACAAACAAAAACATACTTGCCACTCGAATTCTTGTTAGATGGCTATATTTTCACTGACTTCCTACCTGAGTATGAAACAAAGTTGCAATAGAGATCATAGACTCTTAGACCTAGGTGAGTCTAGATGTTTCTTAACATTCTACTTTTTTCTTTTTTGAAACACAACATCTTTTCCTACCCAAAATTAATGTGGAGGGTCATTATGGGAACGTTTTGCGAGCACAACTACCCTGGCTGAAGTGCATGCATATACATTTGTGTGTTTGTGTGTGTGTGCGTGCACACGTGCATGTGCACACAAGTATTGGGACTGAAGAATGCTCTCTCACACCCACTACACCCACCTGCAGCCCGGGAGCACCTTCCCAGGAAGGTCATGGCCTTGAGGAGCTTAAGAAAAAGACTGGTCTAATCAAAATTCCTCAGGAGATAGTGGGCTCAGAGTCACAGAGCTGGCCCTGGGGAGGCCTGAGGTCTCTACCCAAACAAACCAGAGCCACATCAGAGCTGAGCCTCCAAGTCAGGCTCCCGCCACACATGGGGTTCCTGAGCTGGGCTGTGGACATCTCCTCACACTACCTTTCTTATTGTTTCCTTTGCTTGAGGAAATTTGCCTGGACACTAAAGGGTATTGCTATCATTAATCAGCCCCACATTTCAGGTGTTAAGAAACTTCACAGCTGTGGTGTTAATGTGGATCCAGTCAGAACTGAGTATTAGGAATGAGTAATCTGTGGTCCTTTTGTCCTTGATTAATTTCATGACATTTATTTCTGAAAGGAAGCTTTGAAGGTGGAAACATCCTTCCTCATTAATAATAAAATCTCTCTTTTGGTAATGTAAACATAATTCAAGACCCAATTAAGATGTCCCCATTTTTTCTCAGTAAGGAAAGAACATTTATAACTCAACTTAACCATATGCTCTTGTCCCAGATGCTTGTCATCTCAATTTAATTGCTCATAAATGTCGGGCACGTAGAAGCTTTTCCAGAGTTGGATGGTCATATTCCAGGGCCTATACATACAGCATTATCTGATCTATTTCTACGGATGCTGGTAAAGCCAACTTAGATCCTGGAGCATCTGTCTCAGAATGCTGTTTTTAATTCATTCTGAGACATTATTAATTAAATTCAGTTGATCTCTGCTTCAACACAACTGCTTGGCTTGCCGTCTTTTAATCCAGAATAAAAGGCTATCAGAATAAAGCTCGGGTTAAATCTGTGGGTCAGTCTGCTGTCTTGAAATCAAACAGCAGGATTAAAAATATCCCCGTAGTTCAGTGCTCTTGCTAAGAGAACTGCTAAGTAGCTACTGTGCAGGGGCCTCCCCCGCCATCTGGAGCCGTTCCAAAGGCAGGCACCGAGGCGCGGGCCAGAAGCACAGCGGACAGCCCTTGCTCCTCCCAGGACCGCCTCACGGAGTCGTGGTACATCCCAACCCGAACACACCAGCTGGCTTGGCTGTAGTTGAGCAGTGCCATTCACTTAGGCTCGACAAACCACACCACATGCCTGTGACTCACCAGGCCGTGTACAGGGCTATCGGGGTATGGAGCTAGGTGAGACACGGCACCATCTCAGGCAGTGAGGGGTGGAAGGACAGAGGCATAGATGGGCTGGCCAGTACTACAATGTGGAAAGTGTGCCAAAGGAGCTATGAACAGGGTGCTTCAGGTGTGTGAGAAGGAAGCAGTAACTCATGATGGAGGGCGAGGGCAAGAGCAGCAAAATCAGGGGTTGGGGGAAGCTTCTGGAAGGTGGTGATGGCTGAGCTGAGTCTTTTGTAAAGATTAAAGTATGGTATTTTTCTTATCATCAGAGGATATGTATTTGTCGGAGAAAACAATTACTACTGCCAAAAAGCAAAACAAAAAACCAACAAAAAACACTGTAATACCACAGCAGAGATATCCACCGCTTACATTTGAAGAGTATCCTTTCAGTCTTTCTCTCTGTCATCTACATATGAACACAAATGCTTTAAAAATGTTCTCATATAGTGAGCCACTAATTTGTTGCTTCCTTTTAAAAAACCTAATAATACACAATGAATATTTTTCACATCTTCAAATATTCTTCTATGTAATATTCCATGGTATGGGGAACTCTGATTTACTTAACCAACTCTCTATCATGGGAATTTAAGTTCTTGTAAAATTTGCACTATTATAAACTACGATGAACATCTTTATGCTTAAATCTCTTTTCACATCTGTAATTATTTCCTTAGGACAGAGCCCTAGAGTGAAACTTGCTGGGTCCAAGGCAATGCACATGCTGAAGCTCAATACCAACTAGCAGTGAGGGTTTCCATTTTCTTTTGCTCTTGTTGATACCAAGTCATTTTAAAGTATTGGCCAGGGAAAAATAGATCGGGTAGCCAGCCTCTGGGACAGCCCCAGTGATCCTCACTGCCTGATAGTCACACCTTTGTGTGGTCCTGTGGCATAATAAATGGGCATGCCCTACAAGACAAGGGGGATATTGCAAGTGACAGGCATATACTTCCTTTTTTAATTCAATTTAAATTAATTTTTGCATATTGTAATTTTCCATTTTTAAAGCTATACTGAGGAATAATTAACAAATAAAAATTGCATATATTTAAGGTGTACAATTTGATATTTTGATATATGTATATGCTGTATCATTGTATGATCACCACAGTCAAGCTAATTAATGCCTCCCTCACTTCATGCAGTTACCTTGTGTGTGTGTGTGTGTGTGTGGTGAGATCATTTACAATCTATCCTCTTAGCAGACTTCAAATACACAATATAGTATTGTTAAGTATAGTCACAATGCTGTGCGTTAGTGTTCATCTCACGTAACTGAAGCTTTGTATCCTTTGACCAACCTTTCCCCACCTCCTCTACGCTCCAGCCCCTGGCAACCATTCTACTCTCTGCTTCTGTAAGTTCACCTGTGTTAGATCCTACATGGAAGTGAGATGATGCACTATTTGTCCTTATTTGTCTGGCTTATTTCACTTGGCATAATGTCCTCTAGGTTCATCCACATTGTCACAAATGGCAGAATCACCTTCTTTTTTCAAGGCTGCATCATATTCCCTTACATATATAAGGCATCTACTTCTGAGACTAGGTCGTCAACAGCACTACTGCTCCTGCCTTACCCTCTTGGGTTTCTTGTTCTGGGGGAAACCATCCCCATATCATCAGGGCACTGAAGCAGCCCTATGGAGGTCCATATGGTATGGATTGGGGCCTCCTGCATACTGCCAGCACCAGCTTGCAGCCATGTGAGTGCCCACCTTGAAGGCAAGGCCTCCAGTTCATTTAAGCCTTAAGATGACTGCAGTCCCAGCAGACATTTTGATGGAGACCTTGAGCCAGAACCACCCAAGTGAGCCAGCCGCTCCCAGATTCCTAACCTGCAGGAAGTGTAAGATAATAGCATCAATGGTTTCTGTGGGCTAGTCAGTTTGGGAGTATGGGTTATGCAGCAGTAGATAATTAAAGCAAGATTTGCTGTATTTTTTATTTCTGTGACTTTTTAGTGAGGCTCACATTTTTTACAAATATCTGTTAACCATTTTATTTTCCTTCTCTAGTTTATGTCCCTGGAATCATATTTTTAGGGTGTTGGTCTTTTTTTTCTATTGATTTTCAGATCTTTATATATTAAGAGTATTAACGTTTTGCCCATCATAAACAGACTATTTTCCTTCAGTATTTATTTTCCTGAGATGAGGCGTAAAGGCAAGAGGCAAAATTGGATGGTGGAGAGAGGCCATGAGATTGCAGGCAGAGGAGCAGCACAGGAGGTAGGAGTGCCAGGATACCAGACTAGTGCTTCTCAAACTGAAGAATCACATGGAAATCTGCTTGAAAGGCTAATACAGCAGGTCTAGGGTCAGGGCTAAAGTTCCAGGTAATCACCACACTATGTCTTTCTTTGTTTATGTTTGTTTTATTGCAGTATAGTGGACATACATGATATTAGTTCATGTGTACAACATAGTGACTCAACACTTCTATACACTATGAGTGCTCACCACGATGAGGGCAGTTACCCCCCGTCACCCTACAAAGTCATCCCCGTCTCACTGACTGTACTCCCGATGCTGTACCTTTCATCCCCGTGGCCGGCTTATTTTAGAATTGGATAAATTATATGGCAACCACCAGTCTATCCTCCACGTTTATGAGTCTTATTTCTGTTTTGTTTGTTCATTTGTTTTGTTTTTTAGACTCCATATATAAGTGAAATCATGGGATATTTGTCTTTTTCTGACTTATTTTACTTAGGTTAGCACCTTCTAGATCCATCCATGTTGTCACAAATGGCAAGATTTTATTCTTTTTGATGGCTGAGTAAGATCCCACTGGTGATCACGCTTTGAATAGCAAGTATTTAGAGAGATAGGAGATGGTTTGTGGAGGAAATCTTAGAAAATAACAATAAAGAAACAAACAAAAAGAAGTTAAAATCACTCCTAGTCCCATGGTCCAGAGACAGTTCTGTGTTATACCAAGGAGTTAGGCCTCTATCCAGAAAGGAGCAGAGAGGCGTGGCTATCTTGATATGTATTTTTGAAGGCAGTGCTATTAGGGTTTGGTGCCAGTGTGCCTGCACTGTGAGAGTGACAGGAGGGGGTCCTTGGGGTGTCTCGTGCGGGCAAATGGGACTGTGGTGACTAGGCGCAGAGCCCATGCTTTCTGGGGGTGGGGGAGAGAATGAGCTCTGCTTTAGACTTTCATCGGACCAGAGGGGCTTGCCATGATGTGGAGTGGGTGGGAAGATGCACATACACAGTTGGTAGGTGTGCAGCTCAGGAGGCAGGGCAGGCCTAGAGTGTAGGCTGTGGAGGGAACAACACATACTATAGCCAAAAGGCAAGGCTTGGGCATTGGCGAGCTCCCCAGGGGGACTGTGTAGACTGTGATACAGCCTTTGGGCCCTGGTGTTAAGGGGCAAGCAGAGGAGGAGGGGTCCAGGAAGAAGACCAAGAGGCATGAGAACTAAAGTGCATGGCTTCAAATAAGTGTAAAGGGTGTTTCAAAAGCAGCTAGACTCAGGGCTGGAAAGTGGCCATGCTGCTACATCCTGCTGGGGTCAGGGTCACAGGGACAAGTCTGCTATGGCCATTGTGTGGCAGGGAATAGGAGTGAGAAGTAGGGAGGTTGGCCAATAGTAGTGGGACACACCTGGTATCTCACAATTCAAGGAGGAGGCTTAGACTTTTTTTCCTCTGAACTTTGGCAATATAAAGGCGGCACAATTGATTTCTCAGATGATAAACTAACATTTATTTTGTGCGAGAGAGTAGCTAATAACATTAGACCCCCTGAGCTTTTAGTTGGGGCTGAGTGATATGTGCAAGCATGCTCATTTTTATACCTGGCAGGTATAGCCTCCTTTATAAATGAAGAAATTAAGGGTTAGAGACAAAGTTGAGCAGCAAGTCCAAC
>JAQQAC010016209.1:124702585-124739625 GCA_029783875.1 Phataginus tricuspis | reverse complement strand
CCACCCTAGGCCATCTTGCCCACACCTCAGTTGCCATCTTTATGCCAATAATGCCCAAACACATTTTTCCAGCCCAGCCCTTTTCTCTGAATGCCAGGCCTGTGGAGCCACCTGCCTCGTGTACACCTCCACTCAGTTGTCCCCAAATTCCTCAAACTCATCCTGTACAGGAAGGCAAAAAATGAAAATCACCATTATCTTATCCCACCCAGAGTTGCTTTCCCTTCAGTAGCAGCTCAGGAACGGCAGCCAGGGGTTTGCCAAGCTCTGCAACTCCTTTTTCAACTTTGCCTTCACCCCATGTGAATAGTCAAACCTTGTTAACTCAGTCTTCTAAATTTCTTCTCCCCCCTCTAGCTTCACTTCGCTCCAGCTATTTAGAGTTGGTCGCTGAACAAGGAGATACCCATCTGGGATTCAAACTTGCTGTGGAGGATTCACATAATGGTCCCACTCATGAGTGGGTCTCCCCTAGTTCCTGTAAGTAGGCATCTCCATGGAGCCTTTCTCCAGTGGAGGTCTGGGGCAAGGGGAAGGAGAGAAGCTCTGCCCTGCGGCATGGAGGCAGGATGGATGGTGTTGGCACACTGTACCTCCCCACCCTCAGACCCTAGAGCTCCATGAATGGAGGATGGAGTAGGGGCCGAAATACACCCTTCATGCTTGGGAGGCAGTCCTCATCTGCTGTTTGGGTGAAGGTATGGGAGGCAAGACTTGATCTGGGCCTAAATTAGGAAGTAGGTGGGGTTAGTGTTTGGTGACTCCCACCTTCCTCTCTTTATTTTCTTCCTGAGTCCCCTAGGCACTCAGTGCCCTCAGGCTGACCTTAGGTGGCCACAACCCTTGATTTATGCCTGAGCCACCTCCTCAAAGGAGTCCCGGATCCAAAATAAATGCCGTCACCTCCTCCATCCTTCATTCACTCAGTGCGATGGGGAGTGACTTCAGCTAGGCGGTGGAGTCAGCCCTGTGATTACACCCGGGATGGCATGGCAGAGGGCTGACCACTCACAGCACTAGCAGGGGCTGGTTCTTATTCAAAGGATAACGGATGCCACCTCTCTTTCCCCTAATCCTGTCCCAGCCGTAGTCCCCAGAGTTTGGGCTGTACTAGAGAAACGTTTGTGGTTCATAATGATGGTGACCGCATAGACAGACCTTGTTCCCAGGGCTCTGTGTTCCAGTCTCAGCTCTAGCCCAAGAGAAGACCAACAGGGAGGAGTCTGTCTCTAAATTGGGATCAGGGGATCTAGGCTGTCATCAGAACTTACTCCTGTTCAAGTCACTGACAAAGTGCTAGCCCCAAGGGCTCAGCATTCACGTGACATAGTCGTCTTCAATGCACGTTGGCACATCACCCCGTTGGGCAGAGGGCACAAATGGTATGATGTTCCCACTCACTTACTCGCAAGCTTAGAGCTTCTGTACAGCCCTTAGTTTTTCTATTCCATCTGATGACTAATCAGTCCTTTGGCTTCATTTTTTATTGTAAAATATATCAGACATACAAATGAGCAAAGAACAGTAATATAATCAATGCCCACCACTCAGCCTAAGTGTTTAAACTGGACGAATGAAGAAGAACCCTGTCTGCCCCACCCTGATTCCATTCTTCTGCCTCCTCCCCAAGGTCATTGCTATTCTGAATTTAGTAGTTTTCATTCCCATGCGTTTCTCTCTTCTTTTACTCAATATGTGTATAGCCACAAACATATGTAATTTTGTTTTGCATGTTTTCAAGCCTCACAAAATGGTATCATGCTATAAATTATGCTTCTGCAACTAGCTTTGTTCATGATCTGTTCTTGACATTCATCCATGTTGATGATATATGTACTTTTGGTTCATGTACTTTAACTACTGTATAGTATTCCACCGTAGGAATATAGCACAGTAAAATTATCCATTCTCCTGTGATGAACATGTTGCATTTCCAATTTTCTGCTTTTACCATGTAGCTCTGGACATTTTTGTACGAGTCTTCTGGTGCAATAATTTCTCTAGGACAGTTTTCTTGTCTTTTTTAAAATAAGTTAATTTTGAAATGATTTTGGACTTACAGAAAAGGTGTAAAAATAGTACAGAGTTCCCATATAATGTTCACCCAGCCTCCCCTAATATTAATATCATATAAACATAGTACAATGGTCAAACCAAAAAAAATCAACATTGGCAAAATACTGTCAACTCATCTACAGACTTACAGAATTTTAAAAGTTACAGCAGCGTTTTTCAACCTTCACGTTGTGACCCGTTAATTCAGTGTTTCTCAGTTTGGGCTATACACTGGAGTCACCTGGGTAACTTTAGAACTACTGGTGGTGGGGTTACACTCCCCTGATACTCTAATTGCCCGGGAAATGGAGATTTAAAAGCTCCCCAGATGCTTGTAATGTGTAGCCAAGGTTAAGAACCACTGCCTTAGTGGATCATGAAATCAGTTTAATTAATTGTGCTCAGCATGAAAAAATGAAATGGAATTCAATAGAAAATATCAGAGCATTTTAAATGCAGGATAAGAATTCTCAAAGAAAACTTTTGTCTCAATTATAAATATACATTGGGTTACAATTTAAAATTATTTCATATTATGACTCATGGACAAAAAATATTTCAAGCTACTATCTAGGTTATAGATCTGGAATGAAATTGTTGGGTCACAAAATATATGCATCTTTAACTTCACTGGATGTTGCCAAATTGCTTCCTGAAGGGTTTGCCACAAAGCACAAACCACCAGCAGTTTATGAGAGCACCAATTGTCCCACTTCCTTGCCAGCACCTGACATTGTGAGACCTTTTAAATTTTTGCCAATTTGATGGGTGTAAAATGATGTTTTATGGTGTTTAGACAACCAGAATGGTTGAATGCCTTCTTACATATACATCAATCAGTTTTCCTTTTCTGGGAACTGGCTGTCCATGTCTTTTGCTCATTTGAAAAAAACATTAAAAAAATATTGGTGTACTCATTATATATTCTGGAGAGTAATCCTTCATCAGATACCTGTGCTGCACCTATATTCTAGCACTCTCTAGCTTGTGTTTACACTTTTAAAAATGGTATTTGCTGCACAGAATTTTTATTTAGATGTAGTCACATGTATCAATGTTTATTTTTATGGTTTGTGCTGCTTCTGTCTTTTTAAAATAAATCTCCCCTTACCATGAGGTCATAAAGATACAGGCATACCTCATTTTATAGCACTTCCCAGATCATGAATCTTTTACAAATGGAAGATTTTTAGTCACCCTGCACGGAGCAAGTCTATCAACTGCCATTTTTCCAGCAGCATTTGCTCACCTGGTAATCCTCACAGAATTTCACAGTTTTTAATCATCATTGTATTGGTTATGGTGATCTGTGATAAGTGATGACATCCTGCTGAGAGTTCAGATAATGGTTAGCATTTTTTAGCAATATAGTATTTTTAAATTAAAGTGTGTACATTGTTGTGTTAGACATAATGGTATTGCACACTTAACAGACTATGGTATAGCGTGAACATAACCTTAATATGCACTGGGAAACCAAACAATTCACTTGACTCAGTTTGTTGTAATATGGGCTTTATTGTGGGGGTCTGGGATTGAACCCATGAACTCTCTGAGGTATGCCTATGTTCTCTATGCCTATGTTTGTTTTCTTCTAAAAGCTTTAAAGCAGTGTTTCTCACGTTTAGGTCTTTAATGCCTCTGTAAAAATCAAATGCAACCGGAGAGCAGACTTGAAAATTCCTTGAGCAGACAAAACCAGTCAGTCATACAAGCAAAGCTTAATTTTGCTTATTTTGCAACACAAGTGAGGTTAACTTGACATGGGTCACTGCTTGCTTACGCCTCTGAAAATCAAAAGTGAAACTTAAGTAGCTCCCACAATTGATATGAAGCAACTACTAACCAATTTCCTTTCATTAAAGAAAATTCTAATACGTCAACCAATTGCTGTAAAGAATAAACACTCACTGCTTTTACACTACATAAGCAGCTTTATAACAATTTCCTGCTGAGCCCCATTCCATGTTTGGCTTGAGTGCTCCCCGTTTGCAAACTGTCTTTTTTGTGTGTGCACAATAAACTTTCACTAATTACTGCCTCAGTGATTCGCTGGTTTTAATTTTGCTTTTTGTGAATTCTGGAAACCTTGGACTTTAAAAAAAAATGAGGTCACTGTAGATTCCATGCAATTTTGAGGAATAACACAGATCCCGTCCTGGGGATCTGTACAGAAACTCTGTCCAGTTTTCTCTGTAGTAACACTTTGCAAAATTATTGTAGAATTTCACAACCAGGATATTGCCATGGATACAATCCAAAGATCTTTTCCAGATTTTTCCATTTTTACTGGTGTTAGTATGTGTGTGATATCTATGAAATTTTACCCCCTGGGCAGGTTTGTGTATCCACCACCGGTAAAACACAGTTCTCTCATCACGACAAAGACCGTTCCTGTCGCCTTTTATGATCACACTGACCGCCCTCCAGCATCCACTCTCTGATCCCGCCCCTAACCCCTGGCAACCATTGTTGTCATTTCATCTCAAGAATGTTTGTGTAAACAGAATCATCTAGCATGTAACTTTTCAGGACTGACTTTTTCACGCAGCATAATCCTCTGGAGACTCATCCAGGTTGCATGTACTATTAGTTCATTCCTTGTTATTGGTGAGCAGAACCCCATGTTATGGCTGGTACCTCAGTTTGTTTATCTATTCACCCGTTAAAGGACATCTGGGTTGTTTCCAGTTTTGGACTATTACAAATAAAGCTTTTATAAACATTCGTGCATGGGGTTTTTGTGTGAATGTAAGTTTTAAAGTCTCCGGACTAAATGTTCAAGAGTGCAGTTGCTGTGGTGTTTGGAAGTTGCATGTTTAGTTTTATAAGAAACTGCCAGCTTCCCAGAGTGGCTGCGCCATTTTACATTCCCACAAGCACTGTGAGAATGATCTGGTCTCTCCACATCCTCCCCAGTATTTGATGGTGTCACTATTTTAATTTTAGCCATTCTGATAGGTGTGTAGTGATATTTCATTGTGGTTATAACGTGCATTCCTTGGTGGCTGATGGTGTTGAGCATCTTTTCATGTGCTCTTTGCGATCTGCCTACCCTCCTTGGTGAAATGTATCTTCATGTCTCTTGCTCATTCTTTAATTGGCTTGTTATTTTTTATTGTTGAAATTTGAGAGCACTTCACATATGCTGGATTACAAGTCTTTTGTCGGATATGTGTTTGAAAATATTTTCTTCCAGTCTGCAGCTTGTCTTTTCATCCTCTTCACATGTGCTTTGCAGAGCAAAAGTTTTACATTTTGCTCGGGCCCAGTTCATCAGTTTTTCCTTTTACACATCATCCTTCTGGTAACAACTAAGAACTCTTTGCCTAATCCTAAGTCCCAAAGATTTTGTCCTGCTTTGTTCCTAAAAGCTTTATAGTTTTGTGTTTTACATTTTAATTCATGATCCATTTTGAGTTAATTTTTGTATAAGGTATGAGGGTCAGGTTGAGGTTCATTATTTTTGCCTGTGGATGTCCAGGTGCTCCAGCACCATTTGTTGAAAAGGCTATCATTCCTTCATTGGATTTATTTGACACGTTTGCCAAAAATTAGTGGGGCACATTTGTGTGTGCCTTATTGGGGTTTTAACCTTTGTGGGGCTTTAGCTAGCTCCAGGTCGCAACATGCATTGCCTTAATTGTCTCTGAGAGATCTATAAAAAGTGAATCATCATTTTGTAATGATACCGATGTCATAATTATCAAGGATTTTGCAACAATATCTAATTAAACACTGATCATGCCTTATGAGTTTAACTTGATCATTGTTAGTCTGAATTCTTCAGGGGCTAATTCTGACAATTAAATTAGCTTGAAGCCATAGAGAATTGAGATGAATCAGAACTTAAGTGTATAAAAATACAATTATTTTTTACCTTGAAAGACTAAGCAGGGAAACTTCAAGACTATTAGATCATAGAAATGTTAGAAAACAGCAGGTGGGAGTGGCCTGGCCATGGGGTTCTGTCTGAATTTCATTCAGCAAATGAAACTAAGGGTCTCTTTCCATTTCGTATACTAGGTGAGCCTTTACTTATATAGTTATGTCCCCCTACGCAGTAGTTATGTCACACTACCCCCTGTAATATACTAGAAAGAGCCCTTTCTAGACAGGTAGACAGTAGACCTGGCACCTAGTCCTGGCTGTGTCTCTAACCCATGGCGTGACCTAAGAGAATCACTTAGCGGGTTCTGTTTAAAGACGATGTCATGAACTGTCAGGGCTCTTACAAGGATTAGGTGAAGAGAATACCACTGATGTATTTGGCATGTACTTGGATAGACAACATCTCCTGGAGTCTGGCACATAGGACACATTCAGAAGAGTGTGGTGGGCCAGACATTTGTGAAACGAATCGAAGGAAGCTCTGAGCGTGTCAAACAATCCTTCCAGTGGCTAACAATGCCCATGTGCTCAGATGAGTTGACAGTGGTAGCTGGCGTTTGTGAAGAGTCCCATAATATTAGTAAGTACAGCTCTCTGGGGTTGCATTTAAGGTCCCAACAAGAATGGGGAATATAGGTAAGAGGGAACAGCATTCATATCAAATGTTCTACAGTGAAAACTAGTTGAACCTGGCTGGCAGTTAAATATGGGCACAGATGGGGTCTGTTTCCATTTTTCTCCTCTAACTTGGCAACCTATCTGAGTGACTAGAAGCACAGACACCACTGGAACTAATTAGAATCTGCCCAGACTCTGTTCCCAGAGGGTGGCGGATGATCGCAGTGGTTACATGATGGTGGAACAACTGGGGAATTCCAACATCTCGGGGGGGCGGTGGGGGGAGGGAAAGTAGCCAAGACTTTCAGTGCTATAGACACAGTAGCCTGAGGCTTCTGTGGGTTCACCGGCCCGTGGAGGAATCAACCAGATCCAGCTTGAGTCTGAGGGCAGATGGAGCTGGAGTGTGCTCTGGGAGTGTCCCCTCGGTGCCATAAAGAACCCAGTCCAAGGCCTGACATCGAGAAGGTGCTTAGCAAACATTTGGTGAAGGAGTCTACTTGGAGACTCGGGGCTTATTGAGGAACCTGAAGAGCTTTTGCTTACTTGGTTATATATCTTTGAGCTCTGCGCTCACAGGCTCAGTGTAGCATTTCCCTTTCCCCTCGAAGGCCTTGTACATGCTGAGCAGTTCTCCTCTTTTACAGTTACTATTTGGAACACATATGATGCTCCAGTACAAAAAAGTTGCTGGTACTAAGGAGAGCTTCTGTGTGCAGCCTACAGATACACCTTGATGTAGCTCAGCCAGATGTCCCAAGGCCTGGCACTACGACAGTCAGAGGCCTCTCTGATGTTCCCTCCTGGGCTTGGCAGTGGTGAATCCCCGGACATGCCTTTCCCTGACTCTCTAGAGTTGCATTATCCCTGCTCATATGACGCCCTGGCTGCTGCAGCTCAGGAGGCCCTTTGGAAAGGCCAGCTTGGAATTGGGTATTAGGAAACTGCACCGAGAAGAATGTCCTTGTGGGAGTTTTTTCAGTCCTTCGGCAAATATTTGTTGAGCGCATATTTTGTGCCAGGCAGTGCTCTAGGTGATTGAAACACATCAGTGAATAAAGCAAAGGTTTTTCCCTTATGGAGCTTACCTTTTAGCAGGGGAAGACAGATAGGAAATGTGATCCATACATGAATTTTATGATAGTAAATTGGAAGGTGATAAATGTTTATAAACGAAAGCGTTCAACAGGGTAAGGTAGATTGAGAGTGCAGTGTATGTGTGTGGGGGATGTAGTGAGGTTGGGACAAGATGCTGTATTCAACAGGGTGGTCTGGATATGCCTCACTGAGAAAGTGTGTTTGCTTAGCAGAGACTTGAACGAGGTGAGGGAGTTAATGTCATGAAACCCCAGGGAAAGAGGACAGTCGGAAGAGGGCTTCAACAATGCAAAGACCCTGAGGCAAGAATGGGACACACCTATTTGAAGAACAGCAGGGAGACCAGTGTGGTTGAACAGAGAGAGCAAAATAAGTGGCAGCAGAAGATCAGACAGGTAACAGGAAAAGGGGCCATGTGGCACAGGGCCTTACGGGACATTGTAAGGACTTGAAATTTTTCTCTGAGTGAAATGGGGAGCAAACCAGTGACATGACCTGACTTAACGTGTTGGAAGGATTTCTTTGGCTGCTGTGTTAAGAATATGCTCTATGGGTCAGAGCCAAAGGAGGGTGAGTGTGTAGAAGGTTAATGCAATAATCCAGGCAAGAGATGAGATGAGGGTGGATCGGACCAGCATCCTAGCAGTGGAGGCAGTGAAAAGTGGGAGGATTCTCAATACATTCTGAAGGTAGAGCCACTAGAATTTTCTGACAGATTGTTGTGGCACGAGAGAAGTGACAGTTTGATGTAGATGTTTTTGGCATGAGTAACTGGAAAGCTAGAACTGCCATCCAATGAGAAAGAAAAAGTCGTGGGTGGGCAGGTTGGAGAAAAAAATCAATAATTTGGTTTTAGACATGCTGAGTTTGAAATATCTTATGTTCACACAAAGCCCTGTGTGTGTGAATATTTGTAAAAACTTTATTCGTAACTTTCAAAACTGAAAACAACTCAAATGGCTTTCAGCAGATGAAAGGATAAACGTGTTGTGGCACTTCCATATAACTGAGTACTGCACAGCAATAAAAGAAAGAAAATATTGATACACACAATCACACTGATGAATCTAAAATGCATTATGCTAAGTGAATGAAGCCAGACTCAAATGGCCATCTACTGTATAATTCCATTTATATAACATTCTGTAATTAGCAAAACTAAAGGGACAGAAAACAGTTCAACAGTTGTCAAGGAAAGCAGATGTCAGAAGGGGTTGACTACATGGGGGCGCAAGGGAATTTTAGGGGTATCGGAAATGTTCTTTACCTTGATGTTAGTGATAGTTACACAACTCTGTGTTCACCAAATCTCCTAACACTATAGGCTACAAGAGGTGAAATCTATTTTATGTAAATTATACTTCAATAAATCTAAGTTAAAATATTATATAGCCCATTCTTCATGTTGCTGGGGCAGAAAACATCTAAGTTGAGTGAAAATAAATGAATCAATGAACATGAGACAGTGTTTTCAGCAGGGAGGAACAATTGCTTTCTGTGGATCAAGTCTGTCCTCTGAGGTCTCTTAAGAGGTAGTGAAGACTCTGTATTTTGATTCCAAGTACTGGTATCTGAGAGTGGTGACCAATCTCGGCCACTACTGTCAAATGCACAATGTATGATCATCATAGACTCTGACAGTCTTAGTGAGGAAAGAGCATGTGGAGTAAAGCCGTTAACACACACACGCAGTATAGATACGGTGAATGTTTCTCGGGTCTGTTCCTTCCTGCTGTGGGGGTTGTAGCTGTGTTCTGTGTATATCAGAGGGTAGCTTTGAGCTGGGCCCTAATGGGAAATGGAAAATGGAAATTTCTGGGGAGGATCTTTAAAATTTTTAGCCAAACCGACTTTTCTTGATTTTTCTAAATAATTTGCTCCAATTTGCATCCGTGGCTTTTTGTTTAGAGAGCAGCTGTAGAGAATTACAGCTCTCAGCCTCAGTGCTCCAGATTCTATGTTTGCACATTCTGAAATCAGTCAGTGTTAGTTTAGAGGCTTGCAGCTTGAGGATTCCCTGAGGTCTTTTGGGGCCCCTCAACAGGAAACTGCCTGCTTTGGCTGCCGCTTTCCTGCTCTGTCTTCATTTTGCAAAGTTCCAAGCAAACAGAATTATTGTACCTTGTCAGCCACAGGAAGGCTCTACGTCTGTCCCAGGTGCCTGGAGCTCCCAGTTCTCATTATTAGCTTTGATAGAAACTTCCAGTGGGGCCAGCCTAGACAATAGCCCACAAGTTATTGCCATTAGATGGATTACAGTCACAAAAATCAGCCTTGGACTGTGAGCTGCTTGTAGCTTATCTTAATGCCACAAGAGCATTGACGTGAGTGCCTCTAATTAGCCAGCCGTATGGCTTTGCTGCATACACGAGCCCTCCCAAACACAGTCAATCAGAGTTTATGGACTTGTTTCCATTCAGTCCCCCTGTCTCATCTGCCCTTTCTCAAGTCTGTGCCATTCCTGTTACTGCTCCCTCCCCCTGGAATATGCTCTTGCTCCTAGCCCCTCCCAGGTATGCCGTTCTTCAAGGCCAAATTCCCATCTCCTCTCTTCTGGGAGGCGCTCTTGAAACTCGGCCCTGGAACACTTTCTTCCTCTGTTGACCCACCTGGAGTGAGACATATGTCCCTTCTGAGTGACAGGAGCATAAAGACAGGGCTTAACCATCCCTGTACCTGTCTAGCCCTCCCCCTGCTCCACCCCTACCTACTGCACATCTCAGCTCACAGTGCTCTGCTCAGAACGGTCAATCAGAAAGTGTTCGCTGATGTGGAAAGCCAGAAGTCAGAATAAACAAACGATTGAAATCTGCTCTCTTCATCAGCCCACGGGAAATCAGACAAGTTTTGAGTGTGTGCCACGTGGCATCCAAATATCTAATGTTGTCTTTAAGTGTTTAGAATTTCAATATATAAAGTTCAGTTATAATTAAGACTTCAAAACTCTATAGATTTCTTCTACCTCCACACAGAAATTAAAAAACACTTCAACAAACAAAAACAAATGTCTGCTTGGATTTGAGAAACTTGTGGGTTCTGATTGTTTGAAGAAAGAAGGGAACTTCAAAGCAGAAGGGAACTGAGCAGTATTTAATTCAAACGGCTCATCTGATTGCAGGTGACCCACACTATTCCCTGTATGAATGGCAGCACAAGGCTGTATTGTCGACTAGAGAAACAAATGCAAATCTGGAAGTTTTATTCATACCTTATCTGATTTGAAATCTGAATTACTTACTGTTGAGATTTATCTGAGATTAGATCTCTCTGCTGAAACACTAAATCAAGCCTAACAGGAGGAGATATTGCAAATAAACAATGTTCTCTCAAATGGTGTTTTTAATACTTTCATTAAAAAGGAAATCTAGTTGAGCTTTTACCGCAGACATTGATGGCTCTATACATTTTGATGAGCCGTGCACTAGAGTTCACGCGCCCTTATTAAGAGAAGGTGCTCCTTACTGATTTATGGATGCAACAGGACTTACAAAGTGCTGGCAGAGTGCCCAGGAAGTTCTGGGTTCCAGTCTTGTCTCTGCTACTGACTTGGGCAAGTCCCTTTTCCCTGGGCCTTGGTTTCCACATCTAGAGAGAATTGAATTACGGTTTCATTTTCTTTCAATGAGCTTGGGCAATAAAGTAAAGATAGTTATGTGGCAGCTTTATGTTATTGTTAATTGTTTAGTTTTTTTACAACCACGCCTGATAGTTTTTAAGAATGGCAACAACCTAAAAGACTGACATAGTGTTGATATTTTCAAACGTCTGACATTTCGTCTCTCTGGCTGCATTAACCTTCTCATCATTGTGATGAGTCAGTGGTAAAGTCAAACAAGAAAATGTCAAACTTCTGTCAATTTCCTCACTTGCATTTGTTACTATGGAGCAACGTCATTGAAAATATTGCATTAAAGCAATATCTCTTAGCTTAACTCCCTCTTTCTTCATTTGCACGTAGAATCTGTTGTTTAATGCATGCCTCTGCCACATTGTGAGGAGTCAAGAAGGTGCAGGCATCAAAGCATACTGGGAAACTCAGAATCTGGCCACTACACCACAAACATTTGTGCAGTGCTCTAGTCGTGGATGCCTACAGAGATCCATTTGTGGGCCTTGACACAACATATGGCTCTCTTAGGTACTGGGACACAGCCAAGAGTGGTCTCATCATTGGTACTAGGAACAAGATCCTGGTTTGGGCCCAGGGATAAGTCATCCAGCTGTCGGAGGAAACTACCTATTTTATTATGTAAATGTAATCATTCAGTATGTATAGTTTTTGGTCTAGCTTCTTTCACTCAGTACTTATTTTGAGATTCAATAGTTGATTCTTTTTCTTGCTCAGTAGTCGTGTATGCTGATTGTGTGGCCGTACCACAATCTGTTTATCCATTCATGTGTTGATGGACATCTGTACAGTTTTCAGTTTGGGGCTACAAATAGAGCTGCTGTGAATATTTGTGTACAAGTCTATGTATGACTATGTGCTTTCATTTCTCTTCGATAAATACCTAGGAATGAAATGGCTAAATCATACTGTAGATGTTTGTTTTTAACAGTCTAAAAAACTGCCAAACTGTTCTTCAGTGTGTTCACCACATGTTGTATTCCCACCAGTTGTGTATAGACTTCCAGTTTTCCCTCCTCTTCTACTTTTTGGAAGAGTTTGTGAAGGATTGGTGCTAATTCTTCTTTAAACATTTTTTTTGAACTCACCAGTGAAGCCTCTGGGTCTGAAATTTTCTCTCTGGAATATTTTTTAACTACAAGTTCAATTTCATGAATGTATAAAGGGCTATTTGGGTTATGTATTCCTTCTCCTCTTTCTTCTTCCCCTTTTCCTATAACTGGTTTGTCATAAAGGATATAGCTCAGAAAGAACCAAAAGGAAAAGATGGATAGGGCAAGGTATGGGGGGAGAGGCATGGGTTTCTGTGCCCTTTCCAGACACGTCACCCTCCCAGAACCTTGATGTATTGGCCAACCAGGAAGCTCTTCAAACTGATTTGTTTAGGAGGTTTTGTGGAGGTTCCATGGCATGGGCATGATTGATTAAATCACTGGTCATTGGTAATTTACCCAATCTCCAGCCCCTATCCCTCCCAAAGATCAAGGGTGCAGCTCACAGTTCCAACTCTAACTGCATGGTTGGTTCCTCTGGCAACTAGCTTCCTTCCAGAAGCTATCTAGGGGCCCACAAACAGTCACCTCTTTAACGTAAACTCAGTTATGGTGGAAATGTATTTATTCTTGAGTGAGCTTTGGTATTTTGTGTCTGTCAGAGAATTTATTCATTTCATTCAAGTTGTTGCATTTATTGGTATACACTGCTCATACTATTTTCTTATCATTCTATTAACTGTAGAATCTGTTGTGATGTCACCATTCTTATTCCCGATAGTGGTTATTTGTGTCTTTTTCCTTCTTGTTCTCATTTGTCTGGCTAGAGGTTTATCAATTTTATTGTTCTTCTGAAAGAATCCTCTTTTGGTTTCATTGGTTTTTCCCTCTTGTTTTTCTGTTTTTCTGTATTATTGATACTGTTTTGGTCTTTAATATTTTCTTTCATCTATTTTCTTTGGGCCTAATGTGCTTTTGTTTTTATAGATTCTTAAAGGAGATGCTGAGCTCATTGATTTGAGGTGTTTCTTCTTTTCAAATACAGGCATTTATTAATATAAATTTCCTGTTAAGTAGTGCTTTGGTGGCATCGTATAAATTCTGTTATGTGGTGTTTTCATTTTTATTCTGTTTAAAATATATTCTAATTTTTCTAGATTTCTTCTCTGTCCTGTGAGTTATTAAGACTGTGTTACTTAGTTTCCAAATATTTGGGGACTTTCCAGACACCTTACCCTTATTGATTTCAAATTTAATTCCATTGTGGCCAAAGAATAAACTTTGCATGACTTGAATCCTTCTGAAGTTATTGAGACTTGCTTTATGACCTGAATATTATATCTGTGTTGGTAGATTTCCCATGTGCACTTGAAAAGAATGTGATTCTGATGTTATTAGGATTATTCTATAAATGTCAATTAGACTAATTTAATTGAAAGCGTAGTTGAGATTTTCTGTATCTTGACCAATTTTCTGTCTACTTGTTTTTGTTCTATCAATTTTTGTTTCATGCAGTTTGAAGTTCTGCTGTTAGGAGCAACATGTTTAGGATTTTTTGTTCTCCAGATTAATTGATAACTTTATTATTATGAAATGGCTTCTTAAGCTTTGATAATATTCTTTCCTCTGAAATCTATTTTGTCTGATATTTACATAGCTGCTCTGGTCTATGGTCAACTCCATCATCTCTTTCCTACAGGAACAAAACCCAAATGAGAGACCTTCTACCTAAGGAGATAAATGAACTGAAATTGATCACAAGGTGTCTCCACTAAGAAGTTGGAAGCTTGTTACAGCTGTTCATTGAAAAGAATTCCACCAGTATCCCTTCAGGAAGGTAAGGTCTGTTTCTCCAGAAGGCCTCAGAAGAAGGAAATGATTTAGGATGCTAACAGTGCCAGTAATAAAATAGGATAATAAAGGATCTTGTTGGTGAGGACAAATGTTGAGAGCTTTTTACATAAGGCACCTGTTCCTTTGGGTAAGCCAAGTCCCTTCCTGGGTGCATTCATCAGTTTTGGGTTGTAGTTTTCTGCATGCAAACTTGCAGCATCTCTGTATCTACCTCATCCCCCTACACTGTTAAAACCTAAGCCTGGGTAGTACACCTACTAAGATGAACAAGAACCCCACATTTGAAATAAAAGTAGGATACCCAGCAGAGAAAGTTTATTCACTGAAGTCTTGATAGCCTGAAGTCAGTGATTTCAGACTGGAAAACAGAACTAAGGAGAACTATGTGGACATGGGAAAGGAGACAGAATGAAAAAGATTCCTGGTAGTAGCCAGGAACTGAGTGTTCTTCAAGGTGTGCCTAGGAATTTGTAGAAGGAAAATGAGTTGATTCACATCTCCACATAGCATTAAATACGGCCACATTACCATGGATGGATTGAAGGTAAGACATACAAAAACACTTGGTAATGGTGCATGTTGAGAAAACAGAATGAACCATTGATAGTGTGGCTATAGGGAAAGGTTTGGCAAAGACACACTTGCCTGCCAGGTGACCCACCAAAACTGCCATGGGGAGATGAGGTGAGTGGCAGGTCAGTATGGAAGGCTCTTTAGGGGCGCTAAGAAAATTCCCCTTCTCCTGCCAGAGCATCTTGGCCTTGCCAGCATCCCTCCTCTCCGATGGACATGTCAGGATGGTGCTTTGTGCTGTCCAAGAACCCCACTGCTACCATTGGCTGGAGGAGCTTGCTTACCAAACAGCCTAAGGGTGTGGCCCCACTTTATGCTGGTAGGCGTAAATACAGGCAGGTCTGGAGGCTTGGATAAACTGATGGGAAATTTTGATATTGAAAAGGTGACCAGGAAACCATGAACCCCTAGGGCAGTTATGAAACAACTGACTCCAAGCACCAAAAGGAGGAAGAAGAAGAAGATGCTCTGTCAACCCAGGTCCAGAGGCAGCATCAAGGTGAGATGCCCACCCAAAGCTCATCCCCCTCTTCCTCTTTGACTCCCTGCCCCCTCTACTCTTCCTGGTCCTTGCCTGGCACACACCCTCTCTCCCCCTCCCCCTTCTCATGGAGCCCCTGTTCATCCACCACTATCTTCTTCCCCCAAACCAATGCCTTTCTATGTTCACCTTCTTATCTTTCCAGTTGCCCAACACAACCATGAGGGAAAAAAGATGCCTTCAAGGGGGTTCAAGAAAAAAACTTCTCCAAACACTCCCATCCCTTCCATTAAGTCTAGGGAAGCTAGAGGACCAACACTATTTGGCCATTATCACAGGCTGAATGAGACACTGAGTCATAGTGAGCAGACCAGGACCAAGAGAGTGTGGACAAGCCCGCCACTTCAAGTGATGATCAGGGCAGCCAGAACTTCAAAGCACAGCCAGAGACCTCTGAGCTACCTGAAAACTCTCCAAAGTCTAGCCACTGAGAAATGGCCCATGAACAGACAAAGCCATGCACCAACAGGGTATACCTATGGTGATGAATAAAATAAAAACTTGTGAAAATCGGTGTGTGTGTCTCTGATGGTGGGGAGCGAGGAAGGGAAGAGGCAGAGGTATGAGAAGGGAGAGGTAGGGTTCTGCAGTTTTGGGGGTTAGACAAGGTCCACGACTAGCCAGACCTTGGGAATAAGGCCTAGGTGAGGTTGGAGCACTAAAGACAAATTTCTTAACACTATCGCACAGACAAGGAGAAAAAAGGTCTGGTGTTTCTGCATGCATTTGCAATATCAAGGTGTTACAGGAACCTACATTAGATGAAGTGTGTGGGATGACAGCGCCTCCCCCTCTCCCAAAGGCAGAAAATGCATCGAATGTATCACCTCTATAGGCCTCTACCTCTAGCACCTCTAGGCCACCTAACTCATAGCAATGTTTGTTGCATCCTGCCCTATGCTGTAAGCAACTAAAGGCCCCCAAAGGACCCAAAATCTCACCCAACTAAAAGTCAATGACTGTACCTCCCAAGGACTGAAATAATAGTGTTTGGAGACCACAAACCCAACTCTGATTAGGCCACTTTCTTGTTGAGAAAACTTGGCATGAAACCATTGGCTACCAAGAGTGGGGCAGTGGGAGTGGTTCAGCCCTGGTGCAGGCCATAAAGGGGAGCATTGTCTGCAGACAGTTTTTTAAATTAACTTTTTATTTTTGGATAACTGCAGATTCACATGCAATTGTAAGAAATAATACAGATTGATCTCATGTACCCTTTACCTAATTTTCCACAATGGTAACGTCTTCCTTCCTAAACTATACTACAATAATATCATAACCAGGATATTGGCACTGATACAGTCAAGATTCAGAGCAGTTCTACCACTAAAAGAAACCTTCTGTTGCCTTGTTATAGACACATCCAGTTCCCTCCCATTGTGGACTGGATGTTTGTTTACCCCTAAAATTCATATGTTGAAGCCTCCATCCCCAGTGTGATGGTATTTGGAGGTGGGGCCTTTGGGAGGTAATTGGGCTAGGATAAGGTCATGGCGCTGGAGACCCCATGATGGGATTGGTTCCTTTATAAGCAGATGAAGACACACAGCTCTATCTGCTGCGTAAGAATACAGCAAGAAGGCATCTGTCTGCAAGCCAGGAAAAGGGTGCTTACCATGAACCAAATCAACCGACCTTGATCTTGGACTTCCCAGCCTCCAGAACTATGAAAGAGAAATTTCTATTAAGCCATCCAGTTAATGGTATTTTGTTAAAGCATCTGGGCTGATACATCTCCCACACCCACCTCTTCCTTCTTAAGCCCCTGCAACCACTATTCTGTTCTCCATTTTTGTAAGTTCATCATTTCAAGAATATCACATAGACTGAAAAATACAGTATGTAGCTTTTTACGTCTTCTTTTCACTTAATATAATTCTCTAAAAGTTCTTCTGAGTCATTGTGTGTGTCAACAATTCATTGTGTGTATCAACAGTTTTATAGTTGAGGAATATTCCATGGTGTGGCTAGACTACCGTTTGTCTAACCGTTACTCCACTGAAGGACATCTGGGCTCTTTCCAGTGTTTGGTTATTGTGAGTAAAGCCACTGTGAATGCTCATAGACAGGTTTTGGAATGAATAAAACATTTCCTTTCAGACAAATTCACAGGAGTCTACTTGCTGGGTCTTATGACAGTTGCATGTTTAGTTTTTAAATTAATAGGCTTTATTTTTTAGAAGTTTTAGATTTACAAAAAATAGAGCACAGAATACATAGATTTCCCACATATTTCCCTTCCTTCCACTTCCAGTTTCCTATACTATTATTATCTTGCATTAATACGGTACACTATGAAAGAAATAATGGCCAAAAACTTCCCAAATTTGGTGAAAACATGTATCTGAAAGTTCAAGAATCCCAGTGAGCCCCAAACAGGATAAACTAGAAGAAAACTGTGCCTAGACACACTGTAATCAAACTGAAAAAACTTAAAGGCAAAGAAAAAAATCTTTAAAATAGCCTGAGAAAAATGACATACATATAGGGGAACAATCATTTGAATGGCTGCAAATTTCTTATCAGAAACCCTGGAGGTCAGAGCATACAGTGGAACAACATCTTTAAAGAGTTGATACAAAACAATGGTCAACCCCAAATTCTATACATAGTGGAAATATCCTCCAGTAATGAAAATGAAATAAAGGCATTAACAGATGAAGGAAAGCTAAGACAATTCATTGCCTACCAATCTGCTCTAAATGAGATACTTAAAGATATTTCTTAGGATGAAGGGAAATAATACCAGAAGGAAACTTGGAGTATCAGGAATGAAGAAAGAATGATGAAATGATAAATATCTGGGTAAATGTATTTTCTCTTCAAGTTCTTTAAAATATGAATGACACTTGAAGCAAAAATGATATCGGGGGGAGGTTCAATGTATGTAGATATAACTGGATAACAAAACAAGACCCAATTATATTCATTCTACAATAAGCCTATCTTAAGTATAAGGATACATTTATATAATTTACACATACAAGAATTAATGAATATATAACAAGTAAACACCAAAGAAAATTAAGCAAGCATGTGCATATTATTATTAAGAAAGAGACCTCAGAACAAGGCAAATTGCCTGGGGTAAAAGGGACATTCCACAATGATTAGTCTATTTCTCAAGAACACATAACAGTCCTATAAATGTGTATGTACCTCATGACAGGGTTCCAAAATAAGTGAAGCAAAAATAGAAATGAAATAAAGATAGAAAAATCCACAAATATTCTTGGAGAATCCAATACTCCTCTCCCAGTAATGAATAGGACAAGCAGTTAGAGCATCAGAAAGTTGTCAGAGCTGAACAGCCCTAAAAGCCAACCTGACCTAACTTATTCTGTAGAACAATCCACCCCAAACAGTAAAAATTCAAATTCTTTTCATGCACATATAGCTCATTCTCTAGAGTATATAACATCATGGACCATACAATAAGCTTTAGCAGATTGAAAAGAATTAAAATCATATAAAATATTTTCTTTGACTATATCAGAATTTAACTAGAAACCATTAAGAGAAAAATGTCTGGGAAATTCCTTAATATCTGGAAATCAGTATCATTTGTAAATAAACCATGGGTCAAAGATTACATCTCAAGGGAAATTAGAAAGTATCATTAACTGAATGAAAATGAAAACAGAGCATAACCAAAATTTGTGGAATGTAGCTGAAACAGTGCTTGGAGAAGTATTTCATGCTTACATTAGAAAAGAAGAAAAATCTCAAATCAACCTTAGCTCTTACCTTATGAAACTAGGAACATAATAGCAAAGTAAATCCAAAGCAAGCAGAATGCACAGTAAGGAACTCATATAGATAAAAGCAGAAATCAATGAAATTGAAAATAGAAAATCACTAAGGAAAATCAATGAAACCAAATGCTTGTTCTTTACAAAAATTATTAAAATTGACAAACGTCTAGCTAGGGGGACCAAACACAAGAGAGAGAAGACACAAATTATCGAAACCTTGAATGAAAGAGAAGATATCACTATGGCTGCTATGGATTTTGAAAGGACGATTAAGTAATAACATGGACAACCCTATGCCCATAAATGTGACAGGTTAGACAAAATGGAAAAATTCCCTGAATGACACAAATTAACAAAAAGTCACTTAAGAAGCAGGCAATCTGAAAAATCATGTTTCTATTAAAGAAATCAAATTCATAGTTAAAAACCTTCCACAAAAGAAAACTTCAAGTCTGGATAGTTTCATTGGTGAATTGTCCTAAATTTCCACAGGAGAAATAATACTCATTCCACCACAAAACCTCTTCATGAAATAGAAGCAGTGGAAATACTTCCAAACCACTTTTATGAGGTCAGCACTAACCTGATTGCCAAAACCAGACAAAAGCATTACAAGGAAAAATTACAGACAAGTATTCCTCATGAACATAAACATAAAAGTTCTCACCACAATATTAGCAAATTGAATCCAATAATACATAAAAAGGATAATGCATGATGACCAAGCAGGGCTTATCCTTAAATGAAAGGTGGGTTCAACATTCAAAAACCAATTGAAAGAACGTACTAAAGAAGAAAACCACACAATCACATCAACTGATGCAGAAAAAGCAATGTGACAAAATTCAATATCCATTTATAACTCTTTGAAAACCAGAAACAAAGGTAACTGCATTAACCTGATAAATGTCATCTATAAAAAATCCTAAAGGTAACCTAATACAGAGCAGTGAAAGACTGAATTGAATGCTTTCTCTCTAGACCAAGAATAAAACAAGGATGTCTGCTTTTACCAGTCCTCTTCAACATCATCCTTGAAATCTCTGCAAGTGCAGTAAGGGAAGAGAAAAGAAACAAAGTGCCTGCACATTGGAAAAGAAGAAATAAAACTATCTCTATTGGCAGACAGCATCACCGACTGAGTAGAAAATTTTAATGAAATCTAAAACAGCTCTTAACAGTACTTAGTGAGGTTAGCCAAATCACAGTGTGAAAGGCCAGTTTCAAATCACCATGAGAACTGCTACACATCTATTAGAATGACTGACATTCAAAAATAAATAAAAAAGAAAAAATTAACAAACCAAGTGCTGGTGAGATTGTCAGGCTCCCAGAAGCCTCATTCATTGCTGGTGTGAATGTAAAATGTACTGCCACTTTGGTAGACAGTTTGGCAGTTTTTCTTTACAAAAAGTTAAACAAACGCTCCTTAGATGACCCAGCCGTCCTACTCTTGGTATTTACCCACGAGAAATGAAAACACATGTTCATACAAAAGCCTGTATGTGAATGTTTATAGCAGCGTTATTCATGACTGTCAAAGAAAAACTGGAAACAACCCAAACGTTGCCCAGCTGGAGAATGGATAAGTAAGTTGGGACACATCCATCCAATGGACTACTACTCAGGAACAAAGAGAACTAACTATTGATACACACAACATGGATGACTCTCAAATGCAGTACCCGAATGAAAGAAGCCTATCTGAAAAGGCTACATACTCCATGACTTCATTCCTGTGACATCCTGGAAATGGCAAAATTATAGGGTTGCAAAGTAGATAGGTGGATGCCAGGGGTTATATGTGTCAGGGAGGAGGTTTGACAGCTATGGGGTAGCCTGAGAGAACTTTTTTGGGGGGCATTTAATGGAACTGTTCTGGTCTTGGTTATGGTAGTAGTTTTGTGACTCTGGGGTGATGGCTGTCGAAACGCATCAAAGTGTACACCAGAAGAGTGTACGTGGATGTAAATAAACTTTAATTAAAAAAATTATAAGTTGGAAAAAGTCCCTCTAGCTGGTTTTTGGATAAAAGTTTGTGAGGGAGCAAGGGCAGATGTGAGTAGACCAGTTAAGAGGTCATTTCAGTTTTCCACATGAGAGATAATGGTGGACTGGGATGAAGAAATGGATCAGAGTGGACAGATCTGAGAGCTATAAGGAGGTAAAAAAAAACCAGTGCATGGTGACTGATTTGTGTGGCAGAGGGAGTGTGGTAAGTCTGGAATTACTCCTAGGTTTCTAGTTCATTAACCAGAGTCAGTATTGCCATTTATAAGATAGAAAAGAGAAGAGGAGGGCCAAGAGTTGGGAGGAAGAGAATACGTTCATTTGGGGACACGAGACCTTGTAGAACAGGTTCTCTCTGTGTATGGGGTTTCAAGGTAGAGATGGTCAGCAATGACTTGGATATTCGGGTTTGGTGCTCAAGGGGAAAGTCGGGATTAGAGATCAAGATTTGGAAGGCTGTCAGCCTGGAAGTGTTTCATTGATGAATGCAACGTGTTCCTGGACCTTTTCGGCCCCTCTCTTGCTTTAGACAGCTGACCTCTCCCTCCTCTGTGAAGCTGTCTGGTCTCAACTTCTGGGACAACGCACCATTATGGTTCTCACGTGCCTGCGTCTTTTTCCCAGTCTTCTGTGCAAACTCCTTTTTGGCCATCCAATAAGTATTTCTCGAGAGCCTACTATGTGCAGGGTGTCATACCAAGTGTTGAGGATGCAATTTTAAGAGCCAGTCCCTGCCCCGAAAAAGTATACAGTGTAGCGACTCTTCCTCTGCCTGCCCTTTAAATGGTGGCGTCCCCATGCTTCTCCCTACTGCTCTCCTGGGCACTGTGTTTCGGCCTCTAGGTGGCCCCAGAGCATCTAAGATGAATGGGAAGGGGCCTGAAAAATAAATGCATAGGCACTGGCAGGGTCCTCAGCAATCTAGGTCTCAGTTAAGTGCACTCAAAGCACGCTCAGAGGGAGGTTGTTCTTGGCCTTCATAACTAGGTCTGTGCTCACCCTCCATGCTCATCTTTCTCCCATTTCCCCTTCGCTCAGGCCACACGACCCTTCTCTTCTCTCCTCTCATATACCAAGTTTGGTCCTGTTTTAGGGCCTTCATTCTTGCTATGCCATTTGCTTCGCACACCCTCACCCCGCTACGGGACCATCCTCAGCCAAGTCTTTGGGCGGCTCCTGCTCCGTCCTTGAGGTTTCAACCTGTTAAGCAGGCTTTCCTCAAAGAGGCCTCCTCTGACCTTCCCAAACTGGATGAGGTCCCCCTTTCATTCTGTTTCATAGCACCACAGACTCTTCTTTCACAGTACATATCACAGTTTGTGATTATTTTGGTAATTATCTGTCCTCCACAAAGCTATAAGCTCTAGAAGTCAGAAACTATGGTTGTTTTTGTTCTTTCGTTCTCTGTTGTATTTTCAGTGCCTGGAACGTAGTAGAGGCTCAATACATATATTTATGTATGTAATATAATGAATGAGAATGAACAAACGAATGACTATCTGGAAGTTCAGGCAGAAATGTCAATCCTGGAGGTAGATAACCCAAGAGCAACTGTTTTGATTTATCTCTGTGTTACCATTTCAGCCAGAAGGCAGATCACAGGAAACCTTCTTCCCTCTGAGCTGTGGCTCAGAGGTAAGGAATTCTAGATTCTTCCTTCAGCTGTTCTATTTACTAGTTTTGTGATTTTAAACAAGCCTTTGGCCTCTCTGGACCTCAGTTTCCTCCTCTAATAAATGGGAATAGTAATTCTTGACCTACCCACCTCACTGTACTGTGGTGATAATCAGGTAGGACAAGATGTCCTACTGCCTTTTGTAAACAATGATGCACTGTGCATATGTAAAGGATGGCTATCACTATTCATGTCCCACCTCAACTGTCTCTGTCGTTGCCATCAAAGATTTCCTCAAGACTCGCCAACAAAGCCAGCCTGCGGGAGCAGATCACACTGCCCTTTTCCTGAAGCTAGAGCATAGCACTTTGATAAAGGGAGGGACATTACGAGGCCATGGCTCATTGTTTCAGTGGCAGCACGCTTATAATGGACCCAGAGATGGCCCAGATGAACCAACAGCTCACCCTTGTCACACAGAAAGCTTGTGGTGGTCAAATTCCAAGGATCAGTCATGTCACAAGGGGAGTGTGTATTTATTTGTAACACAAAACAGAGGCTCCAAGACGCCCCCAGTACAGGAAGGGCTATGCTCAACCATCCCACACGATAAAGAGGGATTTGCAGCTCAGCTTTAAGGGGACAAAGGTAAGAGAACACCTAGCAGTTTTACTAGAATGAAAGCTCCTCTCACCTGGACATAATCCATCCGCTGGTCCTGAGGAATTTTTAGATGGTATAACAAACACGCTATTTGTAATAACAACACCTGTTTGGCTCATGGTGATCATTTAAATGTTTGTTGAACAAAAAACAAATTTCTCTGCAGAATCACAAAGAATGAGACTTGAAAGCAGCAAAAGTTGTTCTGATTTTCCATAAACAGAAAGGCAAGTTCCAGAAACGAAGACTGGGTGAGTTTGAAGGCTGGTTGAACATCTGCTCCCAAAGTGAGCCGATTCAGAATTGCTGTCAGACTGAAGCAACGTCTTTCAACACTGTACCACAGGACCGTCTCTGGCATTGTCTAGTCACTGTTTCTATCAAGACCGTAGGTAAAGATGTTCGACCCAGCTGGGCACATTTGAAGGTTCTCTGCTTCACCTCCTGGAGATAGGCCTGCTCTGCTCTGAGAAGATGTCTACTTCTGTGGGTAGGCCTGGGCAGGTTCAAGAGCAGCGCTGAATAAGGGAGGAAGAGCATTCACAGAAGCAGAGCTGCGGGCAGGAGCAGGGGAGGTGAATGGAGACCACATCAGAAGAAGAGTGAAAGTGATCTGATTGGTAGGATGGTGTGCAGGGGCCAGTTTGGGAGAGCCCTGAGAACCTGGCTAAGAGGTTTGGATTCATGATTCTGACAATGGGCAACAATGCATTTACTTGCTCATTCACTCATTCAGCTTACATTGATGGACCGTCCGCTCTCTGCCAGCCCCTGCACCTGCTCCTGGCTAGGCAGTTGGGGGTGCAGTTAAATGTGTTCTTTGCAGGGTGCTTCCAGATTGCCTTCCTATGGAGCTGTGATTGCTGCGTGAATGTGTACCACAGGACAGTGTGGAGAGCTCTGCATAGGTAAAATGTGTTCAGAATGTTTTAGTGTAAGATTTTGAACTTTTCCTACTTCCTGATAGGAAATACTCATCTTTTTTAAAAACAGTGGTGATTAAGCACAGAGTAACTGGACTTCCTTACTTGGCCAGGGGTCGCACCTCACCTCACGCCTTCCCCAGCCAACTTGTTATGTCCAGGGGGTACCTACTGGAGTGTGGCAGATGCCACCTTGGAAGGCACATGGGCAGCAGCAGCAAGAATGGAAGTGGAAGACGGACAGCCTAGACAGAGAAAGAAGGAGGGAACCAAATTGGAGCAGGCATCAGGCTGATAGGAACAAGTCTGGGGCTCTCTTGGCAAGTGCCTCCGTGACACAGTCAGATACATAGTCCATGACACAAGTCCAGAGAGGACCCAGCACAGCAAAGGGGGCTCATGCAAAATGGAAGGGATTCATCTGGGTATCAGGAGGAATGCCAGCTGCACAGGCAGTTTACAGAATGGTGGCACTAGGAGCTCCGTGTTTCCTCTTCCCAGGGAAACAACCACAAATGGTGAACGTTACTAAAGAACACAACCATTTAAAGACTCTGGAAATTCAGAGTATTCAACACTTGTTTTTAAAAATCTACAAAATCTCAGTAAGAACAGTGACCCCTCCCTTATATGCCTCCCAGCTCAGCATGTTGGAGGCTCAGTTCCTCCCAGCTGCTCTCAGGACTTGTCAGGCCCCCGGGATCTCTGTACCTCCAGCTGCCAGGCCAGGGCTGGTTTCTCCCCAGGAGAGGCACGCTGCCAGCATTTCTCATCCCTTCTCCAGCTCCAGGTGGCAAGGATTTGGAGCTCAGAGACGGGAGTGGAAGGGAAAAACTATTCAAAGAAGCTGGTTCTTTAAAAAGATCAATAAAATTGACAGACCTTTAAGTAGGTAGACCAAGAAAAACGTGAGAAAACTCAAATTATTAAAATCAGGAATAGAAAAGAGAGCATCACTACTTGCTCTGACAGAAGTTAGAAGGATTATAAAGGAATACTATGAACAATTACATACCAACAAATTGGATAACTCAGATGGAAAATTTCCTAGAAAGCTACAAAATATCAAAATGAATTCAAGAAGAAATAGGAAATTTAAATACACCAATAAAAATGAAAAAGATTGAATTTAATAATTCAAATCACTTCCCACAATTAATAGGGCAGGCCTTCATGGCTTCATGACTGAATTCTACCAAATGTTTAAAGAAGAATTAACACCAATCCTTTTCAAACTTAAAAAAGAAAAAAAGAGGAGGGAACACTTCCTAATGCATTCTATGGGGCCAGGATTACTGTGACACCACCACAAGAAAAGAAAACTACAGACCAGTATTCTTTATGAATAGTGATGCAAAAAACCTCAACAAAATGATAGCAAACTGAATCCAGCAATATATAAAAAGGACTATATACCATGACTGAGTAGAATTTTATCCAGGAATGCAATACAGTGCTGGTATATATATATATATATATATGTATATATGTATATATACATATATACATATATATATATATATATATATATATTTATAAATGTATATATATGTATTGTTTCTGCACTACCGTGATTTTTCCTGTGGAGTACTTCGCAGAGTGTATTATATTTAATTAAATTAACATGAAACACTGTGAGTTGAAGACCAGCAAATGATGGCCCACATGGGAGCAAAGCTGACCTGCAGTTGCCTATTTTTGTAAATAGTTTTAGTGAAACACATGGAACATAGTGCAGGGGAGGAAAGCTTTTCCCTTCTTCCCTTCTACATTCTTTAGCTGGCTTAATTAAATTGGCATAAGAAAGATTAATGGGAGAAATGCAAATTTAATTTTGTATGTATAGGAGCTCATAAAAATATGAGACTCAAAGAAGTGACCCAATCAGGCAGCTTTTATACCTTTTAGACAAACAATAAAGTTGTGAGGAATCGGGCTTGAGTAGCAAACTAGTGAGGAAGTAGTGAAGTCTGTTCCTGCAGCCTTGGGGGCCTGGAATTCTCTGTCTCTGGACATAGGGATGTGTCTTTTCCTCCAGGCACAGGGAGGGGATCTTTCACATCACATTGATTTCCTGCTTTCAGGGGGACAAAGGAAGGCCGGGGTGTCCTTCTTGCACAGTTTCTTAAGCAGCTTTAATTAAAAGTAATCAATATGCCGAAGTGGTATAATCTTGGGGGTGGGAGATTCTGTTCCCCCTGAACGGCTACCCTCATTATCTACATATTGCCTGTTCTGCTTTTGTGCTACAGTGACAGAGCAGATTTGAGACAGAGACTATGTGTGGCCCACGAAACCTAAGATATTTATTTACTATCTGGTCCTTACAAAATGCTTGCTATCCCCATATTTTCCAGATCAGAAAATTAAATTTCCAAGAAGTCCAGTAGCCTGGCCAACTTCATAGCACTGTGAATGGGACAGAGCTGAGACGTGGATGCGGGCTCCCTGGTTCTAGGGCACACGGTCAGAACAGAGATCACACAGCTTCAGTCTCTGAGGGTGCTATTGTTTCCCTACTGCTCCCCGCAATGGCTCTCTGGATTCGAGGTTTCCTTTCCAAAATATTGACAGTTTATTTTTATTTTCATTTTTTAAATGATAAAAATATTAAAAGGCATCTACTTACCTCTGAATAATCCTTTGGATACATTTCATAGATTTAATATTAACTGTACTGGTTTTCATTATTTTATAGTCTATAGTTACTCATTTATTGCCTCTTAATTGTTGTTTGTGAGACCTTCTTACTCCTTCATTTTTCAGGTAGATGCAATTTTTCTTAATTATAAAACATGTAATATTCTATTTTCTTGTGAGTATCTGCACAGTTTTCCATGCAGGCAGATGAGAGAATATTTTTTGTACTACACCCGATTCACTAACTTGGATATTTCTTGCTTAAAATATGATTTTTAAATGTGTTCAATATAACACACTTAGAGAAAAGCACAAATTCTAAGGTATAGCTCACAAAAGGATCACGTATATCCACTCCAGATGACTTGCTGTATGATATCTTTGGTTAATGTGATAAAAGTATTTAGTTTACTGTATTGGAATAGTGTGGTGCTAATGAGCTCGTTGGTCAAGGTTTAAAATGAAGTTGTAGGGTATTTTTTATATTACAACCCCCCTGCAATTCAGTAGAGTGCAATGAGAAGAACGCTGGGCTGCGATGAGGAGACTGGCCGCTTAGTCTTAGCTGTGCCGAGTTTCCCTGACCCTTGCCACTTTGCTTTTCAGGCCTTTTCCTGTAAAAGCGGGTGAAACAAGATGCTCACTAAGACGCCTCCAAGCTCTGGCCATTGAAAATTCTAGAAGTACTTTCATGTGTGTTATGTTATTGGTTATCTGATATCAGAAAGTCTAGGACTAAAAGATAAAAACAAAGGTCAATTGTAAACCCATATGGCCCCTTTTAAATTTACTTAAGCTCTGTTCTACTTAAGAGCTCGCCAGAGGAAAATTTAACTGATGAATTTAGACATTAGGAAGAGTAATTTTTTAGCCATCTTTAGTTAAACAATTTTGCAATGCACATCAAGGGCCATAAGACTTTGATTAACCTTACAATTAAGTCCATTTCTTTGACTCCATTCTAACAAAATAGTTTTATGCACACCATTTCTTTGATGTTATTCTAAAGCAATAGTTTTATGCACAAAGATGATCAGCACATTATAAGAGGGAAAAGCAGAAATAACCTAAATGTCCAATAGTAGGGATGGTTTAAGTAAGCTTCCATAGGTTATTATGCAGCTGATAAAATTAGGTTGTAGAATTTTATTTAATGACATAAAGAAGAAGCTTATTATAATGTTAATTTCTAAATGCAAGATATAAAATTATATACACAATATGGTCTCAATTATGTAAAAGAAATATAAATGAAAAGAATTCTTCCAAGATAGTGCCACTATGGTTTTTGCTTGATGAGGTTGTTTTTTTAGACTTCTTACTTTTATTTTTCTACAAAGATATGCATTACTTTTATAATCATAAAAAGAGAAAAAGGTGATGTATGTTCAATTGTTCCAAAATGATTACAATAAAGCACTTGACAAATAATAATGAAAAGGTCTGTGTTTTCTTTCTGATGTATTATTTATAAGGGAAAACAATTCCTGTTAGTCTGTTTTCAAAAAGCACAATGTATACTCTTCATGCTGCTGCCAATACACTGCCAGGGTAATATTGTAAAAAGCACAAATGATAATCCCAGAGATCTCTCTGAGTAAGTGACCCTTTGAAATTACTACATGAAAAGGTCACTTATATTCCAAGAAAAATAACATTTTGTCCATGTCCTGTAATTGCACACAATGAGAGTGTAATTCAAAGATATATTTTTGAAATATTCAATTTAGTTTGAAGAGGTATTACATAAATATTTTGAATATTCAATTTAAAGTTGAACATAATGGAACGGCACCCATTGAGCAACCATGCTATTTTACAAGGGGACAAAGATGATTTTCCCAAGTTTTAATTGGCAATGACCTTTTTGCACAGAAACGTTGCCTTCATCTGAATACTCTTTGCGTTCATGTGGTCCTAGCTGCTTTAAGAGCTCACGAATCAGTTGATGGATCATGTGTCCCCATTTGATGGATACATCTCTCAGATGCAGAGCAATCTATTTTGAAATGAACAAAGGTCCTTTTTGAACAAAAATGAACAAGAGTCCTTTTTGAGCTGTTCAGCAGGAGATGAGCATGGAAATGAATGCTCAGAGGGGGCCCTTCGTGCACTCAGGCACTGCTGACTCATAGGCAGTGGGTTGCTGTTCGGCCGTACGGATGGATAGAGGCACATTCAGCCTCGTCCATTCTCTTCTCAACTTGTTTTTGTCATCAAGGAGATACAGTTCCAAAATGGTAGGGTGACTGTGTCTGGGTAGCAATAATTAGGAGGGAAAAACTACACAGATTCTACTTCCTGTACCTTCTTAGAAAAGGTACCAACTAACTGTTGGGTAGAAAGAGACATGAGCAGCCGGGGAAGGGGAAGAGAAGGTTCAAGGAAAAGAAACTGCCCAAACTCTGCCCAGGAAAGGGGTCCCATGTGAAGATATCAATGGCTTTGCAGGGAGACAACGTCCTTCCCGGCCAGATCCCTTCAGGGGCACAAGGAAGGGAGCTGAGAACTGCCCACATCACATCTCAGCCTGGGGCAAGGACGTGCACGGACAGGGATGGCTGTATATAGAAGGACCTGTCAGTCAACCCTACCTTGTGAGTCACAGAGGCACCTCCTAGCCAGAAGTAATATGTAAGCCTCCCACCTAAAAGTTCGGGGCCTTTGTTTACCTTGACTCTGGCCCGCTTTGCCCTTGGAGTGGATTCACATAAAACTTTCGTCTCTGGCTTTCAATTCTTTGTTGCTGCGGGGACAGGGACCAAGGAGAGCAAACTCTATAACCAAGCTTGAACTGACCCTGTTCTCAGCCCACCCAAACACGTAGATCTCGTTTTAGTGTCTCTTTGCCCTCAGCTCCTCAGTCCTTCCCTCCCTGCCGCTTCCCCTCCATCTGTGCTCTCTGCCAGCCCTCCGACTCCCTGCAGGGCATCTGCCCCTCTCAGTTCCCAGGGCCCGTGGCTGGCCTGTCTCTGGTTTGATTCTGCTTTCACTCCTTGGGAGCTGATGCCTATTTACCCATGACCCTGACCTCCAGCCCTCCCCCCTCATCCTCCACCCTGAAGAGCTCTCTCAGCAGGGCTGGCTTCTGACATCTGCTGAAATTAGCCCTTCACATTTCACCACTGACCGTAGCCAAGACTAGTTCAAATAAACAAATAATTAGAGGTGAAAAGAGATATGTGGATGTTCAACAACAAACCAACATGGAACATTATCCAGAAGGGCCATCTAAATTAGAGCTTCTTTCACCACATCAGTAAGGAAGTATACAATTTGAAAACATTCAGAGGGAATAATTTTCCACTTTTTTGTCTGACACCGAAACATTATCCAGTCCCCCAGTCCAGTGTTGCACATTAACCCATTTTCAAGTATTAGGTGTGAAAAGTGAATTCATGTAAGAGAAAGACAAAATGCAGTGTCTTATAAGGTGAACTTGATTGCATCCCATGGACTATAAAGCCATGAGGTTTTAGGAAATCAGCCCCCAAAAGGGGACATGAACATTTTTGTTAAAGCACTGTTTTTAAGGATCCTATTGTTTGTATGCACTGGGCAGCTTATGGCTTTTGAGATACTTGTTAATACTGAATGGTCTCTCTCCCTCTTGGGCCATTAAGTGACTTTTTTTTTTTTACTGGGATCCAGAAGTGCTGAAACAACGGGGCTGAGAGCGTCCACCCCTCATACTGTATCTGTGGAACTGGGAAACCAGCTAGTTCCTCAGCAAGCTAGCAAGTTCATTAACTATTTTCAACTAGCTGCACAAACCCAAGCAGGTAATTGCTTGACTGCCAGGCAGGATGGGTTCTTATTGATGGAGAGAACTGAAACTTATTTGTATTGTCTAGCCAGAAGCTGTTCCACTTAATGTTTTCAATATGGAAGCACTCTGGTTAAGGCACTGAGCAGAATTTAAAGGAATTGTTGAGTCTTCAAAATTGAAGTATAAACTGAGGGCAATTTTAGGAATTTGTAAATCCTTCTTCCAGGTTTTGAAGTCTTTCCCTGGGGCTGACATTAGGCAGGGCTTGGTCATTTTCCTTCAGGGGAGAAACACACAGTTAAGCTCCCCAGGAGATATTTTGCTACTTGACCAGCCATGAGATTCCCCCATGGTCAAACATTACAAATTACTAAGTTAGACATTCTAAATTTATGATAAAGCAGGCCAAGAAAGAATGAAGCTTCAGCTAGATAGGTTGCAGGATGACCTTTGCTAAATAATATGTGTGCATGAATTTGAGTTGGGGGTAAGGAAGGGACATCGGTGAGCACAATTAAGGAGCACCCTGGTCCTAAACTCAATTTCAGATGGTCCGTTTCTGAGTGAGTAGCATCCTGTCTGCGTATCATCCTGTCTCCATCTTGGCTCAGGCTCCTGGTCACTGTTTCCCCACTTTCTTGTGTGGTGCTAGTAAACACAGAAATAAGGAAAGTGCCTATCTTTTAAAATATTCTTTAAACTCAACGTTTGAATGTTTTAGGACAACTCCCAGCCTCTGCTAGGATTTCTGTGACTTGACTGAATTTCTGAATGACTGATCATGGCTCTTCCAGAAGTTTAAGGAGTTAAATGGTCACAGTGGCTGATAGGTTATTTGCAGATTATCCTGCAGGCATATCAAGCACATTGTGTTCACTCCTGGCATGCCCAACAGTAAGAAAGCAATGAAGTAGTTGGTCTGGTCCCCATTTCTTGCAAAATTACCATCTGGCTGGAGGAATAAGCCTTAGAGAATGTTCACATTCATAAATAGAGAATTCAATACAAAAACATATATATGTCAGAGGATCAGTATTAAAAGTAGTCAGAGAAGAGCAAAAATCAGTGCCAGACAAAAGGGATGAGGGGTTTAATGAAGGGGGTAGAACAAGTAAATTTAAAGGAAGTTGAGAATGTGAACACAAAAAGAACACAGTTATATCAAGCATCTGGAAAAATGATGCTCCCCCAAATAGTTTCTTTTGGCTAGAAATTGGAAAGCAACCAGACTGGGGGTTGGGGGTTAGAGAATAGTACATTTCATTTGGTTGATATGTAAGTATCAACTCCCCCAACCTAAGCACCATTGTATATAAAGCAACTCTAATGTTAACAAGCTGTGTATTTCTCTAAGGAAATGTCTCTGAAATCTTACTGCTAAAATATTTCTGATGAAATGTCCCTGAAATATGTTACTTTGTGTATAGTCGATAGTCAGTATGTATTTATAGAATTGAAGTGAATTGAGAATTCAAGACACTGGCTTAACTTGTATGATCATGAATAAATTAGTGGAGAAGAAAGGCACTGAACTTCACAAATACCAGTAAATAATACAAGAGCATGAATTCATGGGTAGGGGTATGGTTTTTCTTTCCAGCTGATAATAGATAATGTACATATGGATTAAAAAAAATCTGTTCTTTTATTTGGCAGGTATACTGTGCCCCAAATATATGATTTGTGTAAAATATAGCAGGATTTAAAAGAATCATCTGCATGTTAGTCTTAAAAATCAAACATTTGCAAACATATTTGGTTTAATTTCATTCAAAATATTTGAAAGTGTTTGGTTGACTTAATGATTAGGAAGTTTACTGGCCATAAACAATAAAGTTATCATAACAAAAAATTTGCCAAAAATATGTCTTGTCTCCAACCAAGATGTTTATTAACTCTCGTTCCTATTACGTCAAAGAAGATCCAGTACAAGAAATGACAAACTTTTAAATTAGCTTTTACTGCTTTTTGAAAACACCGTGAACATAATTTTGAATGAGGCAGACTTTTTGTTTTACCTATTTATTAAAATCTTCATAACTTCATCTCTACTTTGTAATATTCATTTTACTATGCTTTATTCATTCGTGGAATCATTCACATAGTATGTGAAGGTGTGATGAGCAACTTTATGCCTAGAGTTTTCTTCCTCTGGAGATTATGATCAGGCAGGAGATGACTGTGTCAAAGGCTGTGCTCACATATGCCACCATGTTGTTTTCCAAGGATTGTCTGGCTTGCTAGCAGAACATATCATTCAATGGTTAGCTACAGAGAAGAAAGAGGTTTTATTTCCCCCAACATGGCAAGCTTGGGGCTTCCAATACTTACTCAGTTTATGCAGTTTTCTTTAGGTCCCTGTCCCAACATGTTTTGGCTTTGATCCTTCCTCATCTGTGCTCTCAGGATAAATAGAACCATTGGGCATGCATTCATTTACTTCACATCATTTTTTCTGTTGTGTACTTTCTGTGAATATTTTCACATCTCCCACTGATGCCAGGGTTCTTGTTCACGGAGGCGAAGAATGAGCTTAGCGAACAGTCAAAGTAGGAGAGCAGGTACAGGCTTTTATTTAGAAATAAAGTGATAGGACAGAGCTCCCAGCTCACGCCAGGAGGGGACAAGAGAGTCCCGGGGTGGTGCGTTGTCTAGGGGTTTTATTGGCAGTTGAGAGACGAGGGGCTAGGGATGTACACCTGTTAAGTGGTTCCAAATACTTTTGAAGAAATACCGAGTTTCTTCTTAGTCTTCCTGGTTATTTACGGGAACTTTACTGCTCTGATTTCCTCCCAGGAGAGCAGCTTCCTGGTCTGGGAGCTTATCACTCAGGGCCGCCTGCTCTGCTCCCAAGGTGGGCTGAGTCATTGTTTTACTTAAACTTTTAACTAATTGAATTTCAAGAGGAAATCCTTCCTACCTTATGTTGTCTTGGGCTTGTTTGCTACATTGCCCGAGTTGCAACAAATCATTTGTTTAGGGCTGGAGGAAGGAAGGCAGCACTTGGGTAAAGTTAGAAAAATAAGTTGGGCTCCTGTGCAAACCTCACAATGGTTATCTTGTTGTTTTTTCCAGAGGCCCCCACCCTACTCTGTCTGAATACTTCCCAAGAATTCAATGGGCTTCAGTGTCCCCAACTAGAAAGCAAGGGCTTGGCCAGACCATCTGTAAGGACCAGCTGGCAGATGCCAGCATCTCTGAGGCAGGGCCCCCAGCAAGTTCCTTACTCTTCAAGGCACACTCGTCCTTGTGGGAGACCCTTTAGAGGTTCATTAACACTCTTTAGTGTCAAGAACATAGAATTCTAAGCTCTGAAATTACTCATGCTAAGTTGAGAGTAGGGGAAGAAGAAAACAGGTGTTTAGGCTCTCTGGGAATATATCTGAACCTCGTTTATTTTTCATTTTAGGTAACTCTCTTCCAGAAAGGACCATTCTTTTTTTTTTCTGGGTTATACTGCCAGAACATGTCACTTCCATAGTCTGTCACATTCAAAACATTTAGTAAAAGCTATAGCAAAATTATGTCTGTATCTATAGCTATTTATCTATCTGTATCACCTTCTGACGGTTGTGCAGGGAGGAGAGAAAAGCAGCTATTACAGTTGGATGGGACATCAGAGAGGGAGGTGAGAATGGGATTGGGTCTTCCTCAACAGCTGGAAATAGTTGAGGAAGGGGTTCTGACAGTATTTCCACTACAGGAATGGTGTGAAGTGAACTTTTTTAGCCGTCACGCTGGCTGCAGGGTAGACAATAGTGTGGAGGGAACAAGACTGGGGTAGCAAAGATGCCAGTCAGGAGTGCAGGCTAGAGCTGCTGGCAATGTGGACTAAAACAGTGCTGGTGATGGGGGGAGAGCAGCGATTTTTGCCAGGGAGCAACAGTCATGCTATGTTAGAGACGCTTGGCATCTCAGAGCAGATGTTTCTTCAGATACATACTTCTGGGTTAAATGGGACTGTGGTAGGTAACAAAACGAAGGCCATACACTTTACCCTTGATGGATGGGGCTGAAATAGTCCTATAGTCATGCAAAGAGGATCCTTCCAGAATTCACTGATTGGTTTTTTAAAATTCAAAATGATTTGTAATAGCACTCCTTAAATTCCTTTCATCACTGAGTTTTTTCCCAAATAAAATAGATCATACTTCATTAAGGTATACTGCCACATATTAATATCATACCAGGAAAATGTGGGACTTCTAATGGAAACTCACATCATATGTTGGTCAGTGTGTTTCAGATGTAGTAGAAATATTACCACAGCTCCACAAAATGGCATTTGAATGAACTGGAAATGGACGAGGGAGTGGGTGTCCTTACAAGCCGGGGATGTCTTGATTTGGTTTCATGCAAGTGTGTTCTCTTGTCTCAAGAGATGTGGAACTGATATACTGATCTCCTTTGGGGATACACCAAACAACTGGCTGGCTGGCGACCACACAGAGATAAAATCTTACATCCTTCGGTTTTTTTGTCTTTCAGGGAATTCCTTTGGCAGTTTCCACGGAATACCAGGGCTTGCTGTCGAGGTTGGCTGATGGTTGTTAGGATGAAGGCATTTAATAATCTCTTTTGAATGTTATCTCTGACAACCCAGAACTAATTGCACGATTAAAGTTAATGAATGCTGATGATATAGTCTACAAATGACAAGCATTACATACATACATGCTATTATTACCCTCCTGCATGCAATCTGGCAGTGAAAGAACTGATTTAAGGATATGGAGAATTTGAGAGTTGGGGAAGATGGGACCTGGTTTTTCTGCCCCTCAGGCAGCATTGTGCTTTAGGGTTTAGGAAGTGTTACATGAATGTCTGCCTCACGAAGCAACTCTTTGCTCTATCATTTTCTGGTTCTTTCAGATGTTATCTTATGCTGAAGCTTTTGAACTTAATAACCAGACTTTTCTGGTGATGCCTGAAGGCTGTAATCTGGCTACATATCAGAATGGTCTACTTAAAATACACTTAAAGAAGACTCATGCTGTTTTAAAATGAGTCTATCTTTCTAAACTCCATAAAAGTTTAGGATTTTATTTTTGATTTTAGTATAGAGAAATGATACATTCAAATTCTGCCCCTCAAGGTGGTCCATCTTTCCTTTATTATGATTGACAAATGAGAAAATACATACCTCAGGTGCATAACACAGTGTTTTGATATATGTATACATTGTGAAATGACTGAGTGGTCCAGTTTCAAAATCATAAGGACTGTGTTGGAGGTAGAATGTTCTGGAGCCCTTTATGTGATGATGTCCTCCTTGACTGAGGCCCAAAGGCTGTCACTATTGTGAAGTTTAATATTAATGATGTTTCCAAATTAATATTTACTCTGTTCATCCCACACTGTGTGCTGGATCAGGATTAAAGTTAGTTTTCAATCTATCAACTCATTAAAGGTCATTTTAACTTGTCAGAAAATCGGCCAGCTTGAGAAAACAACATGTGTCAAATCTATGCCTCAGTGACCATTATTCAATTCTGGTATGAGTGGCTGAGGGAGGTGGGGGAATTGTCTTTCCGACAGTCTGTAGAAACAGACTCGAGACATCCAGTTGTGTCGAGAAACCCTGCAAAGCTCTTGTGGGTGTCTCTTGGGGAAAAGGCAGACCGGAAGGGCCGACTAGGAAGGGAGAGAGGAAGCTGCTCTGTGGGCGGCATCGCTGTGTTTATGAGACGGCAGGGCAAGGGGCAATCCCTGCAGTTCCCTTCCGCTCCATCTCTGGGGTTCTTGCTGAGTAACAGCAACCCGGCAGGCCTCCATCCTCATGTACTCACAAACTCTTGGTTCCCCTCCGGCTACAACAGCGCATTCGATTAGAATGAGATGTGAGATTCTTTAGTACCACAACAGAGCCCACAGTGGACTCAAGAGACCCCCATCTTCTGGCTCCTCACCCCCAGGTTTTGAATTCTTTTTCTATCAGTAAAGAGAGTATGCCATGTTCTGAACCTGATTCGTGGGTGAGGGGTGGCTGTAGTTTCTAACTCCTACGAGTTTAAGAAATGCAGTTTTTATTTAATAACTGGACCAGATGAACTCAGTGTTTACCTAGAGAAATTTAATGAATTATTTTACCAGTGGCCCCTAATTTTACTTTGTTGCCAGCAAACATGTACTGACTTCATTCTATAAATTCAGATTCTGCTTCCAAATAGTGACGAAGTTTATAACCGTGAAAGTACACAGCCATGAAGAGACGAGTGCTGGGGGTTTGAAAACAGAAATGTTCAAAAGAAAAAAAAAATTGTTCACGAAATGTGACCCGTTCTTAAATATTTTAAAATAGTAATGCCTACATGACAACTTACTGGGTGGTGGTGGGTGGTGGGGTGGTTGTTGGTAATGTACAAATTGATAAAAGGCAACCTCACCAACATGGCATCAGGAGACCCGTAGGGGG
>JAQQAC010016209.1:124686075-124700862 GCA_029783875.1 Phataginus tricuspis | reverse complement strand
GTCCAACCCCTCAAGTATTTTTTCTGGCCAGTATATCTTTAGTGCCTCTTGTCCTCCTTGGCGCCCAGAAAAACTCTGAGCCAGGGTCAATCTGATCTTCTCCCTCCTCCATTCCTCCATGCTGCTGAAGGAAATGCCACTTCTGTGCAGCTCCATGAGCCATGCCTCTCTGCCACATGTCATTTGTGCTGAGGGCATACATTAGGCGGCGTGATACTCCGAGTCTGTGCACAGGCGGAGACAGCACTTACTCGTGGCATGTTAGATTTACCCAGCTGTCCCGCTGCGTGGAGATGGAGCTCCTCAAGGTTCTATGATTCTTGCCACAACAAGTGGCACCAAAGAAACCTCCCTGTATTGCCAATTGTTGGCCCTCACTCCCTCTCTGAGAAGAGCTCATCTTCCTCACAGACTTTTACATTTTATACTGTTGTGAATGTTAATATCTCTAATTAAAGCTACAATTTATTGGGTGGCTATTATGTGCCAGACACAGTGCTAGCTGCTTCATGCACATTAATTTAAGTCTAACAGAAACCTTGGCATGTAGGTATTATAACCCAGATTTTACAGTTGAGGTAACTGAGACTCAGAAAGGTTAAGGAACATACCAAAGGTCACACAACTATAAAGAGGTAGAGTTGGTATTTGAACCCAGGTCCCGTTGACTCTAAAGCCCAGACTACTGTTCAACACTGCTTTTCATATTATTTTTGAGGAGCGTTCCCTAATTTTTAATGCCCACATACTAATTATGGCAAACTTAAAAAATGCAAAACAAAAATTGATTACCCATAGTTCTATCACCCAAAGACACCTCTGAATGGTTTTTCCCCTAGTCTTGTGTTCCACATTATTTTATTTGTTCATGTATGTATCATGTTTCACATGGTTGAGTTGGTAAAGCATACACAATATTGTGGCCTTCTCTGTCAGCTACTAGTATAACAACTATTATTTCATAACACAGATTATTCTTCACAAATATGCTTTTCAGTGGCCTCTGCATTGATTAAAAAATACATGAAAAACCCACTGGGGAATGTCACAAGTGCTGAGACTTGCCATGAAATAAGAAATGTAATCCCAGGAGGAATATAAAGGGAAGATTCCTAGTTAGTCCTGGGCAAATGTTACTCTATTTCAGATTGAAGATGCAGCAGGTGTAGACATTTCACATGGAATGTCATTAAAATCAACTTTATAAATCCTTGAGCAGAACTGGCAAAGTTGGATGCGTCCAGGTATTTGTCTGAATTTGTAGAGAATTTGTTGGAAAGGATGGAAGGGACATCAGCCCTGAGCTCTGTAAGTAAATTCCTTGAATTATGATGTTAGTCTTTATTGTGAGACTTCTCTACTCCCATTACTTTGCATCCAGAGAAAATGGTGGTCTTGCTACTTTGTTGTTCCTAAGCGTGTTTTCTCCCCTTTCACTGCTGCAGGGTGTAAAACTCTGAGACTAGAGTAGTCCAAAGATGAAGGAAGATTAAACACCTTGGGCCTAGCTGAGTCCAGGAATAGATCTCAGGATACGTTCACTTTCATTCTAATTCAGGATTAAGCCTTTAGTGTCATTTAGTCCTGAACTATTTGTACTGGGAGATGATGTCACATAGGCCCTAGATATGGCCTCTGCAAAATGTTTCAAGAACATTAGCATCAGGAACCCAGATTTGATCAGCTTATCATTTGTCTCCAGATAAGACTGATATTACCATGGAATCTGAACGAGAGTCTGTAACTTCTTTAGTTCTGGCAGTTTGGAGATGAGAGATTAAGGGTGAAGATTCCTTTGACTGTGGATCTTATCCCACCTGAACACTGATAACCTATGTCACCATAATTATCACACTAGAAAGTATCTGTGTAAGTAGTTTTCAACCACAGAGAGCCAATGATTAATTACAGAAATCAGTTCATGCTATCATCCCATAATCCATCTATTCAGTGTTTTTATTGTGAACTAAAAAAAAATGCATGTATATGAAACACATACCAAACTGAAAGTCGATGGAACAACACCCTGCCTCTTGCCTCCCGAAAAGAAGAAATCTTTGCAAGCATGACCCCCCTTGACCTTTATACTTCAGTAATAAAATTTGATGAGATTTTAGATTATTTACCATTGATTTTGGAAAAAGGCACTCAGTGCAAAGTTCTGCTTTCTGAACAAATTAATAATTACTTTGCACAGGAAGGCTTGCTACCTTGGGTCTGAGAACTTTTAATTAGCCTTATTCTTTTTTCAGTCTGTGCATGTTCTTTCCCTAGTGTAAATTTCTAGGCCTTTGTTTTAGAATGGATTACTGAATGGCAAAGACTCAAAGTACATTAACAGTTATATGTCTGTGCCCACCTTGTCCAGTGGATAAGGGCAGGGGTCAGATATTTTGTGGTGTGTTTTGGGTGTCTTCTCTATGTAGAGCTGAATGCTGTTGGAAATATCAAAGACATGTAACGCATATCTCTTGTATTTAAAGAGCTTGCAAACAGATTTTGTTGCCCTAGTACACAGAAAGGGCTATAGTAACACACACACATTTGTTTCATGGTAGAAACCTCAAAATTATAATGCCAGTACACACAGACCCATATTGATGTTACTGGCTGAGAACGCTGCTTTTTTCCCAGGATCGTGTCTCAGAGGCGATAAAGAATAAAGCTAGCAAAGCTCTTCAAATGAGTGAAAAGACAGAGCTCCTGCTATTTAGGAGGATGCCGTCAGGGATCTGGGGTCTAGGGTTTATTTCGCCTTCTGAGACGAGAAAGTTCCACCCGCCCCTGACCAAATAGAGAACTGAACTGATGACATCACAACCCCTTCTTGATTGGCTGAAAGTAAAATACTTCATTTGCACAGGTCGTGACCAATCAGAGCTGACGTCTATCCAACTAAGTGTGCTTTTGAATGGCTCAATTGGATTGGAGCTTTTTGAAATTTACAAGGGCTTAAGACTTATAAGGGCCCTGAAGCTTCTAGAACTTACGAGGGCTTTGAATTGCGTATGTAGCGCCTCGTGGTAGAAGTTGTGAAGGACTGACGCGGGACTGATGCCGGTGTTCACGAATCCTTAGAATGAGCTTCACAAACATTCAAGGTAGGAGAGCAACGTACAGGCTTTTATTTAGAGATAAAGTGAAAGGACAGAGCTCCAGGCTCACACCAGGAGGGGACAAGAGAGTCGGGGGTGGTGCGTTGTCTAGGGGTTTTGTAGGCAGTTGAGGATTTTTCGAGAACATGAAAAAAGCTTAGGGGAGTGGACTTACTAAGCGGTCCTAGGATATTTACAAGTAACTTGATACAAGTAACCACCTGTTCTGTTGATTTCTCCCCGAGATACCAGCATCTTGGTCTGGGGGCATATGAATCAAGGCCACCTGCTCAGCCTGACCCAAGGGGGGCTGAGGCATTGTTTGCTAAAGAGTAAGTTAAGTGCAATTTTGTCTTTAAGGTGGAATCCTTCTTGCCTTTTACTGTGTTATGGCCCGGCCTGCAGGCTAAATTAGTTTGCCTAGTTTGCAAAATCACCTCATTAGATCTGAAGGAGGAAAGACAGCACATAGGCCTGGGCCTTTTAGCATGTTAAAGTGAATCTTATACATGATTATAAATCATTAGTATAAAATAAACATGTGCTACTCTTCTAAATCTGGGGAACACTAACTGATCTCACTGAAGAATGACTAGAGCTGAAGATTTAACAGAGATTTAGTAGGGGGGTTTCCTTGCATGTCGCTACATTGCTCTGACTGCAAATATCCCACTCTTTTTCCGGAGGCCCTCCCCCTACTCTGACTACACCCACGGTCCCTGTCTCAGAACGTTCCGTTTGCATCACCGTCTGGAGCTTGATGGACTCTAAATGAGAGGAGACAAATCTAGCAAGGTTAAGAATGCAGGGTCTGAGTGTAACGAGCAAGAAGATCACTGAAGTGGGGCCCAGGAAGGGCAGGAGCCGACGAACAATGTTAGGGCAGACAGAACCCGCCAGGCAGATATTTCACTGACCTTGGTGACAAGTTTGTCCGAGCTTTTGAGGTGGGTTGAGTACCTTGCCTGTTTTATTGATGGAAAAACAGCCTTCTTAATGACAGGTCCTACTCCCACAGCAACACCAAAAAGGACCCAGGACTCTGGAGTCATGGAGTACTTACCTGAGGTGCCTGTTGCCTAAAAAGGCACTTCAGATATTCTACAGGCTCTCAGAAATAATGGGGCAGGAAGCCCTCCTCGTTCAGTGGGGCTTGCTTTTTCAGACACCCAGGGCTCCAGTTGGGTGTCACGTATCCAAGACTCGCGTCCCGTCACTTTTGCTGCAGTGGGAAGGGAGAGAATGACTGCATGTGGTCCTTCCCAGATGGGGGTGAAAGAAGGATGGTAGAGGGACCTGTCTTAACTAAGTCTCCTGGCTCAAAAAGGGGATTTCCTTCCTTTCTCTCTTGAGCCCCTTCTAGTTTCTGAACGGTTGGTTGAAATTGGGCCAGGGAAGTGACTTACTTTACTTGTGCAGCTGTCTCTGTGTTGAGGAGGAAGTCATGGGTCAGGAAAGGCCTGCCATACAGCAGCTCAAGGGACTAAGGTCTGCTTGCTGAGGGGTATTTCTGACTCACAAGAGTGCAGTGGGAAGGAGGATGACCAAAGGAGACCGACATCTTGAGTCAGCTTCCTCAGGTGTTGACAGAGAATCCCACTTGCCCTCTCTACCTTGCCTGAGGATTGGGGTCTCCAAGAGCAATGGAGGTGGCACTGTATTCCCAGAGCTGAGGAGACTCCGTGAGTTACTGTGCCCTTCAAGGCTGGCCCATTACCACTTTGCAGGCTTTTGGGCAGTTTGAACCAGGGGATGATTTTGTTCACCAAGGTCTGGACTACTACCCTCGCCTTTTCAGTCCTGTAAGGGAAGGCCTCTGTCCACCCAGTGAATGCATCCACCCGTGCAAGTAGATACAGAACTCCCTTAGCCTTAGGCATATGGGTGAGATCAATTTGTCAATCCTCCGCTGGGTATGTCCCAGTCCTTTGCATCCCTGCAGATGCTAATCGATGGCTAAGGGGATTGTTCTTTTGACACACCTCACAGGAGCTTGTCATCTGTTTTATGGTCTCTTGAAGTCCTGTTTCTAAAAATAGCCTATTAGCCAGCTGGGAGGTCCCATATCTCCCAGATGGAAAGACTGTAGGGTTTTTAACGATTTCCACCTGTTAGCTGTGGGTAAGGAGTTTCCCTTCTTCATTTTGGAACCACCCTGAGGGCTACAAAATTAACCCATCTCAGAGGGCCATATTTGTCTCTCTTTGGGAATATTGGGGTTTGGTTTGATTTAGGGAATGCTCCCAAAACAGGGGCGCTATAGTGATGGTAGAGTGTGTTGCTTGGGCTGCCTCCCAGGTGGCACAGTCGGCCCACTGGTTTCCCTCTGATACCTCATCCACTCCCTTCTGGTGGCCCCGGAAATGTGTCACAGCCACTTCCTTGAGGAGGAAGACAGCGCAGAGCAGCCAGTCAATTTCATGAGGATATTTAATAGGGGGCCCATTTGCAGTGAGGTAATTTCTTTCTTTCCAAACAGTGGCATGGGCATGGAGGACTAGGAAGGTATATTTAGAGTCAGTGTATATGTTCGCCCTGTGGGGAAGTTGGGGTTCCTATGGGCAGGATCCTCACTGAGCTTAAACCACCTGGTGATGTAACTGGCCTGCTGCTCGGCTGCGGCTTCCACACCTTTAGGCAATGAGCTATTACTGTGCTCCCCTTGCTCCTCAGGGAGAAATGTTGCTGGATTAAGGGGGTGGGGAACATATCTTTATCTGAATTATAAGTCCCTCTAATAGCATAGCCTGGCATTTTAGGAGGTGGCTGTCAGACAGCCAGAGGCTTCCCTTAGAAGTTAGCATCCCTGTCACATTGTGGGTAGAAATCACAGTTAAATAGTTTCCTAAGGTCAGCTTTAGGGCCTCAGGGATTAGGAGGGTACTGCTGCCATAGACCACAAACAAGCTGGCCACCCCTCCGCTGACTGAGTACACCCAGGGCCATTCCCTTCCGTCCTGTTCCATGCAGATGGAAACTCTTTCCCTGGGAGGCTCAGGGCAGGGCCTGCAATAGAGCCCTCTTCAGTTGCTCAAAGGCTCGTTGGGCCTCTGGTTCCCACGTTAGAACTTGCATATTACTGGCCTGCATGTCCTTAGCCAGCTGGTGTAAGGGATGAGCTACCTCTCCAAACCCAGGAATCCACAATCTGCAGAATCCAGTGATGCCTAGGAAGCCTCTGAGTTGTAGCATCCTAGGCAGTGGGACAGTGGAGATGAGCTTTATTCTGTCAGTGCTCAGGGCCCTGGATCCCTCTGACAACACAAGGCCTAGGTACCTCACTGAGGTTTGGCACAGTGGGGCCTTGTTCTGGGAAACTTTATGCCCTCTTTCCACTAGGAAGTTACCAGGCAGAGGTCTTGCACCAATCTCCATTGCCCACTGGGCTTCTGGGCTCCCAAGATAGGGGTATATTACATGGGCTGTTGCATGGCACCAGGAGGCTCTGGGACTTCAAATTAATGATAATGTCTCCCAGCCCCTTGCAAGCCTCAGGGAGTACTGTCTCTGGTTGGGGAAGGTAACTGAGTCTTTCAATCTAATCTTTACTGGCTGAGCAGTTTGGGCTTGGCCTGTTTTTCCCTGGTGGGCCCATACATTGGGGTCTATGTCCATTTCCACAAGGGGTAGGAGAAGTGCCTGTCCAGTACTATCAGGTCCCAAAGCCAACTTTTGTAGCTTTCTTCTAATATCTGGGGCAGATGGGGTTATAAACTTATCCCTGAGGATCAGACCCCCTTCCACTGAATGTGGGTATAGATAAGTGTGCTTAACCAAGGCTTCCCTTAACCGTTCTAGGAAGGCTGAGGGAGGCACCTCCACCCCCTGAACGATGGAGGAAAGCGTAGAGTAATTTAGGGGCTTCACTCTCATCCTCCTGAGTCCTTCTAGAAGACATACCTGGAAATGCTTATGCTTCCAAGTTGCCAACAGGTCATTAGGGTCCCACTCTGGGTCATCCTGAGGGACTGCTGGATGACCTGTGGCATATGTCTCCCTCACTCGTGCCCACCTGGGAATCCTGATAGGAGAGGAACAAGTCATCTCTGAATTTTTCAGCTGCCTCTAAGGCAGCCCTCACTTCACTGCTTGTCAATGTCTGGTTCAGGATTAACATGAGAGCTTTCCAAGTCATGTCAAAGACGTGAGTTAGACTTCTATATATTTATCTGCATCATCTGAGACCTTCCCAAGTCCACCTTAATCTGCCTAAGATCCTGCAGGGAAAAGGGGACCTGTACCTTAGTAGGGCCAAATTCCCCTCCTGGCATCTCTTGCAAGGGGCAGCTCAGAGGGGGTGGTATCTGATGGGAAGGAGGAGGATGGGTAGAGGGAGGTTTGGGGGAAGGCAAAGGAGGTGGTGGGGCAGTTGACATGGGACTGGAGAGCAGCTTTTAAATACTCTGTTGGTTCTGGTTTGGTAGTTTTATTTGGGATTTTGAATGTGGATCGTAAGTAAAATTAGCTTTAAAATTTTCCCTTCTGATGCTGCCCTTTACTTGTTTGGTGGAAGGAACATAGTAACATTATAAAATGAATTGGGTGGATGGCATCTCTCTTTATTTGTTTCTGGAAAAATTTGCATGAAATATGAGATACCTGTTATTTAAATGTTTGGAAGTATCAATCTGTAAAACCATTAGGGCTATTTTTTTTTTAGGTTTAGTTAGGTTGCTTTTCTGTGGATAAATTTTTATAAATGAATTTCCTTACATTATAGGATTGTTTTAGATTTTCTTCATATAATTGATTAGGTTTGAATAAAATGCATTTTCCTAGGGAATATTACATTGTGTCTCTGTTTTTAAATTTATGGGCATGGAGTTGATCATATTGCCTTTTACCATCTGTTTTGTTCACAGGTGTGCACTTTCATTCCAAAATATGTCTTCTCCCTCTATTTCTTGATCAATCTGGTATAACAATGTTTCATTTTATTATTATTATTTTTAAATAAACAGTTGTTTTAATCTGTTCTATCATTTTTTTTTCTTCTGGTCCTATCTTTATTATTTCCTTGCATCTCTTTTATTTAGCTTTACTCTTATTTTTACAGTTTGCTGTAATAATTTTAGCTGATTTATTTTCATCTTTTTTTCAAATAACATTAAGGGTATAAATTTTACAATTTTTACTATGTAGTATTCTTACAATACTTCAGTTCTGAATATTTTCTGATTTCCAGAGCTATTTAGGACATTTTCTTGTTGTTGTTGCTATTGTTTTAAATATCCAAGTCTATAGGGTTTTATTGTATCTTTTGTTTCTGGATTTCTAACTCATTGGCATTAGGCCCAGAACATATGGTCTGTATGATACTATTGTTTGGTATTTATTGATCTGTTTTATGGCTTAGAATGGCCTAGATGTCTTTTGTGTTCTGAAATTTCACTTTTATGTTTCTAGACATGGTTTTATTTTAATTTATCCACACTGGGTCACATTTTCCATTCTGCAAAAATTTTAGTCCTCATATCTTTACTGACTTTCTCTCATTCTTGCTATTACCTTCATCTGGAACTCCTATTAGACATTTAGTAGGCCTTCCCGTTCTGCCCTTCATGTTTCATGACCTCTTGTTTCATATTTTCCACTTCATTATCTCTCTGTAAAGGCAAGATCGTAGATTTCCTCATATCTGTGTTCCACTTAATAATTTTCTTGTCTGGCTTGTCTTAATACATTGCTTAATCCTTCCCTTTGAAATTAATTTGATTGAATATGTCTTTATTTGTAAAATTTCTCTTTTGTTTTTTTCATGTCTACCTGGTCTTTCCTCATATTTTCAATTCCATGTATTTTCTTTTTAATATTTCTAACATAATTATTTTATAATAGCTTTCCAATATTTTAATGATTTGAAGTTTTGGGGGGTCTATACTGCTGGGGTTATGTATGTGTGTATATCCTAATTCTGGCATGTAGAAAATTGTTTCCTTATGTATTTTCTAATTTCAGGTGGTGCATTATCTGAGGAAATTTTGTGGAACCTAGCTTTAGAAAGCCTCTCTCTAGAATGGGTTCCTGTTTGCTTCTTCTGGAGCCCTAAGGGTGATTCACTCCAGTAATGCCTTTTTTTCCTCCACCCAGAGAACATGTTGAGACTGACAAGCTTCCTTGTTTTCTTCCTTTGTTGGGGGGGAGGCAGGATTTTTAAAATGAATCTGTGGCCTCTGGGAGTCTTGGTTATACTTGGGGAGGAGATGGAAGGTTTTAATTTCACTTCTGTGCTTGGATCCTCCTTCTCCCAAGAGGGCCTTAATGCCCAAGTTGCTGTGTTGTATAACCATACATCTCCATCCCAGAGCAGCACCAGCTGGTGTACCCACCACATTTGCTTTTCAGTGTCTTCTGGTTTGCCCCCTAAGCTTGCCCTTACTTTCTTGAGAGCATTTAAAGGATATTTGCTATATTTTAACTGTTTCTTCTTGTTTAACACACATGCACTTGAACATCATTGACTCCTACCTTGAGGCTTTGACCTTGAGGTGATGTGTGAGTCTATAATTATATAATTCAAAGCAGAGGACATTGGTGGTTTCAGGGCCATTTTTTGTATTTCCAGGATTTCTGTTATATCACAATAAATGCAGATTTTGTCTATTGTGGCATGGTATTGTGGCTAGGTTTGAATCTTTCAAACTACATCTGTCTTTGTTTCATGAAGTGTTTTTGAGTTAGTGGAAGGTAAAGGAATTTAAGGATGTAGAATTAAACCTACAAATACTTTTGGATTATGTTGTATAATTTCACAAAATGTTTTTGTAACTTTTTCAAATGAATTCGTTTGTAGTGTTATTGTGACAAACATTCACTGGGGACCACACAGTAAAGCAAGTGCTCAGCATCTACATAACATATGAGAGGGTTATTGGTACTTAATGAAGTAAGTCTTTAAAGAAGTAGGAATTCCTTGAGAGAAAGGTGCTATGTGATTGAGAACTTTGATTAGTTTTGTTGCTTTACTATGATTCATCATAGATGATTCCTTAGTATAATGTTGTTCCACTCTGATTTCAGAATTATTTGCTGTGTCACTGAATAATGGATAAGAAAGAGAAAGAAAAAGAGAAATGGTATGGATTCATAACCGACTGATATTTCTGTCAAAGCCCTCCCTCCTGTCCTCTGTTCCCATTACATCTAGAAAATTCTACTTCCTCAGGGAAGTCTGACTCAGGGAAATTTGGTCTCTCCAGTGGGTTTTCCATAGCCCTTAAGCCTCAATTCTGTTATAATACTTAGTACATTACCTATGTGCCTGATAGCCTCCCTCATCAAACTGTATCCTCCATGCCTTGCATAGTGGCTACCCAGATCTCACACTAAATAAATGGTTTACACTCCTTTATGGAATTAGAAGCCTGTTCGGAGGTCTTGGCTCACCTAGAGCTTAAATTCACATATGTTTGGGAAGGTAAATACCCTTACTTTTCCAGTTCAAGCATCTAAAGTAAATTCCAGTGCGCTGATCAAACAGTTTTTGTCAAAAATCTTCAGTATTATGTGTTTTATAAAGGCAAAAAAAATCTCAATTAGCATTTTATTGCTCAGCTTTCTCTCTGAGAAGGAGCAGTGGCTTTGAGAAAGCCTCTTGAGTAATTGTACGTCATTTAACAATAGTTTTCTTTATTCAGAAGTACTTCTGTAAAAGCAGATAAGAATATATGGTCAACAAAGACACGCCATTAAATTCAAATTAATTTGGAGTTAATTTATGTGATCCAGTTCGTAGGCCACTGTTCCAGACACTGTGCTGGGCTTTGCTATGGAGACACTGAGACAGATCTGATCTCTGCCCTCAAGGGCCTCACAGTCTAAGGGAGATGAGATTGACTTTCAATTCCTTGTTTTAATATTGACAGTTATTGTCCTATGAGTGATCAAGAGACTGGATTTTTGCACAAATGTTGACATCAAATTTCCCTTTCCCTATTCTTATTTCTCTCATCCATTGTTTCACCATGTGAATTCCCAGTCCTACCCTTACCATTCATAACCCTGGTTATTCTTGTCAATTAGGGATGTACCTAGTACCTCTGAAGATGAAAAGAAGAAATGGATAGAGGCCTTCTTTAGAAAATTATCTATCATGCTTCAGACTCATGGTTATTCTGTGAAAGAAGACAGATCTAAGACATCACAGGGCACTACTGCCCTGTCACAGAAGGAAGGTTTGGTTTGAGCACCCCAACTCATCCTTATGGCTTTTTGATTAGTCATACTGAAAATTAGCTGTGGGTGGGGCAGCTGGGTCTCTCCCCTCACCTCAAACATCTTTTGGAGGGATTAATGACTAGAGGATCTCCTGAAGCACCTTCTAATGCACAGATATTTAGTTTCTCTCCATTCATAAGTTTCTTTATGGTAGCTGCTGGAAATATTATTGAAGTTCATGTGCAAGTGGAACAAGGAAATAAGAATTAACAGATTCATACTGGGCAATAATAACGCATATATCTATATCTTAAGCACTTGAAGGTATATGGTAAATGCTGCTAATGAAAACAGGGCCCCAAGAGTGGAAAAATGGTACCAGTAATACTTAAATCAGTTGAACTCAAGACATCTGAGCAGGTTATGCCCATAAGCATATAATTATGCTGTAAAAATCTTTTACCTTAAAAAATATTTTCTTGACCCCATGAAATCTCCAGCGATTCCCCTACTTCTATGCCCCCTTCACAGCCTAACTGTTTGAAATGGTTGTGTAGACCCTGTCTCCACTTCCTCACATCCCAGTCTTTCCTGAACCCACTTCACTGAGGCTGGAGCTCATCTTTCTTGACGGTTCAAAAACACTGGACAGGTGACTACTCCCTTTTTATGAAGCACTTTTCTCTTGGCTTCCAGTATAACACACTCCCTGATTTCTCTCCTACCTTACTGGCCACTTCTTCTTCTCTCTCTCTCCCTCTCTCTTTTTTTTTATCCCCTGCTTCCCTTTCCAATGCTAAACATTGGTGTGCCCCAGGGTTCAGTCCTTGGACCTTTACTTTCTGTATTTGTCCTCATTTCCCAGGTAATCTCATGCAGTCCCTTAATTTGAAGTGCTACCTGGACATAACTGACTCCCACTCTTAAATCTACTTCTGGTCCTGACCTCCTACCTGAGCTCCATGCTTGAGAACCATACTCACTATGAAATCAGCAAGGGAGTTTCCCATGTCATTTATTCACTTGGCTATCTAATAGCAAAGGTACCATGGCCATGAAGGAACTCTTGATCCCTCTTGACGCCATTGCCTCTCACATCCCACCCTGGTTCTCCCCATTTCAGTAACTGGTACCATCAGTCATTCTTCTAGCTGTCCAAGCTAAAAATCTAGTTATTCCTGTGTCCTTAATTTCTCTCACCCCCTTACTCAATCCATCAGCAAATCCTTTTGGCTTTCCCTCTAAAATATATCTCAAATCCATTCACTTCTCCCCATTTCCATAGTCTTGGTATACCAGCAGAATCCAGACTGCAGTCACCTGTTACTTTTGAAGAAGCTTCCTAGCTAGACTCTTTGCTTCCACCCTTGCTCCCCAATTTGATCTGTTTTACACAAACATCCATAGTGATCTTTTAAAAACATATGTCACGGTCCTGCTCACAAAGCACTTTGTGTTCCACTCAGAACAATGCCAACACTTTGCTGTACACCCTGCGTGCTCTGGCCCTGCCTTTCTCTCAGGCTTCAGGTCCTGCTACTCTACCCCTTGGTCATCTTAAGGTAGCCCCTTTGGCCCCTGCCTCCTCTTTAAACAGGCCAAATTCGTTCCTTACTCGCTTTGTACTTTCTGCCTCCTCTGCCTCAGAGGCTTTGCTCCCAGTTTTTCACATGGTTGTTTTCTTGCCATTCACTGCTTGGCTCAGATGTTACCTTCTCAGTAAGGCATTCCCTGATCTCCCAGTCTAAATTAGTGTACTTAAAGATATATGAAATGATCGCTTCCATTGTCTATGTGTTGTCTTTCTCCCCCCAAACGGTCTGTAAGACAAAAAGGACAGTCACTTTGTCTTATTTATACTGTATCCTGAACCTCTAACACACAGTAGGATTAGGATACATAGTAGAAGCACAGGAAATATTAAGTAAATGAATGAATGAGGTTCTATTTAACAAGAATTACCAGTTTCCTATTGTGAGTTAAGTACTATGCTAGACACGGGGATTTTACGGAAGAATTGGATATGGTGCCTGCCCTAGAAGCAAAAGAACAACAAGTTCATATAGTAAGGTAGAAAATTCCTTTATGGTTGTTTGATAAACACATTGGTTTTCTTTCCTTGGAAATATATGAACTCTCTTCTATCTTTTTATTTCTTTGGAGAGAATAGAGAAGGTAAAAGTCACTAGGTAGAGCTGAAAGTAAATGGGGAAATGATTGCAGAAATCAGATTTGGGAGAGTGTCATGGATTGTTTCCTGAGTTTAAAGAACTGTGACCAGAATTGAGTTCCCAGGCTGGGACAGTGTTCAGGAATACAGATCTTGAGGCAGCTGTGCAATTGGTTTGGTTTATTCTTCATATTTTTGTCTATTTCCCACCCAGTTTCACACCCTCTTCTCATTCCCCCTTTAGTGAGGGTTCTGGAGCTTTTCTGCTCATGCTTGGCTTCCTCCTCATTATAAGAAATCTCTTTATAGGAAAGGATCTGAGGCTCATACCCAGGAAGAAAGCAAGTGCTGCTCTCAGAAGTACCCTTATCAGGGGATTTAGCATTTTTAATAGACATCGAAGTTGTATGCCATGGGTCTCTAACTTTTCTGTGAGGAGAAGGCATGCATTCAAATAACTGGAGATTGGAGGGCTGTGTGAGTGAAGTCCCCGAGATAGTGCAGTTAGTGGAGCAGGTTGGATTGGGAGAGGTGGAGATGGATAGACTTTGATAGCAAAGGCTCTGAGTGAGCACAGGAGCAGAAACACTGCTCATTGGGAAAACCTTGAAGAATGGAGGCTGGATGGGTGATAGAACAGTGTTAACAGCTTTGAAGAGATACATGATAGGATTTAAAAGATTTTTCTAGTTAAGGGCCCTTGCTAAAAGCTTAGTTCAGTGAAATGAAATCATGGAATTGCCTATTTTAGCCAAGGGTTGGGGATATGCCTAGGGCTCTTGATGCAGCCTGTACCTTATCTGGCATATTATGAATACTGGTTTTTGGTAGAATTCAGAGGACTTTAAAAATTCAAGAAAAGGAAAGAACTGGAGGCTGAAAATCATAATGTCATTAGAGAGGTCATAATGTATATAGTAGAAATTGAGTTGGTTGATCTTCAAGGTCTTTTTCAACTGTAAACGTCTATGTTTATGATAATTTTATTTATTTATTTATTTATTTATTTATTTTCAATTTATTTTGATATCATTAATCTACAGTTACATGTGCAATATTATGGTGATTAAACTACCCCCTTCATCAGGTCCCCCCCACAAACCCCATTACAGTCACTGTCCATCAGCATAGTGAGATGCTATAGAATCACTACTTGTCTTCTCTGAGTTGTACAGCCCTCCCCGTGCCCCCCCTACCTTACATCTGCTAATCATAATGCCCCTTTACCCTCTTATCCCTCCCTTCCCACCCACTTTCCTCAGTCCCTTTCCCTTTGGTAACTATTAGTCCGTTCTTGGGTTCTGTGAGTCTGCTGCTGTTTTGTTCCTTCAGTTTTTTTCTTTGTTCTTATACTCCACATATGAT
>JAQQAC010016209.1:124648817-124681075 GCA_029783875.1 Phataginus tricuspis | reverse complement strand
CATTTGAACAGAGACCCGAATGGAGTGTGTGAGACATGCAGATAAGGGGAACAAGTGTGTTCTCGGCGGAAGCCAAAGCAAGTCAGAAGGCACTAAAGCAGGAGTGTGCTTGGGGTGGAGAAGAGGCTACTGTGACTAACTAGAGCTCTTTGAGCAAAATGAAAAGTACCGTGAGGTGATGAGGTCAGGGCAGTAACAGAGGTTCATCTTGTTTAAGGTCATTATAATGACTTTTCCTCAGAGTTGGGAGGAAGCCACTTTGGGGGATGGGGTGGTTGGAGAAGATCAGGGAAATGATCTGAAATCAAGTTTTATCAGGATCACTCTGGCTAATGTGTTAAAAATAGGCCATGGGGGCAGGCATGGAAGTTGGGGGTCCACATGGAAAGCTATCACGATAGCCCAGGCCACAGATGGTGATGGGGTGCATTGAGGTGGTTGTGGGAGTTGTCAGTGTTTTGTAGGTAAAATAAGTTTTGCTGATGGATGGGATGAGAGGAGGGGGTGTGACAAAAAATGATGGGAAGAGTCCAGGTTATGATCTTACAACACATACCGTGATGAAAATGATAGCTGTTTTCATCATCACAGTATTAAATTTATCTCTGAAGTGTGCTGGCACATTTTCCCAATCATTGATTTCCTTGACACTTTTTCCTTTGGAAACACTTGTAGTCACTTCTAGCGGTAACGTTTACTTATTTGTAGTCATTACCTCCGGTTCCTGGTAGCCTGCCCTCTTACCCTACTTCACCAGACACACACACAAAGAAATGAAAATTGGGAATTTACATATAGTTGTTCTCTTTCACAATTCTTAAATAAATGAAACCTTTAAAATACGCATTTCATCATGGAAGAGTTCTCCGCATTGATTTTTTAAGAGACTTTAATAGGTTTTGAATATAGGTATATGGTTTGTTTGTGACGATTGTGATGAGTTTTGCTCATTTCTCCCGGTGAAACTTTACAGCACAGAAAAGAATTTCTAGTGGCGAGTCTTGTCTGATTCAGGATGTAATCTGACTCTCATGCAGAGGCTCTCATCCTTCCCAGTGCCCTATACAACTGAACCGTTCTGTAATGCATTCTTAAGGTAGATGTCTCTGCCAGCAAAATATGCTTCTTGCCTGTATTCTTAGTAAATGTCACAGACTAGAGTAAATTTCTTTATTCTTTTTTTTTTGGCATGACTGAGACTCACCATACTAATATCTGTGGGACAACTAATAGGTATTTGCAAACTTGGCTTTTGAAAAACCTCCTTAATTTTTCGCTGGTATTTATCCTTGCTTCATTAAGGTCTAAGCACCTTGATCTCTCTGCCTTGTGTAATAAGAAAAGCAAATGCCAAAGATGTAGAAAAATAACATGGTGTTGATAATGCTTTCAGTTCTCAGCCCTTTAACAATGGAGCAGGGTCACTAGAATGATCATTATTTCCACTGTTTTTAGTTGGTGGTCAATTATAAGGCATTCATTATCACCATCACCTTCTTTAAAGAACCTAGTTAATTAATAAGAAACTCATTGCCACCAATTTCCATCCAAGAGAATTCACACTATGAAAAGACCACTCACTTTGAATTCTTTTAAGTGACAATGTTATCTTTCATTCTTATGCTAATGAAAGAACATTCTTCTACGAACAGGCCATAGCACTTTGTCCTTCTTGTTTGGTATTATTTTATACTTTGCATCATAATTGCTTGTGCACATGTCATCTGCCCTGTTGAACTATGTGTTCGTTGAGATTAGAATTAATGTCAGGTTAATCTTTTTTAACCCTCATAAATGCTCAGTGAAAGGAATGAATTACTTCACGTAGAAGGTCCAAGATGTAGGAGCTCGCCCAGTAGCAAATTGGTGGTCCTTGTGCAAACTGGACTTGAGGCAACTATGGTGTGGCTGAAGGAACCCTAGACACAGAATTGGATGGACCTGGGTGTGACTTTCATGTCTGAATCTGTGACTTCTCAACAATTGGACAAAGCTTAGTTTCCCTGTGAATAAAAAAAGGGATAATTCTTCCTCTCACAAAGTATTAAGTGAGCTGATTCATGTGAACATACCTAGCACAGTATCTGGCATGGAGCAGTTGTTCATCATGTGTTAGATGAATGAATGAGTGAGTGGTCTCTACTGATCAGAGACAACTTGGTTTGGTACCGAATGTTTGTTTAAAACTAAAGTAATAAAATCATTTTTATTGAAAATGGTTAAGTTTAGTGAAAAATTAATCTATATATTTTTTGGGAAGCACATTTCTTATTGTGTGACTTTCACTGCCAAAATTTATTGCCTGTTAATTTCACAATGTTTTGTTTGTTAAATTAAAGTAATATTTCTGCCCTGAATCAAGCCAGGCTTTTTCTTGATTGAAACAGGCTCCATCTGCTGATTTGAGCATCAGCCAACTCATAGGTCGGCTTCTAGAAATGGGCTATAAAAATGTATTTCTGAATTTTGACTGTAAATTGTTAATATTAATCAGTTAAAAAATCATTTGAATCTGTGATTCATCACCCAAAGCAATTATTCAGCTACAAAGAATACTTTGTTACTTTGTTCCTATCACATTAAAACCTCATTACTTAAATGTCTGATATTCAGTCTATCCAAGTATCACATATTTCAGCTGCATGGTTCATTATTCATTCATTCAACTAATATTTATTGAGCTCACTTAGGCCAAGCTGTGTTCTAGGTGTTGAGGGTATAGCATTTAATAAGACAGCCATAGTGTCTGTTCTAGCATAATTTACATTTTACTGAGGGAGACAAATGTGACTATCATGTCAGGTAATAAGTGTTATAAAAAAAGCAGGAAGAGAATGTTACGGAATTGGTGCTGTTTAAAATACATTTTTTGAGTAGAGACTTGAATGGAGAAAACCATTGTAAGTAGCTGGGAAAGAGTGTTTCATATTGAATAAAAGAGCATGTTTAAGGGCCCAACATGACTATTTGCTTGGTGCATTTGGATATGAGCAAGGGTTTAGTATACCTGGAATGCAGTGAGCTAGAGGCAGAGTGGAAGGGGCTAAGGCCAATAGGCAGCAGGGGACCAGAACATAGCCATGAAGGTCATTGTACGCACCTTGGCTTTTACTCGGAATGGCTTCGGTAGCAAGTGGGAAGTGCTGATCTGACTGATGTTTTAAATGGATAACTCTAGCTGCTCTGTGGAGAATGGAGTGGAAGCAGGAGTGTGGCTTAAATAGATGCACAGAGACCAGTTAAGGCTGTTGCCGTATTCTAAGCTAGAGATGATGGCTTAGACCAAGTGATGAGAAGTGGGTCAATTTTGTATGTATTTGGAAGGCATTACCACCAGCGTTTGCTGATGGACTGAGTCTGGGGTTTGAGAGGAAAAACACAAGCCAATGACTAGCATGTGGGTAAATGATGGTGCCATTTATTGAAATGAGAAAGGCTGAGAGAGGAGCATGTTCTGTGCGGAAAAAGATGAAGTACACCGTTTTGTCTTTCTTACAGTTGAAATCCTATCAGACGTCCACGTTGAGTTATCTATAAGAGTTCAGGGAGAAGTCTGGACTGGAGGTGGAAGTTGGGAGTCTTTAACAAACAGATGATATTTAATGAGATGGGACTTGAGGAGACTACCCAGGGAGACAGGATAGTAATAGAAGAGGTCCAGTGGCTAGGTCCTGGGCACGCCAATGCCAGGTAGTCAGGAAGAGGAGAAAGATTCAGCAAAGAAAACTGAAGGGGTAGCCTTTGAAGCAGAAGCATAACCCTTTGTGTATGTTGTTCTGGAAGCTAAGTAAACAGAGTGTGTCAAGGAAGGAAGAGGGATTAGTTGCATCAGATGCCAACATGTTAGATAAGATGAGGGTTGAGAATTGAGAACTGGAGTTGGCAGTGTCGAGATAATTGACAATCTTGACAAAAATGGAGTGGTTAGTGTAAAAATATGATTAGTGCTTTTTTCAAGAGAGACTGAGAGGTAAAGAAATAAGAGATAGCAGGTAGAGTTATTTTCAAGGATTTTTGTTCTGAAGCGGACCAGAGAAGTACACAGAGCTGGAGAAGAAGATGTAGTGTCAGGGAAGGTTTTGGATTTTTGTGTTGTTTTGTTTTTAAGATGATAGATACTATATTATCTCTGCTATAGCATTTGCATGTGATGGGAAAGACCCAGTAGAGAAGGAAAGCTTGATGATATGGAGGGGTAGGGGGAGAATCTCTGGAATGATGTCCTTGAATAGTCAAGAGAAGATGAGGGTCAGTGCCCTAGACTTAGGTAGAAGCTTATTCATTGGAATAGGAGGGAAAGCAGGTCTCTGGCCACAGGAACAAATGTGTTGGTAGAGTTGGTGGCAAGGAGATACTGATGTTTTCTTTCCTCTTTGTTTTTAATTAAAATAAGAAATGAGATCCTCAGCTAGATGTGTGGAGGGTGGGGAGAGGGTTGGAGATTTGAAAAAAGAGGAAAAGGCAAGAAATAGTCCCATTGAAGAGTAAGACTGAATTGTCGAGAGAAATGAAGAATGATTTAGTGTTAGTGCTCATTTTGAACAATGCACAGCATGGTTGTGGGCTTTTCTCCTTACACATTCAGTAGCCTAAGTGAAGGTTATAGGGTAGATAAAGAATTGGAATTAACCAGGATTGGGATTTCCCCAGGCAAATATATCAGAGAGAAAGAGCACATGGGAACAATTATAATGATCAACTATGGAATCTGAGCTGGGTAAGAGGGATGTGGCAATTTGGAGGAGATAATGCCCACTGAAAATGTGATAGGAATGGACTGGTGGTCTCAGGGTGTGGAATAATTGTTGGAGAGGTGGGGCATGAGTGCGTGAGTTGCATGAGAGCATTGAAAAGGCAGGAGGTGGTCACAGAGGGTGGTAATGTGAGTTGGGACTTTGGGAGGTACAACAGGTATGACCACAAGGTGACTGAGGTTGGGCAGATGATCAGCTTACTGGGGGGGAAGAGTTAGAGGAAGTGAACAGTAGTAGCACATGTAACAAAAGCTGTTATCTCTCTTTCCCTCTTGAGAATGAGATCATAGGTAAAACATTACTGAGTTTTCTGCCTTATCAAGAGAAAAAGGAAATCTACAGAAAGATTGCCCTCAAAGCTCCTATTTCATACTCAGGTACAGATTGTTTCTTGTCAAATGGTAAGTTCTCAGATTTTATGAGACAGGTGACAGTCACTCAGAAGAGTAATGAAAGTAATGACATTAGAGCCAATATAGATGCTAAGCATATATTAATTTAAGTTAATATAATTTGAAAAGTTATATTTCTAGTGTTTAAAAATCTCTCCCCCGTTAATCATTGTTTTTTATCATGAACCCTGATTATTTCAGCTTTTCTATAATTGCATTAGTGTTACATAAATAATGTTCTAGCTGGCACCCCATTCTACAGACACAGCATAGATAGCTATGCAAGTGCTAATGTTCATGGAAAGAAAATATTTTTGTAAAATCTAGTCTAAGTAAGATGGTAGTCATATGAAATAATCCTGCAGAATATGGTAAAGTACAAATGTACAATAAGTATAAATATAAACTCATTCTGTATCTGTTTTCTTTTAGTAGGAAAACATATTGATTTTTGTTGTAATTTTAGAAGAGGAAATGTTGAACATAGTGGCAGCTCTACTTATGAATACGTGAAATTCACCCTGACCATTAAAGATATTTCTAAGGGTAAGCAATTCAGTTTTTAATTTGATTAGATAAAGTTCATGAGTTATACAACCCTTCATTGCTAACATAAATGCCCTTCTGCTGTCAGTAGTCTCAAACTTTTTGACTTCCTCATGAACACAGGGTTTGGTTACAGACGTTAATGAGGCTTTTAAAAAATTAACAGTGACGTTTACAAGGTGGTGCCATATAGCAACATAGTGGACTAAGCTAAAAAGGATGGCTCTTTCCTTCTAAAAAAACAAGAAAATTATTGTTAAAACATAGCAAAAGAAGTTGAATGCATAGCCAAATATAAAAGAAAGGGGAGTGCATGGGTGCCATAAATTAAAGAATTAAAGCACAGGGCTATAATGATAAAAGGATACCTAGGTGGTAGCCTATGTGGATTTTAAATCACACATAGGATAGATTGGATGGGGTCTGGAGTTCTAATGCCCATTCCAGGACCAGCACATAAAACCTAGAGACCTAAAATGATCAGTAAAATCTGGCCTCTGGCCTAGAGGAAAAGTTTGCTATCTATCTTGGCATTTGATTGGAAAAAAATGTCATTTACTGGAAATCAAAACCCAGATCTGTGTCATGTAGATTTGGGGTCCAAATTTACAATTTTTAAGGTTTAAGAAAGTACAAGTCAAGAAATTAACATAACCATTGATTTGGGGCTATTAAGACATCTTATTAGGCAGGGAATTCTGGGAAAAAGATGGCAGTGTAAGAAGCAATGCAGAAACCTCCTCTCCAAATCACAGAAAACATGAAAATACAGCAAATAAAACTAATCCTGAAAATTACCTGAAGACTGCAGAACATTCTGCCTACATCTGGGAATAAGAGAAGACCTCACAGAAAAGGGTAAAGAGGAAAAACCAAGATCCAGCAGGAACTAAGCCCTCCCCCCACCCCAACCCACAGGTGGGAGGAAGAGGAGTGGAGTGGGGAGAGAGTAGAAGCCCAGGACTGCTGGACACCTGGCTCTGGAGATCTGCTCCTGGAATACAAACCAATGTTACATGGTACTCTGGAGATTAGTGGGGCTGGAGAGCAAAGATGGGTGGAACACTTGGAAAGGCTGAGAGTCCAGCTGCTTGTGGAGAACAGGTGCTGGTCCTGGAGGGAGGGCGGTTCTGCCCATGGCAGCTCCAGTGGCACACCCCGAGTAGTCTCCCCGCTCAAGCAAATAGCTGATGACCCACACAGCTCACCTGAAATCAGACCACTACAAGCAAGACAGAAAGGTGCCACACACACTGCATGCTAACGGCTGAGGCTCCCACACAGGAAACTGAGCTTCTTGGCACTAGAGGGCTCCTCCTACACAAAGATATTATTCCATGAGAAACACAGAAAAAAATGAAGAGGCAGAGGAATCTGGTCCAGACAAAACTACAAGAAAAAACACCAGAAAGAGGGCTTAGTGAAACTGAAACCACCAATCTTCTTGATAAAGATTTCAAAATAAAAGTCATAAACATACTCATGAATTTACAGAAAAGTATTCAAGATCTCAGGGAAGACTTCAACAAAGAGATGGAAATTCTGAAAAAGAGCCACTCAGAGCTGAAGAATACAGTACCTGAATGTGGTACATATACCCAGTGGAATATTATTTAGCCACAAGAAGAAAACAAATCCTACCACTTGCAACAATATGGATGGAGCTAGAGGGTATTATGCTCAGTGAAATAAGCCAGGAGGAGAAAGACAAGTATCAAATGATTTCACTCATCTGTGGAGTATAAGAACAAAGTAAAAACTGAAGGAATAAAACAGCAGCAGACTCACAGAACCCAACAATGAACTAACAGTTACCAAAGGGAAACAGACTGGGGAGGATGGGTGGGAGGGAAGGGATAAGGGGGAAAAAGGTGAGTGGTTACCAAAGGGGAGAGGTTCAGGAGGGTAGGTGGGGAAGGAAGGAGGAGGGGATTAAAGGGCATTATAATTTGCAATCACAATATAGGTAGGTCACAGGAAGGCAGTACAGCACGGAGAAGACAAGTAGTGACTCTATAGCATCTTACTACATTGATAGACATGGGGTGGGTGAGGACTTGATAATATGGGTGAATATTGAAACTACTGTGCTGCTTATGTGAAACCATCATAAGATTGTATATCAATGATACTTTAATCAAAAAAAAATCTAGGGCTTAAATCGAAGGTAAGTAGCCCAACAAGTATGGGAAAAGATACTCAAACTTACTAATAAGGGAAGAATGAAAAATGTAAAAACCAAGGAGATAGCACTGTTCACCCATCAGAATGGCAGCAACTAGAAGTGTGAATATTACCAAATATTGGAGAGCATGGGGGAAACAAAAATGCTAATACAGTGCTGAGAGGAATGTAAACTCCTGAGGCCATTCTGCAAAACAGTGACCTTCAGCTGTGCTTGTTGCCCTGTGACTGAGCACCCCCATCTCCGGGTGGAGATGCCCCAGAAGCTGACTTGTAGAGGGAGCTGTGCCTAAGGTGACATGTGCTACGCATGTCATAGTGTTGTGTGTGACAGGAGGGAGCTGGAGACAGCCTACGTGTTCATCATATGGGAAGTGAACAAGGAAAATTTGAGAAATATACAACATTGAAAACTTTGTAATAGTTAAAAAAAGCAATGAACTCTAGATATACATACTGTAACATGGTTAGGCCTTAAAACCATATTACTGGCTGAAAAGAGTAAGAAACAGAGCAAGATCTATGGCCCACTGCCACTTTTCTAATTTATAAATACATACATAAAAGCAGACTACATCTCTTATAAGGATATACATTAAAGGTGGTAGCTGACAGTGGGCTACCTGTGGGTGGGAAGGGGCAGAGAGAAACCAAGAGCAGGGCCTTTACCTGTGTTCATAATATGCCATTAACTAAGAGTTTAACTCAGTTCTTTGCTACTGAGACATAAAAATATAACAAACGAATGAATTAATGAAAAAATAGTGAAAATGAGCTCACGCAATGGTTGATGTATTTATCATGTGTCTTGGAAACTAAACATCAGATTCCTTTTAGAGAAAGACTACAAACATACACAAATTACACCCCCGCATCTCATCCCTATGTGCTCCATATGAAAGAGGGAGCTCAATTTCTTTTGCGGAGTAAACTGTCCCTCCATGGAATAAGAATGAAAATCTGAAAATCACCCTGAAGTCACCACAGTTATTTTTCAGTGGTGTCTGCTTCACATTGTGGTGGTGATCAGGGTGAGGAGGGTGGCTGGACGAAGGGAAGATGGGGAACACTGTGCCTCAGAGCTCTGACGATTGTCCATGGCGGGCAAAGAGCACACTCATGTGGCGGGAGGGCATCTTGTTGCATAGGTGGCCTGCCTTTCTGTCTGATTGTCACTCGTGGATCTCTGTGTGCCCTAGAACCTCTGGTGCTGTTCAGCAGCTTCTTCCCCAGCTGCACAGAGGGTGAGTCGTGCACCACATCTCTTCCCTTGAAGGATCGGTTTTATCTCGTGGGATCTGTTTCCGTCCTTAGGTCTCAGACCCTGAGGGTGAGTATGCTGTGGGTGTGCCTCTGCTTTTGTGCTGATGCGGGTGTCCTTTGAAGGGCCAGGTCCCCTTTGGTCCCTCAGCCACTGGACAGAATTGCTAAAGCCCCCAATGTGTACGCAGGGCTGTGCTCAGACACTTGAATGAGGGAAGATCAGCTCCTGTGCTGCAGAAGGTGAGCTTCTTCTCGGTGGCACTCTGGCCACGTGGGGAAGAGATGCCCAGTCATTTACTAGTGGTTTTGATGTAACAAAAAAGAGGCCTATTCAGAGAAGTAACCAGTTTAGCAGGTGGGTAAAGAAGGCTTGTGTCATGAGCTGAGTTCCGAGGCAGCTTCCTCAGCTATCTTGGTTCACTTAGGATTCTCCTAATATGGCATCCACAGATTCTGTCTCTAAAAAGAAAATCAATCTTTAGAATTTATTGGCCAGATTCAGGCTCAATGAATTTATTCACTAAGTAACAGATTTAGTAAGCATCTCCTATGTGCCAAGCACTGTCCCAGGTGCTGGGGAAACATTAGGGGAAATAGAAAATGTACAAGTAATAGTGACAAGTATTATGGAGATGATAAAACAGTATCATGTGCCAGTGACTGGTGGGTGTAGGGAGTTCAGAGCAATCAGGGAAGGTTTCTCTCTGATGACCTGTCTTTTGAACAGAGACCCCCCCCCAATGATGATAAAGTGACAACCCAGCAAAGAAGGAAAGCAGTGCAGGTGGAGGCTCAGCAGCTATAGAAGTCCTGAGGTTGTAAATAGCTTGGAGAGTCCCAGGGACCAAAGTGTGGCTAGAATAAGGTGCAAGATGGAAGGAGGAGGAGTAGAAAATAAGGTACAAGAGTCAGGCAGGGGCCAGATCACACAGAACATTGAGAGGCGTGGTGCTGAGCTTGGGTGTTGTTCCAAGTGCAGTGAAAAGCAGGAGGATGACGAAACCAGAGATCAGGCTGGCCGCTGGGTGGGGATGGAATAGAGAAGGACCAAGGAAAGAGGAAATGGAGCAAGAGGAGAGGTGTGGACAGACACTTCTCCAAAGGAGAAATTCAGATGGCCAACAGGCACATGAAAAGATGCTCCACACGCTAATTATCAGGGAAATGCAAATTAAAACCACAATGAGATATCACCTCACTCCAGTTAGAATGGCCAACATAGAAAGGACTAGGAACAACAAATGCTAGCGAGGATGTGGAGAAAGGGTAACCCTCCTACACTGCTGGTGGGAATGTAAGGTAGTTCAACCTCTGTGGAAAGGAGTATGGGGGTTCCTCAAAAAACTCAAAATAGAAATACCATTTGACCCAGGAATCCCACTCCTTGGAATTTATCCAAAGAATACAACTTCTCAGATTCAAAAAGACATATGCACCCCTATGTTTATCGCAGCACTATTTACAATAGCCAAGAAATGGAAGCAACCTAAGTGTCCATCAGTAGATGAATGGATAAAGGAGATGTGGTACATATACACAATGGAATACTATTCAGCCATAATAAAGAAACAAATCCAATTTGCAACAACGTCGATGGAGCTAGAGGGTATTACGCTCAGTGAAATAAGCCAGGTGGAGAAAGACAAGTACCAAATGATTTCACTCATCTGTGGAGTATAAGAACAAAGGAAACACTGAAGGAACAAAACAGCAGTAGACTCACAGAACCCAAGAATGGACTAACAGTTACCAAAGGGAAAGGGACTGGGGAGGATGGGTGGGAAGGGAGGGATAAGGAGAATAAGGGGCATTACGATTAGCACACAAAATGGGGGGGCGTGGCACAAGGAAGGCAGTATAGCACAGAGAAGACAAGTAGTGACTCTATAGCATCTTATTACACTGATAGACAGTGACTGTAAAGGGGTATGTGGTGGAGACTTGATAATGGGGGGAATCTAATAACCACAATGTTGCTCATATGAGTGTATATTAATGATACCAAAATAAAAAAAAAGGAGCAATGTGGGTGAAGATAGGGCTTGGGTTTGCATGGTAGGAATGGAGATGGATGTACAGAGCTGTGTTATATTTTGGAGATAGCACCTGAAGTCCTTGCTGATGCATTGCAAGTAGGTAGGAGAAGAGAGAGAAATGACTTACCGATAACTCAGCTTTTAAGCCTGGGAAGCTCAGTGAATGGAAGTGCCACTAACTGACTTGAACAAGGCTGGGACTGTGTGGATTGGGCATGGGGCAGGGCTCAGGAGCCATGCTAATACTGTGATGACATTGTGACATATAACACATTCAACCACCTTAGGAGAGATCTCTCTGGATCCAGATCATCTGGGTTCACATCCTTTCATTAATAGCTTCAGGACCTCATCCAAGTTACTTAGATCTTTTAGACGCAGTTTCTTTTTCTACAAAGGGCGACAATAGTATCTCCTTGTAGGGTTGTTGTGAAGCGTCAATAAGACAGCACCTCCTATATAGTAAGCCCTCAGTCAGTGTGAGTTCTTATATCCACCATGATCATTGTTTATTATCATTGTCATTACTACTGTTATCATTAGGATCCAGAAGGGGCAAAAGACCTGCTTTGCTTTTGTCTCTGGTTTAAACTGTGGGCTCTAACTAATCACCTTTCAGAAACTGTGAAGGAGTCCTTTGCATTCTGCTTTAGGGTAGTGACAGATAACATTCTTACAAATTGATGGTGAGAAAAGCAGTTGAGAGAAAAGCAATTGAAGGAAGCTGCTTGGTCTGTTTACCACATTCATTATCCTTCGCTGGCAGCATTCTGGGGTGTGAGCTCTCATATCTGCCATGAGATGCAGCCATCGATATCACCCCCAAAATCTACCTCCTCCTCTGAGAAAGAGAAAACAGTTCTCATTAGCACACCACCCTACCTCACCCTAGTCCCCCCTTGGCACAAAGATCTCTATTTGTGATCTATTCCAGTTTTTCTCTGGGTTTCTAGGATATTTGTTCCATATTAGTGGTCATTATGGAGAATAAACCTTGTAAGAACAGAGGGCTTTGGGGAAGAAGATTTCTTCACAGTGGCTGGATACACGGTGAGAAGGGCAGTGAACTCAGAGTTCAACTTTGGAATGGATCTGCTTTGGTACTGGATTTACCAACTGTCTTGGACCAAATCCCTGTATCCCTGTAATCCTCAGTTTTCATATCTATACAATTGAGTGTCTTTCATACATTTATATGCAGAGTAGTTGTGACATTGTGTATGAGATTGCTTCCAAATTTATTACTTGCTATGCAAATGTGTACATTGTAAGTATCTAAAATGCCAGTTTTTCTGCAGGAACTTTTCACTGTAAAGGAAGCCGGTAAAGATGTTCTGCCGATAAGAGATTCAGAGGAGGAACATCTATCTATGGACAGCAGGTGAGAGAGTAGTTGTGATGTAAGTAATACAGACCTAGAATATATGGTTACTAAACAGAGCTGCAACACGAGAAATAACAGACAAACTTCTCCTTCAAAATGAAAAACAATTGGATTCAGAACAGCAATTGACTGGTTTGAATTCTCTTTCCCAGGAACACTACTAATATACTACTAAAATACTAGTATAATTTGAATTTTTTCAACTGAAAAGTAATAGAAGTGATTGGCTTTTTGCTTTAAAAAAGCAATAAATAGAGCAAACTTAACTGACACAGACATTTAATGACTTTCAAATTAAGACAGTACATTTAAAAATAGTCCTTGATTACTTCATTGTCTTGAAACACTTTTCAAGAGTGGAAGAACAAGTATGCACTGTGGTAACTGTGATACAGGTGTCCCTCTTTTTGTGAATCTAGTCTGTTCTTCAAAAATTGTTAAAATTTTGGGGAATGGAAGCTAGTGTTCCATTCTTTTGAGTGGGAAAACTAAAAATGCATTCCTAACCCACAGGAAAATGCTAATTTGCCAAATACCACTAAAACCCCTTTATACTGCTATTTAACAATGCACCAAGGATTTCTGCAAAAAAGAAATTATTTGAAATACTATCTAGTTCTTTAATCTTGGTGAACTCTTTATTGGAGATAAAGAGTTTGTATGTAGGAAGTCATAATACTAGACACTGCACAGTGTAGAGTACTGAGAATGGACCACATTTTCCCTCTGCATCACTGTACATGTACATGTAAATCAAAAGCAAACTAATACATTAAAGGTGTGCACTGCATGCAAATAATGCTTAGCAAAATCAAATAAGCACGGGAAGGTTTTGAGAGGTTTCTTATGGTTGAGGGCATGCTTGTGTGAGGTCTGGTGGTGAAAGGAGGGAGCTGGAGGCTGTGGGCGCTTTTAGTATTTGGTAGTGGGAGAGGTAAGGAAGAAAGAAGCGGTAAAGAAATGAGTTAAACAGGAAATGTCTGAGGTTCATCTGTGTCTGGATCTTAAGGAACGGGGGAGAATCTACCTTTCCTGGCAGGAGAGTTCAGAAGTATTTGGCTGGGAACCATTGGCTGAAGCTACACACAGAGCAGTGGGATGAAAAGCAGAACTCACAGTGGCAGTCTGTTTGCATTTTCTTTGCTTGGTATCCCAGAGCTCTTGCTAACGCGGCATGGTATGTGTAATTGTGGGGTGAATGTCACAGGTGTGCTCATTCCACAGTGCCATGGTCACACTCACTTGCACCAGCAAGATTTTGTTGTTGTTGTTTTTCAGAATCTTAAATTTCTTGCAAGTGTTCAGCATTGTTTTCGTATGTGGTTCATAGGAGTTGGGGACATGTGCATGGCCCAGCTTAAGACTAATAGCCATTCAATTCTCTTAATGTGCTTTGGTATCGTGTCCACCTTATTTTGCCATGTATGTGCCTATTTAGGCCTCTTAGGCTTGCCCATTTCCTTCATTAGTTTCTTACTTTATTAGAAGACCTTTTACTAACGAATGCAGGGAAGAGGATAGCTATAAAACATAACACATTTAAGCAGTATGACCTCAAGACTCTATTCTATCAGGAGAATGTCTGAGATAACAATAGCAGCAAACCACACCCTTTTCCTAGAAGCACACAACTTAAACATGTTCTTGCATGCAATGTAAAACTGATTTAGTGGGTTTATGTAATGATTGTGTGAATAAGCAGATCATTACAGCAAATATTCAGATAGAGTTCAGAGAGTGAGGAGACTTGCATTTTATTTTTAAGCAGAGTTTAATTGGATGAAAAATACTCTGATGCAGAAATGAGTCACTGATCTTCATAGAATATAAAAAAGTGTCTTCTTTAGGCTTAAAATAATAACCTTTCTAACACTGTAATAAATTACCACTCCAATGCAGATGAAGGCACTATGGTTTTAAATGTTCTCTACTTTCAGAGAATATTACTCAAGTTCCCTCAAAAATCAGGCAATGGATTATTTGTCATGTAGACAGTAAGATGGGAAAATGACACATAGGAAAGAACTGATGGATTTGATGGAGAAAATTCTGTTTAATTCCAGCACCCTGACCCTCTCATATCCCTCCCCATCCTCCCACCCCATGGTCACCATTCAGGCTCCGACCACCTCGGCGCCCACATGATGGATTGTTGGCGGACCAGGCTCATTCACTCTCTTGAGGTCTGTAAGGGACCGGTCAGCCTCATTCCTGTCTAGTATAGAGCCTGACACTGAGCAGGCAAAACTGAGCATCTGCTCAGGGACTGACTGATCCTATCAAAATGGCAATCCATTCCATGTCATGAGACCTCTCAAACAGAATGCCGCATTCTCATACATCAGGGCAAACCAGTCTTGCATTAATTTTGTCATAGACTTATTCCTTGTCTTAAGGGTAATTTTAAGTAAAAAGAAGGAAAAGAGATTTTGGCAAGCCAGGGTCATGGTTTTCAAGCACCCTGAGTGGGCACTGATAATCCATTTCACATCTGAGGGGTGGTTAGAAAAGTAATCAGACGCTAAAGTCAAAGGGACCTAGAGCTCCCAGAATGCATCTAGACCTTTCCTTGATAATTCTGCATGTTCTTTGACACAAAGAAACATCCTGCTGAGAGGCACGAAAGCTTTGCCCATGCTTGTGAAAGAGACACCAAGAGGGAAGTTCGAAGTGTTTAGAAGAAAGGGGCTGTTTCCATGAAGGCTGTCCTATCCTTGCATGTCTCAGATTTGAAGCTAAAGAACCTTTCATTTCAGGAAAGGGGCTTGATGGCTGGGTTGTTTTCCATGAAAGCTACAGATGCACTGGAGTGGAAGGTCTTGCTTGCTTGGACCACTGAAGATAGAAAGCAAGGGATTCTTGAGAGTTGGTGAAGGGCAGGCCAAAAACGAGCACTTCATAGCCCTTGCCTTTCTTACCACTGATGGAGTCAGAAGAACTCGAGCTGCTCTTAGCTGCTCTTTCATCTCGGCCAGTTGCATGTAGAGGTGAGGCTTGAACTCCTGTCACAGCATCATCTTAACACACATGCATTGGGTCACGTGCCTTCATGACGTGGTTTCGTGTGTAGTAACTGAGTCACTCACAGATCTATAAAGCGTCCGTTAGGCCCGTTGTAAAGATGAGTAAGGGCAGCTGCAAGGGATGTGTGATTTGCCCCAACTCACACAGTTGGTTTGGCCTTAGTGCTGGATCTGGAGCCGAGCTTCTTCTCGGCTCATTCCTGTCAGCACACCAGTTTCAGGAGCCGTGGTGGGCATGGAATTCCAAGGAGAAAACTCAGAGTCTTCAGGAAGTACATGATTGGGGACGGTACTCAGAGAAATTTTTTTTTCTTAATTTCACCTTAAACGTAGGGAAGAGAAGAAATTGTAGGGGAGGGGACTACACCAGTTAGCTGTTAAGAAGATGGTGCCTTTTCACCCTAAGGTGTAGTAGGGAACACTGGAAAACCCAATGACAAGCATTTCCAAGGGTCTTCGCAGCCCCCACCTTTGCTGGTGGTCCTCAGGGACTCTGCTCCAGGGCTGCATTGGGTCCCAGACTGCACCACCCGGTAGTAGCTGCACCCAGAGGAACGTGCCCGCCTCCCTCCTCTTCAGCTGGTGCCAGTGCAGAGGTACCTTGTACGAAGGTGTGAGTGGATTCTGCAAAGATGTACTCGGGCCCTGGCCAGTGAGGCTTTGTCCTGTGGAGCCTTTGTGCTGTATGGTCCCGACGTCATTGCTGCTTCTGCCCCACCTGGAGCAGGGCAGTGGCCTGTGCACCATAGTGTCATAGGCTCTTTGGGTAGCTTTCTCTACCACTAAGTGGCTAGCTGGCCAGTCTCATCAATCCAGTCCCAGTGAAACGTATTCAGATAGGAGGTATTTAGCACCTGCTCTGAGGGAGGTGCTGTCCTAGGCTCTGAGGATATAGCAGTGAACAAAAGTCTTTATCTTCCTGGCACTTATATTCTAGTGTAGGAGAAAGATCATAAGTAAATCAATAGACTACAAGAGGTTAGGATGGCAAGGAGGCCCATGGGAAAACATTAAGCCATGAAGAGGGATAGGGAAGGTTGTGGGGGGAGGCTACATTTGATTAGGCTACATTTTTATAGGTTCAAAGATGGTGCAATATTGGCAGTTTGCAGTGGCTTAACTAGGTAGTAGGGGGGCCAGTGAAGGCCTCCACAAGAAAGTGTCATGGAGGTTAACACCGGGAAGGTGTAGAGGAGCAAGCAATGTGGATTTTGGAGGAACTATTCCAGCAGAAGGAAAAGCAGATGCAAAGTCCCCAAGGCAGGAGCACATGGGGTGTGTCTGAGAAGCCAGAGTGGCTGCGGCAGAGTCAGCAGGGGATGACAATTTGTAGGAGAGGAAGGTGGAGAGGAGCAGACAGTGAGAGCAAGCAGAACTCGTGGAGGACTACAACCGAGAAGGTGTGAATATCCCAACCGTGGGGGAACCAGGGCCACGTCAGCTCGCCCCTGCCCTGGCAGGACAGCCAGAAGGCAGCCACACCAGCCAGTCACCATTATTTCTTCCCGCGGTTCACTGCCGTGTGAAGCCCCAGTCAGGGCTCCCAGCGCTCCCTCTGCAGGTTAGTTGGCTATTTCTACCCCAAACTGCCTCCTCTCACCATTGGCAAATACCATGGAGGTCTTGTGGTATAGACATATTTTTAAAAACATAGGACTGGGATTTTTAAACTCCAGTTTTTGGGTTTTATTTCTCAGTTTGACCACTTACAAGTTGTGTGATGTTGGAGAAACCTCCTTAAATATCATGTTCTTTATCTATAAATGGTAAGGATGTATATGAATACACTGCAGTGTGAATACACAGCAGAATGTATATGAATCAAATAAGATAAAGAAATGAGATCTATCTGTTTTCAGAAGTAAATTAGTCTGCATGTTTTATAGAATACTATACAAATTCAAGTTATTATCCTTTAGGAAGTACTTCCAAATAGAAAGTAATCATAATTTATAACTACACTAAATCCTATACTGAGCTATAAAGACATTATTAAATGCAAAGAGCTACATGTGAAACTGGTTTATGACCTGAAGCCTGCATCTGGTGGTTTCTTCAAGATTCTTATTTTTCTATTAATTTAAGGTTGTTCTCTTTTTCTGTTTAAAGCCAGCACATTTTAAACCTCTATCCTTAAGAAATGTTTCTAGATCCATTGACACCCAAATTGTTCCATGAAAACTGTTCATGTCTCCTTGCTGGATGGAGGGGGCGTGACCCAGGGTGAACGTGCTGGAATTCCCAGTGTAGAGGCCGCACCCAGGCAGTGGATTCCCTACTCTCCCACCCACCTGAGAGATGTGCACATGCCAACATCTGGCACTAACAGATATGAGGAAAGGACTGGGTGCTTTTCAGCAGCCTGGCACCAAAGGATGTGCCCACGAGCCCATTCCCACGCATGTGTACTTGTTAGGCTCAGAACCAGCCTCTTGGTTTTCATTTACCTTGTGCTGTTGTTAGGTGCAGGGCCTGGCCCTTGAAAAGGGAAGACATTCAAAAAGGAAGCTAGAAGAAGGGATAGCAGTCTCAGGGTTCTGAGTTTTATATTTCATTGTGTTTATATGGCCTCTAGTCGACCCGTATTTCACCTTCAGCTACATGACAAATTATTTTGATCATCTAAAAGCATAAAGTCATTAGACTGTTTTACTAGGTTTACAATTGATAAAAGCAATTTCATTGTTAATATTTTTTGAAAAGCTCTAAATAAGGGTTTGTACTCAAAACTCATTGAAGCCACCCTGAAATCACGGTGGGTTTAGACACTAATGAAAAGAAGTCTGACAAATAGAGTTTAGAAAAATCTGGGATGAAGTATCTGGGTATTAGCCTAGTCTATGAAAAGTAGTTTTGGTTAACTATGCCGCAGCTGCCTGTTCTACTCAGACAGTTAACAGTGTACTGTTTTTTCTCCTCATGGTTGTCACTTGTCAGTCTGTAATGAGGATGTCAGGCTGTGTACTAGGATCTCAAGAAAGGGGACAGGCTCCAGCTCTCTTTTGCCTTAATGCTTTTTGCTTTACCCTCTGTATCCCGGGATATCCTTTTGCTTCAGCTCCATTAATCTTTTTATTTGGATATTAGCAGGAACTACCATCTCTACATGCCTGTGTCTGTGCTCACAGCTGTTTGCATTTTGTCCCATTTGCTGTGGCATGATTCTCTCTCTCTCCCTCTTCTGCCCCTCTCCTCTCTTCCCTCTCCTCTCCCTCCTGTCTTGTCTCCTCTCTGCCTAATACGTTCATTCATTATTTACTTATTCATTTGTTTATTCACTGGGTTATCTTATTTTTCTATTGTTATTTATTTCAATGCTCAGATTGTCACATGTCTTATTCAATTAACTTGCTTTCGGATTTCTAGGATACAAGCATGGAATTAGCCATATGTCCACCTTGCCACTAATGGGGCTGATTTGCAGAATGAAAAAGAAAAACAAGGCCAAATTTACAGTCATATCTCCTATCTACACAGCCAACACTTAGGCCATCAGTGCTTTAATACTCAGCAAAGACATATGATAAAAAGCTTCTTTTAACAAACATATGCCAGATCTTGACTGATCTCTGTTGCTTTATTCTCCCAACTGCCTCAGGAATAATCCTATAAAAGTGACAGAAGAAACTCATAGAATGTCACTTTTGAGAAATGAATGAGAGAGTGGATTATAAAGTAGGAAGACTGAGATGCCAAATAAAACAGGCTTTTTGGTAAAATCTTACCATGAACATATGTACCCAAGCCAGGCCTTCTGGACCCACTGGTTGTATTAAAAAGAAGTTGGTCCTGCTCCGAGCTGTGATGTAAAAAATGTTGTGCACGTTTCCTCCCTTTCAAGTGCTATGCCATGAGAATACTTTTGGCTGAACAGTGATGAACTTTAATTCACAAAAAAGTTTTCAGAGCATTTGACAGTGGAGGAAATATTTGCTAATCAAAATATGAAAATAATGAAATCAACAAGTAAATATGGCACCAAAGTCAGATTATAAAAACACATCTGAGCTGTCAGTTCTAGTCCTTCAAAGACTGTTCTCCTGGAGCAGGAGATGCATCTCTATAGAACACCTGTCGTCTGCTGGAAGGCTTGGCCTGAAAGGCTTATTACTAAGTGGGAACAGGGCAAACTCTCTTTATATCTTACCACACAGTGCTGGTCTTAGTACAGTCTCTTGTCTGATTTGTGAATTTCTCCTGGAATAAATTTTCCACAAATATATGATGGGGACCTGTGTAGCCTTGACATTCATTTTGCCTGTGAGTGTCTTTAGTGTTAGCAGCTGGGATCCAGTGACTCACCAACCAACGCTATATGTCACCTTCTCTACGTTTGAAAAAGCGGCAGAGCACAGAACACTAATCAGAGTCTAAAGGTGCCTTCTGGTTGCTTCATATTTCTGGACTGTTCAGAAGAGGCCAGTAACAGCAGCATTCTTTCAAGATGATAAAACCTTGAATTGTGTTGTTGGCTATGGATGGCCCAGCATATTTTTATAGCAATAGGGTTTTTGTTTACTTGGTGTTTTTCTTCTTTCTTTTCATTCTTGGACATCAAGGCACCACTTACCTACCACAGGTTACTTGCCCTTTGGAGTATAGGGGACATCAGGCCAGGAATCTTACCACGTCAATGATTTGTATGTACTTTCTAAGTGTTATACTGTACGTTTCTGTTATTCCTTTCTAGTGAAGAAATAGCACTGAGTGTCGTTAGAGGTTTTTTCATCTTTTGATGTGTTTCTGGTGTAACCAAAAAAGCACATTAGAGAAGTTGAAACTGGCCCTTCAGAGAGTGATGCTTTCTATGAGATGAATGGAGTAAGCCTTTGGTGGAAATGTTCCCATCCAGACTCCATCTTTTGGAAAACACCAACATACATTAGAGTTGGAACATTTGAGTTTTGTTTCTTTTAAGTTGTATATTAGCAGTGGTGGAAGCAAGTCTATTAACATCACTAAGATGACAAGGACTTAGTGTTCTTAGCTATGTGATAAATGTCATTACCTAACACATAATTTAAAAAGGACCCCATATTTTGCATAGTTGAAACTCAACATTTTGTTTTAAATCTTCAGATTCTAATATGTAAAATCATCTGAACTATTCTGCATGATGTAGGTTTAGTTATATATAAGCTTATATATTTAACTATATATATCAGTTATCTTATCAGCCCACACAATGATTTTAAATGCCATGAGAATATTACATTTGTGGCTTGAGCAGGAAGACGGGAAGATGCCATTGGTACATTGGACTTACAGACTCTAAGTCACCCAATCATGGGCACCAAACTTCTTCACACTTTGCTCAGGGAGCAGTGAGGGGTGTGATACTTGGAGTGGGGACTATGAGCAGAAGAGAGGCAAGTATTTCCCAGGCCATCTTAGTTCACTTTCTGCCTGTCTCCCACCCCTTGCACACACTCACACAAACACCCCCCACAAACATTTCCCGGCTCTATCCTTTTTGGCCTTGAAGGAATGGGTCAGAACATGCATGCTCTTTTGCCAGAATTTGCACCTGAAAACTGCCAGTGTCTTCAGTATAGGACAGTCAATGGTGTAAGTTGCTCTACTTGAGAAGACTGGTAGATGCAAATGGCACACTCCTTCCGTTCACGGTATCTGAATGAAATATTATACTTTGACCCTCCCATCCCTCCAAAAAACTTCTTAAGACTAAAAATTAAGCCAAAAAATATTTTTGGAAGAAGTCACTCAGAAAGTGTTTCCATATTCAAATGTTAAATGTTAAAAAAAGAAAAGAAAAAAAGGGAGGGGGTGGGATTTGTTGTCCTTTCATTAGCAGGAAACTATGATCATGAACTCCTGCAGGTCCATCAAGGGCTTTCCTGAGGGAGAATAGACTGGGCTTCTCTGGCGGGACTCTGGCTTTCCATTGACTTCCATAGTCATTTGGGAGAAATACATTTTTCACTTGCCTGTGTTTTTTCAAATTTTGATATGTTTGTTTATTCATAGGCTTTCATTTGAGAGTAGTCATGAGCAGCTCCAGGTGAAGTCACCAAAAACCAATTCTTGGAAAGTTTTCTGCCAAATGATCAATTTTTTCAGTGACCAAATTGCCAAAAATAAGTTCAGATGAAACCAATCCTTTGAATGATCAGTTCACAAAATTTACCCAAATTTATTGATTCAACAAGTGTATCCTAAGTAATACTCTTCTTGTGTATATTTCAAGTGTTGATAAGCATTTTTCTAAAAGGGACCAGATAGTGAATATTCTAGGGTTTACAGGCTATTAAGGTCTATAGCATATTCTTTGCTTGTTTTGACACCTTTTAAAAAAGTAAAAATCATTCTTTCCATATACAATAATAGGCTGCTACCAATTTTGGCTCACAGGCTATAGTTTGGACCCCTTATATATTAAAATAATTTGGATCTTTTCATATGAATATATTATTCTTGATTATTGCAATAACTACATTCTCGAATATAATCAATGGCTATATCCTTGTCGTCAGCATTTCATGGAATGTTCAGTTTGTTAAAAGTTAAAAGTCACAGAATGGCTTACCATTTTTATGACTACTAATAGTATTCTAGGGTTTCATATGAATTTCTTTTGGGGTCATGGTAATGTAGTATTCTTTAATAATTCATTTTCTCTTTTTTCAATGATGTAGCATTTTTTCAGATTCTGTCACCATAGACTCAGTGGCCAAGTTTACCAGTTTTCCCCAAATGTGTATCTTTTAACTGATAAAGTTCAGTGATTTATAGTAGTTTGAACAGTTTTAACAGTTTCTGAAGATACCTGGAAGATAGTGCTTGGTCAGGTTTCCTACTAGCATTTTAAGGAAGGTGTCCTGTGTCTGCACCGCAATTCCTTACTGCCGCAGCTGGATGGAACAGTGGACAAGAGAGGAGGATTTCTGTCGGGGGAAAAGAAACAAAGAAGGGCCACCATCCAGCACAGCGGGAGGGGCTGTAGGGCTGTAGGGTCTGGGAGAGGAAGGAGATCCGGAGCCACGTTTGCTCCTGAAGATCCCAGAGCCCTGAAACCTTTACTTCCTGCTAAAGTCCCAAACTGCCAATCCAGTCTACGGTACATTTTATGAATGGTTTAAAGGAACAGATTTTTGGTAAATCAGTATATTTGGCCAATTTGGCAAATAGATCCTTTGATAGATTGGCCATTAAGCCAAATAGTCTATTGGCAAGTTGGCTTTTGGCAAATCTGATGTTAATAAACGGACTTGATGAATCTGTTTCTGTCCTGAAAAAGCAAAGCCTTTCTGAAAGTGAAGCTAGAAGGAGCCAGGAGTAGGGCAGGTTTACAACCTTTCTGGAAAGAATGGAGAGCGTGGTGTTGGGTACAAACTGGTAGAGGTGGTGATAGTTCATACTCGTTTGCAGTTCATTCTGTGGGGGATGTTCATAAGTTAGCCTGTGGTGTGAGTATAAAGGAATGGAATTGATTTCAACGTGGCCTCAACTTACAGGACATACATGCTTTGATAGTAAAAACAAAGTCATACTAAACATCTGGTGTGGCAAAATCAAGACATTTCTGGCTGAAGTTGAGCAAAACTAAAGATTATCTGATTTCTACTACTCTCTTGTAGGGGAGGAAATATTATTTTCCCTCTACCTTTCCAGGTCTTGGCTGAGACACCCTTTATAAGAAAAGACAGATTGACAGGTGCAAACAAACAGAAGTTTAACAACATATATGCCTCTGTATCAATACCGGGGAGAGACCCAGGAAAACTGGGTCACTCGCTGAAGTGGCCCCCGTAGCTACCTTAAATATCATCCCCAGCTCAAGACAGAAGATGCTGGGCGCGGGCGGGTGGAGAAGGCCATTTAGGGGAGGCGACCAGGAAAAGCACAGACAACAGGGAAGTGTGGTTCAGCAGGAAGTTGTTGCCACCTCCACTGAGAAGAGTTTCTTAGAGAAAGGGAGACATTCTTACAAATGTATTTCCCTTATAAATATAAATACCTCTTATAAAAAGGTAACTTCTCAGTTTTCAAGGTTTGGCCTGGGTCTGCTATACCTTAAAAATTACCAGCTCAAGATAATCCTTATGCCAAAGAGGCGTATTTTGGGGCGGCAAGTTCTGCTCCCGTTCACCCTGATGGTGGGGACATAACCATTGCCCTCTTGGTATAAGGACTTGGCAGACTAAGTTCATATTCTGGCTTTGTCATTTATTAGGGATGACCTTATACATTATCCACCATGTGAACCTTTATTTCCTTCATCTGTAAAGTGGGGATAATAGAGCACATGGCACTGAGTTGTTTTAGGGTCCCAGAAGATAATACGTGTCAAGATACCTGCACGTGGGAGGAACTCAGTACACGATACCAGTCAGAGGGGGGCTGGGGGGTGGTAGGGGGTAGGGTTAGTTAGCCGTTGTCTTATGCTAACTGAGGGTGATGATGGAGAATTCATCCAAGCTACTGGTTTTCTGAACTGATCAAATCCCGTTTGCCTATTTGCCTTTTGATAAGGTTCCTAAAATAAAGGCATTCAATTTTTTGAATAATGTAAGTCTATTAAGATTACATTCTCTAATGATTTATTTACTATAAGGTGCTATATTAAAGGAGAAGTATTGAAAAGGCAGAGTGGTTATTTTGTATTAGGAGGGATCAGGTTGTTCATTCATTGGGTGGGGGTTATTTGCAAGTGTACGCTGTATGCAGAGCCCTGTAGCCATACAACCCCCCGCCTCCCAACCCCGGCCCAAAGGGGAGGATTGGTCTAGGTGATCTGTAGCAATGACAACTCTTACCCTATCTGCTTGTCTTAACTTTGGAGAGTCTGCTTCTTGGGTCTGAAAGAATGGAGAAATGATGGTGTATGCAGCACTCGTATTTGAGGAACACATTTTCCAGAAAGAGAGAATTAATACAATCATAAAAGAATCACTTAAAGCAAATTATAGTATTATACACCCCAAATCATATATTTAAGTGGAGAAGAAATGTAGAGGAATGGAGCCATTCAAGGGAAAATGACTAATGAGGGCATTTGAAATAATCACATTGGACTGTCCAGATTCCAAAGTACTTTTTCCAAACATCATTTTATCTGTACAAGCACCCTACAAGATATGTATTGTGGTTCTCACTTTAAACACTAGGAAATGGGCTTAGTGAAATTAAGAGATTTGCTTTAGGTCTCGCAGCTAGGAAGTGTCAGAGCTGAGGTTTATGCCTAAGTCTGTGTGACCCCCAAACTCTGTCCACCTTCCATGCTGGATGCAAGGGTAGGGGCTGGGGAAAATAGGAGGCTGTTTGAGGCATGACGCCAGGGAGCCACTTAGGAACATCGTGACTCTGGGGGAAGGGTAGGCTTTGGGGATACTAGTACCAATCCAGGTGCCAGGGGACCTGAGACCCCCTTGGGCCTGGAGGAAAGGAAAATACCTGCACCTTGACTCGATATATCACATTTCCAACATAGCTTGGTAGTGGCTTTCCTCTGTGAGCCTGCAGACCGGCTTTGGTCTGCATCATCTTAAAAATTATCTCCTTAAACCTTGCTCACAACCTGCAACCAAGAAGGGAAATCTGGTTTCCCTTTCTTCCACTGCTTCAGATTAGATCATCTCAGCTGTGAGTTAACAAGGAGAGACATTTGGGATCATACTTTTACTGTCATCAGTTTCCTGACTGTCTGCTACAACTCTTCAAAACACACTTTAGTTTGTACTGCACTGACGCATGAAAGACAGTATTCATTAGACATCTTGTACATATTCACGGTTTCATTTATATAGCAAGTGAATGTAGATGCTTTTTTGAGCCAAGAACAACCCTCCATTAAAGTAATTCAGGAGTGTTGAGTACTTTACCAATGAATATCAAACCTCAGGAAAAGATTTAAAATGGCGAGAGAATAAAAAAACATTAAGGGCCCAATCTAAGAGTAACATTTTGACATTTTACATAATGAGACAGAGGAAGTTTTCTTCTGTAAATTAGGTGTTCCTTCTGTGTAAATATAGCTAGCTAGCAAAGCGTTTTTTGATCACTTTCTTTCTTTTTGAAAATTAACTGATACAATTTGGGAAAGGAAAGTTCTGTTCATATCTGCTCCTACCCAAGCCATGTAATATGGCTGCAGACCCTCCGTTACACTTTATATCCTGAGCCTGAATTATTATTTACATGCATAGACTAGTTAGGTATGAAATACTCCTTTAACAATGTATGTGCTTATTTATTACTTTTATATTCTGATTGTAAGTCATATATTTGCCATCTATTGACCTTGATGAAATGTAAATTTGTTGGACAATCTGGAAAGCTTTGCTTTCCTTTATTTTACATTCTTGATATCCAACCCTGTGGATACAAAGCCAAGCATCATTTCTCCCCAATGTTCTGTTGTCAAAGTCATTGCCTTGTTCAGTAAAATTCACTGCATCCTTTGGTATAGCACTGTCAAACCGAATCCTCTGTGCTGAGAGAAATGCCCTTTAATCTGCTCTAATACTGTAGCCACTAGCCACATGTAGCTACTGAGCATTTGGAATGTGGTTCCTGTGATTGAAGAACTTAGTTTTAAATTTTATTTAGTTTGGGTTCTAAGTTAGCCACATGTGGCTAGTTGCTCCCATGTTGGGTAGTGCAGCAGTGTATTCATTCACATGCTCTGTATCTCAGGTGTAAAGATGCTTACCATGCAGAAACCCTTATGGCGGCATTGAATTGCTTTTAAGAAACAGATGGAAGCCTCTCAGCTTGTCCTTGAAAATAATTGTGTCAAGCCGAGCAAACCTGGGTGAGGGATGTACAGATATTTTAATTGTGTTCATTGGTCAGTTTGTTCCTTTATTCACTCAGCAAATACCTATGAAGCACCTAGTGAATGCTCTGCATTGTACTGGGTGCTGGAGATGCAAGAGGTTCAAAGCATGTGCACTGCCTTTGAGAAATTCACCAGGTAGAAAAGGGGAACAGAAAGTCATCAACTTGCACAGAAAAATGGAAGAGAGCTGAGAAAGACGGAAGAGTCCAAGATGACTTGGAGGGTTCAGTCCTGAGTGACTGGGTAGATAGTGGCACTGTTCACCAAGACAGAAGCTCTGGAGGGGGAGAAGGAGGAAGAGCCTAACTTGACTGACCACTTGGGGTGGAGGTGTCTGCTACCACCCAGGCTGTGGCACCAAGGTGGGTGGATATGTGAGTTTACAGCTCAAGGAGGGGTCTTGAGAGAGTGATTTCCTAGTTGCCCCTGGTCTAAGCCAAGGGCCAAAAGATGGTCTGCAAGGCAGATATAATCTAAGGAACAGAAAGTTAAGAACAACCTTGCAGAAGCAGCAACACTAACTGAGGAAGAAAATACTCTGTTAGGCTAACCTGACTTATAAATTTAGGTAGAGACTGAAAAGAAAATTAAAATACAGATGATAATCTAGAAATTTTATCTTTAAATGATATAGGGGCAAATTTGTAAGCAACTCTGTTCATGTTCCTTGACGCTGAAAGCCAATCCAGCAAGAAACCCAGATTAGACATTTTATAGTCCCTCCGAGTGAATTACCTCAATTAGTTGTTTTAAGCTACTGAAATCCACACATCCTAAATATTATTCACTTTGATACCCAAAATATATTTTTCCAAACTTTTCTTAATTTTCCACCATTATAAATAAATAAGTAAAAGGCATTTTTTTGGCTGGGTCCTGTGAAGAATAGCATGCAAAATTTCTCTCCACTGGATCAGTACTGACTTTTGGAAACTGTGCAGAGTAATATAGTTAGTCTGTTAATTTTGTGTCTTCTGAATGAACGGGGAAGATTTCACAGACAGGTATCATTTTGTCACTGTTATTATTCTAAGGTCTTGCTTTTTATTCTGTTATCATACTGCAGTTTCTCATTTGGGGGAGAAAGGGGCTTTTCACCCTTAGGCCTGCAAAAGCAAGACTCTCGAAAACAAAGTACATTTACATAATGGATTCTCTGTTATTCAACTTCTAAGGCTTAAAAAGTAATTGCATTAAAAAAAAAACTCTCATTCAGTCTTATTCTCTCCCCTCCCCTTCCTCTCCCTCTCTTCCTCCTCCTGTCTCATTTTCCACTATTTGGTGAAAAGTAAGCTATTATTTAGACTCCAGTGTGCCATGAATCTGCATTCTTACCTTGGGCATTGAAAGTCTAATTTTGATAAAAATGAATTGTTAATGAGCCAGAGAATGGAGCATTCCTCTAATTATAGGAAACAAGATTAACTTTGGCCTGAAGGCAGTTTTTGTAATTGCACTTCATTTAAAATTTTGAAATGTAAGAACGTTCACTCATGCACCTTGGCTTTTTTGTTTTTAGCTTGCTTTGCTCGCCACTGTCAAGGCATTGAGGCCTGCAGCCAACTTCATTTTAACGATGGGCCAGATGATTTACATTATGTCATAGATATCCTGCAGAGCAACTTTCTCTGCGGGAAAAGAACACCTCAAAGATGCTGCTGCTCTGTATTAAGAAAAATAAAACAAATATTTTTCTTATTTGAACCTTATTTTGACTGTATTATAGGAAATTTATATTTAAATGCCAAGTAAGATATGCTTACCATCTCTCTTTTCACCTGTTTATAGATGCAATCAAGGCCAAAGAAGTTCTGGAATGGAAGCCCTGTATATTGAACCTATTCCTGCTGCATCAGATGTATGTACATAGAGAGCCAGAGACTAAAATCTTGGCCCTTTACCGCACTAATGTTGATTCTTTAGTTAATGCGTGTTGCCAACATACATAGGTTCTAATTTCAGGAAATATCCATGCAGACATAGCATGTGAGTGGTGTTCCACATTTGCCATTTTTTTAGCCATTTCTTCTTGGGTTCCAGTAACTGCCATGCTTGAAATGGTCCCTGTAGTACCTTTAAAAAGAATTAAGCTAAGCTCTATGCCATCATTCAAGGTCTTTTTGACTTGTGAGTACATTTCAAAATGAGTTTCCTGACCTGCCTGCTGCAGTAGGTTGTGCGAGTACACTCATGCCACTGCACCGTCTCATCGTGGGCAGAATCCAGTCCCTAGTTAGCCTACTTTTCCCAAGCATCCTTTTCCCAAGCCATTGACGATATCATCCACTTATCCACTCACCAGACGTTACTAGAGAGACTCCTGTAGGGCTACACATTAATAGAAGTATGAAACCTGGGTCTTCCCTCAATGACTGGAAACTCTAGTCTGGGAGATAATATTGAACTGCAAGAAAACAGGTGGAAAAGAACAGAAAGAGCATCCCGGAAGCCTGGCCAGTGGCAGTCTTTCGCACTACTTGCTGCTCTGTGCATGCATGTAACACAGCTGCTAGGCTGGGTCACTGCAGTGGTGGCAGTGCGGAAGAGAGGAAAGATGGCCTAGACTTCAAAAGGTAAGGTTTGACTCCTGATTCTGCCACTTACCAATTATGTGACCTGAGAGAAGTCGTTTTACCATGGGGACCCTCAGTTTCCTCATCTGTAAAATGGGCCTGTTGATAACCTCTCTGAGGCTACCTCATATGGATGTAATAATGCTCAAAGGAACCTAGTTTATCAGTATATTGCCTGTATTCCTGCAATGGAATGATGCTACTATGAGAGTAGGAGCTGTCTTGTTCATCAGTATATCCCCAAGTATCTTGAACATGGCTTGCCACACGAAGTAGGTGCTCATAAATATTAGATGCACAAATGAGTATTTTATGTTATTTACTTTTAAGCGCTCTGTTTTTTATTTGTTTTCTTAAAAATTTTTACTATTATTAATATAAATTGCAACATTGTGGTTACTAGATTCCTCCCATTATCAAGTCCCCACCACATACTCCATTACAGTCACTGTCCATCAGCATAGTAAGATGCTATAGAGTCAGCACTCATCTTCTTTGTGCTATACTGCCTTCCCTGTATCCCCCCACTACATTATGTGTGCTAATTGTAATACCCCTTATTCCCTTCTGCCTCCCTTCCCCCCTGCCTCCAGTCCCTTTCCCTCTGGCAACTATTAGTTCATGCTTGAATTCTGTGTTTGCTGCTGTTTTGTTCCTTCAGTTTTTGCTTTGTTCTTATGCTCCACACATGAGTGAAATCATTTGATACTTGTATTTTCCTGCCTGGCTTATTTCCCTGAGCATAATACCCTCTAGCTCCATCCATGTTGTTGCAAATGGTAGGATTTGTTTTCTTCTTAGGGCTGAATAATGTTCCATTGTGTATATGTACCACATCTTCTTTATCCATTCATCTACTGATGGCCATTTAGGTTGCTTCCATTTCTTGGCTATTGTAAATAGTGCTGCGATAAACATAGGGGTGCATATGTCTTTCTCAAATGGGGCCGCTGCATTCTTAGGGTAAATTCCTAGGAGTGGGATTCCTGGGTCAAATGGTATTTCTATTTTGAGTTTTTTGAGGAACCTTCATACTGCTTTCCACAGTGGTTGAACTACCTTATTGCCACCAGCAGTGTAGGAGTGTTCCCCTTTCTCTGCATCCTCGCCAACATTTGTTGATGTTTGTCTTTTGGATGGCGGCCATTGTAACTGGCGTAAGGTGATATCTCATTGTGGTTTTCATTTTCATTTCTCTGATGATTAGCGATGTGGAGCATCTTTTCATGTGCCTGTTGGCCATCTGAATTTCTTCTTTGGAGAACTGTCTGTTCAGATTCTCTGCCCATTTTTTAATTGGCTTATTTGCTTTTTGTTTGTTGAGGTGCATGAACTCTTTGAATATTTTGAATGTCAACCCCTTATTGGATGTCATTTATGAATATATTCTCCCATACTGTAGGATGCCTTTTTGTTCTACTGATGGTGTCCTTTCCTGTACAGAAGCTTTTCAGCTTGCTATAGTCCCACTTGTTCATTTTTCTTTGGTTTGCCTTGCCCGGGGAGATATGTTCATGAAGAAGTTGTTCATGTTTATGTCCAAGAGATTTTTGCCTATGTTTTTTTCTAAGAGTTTTATGGTTTCATGACTTGCATTCAGGTCTTTGATCCATTTTGAGTTTACTTTTATGTATGGGGTTAGACAGTAATTCAGTTTCATTCTCTTACATGTAGCTGTGCAGTTTTGCCAACACCAGCTATTGAAGAGGCTGTCATTTCCCCATTGTATATCCATGGCTCCTTTATCATATATTAATTGACCATATATGCTTGGTTTATATCTGGGCTCTCTAGTCTGTTCCATTGGTCTATGGGTCTGTTCTTGTGCCAGCACTTTGTGATTATTTATTTATTTATTTTTTTACAATTTATTTTATTTTAGTATCATTAACCTACAATTACATGAGCAATATTGTGATGATTAAACTACCCCCTTCATCAGGTCCCCCCACCAACACTTTTACAGTCACTGTCCATCAGTGTAGTGAGATGAGAATCACTACTTGTCTTCTCTGATCTGTACAGTTCCCCCCCGTGCCCCCCCACCGTATGTCTGCCAATCGTAATGCCCCGTTTACCCTCTTATCCCTCCCTTCCCACCTATCTCCCCAGTCCCTTTCCCTTTGGTAACTGTTAGTCCATTCGTGGGTTCTGTGAGTCTGCTGCTGTTTTGTTCCTTCATTTTTTTTTTCTTTGTTCTTATACTCCACATATGAGTGAGATCATTTGGTACTTGTCTTTTTCGGCCTGGCATATTTCACTGAGCATAATACCCTCCAGCTCCATCCATGTTGTTGCAAATGGTAGGATTTGTTTTTTTCTTATTGCTGCGTAATATTCCATTGTGTATATGTACCACATCTTCTTAATCCATTCATCTACTGATGGACACTTAGGTTGCTTCCATTTCTTGGCTATTGTAAATAGTGCTGCAATAAACATAGGGGTGCATCTGTCTTTCTCAAACTGGGCTGCTGCATTCTTGGGGTAAATTCCTAGGAGTGGGATTCCTGGGTCAAATGGTATTTCTATTTTGAGTTTTTTGAGGAACCTCCATATTGCTTTCCACAATGGTTGAACTAATTTGCATTCCCACCAGCAATGTAGGAGGGTTCCCCTCTCTCCACATCCTCGCCAACATTTGTTGTTGTTTGTGTTTTGGACGTTGGCCATCCTCACTGGTGTGAGGTGATATCTCATTGTGGTTTTAATTTGCATTTCTCTGATGATTAGCGATGTGGAGCATTTTTTCATGTGCCTGTTGGCCATCAGAGTTTCTTCTTTAGAGAAGTGTCTATTCATGTCCTGTGCCCATTTCTTAATTGGGTTATTTGCTTTTTGTTTGTTAAGGTGCGTGAGTTCTTTGTATATTTTGGATGTCAACCCCTTATCAGATACATCATTTCTGAATATATTTTCCCATATTGTAGGATGTCTTTTTGTTCTACTAATGGTGTCCTTTGCTGTACAGAAGCTTTTCAACTTGATATAGTCCCATTTGTTCATTTTTGCTTTTGTTTCTCTTGCCCGGGGGGATATGTTCATGAAGAAGTCGCTCATGTTTATGTCCAAGAGATTTTTGCCTATGTTTTTTTCTAAGAGTTTTATGGTTTCATGACTTACATTCAGGTCTTTGATCCACCTTGAGTCTACCTTTGTGTATGGGGTTAGACAGTAGTCCAGTTTCATTCTCTTACATGTACCTGTCCAGTTTTTCCAACACCAGCTGCTGAAGAGGCTGTCATCTCCCCATTGTATATCCAGGGCTCCTTTATCAAATATTAATTGACTGTAGGTGTTTG
>JAQQAC010016209.1:124407423-124643817 GCA_029783875.1 Phataginus tricuspis | reverse complement strand
TGTAGTGAGATGAGAATCACTACTTGTCTTCTCTGATCTGTACAGTTCCCCCCCGTGCCCCCCCACCGTATGTCTGCCAATCGTAATGCCCCGTTTACCCTCTTATCCCTCCCTTCCCACCTATCTCCCCAGTCCCTTTCCCTTTGGTAACTGTTAGTCCATTCGTGGGTTCTGTGAGTCTGCTGCTGTTTTGTTCCTTCATTTTTTTTTTCTTTGTTCTTATACTCCACATATGAGTGAGATCATTTGGTACTTGTCTTTTTCGGCCTGGCATATTTCACTGAGCATAATACCCTCCAGCTCCATCCATGTTGTTGCAAATGGTAGGATTTGTTTTTTTCTTATTGCTGCGTAATATTCCATTGTGTATATGTACCACATCTTCTTAATCCATTCATCTACTGATGGACACTTAGGTTGCTTCCATTTCTTGGCTATTGTAAATAGTGCTGCAATAAACATAGGGGTGCATCTGTCTTTCTCAAACTGGGCTGCTGCATTCTTGGGGTAAATTCCTAGGAGTGGGATTCCTGGGTCAAATGGTATTTCTATTTTGAGTTTTTTGAGGAACCTCCATATTGCTTTCCACAATGGTTGAACTAATTTGCATTCCCACCAGCAATGTAGGAGGGTTCCCCTCTCTCCACATCCTCGCCAACATTTGTTGTTGTTTGTGTTTTGGACGTTGGCCATCCTCACTGGTGTGAGGTGATATCTCATTGTGGTTTTAATTTGCATTTCTCTGATGATTAGCGATGTGGAGCATTTTTTCATGTGCCTGTTGGCCATCAGAGTTTCTTCTTTAGAGAAGTGTCTATTCATGTCCTGTGCCCATTTCTTAATTGGGTTATTTGCTTTTTGTTTGTTAAGGTGCGTGAGTTCTTTGTATATTTTGGATGTCAACCCCTTATCAGATACATCATTTCTGAATATATTTTCCCATATTGTAGGATGTCTTTTTGTTCTACTAATGGTGTCCTTTGCTGTACAGAAGCTTTTCAACTTGATATAGTCCCATTTGTTCATTTTTGCTTTTGTTTCTCTTGCCCGGGGGGATATGTTCATGAAGAAGTCGCTCATGTTTATGTCCAAGAGATTTTTGCCTATGTTTTTTTCTAAGAGTTTTATGGTTTCATGACTTACATTCAGGTCTTTGATCCACCTTGAGTCTACCTTTGTGTATGGGGTTAGACAGTAGTCCAGTTTCATTCTCTTACATGTACCTGTCCAGTTTTTCCAACACCAGCTGCTGAAGAGGCTGTCATCTCCCCATTGTATATCCAGGGCTCCTTTATCAAATATTAATTGACTGTAGGTGTTTGAGTTAATGTTTGGATTTTCTATTCTGTTCCACGGTCTGTGGGTCTGTTTTTGTGCCAGTACCAAATTGTCTTGATTACTGTGGCTTTGTAGTAGAGCTTGAAGTCAGGGAGCGTAATTCCCCCTGTTTGATTCCTCCTTATCAGGATTGTTTTGGCTATTCAGGGTCTTTTCTGATTCCATATGAATTTTAGAATTATTTGTTCCAGTTCATTGAAGAAAGCTGTTGGTAGTTTGATAGGGATTGCGTTGAATCTGTAGATTGCTTTAGGTAGTATTGCCATTTTGACAATATTGATTCTTCCTAGCCAAGAGCATGGGATGCATTTCCATTTGTTAGTGTCTTCCTTAATTTCTCCTAGGAGTGTCTTGTAGTTTTCAGAGTACAGGTCTTTCACTTCCTTGGTTAGGTTTATTCCTAGGTATTTTATTCTTTTAGGTGCAATTGTGAATGGAATTGTTTTTCTGATTTCTCTTTCTGTTAGCTCATCATTAGTGTATAGGAAAGCAACAGATTTCTGTGTGTTAATTTTATATCCTGCAACTTTGCTGAATTCAGATATTAGTTCTAGTAGTTTTGGAGTGGAGTCTTTAGGGTTTTTTATGTACAGTATCATATCATCTGCAAATAGTGACAATTTGACTTCTTCTTTACCAATCTGGATGCCTTGTATGTCTTTGTTTTGTCTGATTGCCGTGGCTAGGACCTCCAGTACTATGTTGAATAACAGTGGAGAGAGTGGGCACCCCTGTCTTGTTCCCGATCTTAGATGAAAAGCTTTCAGCTTCTCGCTGTTAAGTATGATGTTAGCTGTGGGTTTGTCATATATGGCCTTTATGATGTTGAGGTACTTGCCATCTATACCCATTCCGTTGAGAGCTTTAATCAAAAATGGATGCTGAATTTTGTCAAATGCTTTTTCAGCATCTATGGAGATGATCATGTGGTTTTTGTTCTTCTTTTTATTGATGTGATGGATGATGTTGATGGATTTTCGAATGTTGTACCATCCTTGCATCCCTGGGATGAATCCCACTTGATCATGGTGTATGATCCTCTTGATATATTTTTGTATTCGGTTTGCTAATATTTTGTTGAGTATTTTTGCATCAACGTTCATCAGGGATATTGGTCTGTAATTTTCTTTTTTAGTGAGGTCTTTGCCCAGTTTTGGTATTAGAGTGATGCTGGCTTCATAGAAAGAGTTTGGAAGTATTCCCTCCTCTTCTATTTTTTGGAAAACTTTAAGGAGAATGGGTGTTATTTCTTCTCTATATGTCTGGTAGAATTCAGAGGTGAATCCATATGGTCCAGGGCTTTTGTTCGTGGGTAGTTTTTTGATTACCAATTCAATTTCGTTGCTGGTGATTGGTCTGTTTAGTTTTTCTGTTTCCTGCTTGGTCAGTCTTGGAAGGCTGTATTTTTCTAAGAAGTTGTCCATTTCTTCTAGGTTTTGCAGCTTGTTGGCATATAGATGCTCGTAATATACTCTTATAATTTTTTGTATTTCTGTGGGGTCCGTCGTTATTTTTCCTTTCTCATTTGTGATTCTGTTTATGTGTGTAGATTCTCTTTTTCTCTTAATGAGTCTGGCTAGGGGTTTATCTATTTTGTTTATTTTTTCAAAGAACCAGCTTTCGGTTTCATTGATTTTTTCTATTGTTTTATTCTTCTCAATTTTATTTATTTCTTCTCTGATCTTTATTATGTCTCTCCTTCTGGTAACTTTGGGCCTCATTTGTTCTTCTTTTTCCAATTTCAATAATTGTGTCCTTAGACTGTTCATTTGGGAATGTTCTTCCTTCTTTAAATGGGCCTGGATTGCAATGTACTTTCCTCTTAAGACTGCCTTCGCTGCGTCCCACAGAAGTTGTGGCTTTGTGTTGTTGTTGTCATTAGTCTCCATATATTCTTTGATTTCTGTTTTGATTTGGTCGTTAACCCATTGATTCATTAGGAGAATGTTGTTAAGTCTCCATGTATTTGTGAGCCTTTTTGATTTCTTTCTGAAATTTATTTCTAATTTTATACCTTTGTGATCTGAGAAGTTGGTTGGTAAGATTTCAATATTTTTGAATTTACTGAGGTTATTTTTGTGGCCTAGAATGTGGTCTATTCTGGAAAATGTTCCATGTGCACTTGAGAAGAATGTGTATCCTGCTGCTTTTGGGTGCAGAGTTCTGTAGATATCTGTTAGGTCCATCTGTTCTAGTGTGTTGTTCAGTGCCTGTGTGTCTTTACTTATCCTCTGCCTGGTTGATCTATCCTTTGGAGTGAGTGGCGTGTTAAAGTCTCCTAGAATAATTGCATTGCTGTCTATTCCCTCCTTCACTTCTGTTAGTATTTGTTTCACATATGCTGATGCTCCTGTGTTGGGTGCATATATATTTATAATGGTTATATCTTCTTGTTGGACTGACCCCTTTATCCTTATGTAATGTCCGTCTTTATCTCTTGCTACTTTCTTCATTTTGAAGTCTATTTTATCTGATACAAGTACTGCAACACCTGCTTTTTTCTCTTTGATGTTTGCTTGAAATATTTTTTTCCATCCCTTCACTTTTAGTCTGTGTATATCTTTGGGTTTGAGGTGAGTCTCTTGTAAGCAGCATATAGATGGGTCTTGCTTTTTCATCCACTCTGTTACTCTGTGTCTTTTGATTGGTGCATTCAGTCCATTTACATTTAGGGTGATTATTGATAGATATGTACTTATTGGTATTGCTGGCTTTAGATTCGTGGTTACCAAAGGTTCAAGGGTTGCTTCTTTACTATCTAAGAATCTAACTTAACTTTCTTGTTAAGTTATTGTGAACGCCGTCTGATGTTTCTTTATCTCTCCCTTCCTATTCTTCCTCCTCCTTTCGTTATATATTAGGTGTTTTATTCTTTGCCTTTAGTTGGTATTTGGGTGGTCTGCTTTCTTTGCTATGCTTTTATTTTCTCTGGTGACATCTTTTTAGCCTTAGGGGTGCTTCCCTCTAGAGCAGTCCGTTTCAGATATCCTGTAGTGGTGGTTTATGGGTGGCAAACTCTCTCAACTTTCTTTTGTCTTGAAATTGTTTAATCCCTCCGTCATATTTAAATGATAATCGTGCTGGATACAATATTCTTGGTTCGAGGCCCTTCTGTTTCATTACGTTAAATATATCATGCCATTCTCTTCTGGCCTGTAAGGTTTCTGTTGAGAAGTCTGATGACAGTCTGATGGGTTTTCCTTTGTAGGTGATCTTTTATCTCTCTCTAGCTGCCTTTAATACTCTGTCCTTGTCTTTGATCTTTGCCATCTTGATTATTATGTGTCTTGGTGTTGTCTTCTTCGGGTCCCTTGTGTTGGGAGATCTGTGGGCTTCCGTGCACTGTGAGACTATTTCCTTCCCCAGCGTGGGGACGTTTTCGGCAATTATTTCTTCAAAGACACTTTCTATCCCTTTTTCTCTCTCTTCTTCCTCTGGTACTCCTATAATGCGAATATTGCTCCGTTTCGATTGGTCACAGAGTTCTCTTAATATTCTTTCATTCTTAGAGATCCTTTTATCTCTCTCTGCCTCAGCTTCTTTGTATTCCTGGTCCCTGTCTTGTAATTCCTTGATCGTGTCTTGAACCTGATTCAATCTGCTGTTGAGCCCTTCGATGGCTTGTTTCATTTCTGCATTGTCTTTCCTCACTTCTCTCACTTCCTCCTTCAGCTCTTGCACATTTTTCTGTAGATCCGTCAGCATGGCTATGACTTTTATTCTGAATTCTTTTTCTGGAAGACTGTGCATGTCCATTTCTTCAGATTCTTTCTCTGGGGTTGTGTTTGTCTGAAGCTTTGTCTGTATCATATTCTTCTGTCTTCTCATGACTATAGAATTGGTTGTTGGTAGCAAGGAGAGATAAGAAAGGAGAGAAAAGAAAAAAAAAGAGATTTCTACTAATAATAAAAAAGTAAAAGGAGAGAGAGAGAAAGGAAAAGAAAAGAAAGAAAAAGAAAAGGCAGCAACACCTAAAAGAAAACAGGAACAACAACAACAAAAAAAAAAGAAAAAAAACACCAAAACGCCCACCGGGAGTGGTTTCTGTGTGAATGCTGTAGGTGGCGCTATTGCTCCACTATTCCAGAGCCGCTGCCACGTCGCTCCACACGGCCCTTTAAAGCTGTGGCCGGGTGAGAATGAATGGGAGGCTGTTGAAAGAGAGAGAAAGAAAAAAAGGAAAAGAAAGGGGAGAAAAAACAATAAAAAAAACAATAAAAAAAAAATAAAAATAAAAAAAAAGCCACCGGGAGTGGGTTACGCGCGAGTGCTGTAGGTGGCGCTGTTGCTCCACTATTCCAGCGCCATTGTATAGTTCTGGCTGGGTTGGGAACGAATGGTAAGCTGTTGATCTCCGTGGGGGTCTCAATGGCAGGCACCCTTTCCCAGTCGCCAGCCAAGGGGTCCAAAGCTCCCCACGACTCCCAGCGTGCTGGTCTCAGTTTGCGGGGCTATCCGGCCCCTCTACTGAGCTCCTGTCTCTTTAAGACTGCTGAGGTAGAGCGCGCGCTTTTCTTCCCTTTTTTCTCCTTTCTTTTTCCTTCCCGGAGCCTGCCGCGGGCAACTTGCACGTTCCGGGCTGGGACCCTGTGCCCTCTGTCTCTCCTATCTCCACTACACTGCAGGCCGTGTGTCGGCGCTCCTGGCGCAGACTTCCGCTCCCTCCCGGCTCTGAATCCTCTCCTCCTGCCGGAGCGCTGGGGGAGAGGAGCGCTCGGTCCGCTCGCGGCTCTGTACCTTACCCGCCTTGCCGGGACTCCCGCCGGAGTGCTGGGGTACAGGGGCGCTCTGGTCTCGCTGGATCATGTTTCCGTCCCACCTCGCCAGGTGCCGAGTCCTCTGTCCGGAGTGTCTGGCCGCCGGAGCTAGGTGTAGCTGTCCACTGTGTACTTTCCTGTGTATTCTGGTCTCTCTTTTAGGGATAGTTGTATTTGCTGTATTTTCGTGAATAAATATAATGTTGGGAGGAATTTTTCTGCTGGTCCGTTCACGACGCCATATTCCCGGAAGTCGATTCACTTTGTTATTTTTATAGCACTCTTCAAATGCATGGTAAAGGGATTTCAAGAGCAGTATTGACAGGCTGGATGCATGGACTCCCACTTGGGTTTTCAAGCGTCCATGTGATTTTCACCTGAATGGTTATGCGTGTTTCTGGGACTGTGCAGCCAATAGCCCTTTCTGGTATTTAAGCTCTTCTGTAGCATGGAGATGTTGTGGGCACATATTTTAAATATGAAGCACTGATTTTCTATTACATTTTCCAACTATTTCTCAAGCAACTTCTCCGTAGATAAAACCTTCTCCATTCTGAAGGCATACCTCTGCTTGCCCTGTGTCTACCTTGCAAATAAAATAGCCAGTTATTTTTCTCCCAAAATGAATTTATTCAGGAATAGCAGAGGAACTGCAATTCGGGCAAGTACACTATGGCAAACTATTGGCAAGTCTGGAGAGATAAAGAGAGGGTCATCTTGAATTTGGTTTTGGGAGGAAACTGGTAAGGGTTGTTTTGAACAAAAGTCTGTCAGAGAGAAACAAGAGTCTGAGGTTATGGTGGCTTCACATGGGCTGCAAGTGGTGGTTGCTGTGTGGCAGCCAGGGCAGGGAGGGGTTTTTTTCCTTAAAAGGAGGAGATAAAATTCCTACATGAACAGTGTCCTCTCTTGCCAAGAGAAGAATTCTCTTCCTTCGTCCAGCTGGTTATGTGGGCTACAAGGTGTGGCACGTGTGTGAATGCTCCCCTGCAGGGCTTCCCGACTCCATTTTAAATGAAGTTTCCTTGACTCATTTTCACACAGAACATTCTGTTAAAAAATGTATGAAATGGGGAAGAGATTAGGTAGAAGACTAATTTAAACAGCACTAGTCTGCTTACACACAATCTCATTGCAATTATTGTAGGAAAAGAGGCTAAGACGTCCCTATAGCTCTGGCCATCAGTCCAACCAGTCAGTCAACAAACATTTCTCCAGGATCTGTAGTGTGCTGTGTGTGAACAATCCGAAGCTTCAACTTAGTGTGTTCTGAGAAAAGCTGGATTAAACAATTCTCACTTTATAAAACTGATAAACTCTAAGGAATTATAGCATTGAAAGGTGTTTTTATAAAGAAACCCATAATCCCACCACCCTGGCACAATTGCTCCTTAGTTTTGCTTATTCTCGTTCAGTCTTAGTCTACCATCCTATATATTTTTTCACTTAGTTATAATGATAGCTTACATGATACTCCATAACCTCAGCTTTCACTTATCGCTGAGTTCCATCTTTCTACAATCTCAATTTTAATCATTTCATTGACTGCATAATATTCCACGGAATTGGGCAACTTCTGCTTCCAATCAAGATGGAGTGACAGGGACCAGATGGACTTTCCTTCCCAAGACAGCCAAAAATAAAACCGACAAACTATATGAAATCATGTTTTTCAAGGTAATGGACATGGGGTGTCAAAGGTCAAGGACCCTTAAGAGATGAGAAATGAAAGAAATGAGCCCTACAATTGCCACAGCTTACCACCTAGAGAGTGTCTAAGCTATATGGCCTAGAGGGCGAGCACACAGGGAACCCAGGGGACTGCTTGAGTGGAAGAGATTGAGATGCGAGTCGGGTTGAGGGCTGCTAGCATAGGACCAGAGAGGAAGGGCTTTGTGGAGAGAAAGTGCCAGGGTTTTTGGAGGGGAAAGAGCCATCCTAGAAGATTAGAGGGAACACTACCAGCATTCATATAGAGCTTCTAGTAGTTCCTTTTTCTACCAGCCACACTGGAAATCCCCATAATGCACAGGAAATGAGGTAAGATTGCACAGAAAGGTCTTGCCTTAGTTGTGAGGCATAATCAGTCCCAGGTTACCTCTTACTTTGGCTCTATCAAATCATTAAGGCAAGATGAAAAAGGATCAGACTGTTTCCAAGTAATTTAACTAAAAAGATGAAGAATGCTTAAAAGGAATGCAAAAATGGCTATACCCTACAAGGTGACACTGACAATATTTGGCATTCAGTGAAATATTACCAGGCATTCAAAGAAGCAGTAACATGCCCCTTATTGAAGAGAAAAATCAATCAGTAGAAGCCCATCCATAACAAACACAGATTTTCAAACTAGTGAGTAAAGTTATTAAAACAATTATAACTAACTGCATTAAATATATTCCACATTGTAAATAGAGATACAGAAGATGGGGAAAAATGTCAAATTGAAATCTGAGTGATGAAAACAACACTTGGTGGGATTGATGAATAAACATTGCAGATTTAAGTTAGTGAATTTAAAGACAAAGCAAAATTAAACACAAGGAGAAAAAAACCTTAAGAAGAACAGGAGAAAAGAAGAGCATCACTTAGCCATTAGAAGCTCCGAGTAGCCAAATATACATGGAAACGGAGTTTCTAAAGGGTACAGGGATGTACAGAAAACAAATTTGAAGTAATAATGGCAACAAATTTTCCACATTTGATGAAAGCTATAAACCCCGAGACCCAAGGATCTCAGCCAACACTAAGCAAGGGAAACGAGGAAAGCCTCACAAAGCCCACACTGGCCTGTTTGGATTTGCCAGTTGTTACTCTAGACATCCAAGATGCAGGAGGATCCAGCTGGTAAGGAAATGGAGGTGGGTCATTGAATACGAATATAATGCAAATGGTTTGAAGCAGCAAATGGCTTAACTTTGCTTGGGAAAAGGCTAGGGAAAAGGGCGCTGGGTTTGAAGTCACTGGATTCTCTCTCTCACTCTGCTCCTAACTTGCTTTATGACACCATCAAACGGGGAGGGTGCACTAGAAGCTCCCCAGCTTCTAGAGGCTGCATTTCCAGCTGTCTGCTACTATAGTGCTTTGGCTAATAATACTTTCAACTTTCATCTGCATTCAAAACCTGGAGTAGTCATCAAGCAGACCCCAGTTGGCCCTTCCTTGCTCTAAGCCTCAGCTGCATGTTCTGGACCTCTGGACAAATGGCCCAGCCACTGCGGGTGCCTGTCTCCCACAGCCTTCCCATCCCCCTAACCAGCAGGTCAGCATCGTGCCAACACCTCTGAAAGCATACTTCCTTTTGCCATGGCCTTTGATGGGAACACGTTTTTCTCCTGCTTGTGCTTTTAGCACATCTACACCGTGTCTCTCTTCTTGGTTTTGATGTATGTATAGCATGTGATACCCACAATGTGTGCTTGTTATTGTCTTCCAGCAATATTTTTCAAGGACATGTTTCATGATGGCTTTGTGTTAAATATTCTAGTTGATTTGAAACAATGTTAGAAATTGTGATGTGAAATGTGTCAAAGTTGTGCTCTGCCTGTATTTCCTGTTGTTTGTATGTCTCTTTGTCTCTAAATTGAAATGTCATCTTCTCCTTCTCTTTTGGAAATTGCCAGGATGAAACTCATCCTCTAATGGTCGAGCCATATGGATCACCAGCACCTGTTCAATCTCTAACTGGGAGAGGGTCTGATACTTCTTTCGATTTCAACACATTGGCCTTGGAAACCCCATGTGCATCACGAGGTTGGTACATTTGGGCATTGGGATAGGGACTCTCAGAAGAAAACTAGTGACTTACTCGGTAGTTACAGTTTCTGAAATGAAGATCGTGTTCTATTTATAATGGTGTGAAGTCACAAGGGTGAATTCTACCTTTCTTCATCTTCCATCCACTTTTGAATGTGATTTGAGAGCAATGAAAATGATATTTCATCACTATTTCAAGTGCTTGGGAATGGCCTTATTCCCTCCCATTTAATTGTCTCTCCTAAAGATTGGGTCTAGAGCTCAGTCTTGGAAGAACAGCACCTTATCTTTTCACATGTGTGCAGTCTTTACTGCTGTGGTATAGTGGTTGCATTCCAAGAGCACCTCTTGTTTCTAAAAACTGTGCTATATGAGGAATTGTTAGTAAAGGGAAAAAGGGATAGTCTCTCAAAAACAGTGGTATTTCTTAGGTAAGTTTCAATTTTAAAGGCATTTCATAAATTTGACTATGAAAAGTGCAAAACTTACTGCAGCAGTGGATTCCTAGTGGGTAGCCTGCCTTTGAATTAGCTGATGTTCTTTCTCCCTGAGACTTTGTGTTGCAGGATCTTCATATACAGAGGTGGTGCCCCTATTGTTTACTTATGTCATTTTGTTAACTGACATATAGTTGAGGTACAATGTTATGTTGGCTTCAGGTGAACAACATTGTGATCTGACAGCTGTCTACATTATGAGATGCTCACCACAATCAGCGTAGTTACCAGCTGTCACCCCACAATTATTACAGTGCTATTGGCTATACTTCCTGGGCTGCACTCTTAGCCCCATGACTTGTTTATTTTGTGATTGGATGTTTGTGCCTCTTGATGCCCTTCCCCTAATTTCCCCTCTCCTCCCCCATTGCAATCTCCAGTCTGTTCTCTATGTCTAGGAGTGTATATCTGTTTTGTACCTCTGTTTTGGTTTTTAAATTCCACATATAAGTGAAATCAGACAAATACCTCTATTTTTCAAATCTGTATTTAACAACCTTTTCATTATTGCTGTCGATCTCAAAGCTTTGCTTAAAAACATCCTTTCAAAACAATTGATTTTGGTGAGGGGGACAAAGTCCATGAACTCATGATTGTGATTTTAAAAATGCATAAGAGCAATTTAGTTTTAAATTTGCACCCAGTAAAATTCACTCTTGGGGGGTGCACAGTTCTGTGGATTTGGCAAAAGCAAAGAGTCCTGGACCCACCGCCATAGTAGCAGACAGAGCACTTGTACCATCCCCCAGATCCCTTCGTGCTGCTTCTCTGGACTCAAGCTCTGTCCCTGTCCTCTGGCAGCCGTTGATCTGCAGTCCACCTCTGGTTTCCTTTTTCCAGAATGTCATCTACATGGAACCATACAATATCTAGCCTTTTTGGTCTAGGCTGTTTCTCAAGCCTAGATAAATAAAATGCATGTGAGATATATCCATATTGCATCAATCAATGGTTCGTTCCTTTTTTCTTCCTGAGTGGTACTGCATTCATAAATGTACCACAGTTGTTTCTTATAGCCCACTCATCTATAGAAGGATGTCTAGGTTGTTCCCAAGTATTTTGTGATTACAAAAAAAGCTAGTATAAGCATTTGCACAGGGTTTTTTTTTGGTGTTAATATAAATTTTTTATGCGCTTGGGTAAATTCTTGGGAGTTGGGACTACAGGGTCCTATGGGAAGTATGTGTGAAAAAATCTGCCAAACCCTTTTCCACAATGACTCTACCATTTGCATTACTCATCTCCTTCTCTCCACTTTGCTTTTTGGGGCTGTTGAAGGCACAACACCTCCAAGGGCACTTTAAGACTCCTGAGACCCGCACACTCTGAGGAACGTGGCTATTTAGAAGTGATTTATGACTAGGTTTACTTTGATTTTATCAGTTAGCAGGAACCAAATTTCCAGAAGTAAAACCAAAAGAATTTTATAATGAAAAGACACTTGACACGAATGGAATGGGGTACCCTCTTGTGCTTGACTGGATGGAGGTAAAGTCAGGCACTCCCTCTTTTTTCTTCAAATATGAACAGATTTCTAATTAATGCTCTGAATTATTCCTGGTTCCTGGAACATTAATCCTTAACATTAAATTAAACTGGTCTCTCTTGTTTTTATGACTTATAAAAGAAATTAAAGAGACATTTGTGCAATCTCTTTGATAATGGCATTTTTACTTTTTGGTCATGAATTCCATGATGCTTTCTTCCTCAGCTGTATCATCTTTGCACAGCCTTGAATTTGAACATGAGGTGGGGCAGGTGGATGACAGGGATAAGGTGGAAGACCTGGACCAGATGGATGAGATGGAGGAGGTGCAGCAGGTGGACGAGGAGGAGGAGAATGACCAGGAGGACGAGGAGGACCAGGTGGAGCAGGAGACCTTCTCACCCTCCAGCATGGCTGTTAGCAGCAGGACTGAGGTACTTCTGGGAGTCTTGCCTCATACCTTTGAATGGATCACTAACCATGCAAGTCCCCGAGTCTCCACTCTTTTGCCCAATTTCACTTTGCAGAAAGTGCTCTTTTTTTTTTCTTTTTGACCTGTATCACCATTTCTGTTGTACTGGATTTTCAGATGCAGGTGACGATCCAGCAGGTCCTAGCAAACAGGGAGGTTGGAGGTTCTCTAAGGAAAGACCAAAGACCCATTCCACTTTCAATGTGAAATACGCCAAGACACTTTGTGCTTGAGAGAAGGTTTGAGCCAAATAGGAAGCTTAACTACTAAGAGAGTATTTGTAAGAGCTCTGCTCCTCATCACGATGGCTTTCCTGACTCCACATATCAACACCTCTCCACCACAAGCTAGGTTTTCCCAATGGAATTTTTATTAGATTAGAACCATGCCTTTCAGAATTTTAGATATATACAATCTTCAAATGTCAGCAGCAGTATATGGTCTGAGGCCAAATCAAAACAGTTGGATTAACTACTCTGCTGCTCTCTACCCTCAAAATTTGTGTACATAATCACAGATTTGGATAATCATCTTTTATAGTAGAGGGGATTATTACAATCTGGATTGGCAGCCAAGATAATGAGTTTATGTTCGTCTGTTCTGTGGAATTGTATGCATTAATTACCAAGTCTAAGACTAGTCACTCCATTCCTAATGCCAAGGGCATCCACTCCTGGTGATAAGAACCGAAGGCCAGGAGACAGTGTTTGAGTTTGGCCCCAGCAGTGTGACCCTGAGGCATCCCTGAGTCTCAGTGTCTCCATCTTGAAATGGTCTGCTTACCTTGCTGGGGTGTTTGGACTGCTATGAAAATGCTTTGAACTATTTAAAAGAAACATTTCTGTAGCAATACATTTAGTCCTTATTACACTAAAATATTGTGGTTTTCCCCTTTCACTGTTAGCAGGTTTATCTTCTCTTTTGAATTAATTTATAACTAAACTTTAGATGTATCTTTTGTTTAAAATAGTCAAAATGACCAGCAAGGTGCGTGTGTCCTCAGGCTGTGCATGCAATAGTGTGTTCGGCTTATTTCTGGGTCGCATGGATTGACAGACTGGAGTATATGCAGAAGATGGAGACTAGGATGGAGAGGGGCCGGAAAACAGCATCTTGTCAGTAGTGGAGGACACCAGGGAAGGGAGACTGGGGAGGGACAGGGCGGCTTTATGCAGGTAGCTGTGGGGCTGTCATGCTCCACATGTAGTAGAAGACGTGTCCCCAGTGGATCAAACTAGGGTGGAGAGCTAGCAGCTCAGGGCAGGTGGAGTTCCCCTTCTTCCAGGAAGCCCTTCTCTATTGGGTGAGGCTGCCTCCCCAGGTGGTGAACCTCCTCATCTTCAAGGGAAAGGTTTGAGCCTGGGCTTGGTAGCTCATCTTGCCAGGACAGCAGAGGAAAGATTCTGCCTGGGAAAGGTGGGTGTATGTGATCACCTGTAAGGTTTGTATCTTCCAGTCCTGAGTGTACAGATTTTTAAAAATTTAATGAATACATGATTTCTTATATGAAGATTGTATACTAGACAGCAAACAATTGGACAATTTTCAATGGATTAAAAGTACATATTTAATTTTTTCTTCCAAGTGACAAGAAACAACTGACATGTTTTTTCTCTCTCTTTTCATAACTCTGCTATGTGCTTCCATTAACCATAAAGGGGTTGAAGGCTCGCAGTGTGATAGGATAGAGAGTGTTGATTCTGGTCTCTAGTAGTTGCATGCATATGCGCCTTTGTCTTATCATGTTAATGTTGGCCTCTCTCATCCTGTTTATGTGCACAGTGTCTGGCACAGATCAAGGCAAACAAGAGTTGTTTCCAGTTTGACAGACAGTTCTTTTCCAAGAATCCCACCTCTTTCCTGTCCCCCTCAGCCAATCAGTTGAGAAGTCCTACCACTGTCTTAATTTCTCTCCAATACGTCCCTTCCTTTCCATGCCTCCTGTCTATGGTCTGTTGCAGGCCCCTATTATCTCTACCTTGACTTACCTCCACAGCCTCCTAACTGGTTTCTGTCTGGCTCCAGGTCTACTCTCTCCCGTTAGTTCATCTTCCATACTGCTATCAGCGGCACGTTGTCTGCCATAGCTCTGAGCATGTCGCTTCCCCAAGCAGACCTGTGTTTTAGAATACTACTATTCACAGCAGCACAAGGTGTCTGATGAAGAAAAACCTAAATTTGGATGGTCTGCACACAGGTCTTTCCCATGTGGTCTGTCTCATCCCCTCTGTTCCAGCCGACCTGAAGCATTGCTTCATCTCCCAACACTCCCTCCTTTTACAAACTCATATGTTTGTTTGTTTCCAGACCTGAGGCTGTTACTCAAGTTAAAATTAGATTTCCAGGGCCAGGAGGAGAGTATGCCTCCAAGTACCGTCCGTGTGGGCAAGGTCTACTTTAGAAGGCAGTGTGATGGTCAAGTCTGGGACTTCCTGGGCAGTGCTCTGGAATGATGAAGGGGACGTTGGTGCCTTCTTCTTCCCACTGCCTTGCTGATGGGCAGCTGGTGGAGGTGTCCCAGAGGCCTCACTGATGATCTGACCCGCTGTCCTCTGACTCTTCCACTCAGGACTTTGTGCAGGTTGCTTCACATCTCTGGGCCAATTCTGCAGCTTTATGGTTAGGGGGAAAATCAGACTAAAAGATCCCCGTGATCCACTTCTGATCAAGAATTTTTGATTCTCTATTTCTTCAAACTTTCTAGTAATTAATGAAATCAGCAGTGGAGGGCTGTTGTTTGCATTCTCTGTCTTTTGAAAGTTGGAAGTAAAACCATATGGTAGGATTTGGTGAACCCAGTGTCCCTATATATGAACCATAAGCGATTCCTCCCCACAGATATTACAACCACCACCGTCAGTTACATCGTACATCAGAAGACGTGAACTGAAAATGATGAGGAAGTTCAGGAAACAGCTAGATGAGAAGACTAGGATGCTGCAGGCTGACAACAAGAAACATCAGGATGCACTGGAAATGATAAACAAGCAGCTTCAGACAATGCAGGAACCCACGTTTCAGCTAAGAGACAACCAGTTCCTTGTAAGTGGCAGGAGGGAGAGGAGAAAGGGACCTTGATAATCTTCAAGGAGTTAGTCTATAGGGCCTGCTAGTAGTGACAGCTGCTGCCCCAGGGCAGCACAGGACATCTGGAGTGATGTTCAGCAGGGACTTAGGGCTCTCCTCCTTTTTCTCTTGGCTACTGGAGCTGAGATGGGCCCAGCCAGGCTCTGGCCATGGCAGATGGGGCTTTGGGCTTGCCTGTGGACAATCTTGCTCCATGCCCAGCATGTCTTGTGATGTATGGAAACATTTGGCCCCTGGGTAAGACCTCTGTTATCTTGTGTCCTTACAGCTGCAGCTGAGCACCGCATGTCACGGTGACAGTCCTGAGCGTCAGTCTTTGGAGCCCGTGCCCAGGAAGCAGTGCACTGAGAACACGGAGAGGATGTCCCCAGATCTCGGGGAGCCCAAATATTTGAGTTGTTCATATTCACCCCAGTCTTTCACAGTCCATATGGAGCTTGAGGAGCCTTGCAATGACTCCATCTGGGTAGGGAGGCCTGTTTTCACTGTGTAGCTGAAAGGGGGTCCATTTTCATAAGCATCTGGGCTTCCCTGGTTCTCCTGAGGCGGTAGTGGCTAGTCAGTTGGCTGCGATTCATTTGCCTGAGGTAAATATCCCAACTAACTAGACCTGGACACACACGGATACGTCCATGCTCACACATGCTGGATAACGGTGTCTCACAGCCAGGGCGTGGGTGTGACCGGTGCCCAGCCAAACAGGTGGACAGTTATCCAGACCACTAGGCCCAGAGAGCAGGATGACTGTGGTGTTGGCTTTGAGAAAAGGGAGTGGGAGTGTTTAATCAGTTTCTGGGAAGCTCTCACATACACTGAAAGTCCTTTTGTCTCTCTTCCTCTGGCAAAAGCAGGAACAATACTGGCTGCCGCAGCTGCAACAGATGCAGAAGCAGCAGATTCAGCAGCCGCAGCAGCCCCTGTCTGATGACGGCACTGCAATTATGCAGACCCAGCCCGTGTTAGCAGCTGAGCAACAGTGCTCTGGCCAGGAAGATGAGAGACAGAGGTAAGAGGTGCATGGAATGCTGATACAGGCTAAGGCCACCGCCCTCATGGCTGGACACCATGCCTGAGACCATGGGTAATTTGCCGACAAGGCACTGAAAACCACCTCATCATCTTGCTCTGTGGCTGCTGGCCCCCTCCCTCTGCATGCACGGTGCATGGCCATGAATGCATTGATGGAACAGGGATGTCTACATGAAAATAGGAGGCTACCCAAGGAAGCCTCCCAGCTAGGGGCTTAGCATGCAGATTGGGAAATCCCTCAGCTTCATCCACCCAGGCCCCATCTTTTGGCCCAGGGTGTTTATGGGGAAGTCCTGAGTCTCAGCTTCCTTCTCCCACTCCACTGGGATCTGGTGATCCCATTAGACCAGGTGAAGGGGTGTCCATGGCATTGACAATCTATATGATGAAAGTGGGTGTGAAACAGTTGCTACGTACCCACTGGATACCTAGAAAGAGCCAAGAACACAGAAGGACTAAGTCCTGGGAGGCAGTATGAGGACTCGAACACATTTCCTGCTCAGTGATAAAGTCTTTGGTCCCAAATGTCAGAAACAGAAGGCTCTGGGGTTGCATAGCACATGCGTAGTGCCCGAGAAATATTTTTGGTTGAATGCCAGCTCTGAGCAGGCCTCCCGGAGCTCTGTGGATTTCCTTCTGGGCCGCCCTTTGGGATCTGTGACTGACATGTAGTGTTGGTTAGCGCCTTCTTTCCCACTGGCCTGCTCATGAGAATCCACCTGAGGAGGTGTTGAAAGCGCAGAGTCAGAGTCTGGGATGGCCCGTGGAAATCTCTGTTTATCTACGCCAAGGCTGAGGGTCGCAGGCAGAGCGTGCACGTGGAGCGAGGAAATGGCCGTGCAGCCCCACTCAGCTGCTAGCTCCTTTGGTGACCAAGAGCAAGTCACCGACTTTGGGGTAGGTGAGGTGACTGTGGGAGGCCAAGAGATCACCCTAGTGACAGGACAAGAACTATCTATGTAATATAAATAAAGCCACTTGAGACAAAAGCCTGTAATTTATCTCATTGTCGACATTCACTTTATTCTGGCAAATTAAGTCTTATTCAAGCCAAACTGAGGGTACAAATAAGTGAATCTTGACTTAGCCACCCCAAACAAATGTGCCTTAAGCACCTACTGATTGATGAGTGAGACAATGTCCCCTGGGCCATTGTTTTTAGATCCATGTCACTGTAACATGTTTCTTGTCTTTCAGTTTTCTTCCTGAGGACAAGCAGGGGTCCTCCATGAATCTGCTGCCACTGGACGATCACCCAAACGATGAGACCAGTTCTTCTACCTTTCTTCAGTCTCCTATGAGTTCTGATGCAGACAACTTAGTCACTCTGGAAATCTTGCAGGATCACATCTACCTTTTGCAGTACGTACCAGAGCCGCAGCCTCACCTCCAAGTGAGTGCCTCGCCCTTGAGTGAGCAGACTGCCCTTCAGGACCAAGACACCTGTCCCCAGGTATTCCACCCCCTCTTTCCACCTCCCAGGTCAGGGTGGGGGTATGTACAGAGGCCGGGTCCCTTCCCCAGAGGTGCACACCATGGCAGTACAAGCTGAGAGTGGTTACTCACATGGTGGTGGTTCACACTGGGGAGTGAAAAGATTCTCTTCAGGCCTCCATGAAAAAGTGAAGTGTCCTCATGGGTATTAAATGCAACCTGACGTGGAAACTTCTCAAAAATATGTTACCTGGGCAAAGTGAGTCATGCCATATGCTGAGCTCATTGCCTGCCCCAGGCCACTTTCTGGATCTGTCTGTCTTTAGTTATGCACAATCTAGTGCCTGTTAGGGGTGTGTTTGCTTGTGCTGAAAATAAACCAAGTGTCCTTCTGTTGAGTACACTTGGTATCCATCCATGGGGTACTTGCTCCGTATTTGGTGGGGGACATCTCAAGGACATCTGCAGTGGCCGTGTGTCCCGGCAGTGTTGGCAGCTGGTCCAAATGGCAGTCACATAGCAGGTCCTCCTCCAGGTACACGCCCAGCAGGCAGCTTGGGGATTGCGAGCTTTCAGTCTCAGCACTCACCAAGGGTGTTTTGCTCCTCGCTTTAGACATCTTAATGGAGTCTAACCCATCTTTAAAGCTAACAACAGTAAGAACTAAACAGTAAGCTTAGGCCAAAGGGAGTTTTTATACTTTAAATGGCTAAAGGTGTGGTTATTTTCACACATACACCTTGACCTACGGGCCACCAGTCCCCCAGAAAGTTGATCCATGAGAGGGACTGCCCACAGGAAGAGGTCAGGTGGACAGTGGGCCCTATGGCTCAGATACAAGACAGACTGTGGCAAGACCCGTCCTCCTGTCTTCTCTCAAGGTGCTGCCCTTGCCTGGGCCCTGAGAGGCAGAGCCAACAGAGAGCTGAGCAGGTGTCCCAGGGCAGTGGAGAGGGGACGGACTGGGCCGGGAAGTCTGTGAGCTGGGAGAATGTAGCACAGCAGCCGAGGGCGGCCCCTCGTGTGGGACCTTCCCTGTCCACGGGACTGCAGAGGCTCCCCACCCCTGCCCCGGCTCACCCCCACTGCCCCTGGGTCCTCCTCTCCCCAGGTCCCCGGACGCCTCCAGCTTTCTGCCTATAGTCCAGCCCTATTCCTTCTGCATCCTCTGTCTTCTTGCCCTAGAGTCCCACTTGTTGAAATCGTACATCATCTTCAAAACTCAACCCAAGGAATCCTTCCTTCCCAAACAGAAAAGACCCCCGCAGCCTGCTCTTTATAACACCATCTTTGTGTGTGCCCCTCTTCCGCCTCCACAGTCTGGACTGGGTTGTCACCTCTCCTGTCACTGGTTCAGGTAGGCCAGCTAGTTGTCAGTCAGGCCCAGCATGGACTTACCTAACCAGAGCAGAATGATCGTAGCAAGGTCCAAGGGCAGGCCGGGAAGAGACCTGCTGAGGCCGTGGCTTGCCGTGGCTGGCAGAGCAGCTGGGCTGGGGAAGGCCAGATGTGGGACCCAGTAGCCTTAGGCATTAAGACCCCTTTGGGTAGCCTAAGGCCTGCTTCTGCTGCTCTTTAAGTCAAGATGCTATTGGGAGGCAGAAGCAGGAAGGAACCCCATTGTCCCCAGTTCTACCTTCTACCAACTCCTTGCAGACTTGTGTTCCAAAGAGGTGCTTCTCCACAGCTTGCTGACTTGAACTGAAGGGGTCCTCCCACCACCCCAAAATGGGCCCAGGAACTCTAGCAGAAGATTCCACCCTGTCCCCCTTTTTCCCAACAGGTGCCAGGTCCTGAGGCTAGAGCCCAGGAACCTCTAGATCTAGAGGCTTACCAGGACCTTGCTGACTTACCACCAGGCTCAATCGTCTATTTGATCTGTGCAGACCAGTCCGATGTGGACCAGCCTCAGCACAAACCTTGAGAGAAGAGGGGGAGACAGGCCGGCGGAGCCTGCATGGCCAGGAGTCCCCGGGAGTAGGGTCTAGTGGGGTGAGAGTGCATACTTTTCTTTTTGTAATTCTTTTTGTAGGCACAACCTGTTTCTTGGAAGTTGTGGCATAGAGGCAGCCTATGATTCCTAGTGTGCTTGTGGTGACAACAGCCAGGCCATGGTAGGAGACAGCTGTCCCCACCTACCCTACCCAGCCTTGCGCACACCTATTCCACCATTGGTAGGCAGGCTGCAGGGTCTGCTCAGATTAGATACCCACTTCTAACAAGAACTATTTTCCAACTTAGTTTGCAATCTAGTAAGAAGCTTTTTGGTCTTAAGCTGCAAGAATTCCTTGCTAAAATAATCACAGCTTCGCTGCTTATTAAAATTTGTCTTTCATGTAACTGTCTGTGAACTTCTGGCTTTTAGAACCTAGAAATGGTACCAACTCAGCAGACTGGTGCTTGGGTCCTGAGTAAAGGGCTCATTTGCTGGAGTCAGGCCACTGGCTCACCCCTCAGCTTGCAGAGGCTGGGGGCTCCTGCCTTCCCGTGTAGCTGCGTGCCTAGGCCCTCTGTGTGCTTGAGGCCTGCTGGCTCCTTCGTTGATACCAAAGGCAGCCACAGGCCCACCAGGCCCCAAGTAGTTGGCCTAGGGGCCGCCCACTCCGTGTAGATTGTGCTCGCACCTCATGCATTGCCTCAGGGACGGGCCTGGATTCTAAAGGGCAAAGGGATCTGTTTGTTTGCTTGGGGATTCCTTCTCTCCTGCCTGGAGCCTTTCTGCAGGGTAGGTGTGCTCCCTGGAGGAAAAGTGATTTGCTCTCTGGTCAAATGCCAAGGAGAGCATCTTTGCAGCCGTCTGCACAGAGGATGGCCTAGGCACTTGGATTATCTTACCAGAAGTGTGCCCTTACTGCCAGTCCTAAGGTAGTGAATCATTGCTGGAAGAAGGCAAAGGAAGCCTCCAGTCTCCAGTGACAAGTTAAAACAAGGAGCGTGCATGAGGCCTCATGTCTGCAGGACAGTTTGGTATTCCTCAGGCCGCCTGATCTCTACCAGGGTGCTGTGGACTGAATGTGTCTCCCCCACCCCCAAGTTCCTATGTTGAAGCCCGACCCCCAGTGTGATGGTATTTTGATATGAGCATCCATTATGGAGTTGCTTATGTCAGGCTCGCCCTCTTTCTCCTTGACTGCATCTGCAAAGGCCATGGCGGATTAGACCACTGGGCTGGCCACCGGGTGTAAACCTGTGAGGCAGCATTGGCCCATTGCATATTGAAATCATTTAAGGTCTTACTAACTCCTTCTAACACAATTCTCCACTCCTCTAGGCTGCTGGCTTGCACACCTGGGTTTGACTTTCTCTTTTCACCAGAGATTGCTTGTAGGCCTGTAGTATTCCCTTTGCTGTTTGGAATGCGTGCTCCCTTCCCCTGGGGGATTGCTTCCTAGGGCCTCCAGGTCTCCACCCCTCCTTTTGAGGAATGTAGTTGGTGAAAGTATTTGACTTCCCGCCTGTACCAATCTCCCTCTGGAGCTGCAAAGTTTTAATTAAACCCATAAAGGTTTTGGCTTCAGTAACTAGTTGCATATATACAACTTGTAGGTGCTCAGGGGCTCCTGGTAGGAAGGCTTTCTTTGCTGCAGTATCACTAGTACAGCTCAAGGGAGTAGACCCCTCTTGCCCATAAGCATACTTAAGGACAGCTAGTTTCTTTAACACCTTTGTAGCCTCATCTGTAGTTTTCCATTTTAGTTTAGTCCCCAAACCAGTAGGGTCAATATAGGGGTGAACCTGCACCCATGCTTTGCTGACCCATGGTCAGAACAACCTTAGGATAGTTATCGGTTATGGCCTGCAGGGCAGCATTTAACTCGGGCTCCTCTGCTAGGGAAACTATTTGGGACATTTCTTCCCCAGGCAACTCGATAGTATTTCCACCTTGCTCCCATAATTTTAGCATCCAATCTGCATCTGAGGTTACATCTTGAGCAAAGTCAGTTCTTATTTTCTGCAACTCTGGTATAACTCCTAGTTTCCCCCTGCACAACTGCTGACATAGGCCCATGGTTATAATCGATAGCCATTTTCCGTGTGACAACAGGCCTTGCTCAGGCCATGTCATTAGGGTCAAAAGGATTATAATAGTCCCTAGGGTTTTTAGGGTTAGGGTTCAGATATATACTTCTGTGCTCAGGTTGCACCTGTGCCTTCAGCAGCCCTCTTAGGGCAAGGACCTTTCCCCTCTCCTACCTTCATCAATGTCTATAACAGTCTTAAGTAGCAAAGCAGGCACCTCACCTTTGGATGCTCCGGCCAGGAGCAGATACAAGGTGGATGGTCCATGTAAAATGGTTTTTAAATCATCCGGCACCTGATATGGTATGTTCTTTTTAACCAAATCCTCTGTCTTTTCCGAAGTTTTATTATGTTTGGCTACCTTTCTTTTACTGGCAGCCCTGCAGCCTTTCCAGGCCCTAATTATTGCCAGCATTTTAGTAATTTTGGTGCACCTAAGACAAATTTGGAATCTCCACTTTAGCCAAATCCACCTACTCGAGCTTAAGCTAAATCTGCTGTGAACTGGTTTATTTAAACTGGAGGTGGCAGCCGTGGCCAAGTGCTCTGCTGTTTTCCTTCTCCAACTGCTCATCTATTCCCTTGCCCCTGACTCCATACACGTTAAAAAAAAGAAAAATGGAACCCCATCTTGCCGACTACAAACTGCAGCAGGTCAGTAAGTGTGGATCCACAGGGCGATGGAGTAATGAACTTGACACCCTTAAGGTTGCACGAATCACATGGCTTATTTTGCAATTTCCTTTCATACAACACTCCAAGTGGAAACAAAGCATATCCGAAAATCACACCTATCACGTATCAATACATCTCATACCGGTCACGACGGATGGTTCGGGTCCGGGCTGTCCCAATCAGCCTCTCGTCTGTCCCAAGGGGAAAGCAATGCAGCAGAGACAGTTCCAGTGGAGGGACGAATCTGTGATGGAGCAGGAGCGCAGGCAGATGAGCAGGAGCAGGCCTCGGAGCACATGTCTGTGGTCCGGCGTCAGGGACTCTGGGACGAGCTTGCCACAGGGGCTCTGTGTGCAGTCCCTTATATAGTCCAGTCCATCCATCCGGGGTCGGACATAAGAGGGGACAGTCCTCATGTGGTGTTACCCAGTTTGGGCATTCACCGGCACGCCTGACACATGGAGTTACCTGGTCTGGGCGTTCACCGGCACGCCTGTTAGGGTGGGGTATGTTCACAGAGGCAGCTGGCATGAAAGCAGGCAAGCCTGACATTAGCAACTCCATGTTGGATGCTCACACCATATTTGGGGGTGGGGCCTTTAGGAGGTGCTCAGGTTTAGATGAGGTCATGGGGGTGGCACCCCCATGCTGGGATAAGAGTGCTCTGATAAGAGCTTCCTCTCACCATATGTGCACAAAAGGGAGGTCGTGTCAGCACACAGCCATGTTTTCTACCTACAGGCCAAGAGAAGAGGTCTCAGAATAAAACCTACCTTGCTGGCACATTAATCTGGGGCCTCTAGAACTGGGGTTCACATGGGTTTCAAACTGCCGAAGTCTGTAGTTACCTCAGGCTCAGCGTCTGTCAACTGCTTAGCTCCTGGCTTAGTCCCAGAGCCAGGTGGCCAGAGAGTCAGGGCAGCCAGCTGCCTGGGCCTGCTTTGTCCCAGGGGTCCCCACAGGGTAACTGCAAGGATGCCCCATCTTAAGATGGGGAGATGTTGGTGCTACAGGTGCCAAAAGCTCAGAATCTGCTTACATGCAGGATTGTCCAGTTGTGAGTTTGTTTTATGTATTACTGAAGTCAAACCTTGGTGAGTGAGTTCTCTGCAGCCCATTAGACCATTCTGGGCCCAATCTCTGCTCCGAGGCTTTTTTGGTTATCTGGGCAGAGACCTTAGACTTGGGCAGACAAGTGGCTTTAACCAGAGTGAGTTGGTCCTTATCTTCTCATTCATTTTCCCAGGCATGAGCCCTAATTCTGCCAGCTCAGGGGTTCTCCTGAGGATTGTAGCCAGGGAGAAAGCTGACCACTCTCAGGCTTTGGGAGGGGGAGGGCTGACCAGGCCAAAGGGTGCAGTGTCAGCCTGAGTGTGAGAAGTGGCTTGTGTTCCTTTGGCAGTAACGGAGTAAAAGGGCGAGCCTTGCATGCCCTCTGGACTGTGAGCCAGACGGTGGGGCCCGTCCCAGCCTTGCCCGGGACAGAAGTGTCAGCACTGCTTGTGTCAAGGAGACTGGTCACAAGACACGCCTCCAAGGCCACAGCTCAAACTGGGAACAGCCGTGGCTGTCCCTGTGGTCTGTGCTAACCTAAGCTGCTCTGGGAGCTCTGAGGACTTGGCAGTGCATACCACAAAGGCTCACTAGGGACATAGATCCTCAAATGCATGCCACACTGGAAACTACACAGGACAAATGGTTTCTGTCCTCCACCCTCCCTCCCAGCCCACTTGCTGTACACACAGTGCACAACTCACGTGAGCCACTTGGTCTTCACTCTCAGGTTTTGTTGGGTGTGGGGGAGAGCAGAGAGAGCCAAGCTCCTCCTCCAGCAGCCAGGTGCACGCAGGTCCTGGGGAAGGGGATGGGAAGGCGGATGGCAAAGCAGACCTAGCCTCCAGGGTGCCTGCCCCCCCCCCAGTCGCCCCAGTGTTTTGTCCCTGGCTCTGAGCACAGTGGCCCACACACTACTCAGTGGCTGGGCACCTGGCCTGGAACGTAAGGGCTGCTGGTTCCCAGAGTCTCCTGGCCTTGCTGTGTACCTTCCTGGGACAGCTCTGGCCCTCCCCCTCAGCCCAGCTGCCTGGCCCACACCAGCTTCCCCCTTGTGGGATGAATGAGGGGCAGAGGGGCCAGAGTATCATGATCTGGTGGGCATGGGGTTCCGGCAGCAGGAGTGGGCCCACACACAGTAGACTCAGGAGTTCCAGGCCCCATCTTCCCCGCTTCAGCACAGCCCCAGCAGCCCCCAGAAGCAAAGTGGGCAGCCCCCAGCAATTATGTCGGCAAGGTGGCCACTGGCCGGGACCATCTCCATCTGACCATCAGCTTGGTGTGGATTTGTTCACCCCTCCAGCATGAAGCCAAATTTGCTTCCCCTGCCTGGGCAAGTGCAGGAGTTGCATTTCTCTGTGGGTTGGTGGGGCAGAGGAAGTTGGAAGGACATGACAGAGGTGCCCAAGCTGCCATGCATGGCAATGCTTCCAGACATAGCTGCTGTGGCCCCCGTATCAGCTCCTTCCCTGCTGGGCAGTGCAGCCTTGTAGCTGAACAAGACTCAGTCTGGACCTAATAGAATATTCTACACACAGACTTAACCGCTGAATATTCATGTATTTTCTACATCATCAAAAATTTATAAATGGTCCTATTCCCAAGTGTTGAGGCCTTTGCTGAGGATGAGGGAAGGCCATTCGCAGCAGGCAGCACAGCTCTGGCTAATGCCTGGTGCGGCCTTTCTGCTTTTCCCAGTATTTTGAAGACAGTGAAAGTGAAGGTGGCCTTGGGCTGTTCTGGGGGGTGAACGTTGTCCGCATTTGCTGAATCACTGGGAAGGAAAGCTTGAGAGAAGATGATTGGGCCCTGGAGAAGTGAACAAGGCAGGCAAGGGAGCTTTGAACAACAGCTTCTCTTACCAGGGTGAGAGGAGGAGGTGTGTTCTCCAGGACTGGAAGAGGTCTCCAGCCTCAGGAGAGACCACAGCAGATCCCCGTCCCTCAACCTGGGCCACAGCAACCTTCATGAAAGCCCTCTGCTTTACAGCCAGGCCCCGATTCCGTGGGGATTACTAAAATGGGATGTGCTTCTGTTTTCATGGGTAACAAACATGATGGCAAATGGTCATCCATTGCTTATCACATGAAGCGCAAGTTCGCAGCCTGGCCTAGGGTGGCCTCTCCCTTCCTCTGCAGCCCTCCTCTCTTCATGCTCTTTGCCCCCAGCCTTGCTAAACCATTGAACACAAGCCCAGGCCTTCCTTCCCTTATGGATGTGTCACCATTATGTACAGTGGGAGTGTCCTGCCCCCCCTATTTCTGCATGCCCTCAACCCTTGCGTATGACACAGAGTCTGTGCCATGTCCCCCTCCCCTCCCTGTCCTTCACTCGGAGCATTCATGTCCCTGTTCTGCTCTTGCCGTGCATGAGGTGCTGCCCCTTCTAAACCAACCTACAGTGGGCAGAGATTGGGCGGGTCTTAGAGGCCCCCATAACACAATGCTTTGCAGACTGAGCCTTCTTTCTACAAACGTGGCAATGAGCATCATTGTAAACAAGGTTCTTGGCAGGACAGAACACAGAAAATGTTTCACAAGGAAAACCAGCCCCTTGAGGCAGGGCCATCAAGCAGGAAGTCACTCTGGAGAGGCCCTGGAGCCTTCTTAGGAACCTCCCAGCAGCTGTGAGGGGCCGGGCAGTCCCTGGAGCCAAAAAGTAGCCCACTGGCCCAGCCCTGGGCTCCAGGAAAGCCTTCCTCTGCTCACCTTCCATTTAGCTCAGGTGTAAATGTTCCTAAGCTTCTCAACATTAGCCCGGAACCCTCCCTTCAGGCTGTTTCCTCAGGGAGGGCCTCAGACACGAGGGTGTGCAGAACCTGCTGGAAGGCCCTGCGGTGGCTGTAGGTCCTGGCCCCTGGCTTGCCAATTTCCTGTGTGGCTGGGGAGGAGGTTGCTTGGTGTAAGTTCTGCAGCCCAAAGCATTGACTGTGTCCCTGGCGGTGGCTCTGTGAATCCCTGCAAGCCGCTTTGCAGCACTTTCAGGCCAGGAACACTGCAGGGAGGTTGGGGCAAGGGAGCACACGGGGCACAGGGAGTGACAACTAAATGCCAACAGGCCCCATGGATGTTTCCGGCCCAGATGGAGGCCCTGACCCTGAAGGTCAAAGGATAATTAACCACATGGTCACCTTGTTGGTGAAACAAAACCCACAACCCTGCAGAATCAAAACATGTCAAAGGCACAGAGCAAAGGTCAGCAGACTGGACAGACAAATTGCAGTATTTAGAATCACGCGTTCAGGTGTTTGTGTAATTGAGGTAGGGTGCTGGCCCACCAGTGTGGGGGCTTCGGAGCAGAGATTTACACCCAGACCCTAGGAAAGCCCAACTGCAGGCAGAGGGGGTGCCTGCGAGGTGGGCGGGAAGGAGGTGGGCCACTCCACCTGCTGCTCCTTGATTCTCCTCCCCTCACCTGCCTGCAGCAGTGCCCACCTGTGGGCCAGACACCAAACTTTTGTTTTCCATCTCTGCCTGCTACCTATCTCTACCTTGCTCTGAAACTTTGGGCTAAACACTTGACCTTCCCATGCCTCTGCTGGTTTTCTAGAACGTAGGGGCAAAGATGGGAGGCCTGCTCCACCGTGAGCTTGATGAATGAATGAGAGCGCCAGCACGACCCCAGCTGGGCTCTCTCAGGGACAGGTGCCTCCATCCTCTCAGGCCCTCAGCTAACAGACATCGGCCTGGACTCCTCTCTGGTGTATTCCCCAGTGTGCCCTCTCTGGTATGACTGTCTGGCGCGTCAGCACACACCCGATAGGGTAGGGGAAGTGCAAATGACCAGGGGAGGGAGGGAATGGACAGGTGGCTGGATGGCCTACATTGTCCTGGGTCCAACGTGCATCAGGGCAGACCTGTGGAGCAGTGGGCTCTCTCTTCTACTAGAATCTTCCTTGCCACTGCTTGGGCACAAACACATTCCAGGCTCCAGGCACCCTCTGGGCTGAAGCGAGCCCATGAGGCTATACACCCCGAGATGCACCACAGGGAGGAGGTTTGACGGTTCCTGGGGTCAGCACACAGGCTGGGCTTCTTGGTACCAGCTTCCCATACCTTAGGGTGTCCAAGAACACTCAGAGTCCGTTCTTGGTTGCTCAAGGCTGGTGCATTGCCCAGAGTTCAGACATGGGCCCAGAGTGCAGGACAGGTAGCAGCAGAAAAGGTTTCCTTCTTTGAGTCTTAGGGCTCATAGTTTCTTCTGTTCTTGCCTCACACACCCCTGCAGCAGCAACCTGGTGGTGCCTACAGCAGGCTCCAGCTTAGGCAGGCAATGTCATTCACCTGAACGTCATAGGGAAGCTTAGAAGAGGCAGAAGGGCCAGTGGACCTCCTGCCACACGGCCCCCAAACTTTAGGTGGGGCCTGGGCAGACTCATTTCTTGTTGTCTCTTGCCCCCTGGTGTAGAGTTTCAGTATTGCAACTGTCCAGTGGCCTCCCTTGAGACCAACTCAGTTGATATTTCCTGAGTACCCTATGCCAGACAGAATTCTATTCTCAAGGTTTCTGTCCAGCCCTTGCTCAGCTACTGGTATATATTCCTTCTCTACCCTTCAAGTACGCTCAGGGTCATGATCCATCATGTGATCACTCCCCATCCCCTCTTCCCTCTATCACAATTGACTGGCCAATCCCCAAATTTGGATGAACCCAACCATTTGTCCTCCATGTGTCTGCACTTATGCTTGTCTGTGCTGCCAGAGAGAATCACACACACTGGCAAATTATGTGCCCCAAAAGATGTATGATCTCCAACCTCAACCAGGCACACCTCGCTGCTCAGAAGGATTTCCATGTTTTGTGTTTTTCTAATCCTGTCGGGGTTTTTAACCTTCCACGGAACCCCCCCTGAACCTGCAGAGTAGTGAGGGGAGAGCACGCCCCGGCAAGGCGAGGTGAGGTCGGAAGAGGTAAGTGCCGGCTGTCCACCCGATCCCCAGCCCCCAATCTCGAGGACAAACAGACGCAACAGGGAGCTCAGTCAAAGCAGGAACTCGTTTATTGTGGAAACAGCAGGACATATATAACGCTCATAAGCCAATCAAAATAAAGGTCAGGCAGCCACATGCTCTTCACGCAGGAAGGCATATCATGCAAGTAAATGGTGTCCATGAGCTGATCACGTTCACGGAAGACTTAAGCCACCAATAGGGAGTAATCAGGAACTAGGAAGCAAACTCACTTTATCTCAGAAACCAGCTCAGGTGCCGCCCTACACTCACCCAGTGAGCGCCATCTTGGCAATGATTCAGCTTTTGACTGTTACCTCCTAGATCTGAAGGCCCTACATAGTCCCACCAGAATGCTGATTTTTCTCTCACATAAGCCCCATGTTTCCTCACTTCCCTCTTGCTTGCCTTGTCCATATTCAATTAAGAAATCAGAAGATTTGGAATGGAAATTCTCTCATCATCCCATCACCAAGACTATTCACTTGCTTACCTTTCCTCTCAATCTTTCCTCCTTTCCTTAAGCTACAATGGTGAAATTGTCCCTTCTCCTTTCAAATGCTGGTGCCTTCTCTGTGTTATGGATCCCACCCCTTCCACATTCCCCTTTCCCTAGCACCATCAGATTCCCCCCTCTACATGACCATTTGTTCCCCTCACCCTGCAAACATGCTGTAATATTTCCCTTCTCAAAAGAAAGTCATCCCTTAACTCCCACACCCATTCCCAACAGGTGCCACACCTCTCTGCTCTTTCAAAACATTTCTCTGTGGGTACTGTCTCCACTTCCTTGCTCTCCCCAGTGTAGCTATCAATACTTTCAGATCCAGCCTCAGCATCTGCCACTCCACTATTGTCAAGTTCACTCACTCTACATTCTGCCCTAGTGTTGTTACTCTGGTTCTCAACAGTGTCGACTCACTGGACAGTCCCTCCTCTAAGATTCTGTGACACTTCTGTTTCCCTGTCTCCTACCTCACCGGATGCTCCTTCTCATTCTCCTCTGCTGGTTCTTCCTCCTGACTTCCATACATTGGAGGGCCCAGAACCTGGATCTTGGGTTTTTCTCTACCTCCTTCCACACCCTCAGTGATCACATCCAGCCTCATAGCTTTAAATTGCACACATACAAACACCACATTTCTTTACTGAACCAGAGTCATATAGGCAACTGCCCACTTGACACCCCAAAACTTAGATACCTAATTGATATTTCAAGCCTCATGTACCCCAGAGACTTCCCTCCTTCAGTAGATGGAACTCTCATTCCCTTAGCTCGCTACACCAGAAATCTGGGATTCTGGGTTGAGTTGAGCCCTCCCAGACATTCGTATGGTGAAGTCTTGACCCCAGGACCTCAGCAGGTGATCTTATTTGGAAACAGGGCCATTGCAGATGTGCTTAGTTAAGATGAGGTAATAGTGGGGTGGTGGGGCCCCAATACAATAAGACTGGTGTCCTTATGTAAAGGAGACATTTGGACACAGACACACATATGGAGAAGATGGCCAGGTGAACATAAAGGCAGAGATTGGGGAGTTGTGTCTAGACTTCAAGGAACGCCAAAGATTTTCAGCAAACTGCCAGCAGCTGGGGGAGAGGCTTGGAACAGAGTCTCCATCACAGCCCTGAGAAGGAATCAACAGGGCCAACACCTTGATCTGGGCCTTCAAGCTTATAGAGCTGGGAGACAATATATTTCTCTTATTTAAGCCACTTCTGTGGACTGAATTGTGTCCTTCCAGAATTCATAGGTTGAAGCCTTGACCTCTGATGTGACTGTATTTGGAGATGGGGCCTTTAGGAAAGTATTAAGGTTAAATGAGGTCAGAAGGGTGGGGCCCTAGTCCACTAGGACTAGTTTCCTTATAAGAAGAAGAAACACCAGGGATTCCTCCCTCGGTGTGCACACACAGGAAGGCCATGTACGAACACAGAGAAAAGGCAGCCATCTGCATGCCAGGAAGAGGACTCTCCCCAAGAGCCAAATTTGGCAGCACCTCCCTCCTGCACTTTCAGCCTCCAGACCTGGGGAAAATAGATATGTGTTGTTGAAGTCCCACATTCTGTGCTATTTTGTTATAGCAGCCCAATTGGACTGTGACAGCCAGCAGTTTGTTGGACTCAAGCAAACTAATGTACTTGGGAACGTCCTTAACTACTCCCTTTCCCTAAGCTTCCCATATCCATTCAGTATCCACATCTCATGTCTCTACGTCCAGAATCTTTCTGGAATCCGTCTGCTGTTCTTTACCCAAAAACCTCCCAGCATCATCTCTCACATGTCCTACTACTATAACTTTGTAACTGGTCTCCTTACATCCATTCTTGCTCCTTCCAGTCCATTCCCTGCACAATATCCAGAATCCTTATAGAATATGAAACAGGTCACGACGTCACTTGCTCACAACTACCCAATGTATGCCATTGCACTTGGTGTTGTGAATCCTGGTCAAAGACCTCTCACTGCCTCCCACCCTTGCTCATTGTGCCCTAGCTACACTCGCCTCCTTTATGGCCCTGGAACATCAAACACTTTTGTGTCTTGGGGCTTTGCATTTGCTATTTCTCCAGCCTGAAATGTTTATCCCTACCCCCTTACACCCACTTCTCATGGCTGACTCCATCTCTCCGTGCAGGTCTCTGTTTAAATGTCACATCCCCAATGACACAGCGCAACTGTGAGTGGGATCTTTTTCCTTTATATTTTCTAGCTGGTCACTGATGATTTTTAAGAAAGACACTGATTTTTGTAAACTTGTCTTGTAGCCATCTGCCTTGCTAAAAACATTTCTTAGTCAACCATCTTTAGCTTTCTAAGCAGGCACTCACAGAATTTTCAAATAATGATACATTTTTGAAGTGTATTATTACTAATATGTATCCTTCTTATTTCTTCTCATTTTACTACACTACTTTCACTAAAATCCACTCCCATGTCATAAACTCTCATAATAACACAAGTCATCTCAATTTTGTTGAATAAATAAGTGAATAAATGCACTTAAGTATCTTGAGTCATTAGCGATTCAGCTTCTGCTCCTACCTCTGAACTGTAAGGATCATAAGGTGGGGTCCAAGACTGATTCCTCACTCTGTCCAGAGCCTAGGAAACAAAGTGGACAATCCTGTAATGCATATTAGGAAAAACAATGAAGGAAATGCAGATGTTTTAATGGAAGCAAGTAGTGGTTTGTTGAATGGAGGTAAAAATGAAGGTGAGACCATTTCTAGCTCAAAGCGGAGTCCCAGACCCAGCCTCTACTGGATTTCAGCTCCCAGTGGATGTCAGCAGCTGGAGAAGGGAGCATATGTGAATCAAGAAGAAAAATGCTGACTGCAGCAGAAAAAGAAGAACACACAGATGATTCACAGAAACAAAAAGGAAAAGAGTGAATGAACATGTGAAAAATGAAGCATGATAACAATATAAATTAAAACAGTGAAATATTTTAATAAATTTTGTAAACAAACTTGCATTACAATATTCCTTGCTGGAAAGAGTAAGGTGAAATGAATACTTTTCGCATCAGGATTTGTGACCACCTTGTTGTACAGCAACTCCGCTCTTCAGGGTTAGACCCTTTAAAGGTTCATATTCTTGAAGCAGGAATTTGACAGATAGGGGCCCATAATTCTACTTTTAAGAAGTAGAGGCATATTCTCACACACACGAGGACATGGTGAAGGCAGAGGCCAGATAGAATCTATCTTTAATCCACATCACCCGATTTATAAGAAGCATTCAGTGGTGATTTATTGACCTGAATTAAGCTGAAATAAACAGAAGTCTAAAAAAGAACAGACTACTCTGTGTTAGGTATCTCCTGCTCATTCCAAAGTTCACCGAAACTTACTTAGCTGCTGGTGGTGGTCTCCAACTAATTCAAGCCTGAATGAACCGAAAAGACCAACACGCCCAAAACACAAACACCAATACCAGACACAAAACAAAACTAGGTGCATGTTTCTTTTTGTAATTTTTAAATTAAGGTATTATTGATATACACTCTTACGAAGATTTCACATGAAAAAAAATGTGTTTACTACATTCACCCATATTATCATGTTCCCCCCATACCCCATTGCAGTCCCTGTCCATCAGTGTAGTAAGATGCCACAGAGTCACTATTTGCCTTCTCTGTGCTACACTGTTTTCCTCATGATCCCCCCACACCATGTGTGCCAATCATAATACCCCTGAATCACATTCTCCCTCCCTCTCCATCCGCCCTCTCACACTGCTCCCCTTTGGTAACCCCTAGTCCCTTCTTGGAGTCTGTGAGTCTGCTGCTATTTGGTTCCTTTAGTTTTGCTTCATTGTTATACTCCACAAATGAGGGAAATCACTTGGTACTTGGCTTTCTCTGCCTGGCTTATTTCACTGAGCATAATACCCTCCAGCTCCATCCATGTTGTTGCAAATGGCAGGGTTTGTTTCTTTCTTATGGCTGAATAATATTCCATTGTGTATATGTACCACATCTTCTTAAACCATTCATCTACTGATGGACACTTAGGTTACTTCCATATCTTGGCTATTGTAAAAAGTGCTGCAATAAACATACGGGTGCATCTGTCTTTCTGAGTCTGAGAAATTATATTCTTTGGGTAAATTCCTAGGAGTGGAATTCCCGGGTCAAATGGTATTTCTATTTTTAGTTTTTTGAGGAACCTCCATATTGCTTTCCACAATGGTTGAACTAGCTTACATTCCCACCAGCAGCGTAGGACGGTTCCCCTTTTTCAACATCCTCGCCAACATTTGTTGTTGTTTGTCTTTTGGATGGTGGACATCCTAACTGGTGTGAGGTGATATCTCATTGTGGTTTTTATTTGCATTTCCCTGATAATTAGTGATGTGGAGCATCTTTTCATGTGTGTGTTGGCCATCTGAATTTCTTCTTTGGAGAATTGTCTGTTCATATCCTCCACCCATTTTTTATTAGGGTTATTTGCCTTTTGGGTGTTGAGGCATGTGAGTTCTTTATATATTTTGGATGTTAACCCCTTGTCGGATATGTCATTTACAAATATATTCTCCCATACTGTAGGATGTCTTTTTGTTCTGTTGATGGTGTCCTTTGCTGTACAGAAGCTTTTTAGTTTGATGTAGTCCCATGTGTTCATTTTTGCTTTTGTTTCCCTTGCTCAAGGAGATGCGTTCTGAAAAAGTTGCTCATGTTTATATTCAAGAGATTTTTGCCTATATTTTCTTCTAAGAGTTCTATGGTTTCATGGCTTACATTCAGGTCTTTGATCCATCTCGAGTTTACTTTTGTGTATGGGATAGACAATAATCCAGTTTCATTCCTTGCATGTAGCTGTCCAGTTTTGCCAACACCAGTTATTGAAGAGGCTGTCATTTCCCCATTGTATGTCCATGGCTCCTTTATATTGATTGACCATATATGCTTGGGTTTATATCTGGGCTCTCCAGTCTGTTCCATTGGTCTATGGGTCTGTTCTTGTGCCAGTACCAAATTATCTTGATTACTGTGGCTTTGTAGAAGAGCTTGAAGTCAGGGAGCATAATCCCTCCAGCTTTATTCTTCCTTCTCAGGATTGCTTTGGATATTCAGGGTCTTTTGTGGTTCCATATGAATTTTAGAACTATTTTCCCTAGTTTGTTGAAGAATGCTGTTGGTATTTTGATAAGGATTGCATTGAATCTGTACATTGCTTTAGGCAGGATGGCCATTTTGACAATATTAATTCTTCCTATCCATGAGCACGGAATGTGTTTCCATTTATTGGTATCTTGTTTAATTTTTCTCATGAGTGTCTTGTAGTTTTCAGAGTATAGGTCTTTCAGTTCCTTGGTTAGTTTTATTTCTAGGTATTTTATTCTTTTTGATGCAATTGTGAAAGGAATTGTTTTCCTGATTTCTCTTTGTTCTAGTTAATCCTTAGTGTATAGGAATGCAACAGATTTCTGTGTATTAATTTTGTATCCTGCAAACTTTGCTGAATTTAGATATTAGATCTAGTATTTTTGGAGTGGATTCTTTAAGGTTTTTTATGTACAATGCATGTCATCTGCAAATAGTGACAATTTGACTTCTTCTTTACCAATCTGGATGCCTTATATTTCTTTGTGTTGTCTGACTGCTGTGGCGAGGACCTCCAGAACTATACTGAATAAAAGTGGAAAGAGTGGGCATCCTTGTCTTGTTCCTGATCTTAAAGGAAAGGCTTTCAGCTTCTCACTGTTAAGTATGATGTTGGCTGTGGGTTTGTCATATATGGCCTTTATTATGTTGAGGTACTTGCCCTCTGTACCCATTTTGTTGAGAGTTTTTTATCATGAATGGATGTTGAATTTTGTTGAATGCTTTTTCAGCATCTATGGAGATGATCATGTGGTTTTTGTCCTTTTTGTTGATGTGGTGGATGTGTTGATGGATTTTCGAATGTTTTGCCATCCTTGCATCCCTGGAATAAATCCTACTTGATCGTGATGGATGATCTTTTTGATGTATTTTTTAATTCGGTTTGCTAATATTTTTTTGAGTATTTGTGCATCTATGTTCACCAGGGATATTGGTCTGTAATTTTCTTTTTTTGTGGTGTCTTTGCCTGGTTTTGGTATTAGGGTGATGTGGCCTCATAGAATGAGTTTGGAAGTATTCCCTCCTCTTCTACTTTTTGGAAAACTTTAAGGAGAATGGGTATTAGGTCTTCACTAAATGTTTGATGAAATATAGCCGTGAAGCTGTCTGGTACAGGGTTTTTTTTCTTAGGCAGTTTTTGATTACCAATTCAATTTCTTTTCAGGTATTTGGTCTATTCAGATTTTCTGTTTCTTCTTGGGTCAGCCTTGGAAGTTTGTATTTTTCTAGGAAGGTGTCCATTTCTTCTAGGTTATCCAGTTTGTTAGCATATAATTTTTCATAGTATTCTCTCATAATTCTTTGTGTTTCTGTGGTATCTGTAGTGATTTTTCCTCTCATTTCTGATTCTGTTTATGTGTGTAGACTCTCTTTTTCTTGATAAATCTGGCTAGGGGTTTATCTATTTTGTTTCCTTGAAGAACCAGCTCCTGTTTTCATTGATTCTTTCTATTGTTTTATTCTTCTTGATTTTCAAAATTTCTGCTCTGATTCTTATTATGTCCCTCCTCCTACTGACTTTGGGCTTCATTTTTTCTTCTTTTTCTAGTTCCATTAATTGTGAGTTTAGACTGTTCCTATGGGATTGTTCTTCTTTCCTGAAGTAGGCCTCTTAGCATGGCCTTCACTGCATCCCACAGAGTTTGTGGTGTTGAATTGATTATTTAGGAGCATGTTGTTAAGCCTCCATGTGTTTGTGGGCTATTTCATTTTCTTTGCATAATTTATTTCTAGTTTCATACCTTTGTGGTCTGAGATAATGGTTGGTACAACTTCAACCTTTTTGAATTTAGGTTGAACTGAGGCTCTTTTTGTGGCCTAGTATGTGGTCTATTCTGGAAAATGTTCCATGTGCACTTGAGAAGAATGTGTATCCTGCTGCTTTTGGGTGTAGAGTTCTGTAGATGTCTGTTAGGTCCATCTGTTCTAATGTGTTGTTCAGTGCCTCTGTGTCCTTACTTATTTTCTGTCTGGTTGATCTGTCCTTTGGAGTAAATGGAGTGTTGATGTCTCCTAGAATGAATACATTGTATTCTATTTCCCCTTTAATTGTGTTAGTATTTGTTTCACATATGTAGGTGCTCATGTGTTGGGTGCATATATATTTATGATGGTTATATCCTCTTGTTGGATTGACCCCTTTATCATTATATAATGTCCTTCTTTGTCTCTTGTGACTTTCTTTGTTTTGAAGTCTATTTTGTCTGATACAAGTACTGCAACCCCTGCTCTTTTCTCCCTATTAGTTGCATGAAATATCTTTTTCCATCCCTTTACTTTCAGTCTGGGTATGTCTTTGGGTTTGAAGTGAGTCTCTTATAGGCAGCATATAGATGGGTCTCGTTTTTTATCCATTCAGTGACTCTATGTCTTTTGATTGGTGCATTTAGACCATTTACATTTAGGGTGATTATCGATAGGTATGCACTTATTGCCATTGCAGGTTTTAGATTCGTGGTTACCAAAGGTTCAAGGGTAACTTCCTTACTATCTAAGACTCTAACTTAACTCACTTAGTATGCTATTACAAACACAATCTAAAGGTTCTTTTCTCCCCCTCCTTTTCTTCCTTCTCCATTCTTTATATATTAGGTATCATATTCTGTTCTCTTTGGTACCCTATTCAGTAGCTCTGGTGACAGCTATTTAACCTTAGGAACACTTCCATCTATAGCAGTCCCTCCAAAATACACTGTAGAGATGGTTTGTGGGAGGTAAATTCTCTCAGATTTTGCTTATCTGTAAATTGTTTAATCTCTCCTTCAAATTTAAATGATAACCTTGCCGGATAAAGTATTCTTGGTTCGAAGCCCTCCTGCTTCACTGCATTAAATACATCATGCCACTCCCTTCTGGCCTATAAGGTTTCTGCTGAGAAGTCTGATGATAGCCTGATGGGTTTTCCTTTGTGTGTGATCTTATTTCTCTCTCTGGCTGCTTTTAATAGTCTGTCCTTATCCCTGATCTTTACCATTTTAATTATTATATGTCTTGGTATTGTTCTCCTTGGGTCCCTTATGTTGGGAGATCTGTGCACCTCCACGGCCTGAGAGACTATCTCCTTCCCCAGATTGGGGAAGTTTTCAGCAATTACCTCTTCAAAGACACTTTCTATCTCTTTTTCTCTCTCTTCTTCTTCTGGTATCCCTATAATGTTAATATTGTTCCATTTGGATTGGTCACACAGTTCTCTCAGTATTCTTTCATTCCTAGAGATCCTTTTTTCTCTCTGTGCCTCAGCTTCTTTGTATTCCTCTTCTCTAATTTCTATTTCATTTATCGTCTTCTCCACCATATCTAATCTGCTTTTAAAACCTTCCATTGTGTTCCTCAATGATTGGATCTCTGTCCTAAATTGGTTCCTGAGTTCTTGAATATTCTTCTGTACCTCCAGGAGCATGTTTATGATTTTTACTTTGAAATCTCTTTCAGGAAGATTGATTAGTTCAGTCTCATTTGACCTTTTTCTGATGTTGAGATTTTGCTTTGAACTGGGTTTCCTTGACATTTCATATTTGTATGTGGCACCTTCTAGTGCCCAGAAGCTCTACTATCTGGAGCTGCTCAGCTCCTGGAGTGATGTCAGGCATTGCAGGGGAGTGGATGCTGGTGCCTGGGGGGAGGAAAGAGCTGTTTCCTGCTTCCCAGCTGCTATGACTGTCTCCACTGCCAGAACCAGTGGGCCAAACATACAGGTGTATGCTTCTATGCTTTGCATTTGTAGCTGCTGTAGGTGGGGCTTCCCTCTGGCAGGTTTTGCTGGTTTGTGAGCCAGGTGCGTGCTGGCCCAGAGGAAGGCACAGCAGGTGGGGGGCCTTGGGTCTGAGTAGGCAGCCAGGGGAATGGAGCACCTGAAGATCATGAAAGTTCCCAATCTGCTGGGCACAGTGCACCTGGACAATTTTGTCTATGTGTCCTTTCTCCTGAGCAGTAAGCTCTGTGCAATCCTTGCCCCTTTAGCAGCCCTCTCACTTTTAGGAAGTCTCTCAGACAGTCTGCCCAGATCAGCTGGATATGGATTCTTGTTTTCCATAAGCAGCTGGAATCTCAGTCTCTCCAGGTATTTCGCCTGTCTTAGCTTTCTAACCCCACTAATCACCAGAGCACCATGCAATGTAGGTTCGTGCTCCCAGAGAAGATCTCCATTGCTAGGTGTTCAGCAGTCCCAGGCCTCCACCCCCTCCCTGCTCCATTTCTCTTCTTCCCACTGGTGAGCTGGGGTGGGGGAAGGTCTTGGGTCCTGTCAGATCATGGCTTTGGTATGTTACCCTGTTCCATGAGGTCTGTTCTTTTCTCCAGGTTTACGCAGTCTGGTGCAGCCTTCTTTCCTGTTGCTCTTTCAGGATTAGTTGTATTAATTATATTTTTGTATTATATGTGGTTTTAGGAGGAGGTCTCTGTCTCACCTCTCACGCCGCCATATTTAATCCTCTCCTTGCATGTTTATTTTTTAAAAGATTCATTTACAGCATCATTTACAATCCTGAAAAGTAAAAACAATCACCTGAGGAATCATCAGGTACCTTTTGAAACCTCCATACAATGACATTGTATTGGTTTACGAAATACTGCAAATAAACCAAAGTTATTAATAAAATTCAACCTCTGTTCTCCATTAAAGTAACAAATAGTAGTGAAGAAGGAATAAAAGTATTCTTCCTCAACATGATATATAAAATGTATCTGAGACCACAGTAAAGGAAACGGCCATATGCATTGGGATTCACTAGCGGGATTGCCGTGAGAGGCAAGGACAGGGCAGTGCAGTAGGATCAGAACAAGAACAAACGGCATGCATGTTGGAAAGGAAAAGACACATTTATTATTTGCAAATTCTGTGATTGCCTAGTGAAAAAATTACAGATTACTAAGAAATGCTGCTAGCAAGGCAGATGGATATGAGATAATTTCACAAAATCCAGCACCTTTCTCATAAACCAACAATATGCAGCCAGAACTGTAAAAGCTGTTCACAACTGTAACAAATATATATATATGTTTTATGATGTAATACATGTTAATATAGAATATACTATGTATAATATGATATTTATACAAAATATATTGCTATATATGCAATGTTTTATATAATTAAAACATTAAGACATATGCAGGACCTATAAATAGAAAACCTTACTGAGGGACATTGCACAAGATTCAGGAAAATAAAGAGGAATATCAAGAGTTTGATAGAAAAGATTTATATTGTAAACATCCATTTTCCCCAAATACAATCCATAAATTTAATGCAATTACAACCAAGACAGCAATGGTATTAGTTTTCTTTTGTAACTTTATGGAACTATTCTAGAGTTTAGATAGAAGAGTAAGTAAGCAATAATGAAATCTGGGGAAGAAAGAAGTAGAAATGATTGGGGGCCAGAGGTAAGAGACTATTTGATACACACCTGCAAATATATGGTCTTAAGAGTGGGTGACCCACCTAGGAAGAGATGATGGGCTCGACCAAGGGTACGTAAGAAAGACGTGGCAGGACTGGCAGGTCAATCATGTGGCCCTCTGGGTGGTTGGGAGATGAGGGGCTCTTGAAGGCTGAGGAAATATTTGTTGTCCATATCAAAGAAATGCTGGTTGTGGGGGAGGGGCAGTTAATGGTATTGTAAGGGTTCAAGTCCCTAAGCCACATTTTCTCTCCAATACTGGTGGAGAAATCATGGTGTTTCACAAAAAGATTAAACAATTAGAAAAATATGGCTAATCTCTAGCTTAAGTCTTAAACCAAATTCAATTCTGGACAGATTAAAAAATTACATGTTAACTAATGAAACCATAAGAATGCATGTGAAAATAATTTTTTTAATGTTAGAGGTAGAGAAAGCCTTTCCATGCATGAGAGCAAAGAGAGAAAATGGTCAAATGTAAGCGAGACTGTAGCAGCGTTGCTTACAATGGAAAAGAAAGAAATGGAATAAGAAATGGGAGAGAAGAAGGAAATAATAATAAGGAGGAAGTATTGGTTCAGCCATGAGAAGAGATGTCCATGAGACCATGCGATCTCGTTAAGGGAAAAAAAGCAGTTCACAATTCCTTTCTGTGTGTGTGAAACAAATATGTATGTGGAAGAGAAACATGCCGAGGGATCGAACTCAAATATTAAAGCAATCCTCCTCAGGTGGTGGGATTATGGGTGATGCTTAACTTTCTGTTTTACATATGTATGTCTTGCCTTAATATTTCTATGATGTGCATGCTATGACTTACATAATCAGATAAAAACAAAGAAAATTTTAAAAATCTTTACATTGTATGAACTAAATGATGGAAAATTGGATTTGTGGAGTGAAAAACAGGAAAGCAATATATACATATTTTAATAATGTCTTTCTCTGGCTGGCAAGATGGTGAATGGTTGTTTCTAAGATTGCCACAATGGGAACGTATTATTTTTATAATCAGAACTGAAAAAAAGAGGTACAGTTCCTGGACTATGTGGTGGGAAGCGAGAGTAGAAGGGCAGGAAGGAGTCCTGGCCACAGGCAGGCGAGGGAGGCAGGCAGGCCACGAGGAAATGTGAAGGAGTCAGAGAATTGGCATAGAGTGGCACATTCTTGAAAGAAACTGGGAGCTGGGATGTGACTCAGAGCCAGGGGAGAAGTGGCCGCATCTGTCATTCATCCACCCTGGCTCCTGTCACCTCCGCGGGGCCCCACAAGGATGGGGGCACTGGCAACACAAGAGGTGGGGCTGTGTTGCTGAGGAACCAATTACAGAGTGCAAGGCAGCTGTGAGCCTCGCAGCAGTGCCCGATGGGGGACAGGTCCTTCCCTCACTGGGGTGAGAAGTGCCTCACGGCCACCCTGCACAGGACAGATGGGCAAGTGACAAAGGGTCTTGTGGCAGCTCCTCACAAAACTGCTCATCTTCCTGTGCTTCTGGGACGACCACGGGATTATTCCACCAAGACTGAGTCAGACTGTGGCTGAGGCTTGGCTGTGTGGACTGTGTGGAGATAGGCAAGGTCACCGAGTGCCATGACAGACCCCTTCCCTCACACTCCTGTGCCTCAAACATGCCAAACACACTCCTACCTCAGGGCCTTTGCACCTGCTCTTCCTGTTTTCTAGAATACTCTTCTCCCATTTGTCTGTACAACTGTCTCCATTGCCTGCTGAAAATGCTGCTCAAATGTTACTTCTCAGTGAGTCCTTCCCCAGCCAGCCAATTTAAAATTGCAACCCCTTGCCCCCAAGCCTTCCCACCTACCCTTTCTGCTTAATTTTTCTCCATAGGCCTTTTCATCATCTGAGTTGCTAAGAATGAGAAGTACTTTTATTTTACATTTCAGTCTCTGAAATCAGGATGACTCTCATCTTACAACACTGCCCGCTGGGCAGCAGTCACAGGACACACACAAACTTCAAGCAGGCCAGTATCAAAACTTGCAGGGTGAGTGTCAGTGTTAGAGAAGAAATCCCGAAGGCAATAGGGAGTCACTCCTTTAACCTCTAGGAACAAGTGGTGATGGGGACAGGGGAGGTGGTGCTGAGGCGGTCAGTCAGACACAATCAGCCAGGTTAACTACATTCCCTAAGCAGGTGTCCAAAGAGGGCTAGTCCCTGGGAATGGCAGAGCCTGCTGTCGGGTCTGCAGGCTTTTTAAAAAGTACATTCTTTAAAGAAAGGCCAACTCCTCAACATTCCTGATGGTGCAGACAAGCAACGCTGTGTGGGAAAAGAGAGCCATCCACAAGTCTCAGTCAAGAAGTGATTCAAGAGAGTGGGCCTCTGAGTGTGTGAGCAAGTTTCCTTTAACCAATGTATTTTGTTTATGAGGTTCTTTTTATGCAAGCACCACAGAGATCTATGATAAAAATCAGTGTCTAAAGAAGCCTACAGGAGCTCTTTCAATTAGTACAAAATAAAAAGGCCATGTGCTAAGTGTTGCCTCACAGCTTGGCTGGAAGCATGGCTTACTGCCTATGTCATGTGATTGATGTCATCCCAGAGGAGCTGGAATACCATCTATGCTGTGCTTACCTGTACACCTTGTTTTATTAAGCTCCTCTTTCTTGCACGTCAAAGCTGTGGTTTTCTTTACACACTGAAGGTTTGTGGCAACCGTGTGTTGAACAAGGCCCTCTTTCCAACAGCATTTGCACCCTTTGGGCCTCTGTATCACATTTTGTCATGCACCATTTCAAACTTCTTCATTATTATTGTGTTTGTTATGGTGATCTGTAATCAGTGATTGCATCTCATGGAAAGCTCAGGTGATGATTAGTTAGCTCTTTTTAGCAATAAGGTAATTTTTAATTAAGGTGTGTATGTTGTTATTTGAGACATCATGCCATCACAGTTAATAGAGTACAGTAGAGTGTATTGTAGTCTATACAGCAGAGTGTACTGTAGACTACATGTAACTTTTATGTGCACTGGGAAACCAAAAAATTCATTTGACTCACTTCAGTGTGCAATGCTGGCTTTAATGCAATGGTCTGGAACCAAACCCACAATATCGCCAAGATGCGCCTGTGTTTGTTAGCACCTTGTCTGTCTTCCCTCACTGCATTGCCCATGAAGATAAGGCCTCTAGTCAATTTGATTCGCTGCTGTGCTCTCAGCCTCAAGAACAGAGCTGTGCATAGCGAGTGCTCAATAAATGTCTGTTACACATTTTGAACAAAGAGAATTCCAGAGAGAGTGAAGAAGAGCAAATATCCTGAGGTGGGAACATGTTTATGGCTCTCCCGGGGTAGCAGGAAGGCCACCCTGGCTTTAGTGGGGTGACAGAGGCATCTCTGGCTGCTCCGACTACCACAGTGTCATCTGGTCTTTCAGATCTTTCATCAGCATCCTCTCCCTTAAAAGTGTCTCCACCCAAAGAGCAGAGGCTAGATGTTCCTCTGATGTTTGCGAGGCCTGTGCTGGCTTTCAGGACTTTCCCGTGTGAGGATCCCTCGATTGGAATAGCATGGCCCCTCATCTCCTTTGGGTCCTGGCTCAAATGCCATCTGCTCAGTGGGGCCTCCCCTGACGGCTGTATTTAAATATTCCGCGTCCTGAGACCCTTCTCGGCCTCACTGCTCACCACAGGCCTGGTCAGAGCCCAGTGTCCTGTGTCTTTGACTTCTTTGGTTTTTTAGTCAAATCTCCACAGGTGGGAGTTTCAGTTTGTTTTGTTTTGTTGGCTTCTGTAATCGTGGGCCCTAGAACAGAGACTGGCATGTAGCAACTCTAAGTAAAGACTTGATGTCTTAGTCTCCCCAGGCTGCCATAGCAAAGTATCACAGATGGAGTGGCTTAAACAACTGACATTTATTTCCCCCTAATTCTGAAGGCTGGAAGTCTGAGATCAAGGTGTTGTCAGGGGTGGTTTATTCAGAGGCCTCTCTCCTTGGTGTGTAGACGGCCATCTTCTCCCTGTGTCCTCACACAGTCTTCCCTCTATGTGTCTGTGTCCTAATGTCCTCTTCTTATATGGACACCAGTTAGACTGGAGTGGGGCTCACCTTAATGACCTCATTTAACTTAAGCACTCCCTGAAGGCACGATCTGCAAATACAGTCACATTCTAAGCTCCAGAGCACGAGGACTTCAATGTACAAAGTTGGGAGGGGGCACCATTAGGCTCCAGACAGTTAATTGGTTAATCAGTGCGCAGAGGTGAATTGAGGCCTTATGGGTTAAGGATCTGTATTCAGGCTCTGGGATGGGGTGAGGCTCTGTGAGGACAGAAGAAGATGGGGAGCAGTAGAAGTCAGAGAGTGGTGTAGGTCTGGGATGGATGAGGGCTGGGTAAACAGTGAGATGCCAGGAGTGAATGAGGCTGGAAAAGGGTCCTCGTCTCAGCCAGAGAATGAGGCACAGGGATGGCGTTAGGGAGAGGTCACATGGGGGAAGGTGATGGACAGGGTGCAGTTGAAGGATGAGGAGAGGAGTCCGAAAAGTGGTAGGTGGTGATTGGGATCCTGGGATTGGATCAAGGATGTGGAGAATGTCACCAATGGGTGGGATCATCTCCGTACTTCGCAGGGCCCAGCGCAAAATGAAAATGCAGGCGTCTTGTTCAAGAAGTATGAAGAATTTCACGATGGTGACAGCAGAGCCTTAAATCAAGTGTAGGGAACCTTTCTAAGTGCTGGACCCTGTCCAAGTCCATAGGTCCAACACCCATGAAGTTGTTTCTGCCAGATGGGATCGGGAGCAGAAATGGAGACAGGTTAGAAGTTTGGACCAGGTTGGGCTAGAATGTCTGTCCTCTTGCACCTATTGGGGATTTTTATTGAAGCATGATCTGCTTTTTGCCATCTTCTTTTTTATTATCAACAACTATACTGCACACTCTTTTGGAGCTGGATCTTCCCCCAACCCTTAGTGCCCTACGCATGTGATTTGGATGTATACCAAGCTGTGTTTGTTGAGATCTCCAATGTAGCAAGTAAGAGAGGGGTGCATGTTGGATGGGATGGAGATGGGGGAGACCGAGTGATGGCTGACAGAAAGACCCAAATCTCTCTCCAGGATTTAGATATTGAACCTGAGCTGTGCAGCAGCCTTGGGGAGACTAAAGTAATTGCACTTCATTTGGAAAAATAAAGCCCTTTGAGTGCAGAAGCCAGTGGCCAAGCCCTTCCCCTCCTGGGGCAGAGCAGGACTGTTCAGACCAGGCTCCGAAAGCAGGTGGGTAGAGGGAGGGCTTCAACCCTCCCCAGCCATTCCCTGGGAGTGCCTGGAGCCAACCTGAAGGGAGTTAAAAAGCCCTTTGTAGAAGCCAAGGTCTGGAGGAAGCAGGGGCCAGAGCTGCTGGTGGCGTTGGGGACAATGTCCTGATGGTAAGTTGAAGACTGACCCCCACACTAGCTCCTCACCTCAGCCCAGCCTCTCCTACCTCAATTCTGCAAGCATCTAGTGAGCCTGCAGCAGATGAAGCTCTGTGTTGGATAGCAGGGACACACAAAGAGACAAGATCCCTGGCACTGATTTAGAGGAGACACTTAACATGATTATCCCATTCACCCTTTCACCATCTTTTGAGTCAGGTACTGTTATCAGCATTGCCATGTGACAAAGGAGGACGCTGAGATGCAGACAGGCTACGTCACTTGCTGAAGATCAGACTGGTGATCCGTGGTCCAGCCTGGAATTGAAGCCAGCAGGCTGTTGCTCCTAATCCTCCCACCGTTGGTGGCAGAGGCCAGCATTCGTAGTCTCAGCAGACAGAGTGCCTGCTGACAATGGAACAGTCAGCATGGGTGGGGCTGGATAGCCCCGCAAGGCCTCAGAGTACGGTTGAAAGAATGAATGCAAGTGCCCAGAGGCTGGAGGCAAGGATCCTGGGTAGACAGGGAAGTAGACTGGTGTTGCTGGAGCCTGAGGCTTAGGTAGGGGCGCTGGGAGGGTGGCGGAGGCCAGAGACCCTGCCTCACATACTGAAAGTTGGGTGAAGTTGCCTGTCAACATGGTGGTTGCTAAGGTCAGGATCAGGACATGATAATGAACGAGGAGAAGCAGCGTGTATCTTCTTGAAGGGCCCCAAACTGTTTCCCCACCTGCCAGGGCCCAGGCTCTCCCCACTGAACTGAGGGGGCCTCTAAAACCCACACAGCCCACTGGGCCCCAAGGAAGCCCTGTTCTTCTCCTCAGGCGATCTTGTTTTTTTCTGTGGAAGCCTGCCCGGGCCCCTCCTGCCTTCACTCAGAGGGTCTGTCCTGGGCAAGGAGGGCTCCCAAAGCCCAGGAAGAGCAAGCGAGCCAGAGGAGGAGTCTGAGAACAGGCGGCTGGGATGGAGGAGAAAGTCGTACTGGGGACGCTGGGTTGGCAGGGAGGGGAGAGAGAGGGCCGGGCCGAGCAGGGCCAGCATCCGCTCAGCCCTGGTCAAGGTGGCTTTCTGCCAGCCCTGGGAGCTGGACTGGATGGAGGTCTTGCCTCTCTCTTTTCCACATCCAGGTTGGTGTTTCTCTGCCTAGAGTGGGGTGCGGGTAGTTCCAGGGACGCTTCTCTGGCTCATTCTGCCCCGTAACACCAAGTTGGGGGTGGGGGCCCCAACTTCAGGTGCTGGGTGGGCTTCAGAAGTCCAGACAAGAGGAGTCCGGGAAAACCTAGCAAGGTGTAGTGCGGCGGAGGTGTTGGTCCACCCAGACCCTGAGCTCCCCCAGAAAGTCCTGCCCTCTCTTAGCAGTCCACCTGTGGGCCGTTCTCCCCGGGCTAGTGTCATCTCTCTGCTACCTGAGTCTTGTCCGGTTATGCTGAACCTCCAACGGTGTGGCCTCCTCGGCGCCCCTCCATCCCCCATCGCTCCCCTTGCAGGCCCAGAAGATTCCTTCTTCACCCCTTTCAGCACCTTAAGAGTCTCCCAAGGCGTTTCCTCCTTTATTTCGCTGCAGTCCCACGAGGGAGGCAGGATTCTTCCCATTTTCCAGATTTGACAGGAGAGAAGCCTGCTGTCCCAGGGTAGGGTTGAGGGGGGGTAAGTGACAAGACCAAGCTCACCCAGTCACTGGTGGAACGCGGCCTCGACCTGGCCCTTCTTCTGCGGGCCCGCTGGAACCCTGCAAGGCAGGACCAGGCCGCGGGCCAGCTCCCCTCACTTCTGGGCTGGCCGTCAGAGGCAGGCCGGCCCGAATGGCAGGTAAGCTGCGGTAGGGGACAGCAGGGGTCTGAGCGGGAACGCCTGGCGCGCGCGCCTTGGGCGCGGTTGCCGGAGCCCGCAGTGGCGCCCGGGCTTCCGAGGGCCCGCACCCAGGGGCCCGACGGGGACCCCACCTCCAGCTGAGGGTCCCAGGCGTGCCCCGGGTCCACCGGCCAGGCCACGCCCCTGGCGGCACGGGCGGGGGCAGGGGCGGCGCCGGCGGAGTGGGGCGCGGGCGCGCGGTGCTCTGTGCGCGCCGCCGCCCCTCCGGCCCAGCTAGCCGGCCCGCCTTCCCTACCCCCGGTCCGCTCTCGTCGCCCCCACCCCTTCTTTCCGCGGCCCGGGGCGCGGTGCGGCGCGACGATCGCGGCCTGGCGAGCGGGGCCGGTGGTCGTGGCGCTCGAGGGCGGCGCGCCCGGCGCGGGGCGCGAGGCCAGACCTGGCGCGGCGGGGCGTAGGGGGCGGGCGGCGGCGAGCCCGCAGAGGAGAGCTGGGGCAGGGGGGTGCCGAGGTAATGGCAGGGCATGGGCCCCCGGCTGCGAGGGGGGGCCCCGGCGCACCTCGGCCCTGGCCGGCAGGCAGCGGGGCGTCCGGGCCGGCGGAAGGGCGGGCGGGGGCCAGCGGGCCGGGCGGGGGGCTTGGCCGACGGGGAGCAGGTGGGCGGGGACAGGGGCCCTGCTGGAAGAGGCGCCGCGGCGAGGTGGCGGGTTGCGTGCGCAAGCAGGGCGGCCGCCTCCTGGGCCCGGAGAACGGTGAGGCCGTTTGGGTTGGGCGCCCCAGCTCCGAGGGCACGGTTCGTGTCCAGGGCCGCGGAGCTGAGCTCCGGGCACTTTGGGGGGAGGATCTGGAGGCCCGGCCGGGCCAAGGCGCTGGGGGTCTTGAGCAGACCCAGGAGAAGAGTATTATTGCTGGAGTCCGTGGGTAGGGCGCTGGTGGCGGGCGACGGTGGGCGAGGACAGGCACAGCCAGGGCTGGTATGAGTGGAGGGGGACAAGGAGGGATGGGAGTTTGAGTCTGAGCCTAATTTGGGAGGTCCGTGGCACTGGGTGGGTTGATGAGTCATGAGATTTGGAGATCAGAGAAGCCTTTCCTAGCGACGAGTTCTTAGTGAGGGAGATAAAAAGGGCTAGGATTTGGAGATGGTTTGGAGGCTACGTCTTTGGACAGCAGGTGTTGGAATGGCCGCCAATACCCATGCGAGGGACTTTAGGAGCGAGGTCTCAAACTGCTGTTAATTCCAAAGCTTCAGCTTGGGGTGACGTAAAGGAAGGTCTTTGTGGTGGCCGGTCCCTGCCTTCCTTCCTTTCCAGGCCTTCAGGATTCAGCTGTGCTCCTGTGGGGAGTGGGTTAAAAATTCCTCTTGCCTACAGTCAGCCTTACAGCACCCACTGGGGTAGGAGGGACAAACATGCGTGACTGCAGCAGCCTTGTCTGTGTGGAGCCCCTGCGCTTCCTCACCGTTACCATAGGAACAGCCTATTGATGGTGTATTTATAGGGGAAGAAGCAGGCACTACATTTTGGGGAGGAGGCCTCATAGCAGCAGCAGCAGTGATGGATGGTGGCCACGAAATTGCTCATTGGAGGAGTTCCTGGCTTGTTTGAAGCTTAAAAATGAATGGATGTTTTTTGCAGGTGCCAGGATAGCGCACGTGGGGCTGTAACATGTGTGGATGTGCACACACCAGAGTCGGGTGTGTCGGGGACAAGAGGTGGCTATATGCAAGCTGCTGTGTAATTTTAACACATAACAATGAAAACAGCAACAACAACACAACATACATTACGAGGAAGCCCTTTACTCATTCTTTTCAAACTCTGACATAGCAGCTCCATTTTTCCTCAACCAAAAATCTTGCTGTTAGGCATGCCACACCCACAACCTCGCCACTGGATTGGCATGGGCTCTATGGGAACCTCAGATATTCATAATGGAAGCATAATTTTGAGTTAATATTCATCGTTACTCTTAAAAGCCTTGAGGGTCAACTTTTCTCACAATGGCAGGCCCATCTGTTGACAGACTCACTTGTTGATGATAGTTTTGGGTGCGATTATTGTAGTGTTCAAAAGAGTAAAGCCTCCTTGACATGATGTTCCCATAGATGAATGGTAGATTTGCTGTTTTCCCTTTAGCTTTAATTTTACTTATGATTTATATCCTGCTTGCCACAAAGATTAGATGGTATATTTTAAATATACATAACACTCTGAAAATATAAATAGAGAAATGTATACCATATCGCGGGGGAGAAGCATATGTGCTTAACAGCTGGACTTCCAGGGCGCCTGCGCTTGATGGCTAATGTTAACACTGAACTCCCTGGCGGCCTAGACAAAAACAGTGGCCCAGTGGGTTACACCGTTCACGTGTCCGAAACCCAGAGGCTCTGCCTGCGGAGGGGAGCAGCAGAGTGATTGCTCACAGATGTGGACAGCTTGGCCAGTGCTCTGAAACATGTCCACCAGTGGGACTGTGTGCTGGGCAGAGGAGTGTGCTGTGGCTATGGTTTCTGTATTGGCTGCACCATCCCTGAGCAGAAGGAAGGCTTGCAGACAATAGCTCATTTGGAACACCTGTGTCTATTTAGGGTCTCAGTTTTCATCCTGCCAACCAATGTCTTTGTATTCTGTGGCACTGTGCTTAATGCAAAGGGAGGAGATATGACTGCTTTCAGGAGACCTTTGCCAACCTTTCCAGTGAAGACAAACACACCAGGTCACTTGAGTTCGGGCCACGGCTTTTGAGATGATGGTCATTGACATGTTAAGCTTTGTCAATGCCTACTTCTTAAACATGTGCTGCCTGTTTTCAAGAAATGTGCTTATCATTAGAGGTACATGGGACTTGCCATCTCGAGCAAAATCAGTTCCAATGACAGATCCCACCTCTGTCACTGTTGCTTTGCTTGACCTGGCCTAAGGCCCCATCTCTCAAGTCCTTCCAACTCAGAAGTGCCAAGACTCACTGACAGGAAACGAGGAAGGGGGACCCTCTGCCCGTAGGACGTTTTCTTTTCTAAAGAAAAAGGGCAACCCTTTGGTCTTCTAGACACTCAAAATGTATTCTGGGTGGAAATAGCTGGGAGGTTTGCTTTAGACTCTGCTGGACCTCGGAACGCTCAGGAGGAGATCTTGGGGAAGAACAGAAAGCAGGAGAGTTGCGAGTTGCGGCACAGAGGGTGATGTGTTTCATAACTCGCTGCTTTGACCTTTGACCGGGCCAGTGGTGGGGGGGTCACATCCCAGGGTCAAGAAGATGCCCTGTAGGTTTTGGGGTGTGATATCATCGTGACTCTGCTTTTTTCCTTTGCCAGGCAACTGAGACACTGGATCTGAGAGAGCATGATGGCAGGTGAGCTTCTCCAGTCCCAGGCCAAGTAGTGAAGGGCCATGCCTAGGGACCCATGGGAAACATGCAAGCCCACCTTTCTGTTCCTTCCCAGCGTTCCCGTGCCCTGTGGTCCTCGGGCAGTTGGGCAGTTGGCAGTTTTCCCGTCTGAACTCTTTGGCTCCATTCTAGATCATAGGCTCACTTGTTGATGGGCACCTACCCAGGCCACTGGTGAGGAACTAATATGACAGACATGGGGCCTGCCTGTCAGCAAAGCTCTGCCTCCCTGGGCACCTTGATGTGAGAACTAGGAAGTCCCATCTCTAGGGGAGTACCAGGAGCAGGTGTTACCTCTTCTTCCATCCTCTAATGTCTCACGTCAGGCTGATGGGGGTGCATAGCTCATCACCTGCCAGTTGGCTTGACTGTAGCTGAATTCCTCCATGTGGAATAAGTAGATATGGGTACCATTCAATGACATTTTTGCCAGAGGCATCTGTGCCTAGATTATACTCCCTGTTACCACCCTTCCCAGAGGGACACTCAGTTCATGTGCATCCTGTCCCCTGATATACCCTAGCCTGGGTTTGTACTACACTGTCTTGGGCAAGGCCATTGATGCCAGGCGATCTGCTGGCACAGGTGGCCATTCAGGTGGAGGGATGCCACCCTCGTAGAGTTTTATGGGGCAATTTGGTATTGCTCACCAGAATTAGCCTTAAAGGGAAATAAATTCTCATGATAAGGGCTCCAGTTTTCTCTTTTTGAGGTGAGGCAGAAGATACTGGGTCTTTTTTCACTGGTGACTCCAACACTCAAAGTCCTTCACATCCCTCGTTCCTGTGCCACATGCACTTTCCCCTCAGCTGGGCCCCATTGTCCTCCAGAGCACCAGAAGCCTGAGCCTTGTGGGGTCTGTGGCATTCTAGGCACATACATCGTGGCCTCCCAGAAAGTCAGCCTTTCTCTCCCTTTTATAAAGGGCCAGCCATGTCTGGGGTGGTGTCTTCCTTGCTTCCCTCTGACATTGTGCTTCTGAGCCTGGGCTGAGTCTGTTTTGAAGGTGTCCCTGGGCACCTGCCCATTCCAGGCCTCAGTACTGCTCTCTCTGCAGTGTTTCTGGAGGCCAAGAATGCCCATTCAGTCCTGAAACGATTCCCGCGTGCCAATGAGTTCCTGGAGGAGCTGCGCCAGGGTGCCATCGAGCGGGAGTGCATGGAGGAGATCTGCAGCTATGAGGAGGTCAAGGAGGTGTTTGAGGACAAGGAGAAGACGGCAAGTACCACCCTGGGGCTGGCTCCTGGGAGCAGAGGTGGCCTCAGGAACAACAGGACTAGGCCCTGCCATCTCAGATGAATCCGAAGCAATGAAGGAAAGCCAGCCCATTTGAGGCAGGGTCACTGGGGCCATAGGAGAATGGAAAATATGTTCCTAAAGCCCCATGCGCCTGAATCTGGGGCCTCCTCACTGGGGAGGGTTATCCTTTGGCCCTTGGCACAGTCCATCGCCTCTCTGTGGGCTTGCAAAGGCCTCGCGGATCAGGCAGGGTGGGAAGCAGCCTCAGGCCCTGACGCGCATAATGCAGACTTGCCAAAGGTCTCTGAGGTCCATCTGGGGTGAGTTCTTGCATGTAAGGGACTGGCACTTCTTCTTCTGCAGATGGAGTTCTGGAAGGGGTACCCGAATGCAGTCTACTCCGTCCGAGACCCTGCGCAGAGCTCAGATGCCATGTATGTGGTTGTGCCCCTTCTGGGAGTGGCGTTGCTGATTGTCATTGCCTTGTTCATCATCTGGAGGTGTCAGCTGCAGAAAGCCACCCGTCATCACCCATCATATGCTCAGAACCGGTACCTAGCCAGTCGCACTGGGCATAGCCTCCCCCGGGTCATGGTGTACCGGGGTACTGTGCATAGCCAGGGGGAGTCCTCTGGGCACCGTGAGGCAGGGAGCAATGCACAGGTGGTGCTGGGGCCGAGTCGGGGGGGCAGAACCACGGTCCGCCTCGAGAGCACCCTCTACCTCCCTGAGCTCTCTCTCTCCAGACTGTCCAGTGCCACCCCTCCCCCATCCTATGAGGAGGTGACTGCACCCCAGGAGAGCAGCAGTGAGGAGGTGAGTGTCTCTTACAGTGACCCACCTCCAAAATATGAGGAAATAGTGGCCGCCAACCCTGGCTCAGACAAGTAGTGGGACTTGTGTCCTGTCCGGTGTGAAAGCCTCTTTCAGGGGTCTCCTATTTTCTTTTTAACTTTTTTAAGACTGTGCCACCACAAAACAGCCTTAGCCTCCTTGTTGCCAAATAATTTCCTAACCGTGCATTCATAAGAAGTGAGTTGTCAGAGACAGATGGAGGGGGGTAGAGAACACACATGTGTCAAGGTCTCTGTGGAGAGCCACAGGCCAGAGAGCCCAGCCCTCCCAGAAGCCTCCAAGCCCACCGCCCTCCTGTCCTCTTGTCAGGAGCCGGCTTCTCTTATGCCAAAGGTATCACCCCACTGAGTTGATTGTGGCCAGAGTGTTCATAGGCTCAGGACCCAGGGCCGTGCAGCTGGCTAGAGACCAGTCTTGGATCTGGAAACCTAGGCCACAGAGATAAGGGAGAGAAGCCGGCCCTTCAGCATCCTTTCTTCTCAACAGTCCTGTGCTTCTGTCCTGGCTTACATTTTGAGGACAGGAGCAAGGACTGAGCAGAAAACAAAAAGAATTAACAATAAATAAGTGGCAAACACATGAAAACACTGTAACCTGGGCCATTGGTTGGGGGGGGCAGGGGGAATCAGTCACACAAACCTACGAGACTCCCATCCCCCAACACCCATCCCCCACACTCTGACCAGGTCAAAGGAAAGCCCAGAGCAGCCTGGGAGGAGGACAGCCTGTGTGGGGGCTGGGGGGATGGGGCCTGGCCGGCAGAGCTGCCTCCTCTAGGTTGGGAAGGGACCGTCATTAACTTTGCCATCCGGGAGCGTAGCTCTGGCTGGGCTCGGCCTCCCCCCAGATTGTGGCTCTCCAGACACGTGCCCGCTGTGCTAAAACTGCTCCCTGCTGGTGTGTGCCCAGTCACAGCCCCGCGAAAACCGACACTCCTGAGCCTGCCTCCGAATGTTTGAAGTTTGGGGTACAGGCTGGGTCGGAGAGCTGCAGTTTTCTCCTTGTGAAGTTGATTGGCTCGTAGGATGATTAAACCCTCAATCTTGGCCTCCATCGCACTGTGCTCTCTGACTTTGAACTTCTAGGATACTTCTGTTTTTGTGAGTAGGTGCGTTGAGTTGAACTTGAACTTCAGATGTTGATTTCATGTTAATGATGGTTCTCACCTGGGGAGAAGATCCTAAAGTGTCCCTGTTAGAAATTGTTTTGCAGGAGAGATGGTGAAGCCGATGACCTGGGGCTGAAGGCCCACCTGGGATTTGCTGTGTCATTGCCAGGTGCCAGCCCATTTTAGAAACCCCTTTCTGTGGCCCAGGAGCTGTCCCCCTCTCCATTTCAATGAGGCTTCCGACAGCAGTGGGGCAGAGGGGACCTGCCCTTTAACTGTCAGACACCACACAGGAGACACTGTCAACACCTACTTCCCCAGTCCCTCCATCTCCCTCCTCGTGTCCTCGGTGCCGAACCACTTGTCCTCTGTGGTGCTTTAAAATATGTAGCAAATATCTGTGAGGCCCACAAGAGTGCACAGCCAGGGTCTATTGACAACCACAGCAGTTTAAAAACCACTGAGAAGACAAGCTTCTTTCTATCTCAACAGCTCTCCAAGGCAGGCATCAGGCTGCCTTCTTAGAATGCAGCCCTGCCTTGTGGCCCCAGATGACTTCTGGGGGCTCCTGCAGTCCTGGGGACTTGTCCCAGGACATGCTTCATGTTAGGAGGCTTGTGTTCTTATCCCACTGAGACCACCAGCTTGGGCAACTTGGCCCTGTAGCTGGACTTTTCTATCCTTCCCCCTACCTCACAGGCCTGTTGGAGGCTGACTGAGCTAATGCCTGTGTACTTTGCCTTTAGGAAGATTCTTCTAGAAATGTGTAGGTTATAGGGGACCAGTCTTAGCAGAAGCCTTCATATTGACTCTGATGTTGAGTCTCAACCTGGGTAGTCAGTCTCCTGCCAGCTGACCCCTTCTGTCTGCGCCCCTCCCCTGGGAGCTCCCTGATGCCAGAGGTGCTGACCAGGTGGCATCCCACCCTCCCTTCTTTTCCCCCCTCTGGGCCACTAGCCCCGGACTCCGGCCCTTCCTCACAAAGGCATGCAGGGCCTAGAAAGCCCCTCCTTTTTCCATGATGGCAGCTGGTGCCGCTCCTACTCGGCTGCGCTGGAGAACCTGGGGCCGCCTGAAGCTCTGGAGCCAGCCCCTGCTCTCCCAGCATTTCCTCAGGCAGGTGCCTGCGTGGGACCTGGGAGCGTGGGAGAAGATGCCTGCCCCTGGGTGTCTCCTCCCCACTGAGCAGAGCCGAAGGGAGCATGCCAACGAATGCCTGCTGCCTTTGGCTTCTGTTGAGCCCTTCCCTACTGAGTCACCAGGGAGCTGGCAGCCAGGTGGGGATGGGAGAGAGCGGGAAGCCGAAGCCCGGCCTGCTGGAGGGCAGCACGTGTCCCTAAAGCCCTGTGTGCTCTGGTTCAGGCGCCTTGTGGGGCTCTTCTAGGTGTAGTTGCCACCATGGCCTCTGGGATGTTTTTTGCAGCATATTGTAGAAAAAAGACTGTGCCACACACAGTGGTCATGACTCCTTGTGGTGCACGTTTGGCTTTTATGAATGCTCTGTGCATACCTTTTCAAACTCTGTCTTCGTATGGATGTTGGTTTGCTACAGTACTAAATCTGCAGTATCCACATCTTTATTCATGGACCTGTGTGTGTGTGTGTGTATACATGTGTGCACGTTGCCTTTTCTCACATGCTCATCTGAAACAATAGCCATTGTGTGGCTATATTTGTACCAGGAGGGTTCCGGTCCGAAGTGGGGAAAGTCACCTCCGGGGGCTGGGCAGCCTGACGACAGGGCCCTGGGCAAGGAAAGCTGAGAGCAGCTGCGGGAGCCTCCCAAAGTCGCCCCCTTCGGCCCCCCTTCAGAAAAGGCTTTGGAAGAAGCTGAGGCAGCCCCCGCCCTTGGGGACCGTTGGGCATGGTGCCCCCTGCCTGGGTCCTGGCTTCTGTTCTCTGGTGGAAAGATGTGTGACTCTTTGGGACTGGCGGGGCTAGTTGTTGAGATATTTTTCATTAAAAAAAAGAAAAGTCTTTAAAAATGTCCTTGAAATATGACTGTCACTTGTTTTCAACCAAAACCTTTTTAAGACTTTTAAAAACAAGAATGGCAATCCTGCCCCTCCCCTGCTACTCCCCCTCACTGGGGGTTTTCAAAACGCAAGCACAAGAGAACGTGGCCAGCAGGCGACCTAAAGGCCAGGGGCGTCCCCTTCCACTTGCCAGTAGTGTGAATTCCTCCGGGTGCTTGGGAAAACAGGAGTCTGCCCGACTGTTTGGAGGGTGGCCTTTTGGTAGCCAACTGTGAGGGATTTGGGACAGGAACGTGTCTTTGTGTTAAGGAGTTGGGGCCAGATGGTTCCTCTCTGGCTGGGGGTTGATCTTTTGACAGCCAAATGGCATATCCTATGAGAAGAAAGAAACAACACTGCCTCTAGACTGTCCTTTTGTCTGGGAGAGAGAGCGTGAGCGAGATCATCGAGAGAGACTCCCTTGCCTATCCTCTGGCTTTCTGGGAGGCGGCCTGTGTTCTGTGTCTCCTGTGCTCTCACGTTCAAGGCCAAGATAGGAGAGCTGGACAGCAAAGCTGCTGGCCTCGGCGGCTTTTCAGCTTGACAAGTAATGAAGCTCCATGTCAGGATCATGCTGATTCAGAAATAAGCACATTCTTGCCACTGAACTCCAGTCACACTAATCAGTATAATTAGCTAATTAAAAAGTACTGCAATCAGGCTGCCTGCAACTATGGTAAAAGCCCATTAATTTGAAGCCCACTAATTCAGAACTTAGAGAAAATCACGACCTCACAGAATTCATGGTATCTGTGATTCTTCTTCCATAGAAATATTTGAAACACTCTTCCCTGTAGTCTATTTCCAGGGTCATATGTGTAAGAGGGATCTAGTTTGAAACGAGTACTTTTTTCAAATAAAGGCTCATTATACTAAGGATCCCTTCACTGTGCCTTCACCTTTGGGGTTCAGCGATTCTCATACGCAAGCCTCTTACCATGCAGGATGTTGGGTATTGCAGCTTTTCATCCTACTCCTTTATTTACCCTGTGAATAACATAGTATGTGAATTAGACTGCAATTTAAAGTAACATAACTGTCTATCTTGCTTAATATTCTGTCAAACAGGTGTTTCACTGTCAGACTGGCCGCTCCCATTGGTCACTCCCAAATATTCAAATGCAGGGAGCTTTTCCTTTCACGGGCTGTGGGTGGTGAGTCTCTCTCCAGCAAGAATTTCTCTGACAAAGGTATGCAAGCAGCACACCTTGTGGGGTCAATGCCACAGCAGCTGTTCCCCTGCCGTAGCCCACTGCCACCCCCAGCTCCAGCATTAGCACAGATACTTGAGAATGGGACAAACTCTACAGCTTTTGCCCCTCAGTCTCTCTCCCTTTATGGGTGCCACTTTCCCAGGCTTGAAACACCTGCTGTTTCACTCTGTGATCATGAACTTGTGATGATGGAAACTCTAATATGTGCAACTGAGCTTATAGACATGATTACTGTGAAATGGATTCATTTTGGTACCACTTTGAATTGTGCTCATATTCATGTGTTGACCCATGTCAGCTGGGAAATTGGTACATTCAGTAATATGTCAAGATTTCGCTGGAGCTTGGGGGCAACAAACTTGCTTCTCATCTCTCTCTCTTTATAATTGTTGAGTTTGGCTGTTAAATTTCATCTCTTTCTGTACAAGAAGATAACGAGTAATAATAAAGAGCAAATGGCATTCATTTGCTTCCCGTTGTTGTCCATCTTGGATCCCCACTGACTCCCAAACTTTCATGGGGCATGAAAGACCGTAGATAAGGGAACAGCCCGAACCAGTTTAGAAGCAGGAAGCAGAAATGTCCTGGGCGTAGAGTTCATCCCCGTGTACGTAAGGCGATCTCCTGACCCAGCACCCTGGTTAGTTAGATCTGTCACAAATCACTTCCCTGTCACCTGATCCCTGGTTCCCAACAGAGGTGTCCCTTGCTGAAAAGATGCCTTGCTAGGTTTCAGAGCTGGGGGAGGGGAGGGAGGGAGAATTTTTCCTGTGCCTTTCAGCTGTGGAACATAATAGTTAGGCTTTCTATGGCTCAGCTTCCTGAATTTTAGGACGGCAAGAGTCAGAGCCTCTTGATGCCCTAGCCCCTTTTGGAGGAAATGTGGTCTCAGCCACAAATACCCCCAGCTGTTGGTGAGGAGTGAAATAATGGCCACGAGAAGTCGCTGACACAAGTTGCACCCATCACCAGTGATGAAAGTAACCCATGCTTTAATAGGAAAAGCTGTGGTGGTGATGAGACAATGGCAATAAAATTCAGGGCCTCCTTCAAGGATTGCATGTGGAAGCTCAGCACCAGGAATGACAGCCAGAGGCCTCAGGCTCCATTTTTGTCCCAGGCTGGCTTGTTGATAAATGCCAACCTTCTGGGGAGGCCGGGAAACCCAATGAAGACTCTTGCAGCAGACTGCAGTTGAGATGGGTCACATTCTGAACGTGGGTTTTGAACTTCAGGCTGGTTTGGCCAGAAACAATCATTCCAGGCACTGACTTAGGGCCTTAGGGTAGCCCAGGCAAAGAAGCTAATACGTGAGGGAGGTCCCAGACTTCCAAGTCCCCCTTGGGGTACCACCCAAGGGACTGGATTTCCTTTCCTCATCCGTCGGCTGTACCCTAAGCCCACAGGCTCCAGGGCCGAGGCACTTGGATTGCTTGTGGAAGGTAAGGACAAGTCAGGGGCAGGGACTTAAGCAGGTGATGGTGGGGAGAGAGGGTTGCATGCCGGTCTCTCCACAGTCCCTGCGGGAGCAGAGACAGAGAATCAGCTGTGGGGGCAGAGACTGGATTGCAGGGGTGTGGCTTTGGAAGCTGAGGCCCCTCTTCCCAGCCTTGCCCCAGCCCTGGTTTCTGTACCGGTGCCACACTCTTACTGTAGCTGGTCTCAGTCCACATGGAGTGAAGGGATGGGACAACAGGGGGGAGGACCCATGAGTAGATGCTTGGAAATGATTATAGCCAGCATTTATTGAGCACTTAGTGTATGCCAGGCCTTGTAGGTGCATCAGCTGAGACAGCCCTCCCCACAGCCCTGTGATAGCCCAAGAAGCACGCCATATGGCCGAGGACACATGAGGAGGAAGTGCCCACCTCATCAGGCAGACCTGGTTGGTTTGCCCTGAAGGCCCCACCCCGGACTGTGCTATTCTCCTTTGGAGGTCACTTTGCTTTTGCTTTCATGTTGACTGTCCATCCGTCCAGCAGCTCCCCACCTCCTCCTGCCTAACTGTTAATTCCCCAAGGGCAGTGCCATGTATAACTTTTTTCCTCACCACTTCTTCCCCAGAAGCTGGCCCAGTGCCTGCCTCACAGTCAACATTCAATTGAATGCAATTTATTGACGGATTATATTCTCCAGTCAGAGCCCCAGCGCCATGTATTCGTTTGCCTGGGGCTGCCAAAACAGAGTACCGCAGTCTTGATCTCTTAAGTGACAGAAATTTATTGTTTCACAGTTTAAGAGGTTGGAAGTCTGAGATCCATGTGTGAGCAGGGCTGGTTTCTCCTGAGGGCTTTCTCCTTGGTGTGTAGACAGTTGCCTTCTCCCCACGTCCTCACAGGGTCTTCCCTCTGTGTGTGTCCATGTCCTAATCTCTTCTTCTCAGGACACCAGTCAGATTGGCGTAGGGCCCACTCCAATGACCTCACTTTACCTTAGTCATCTCTTTAAAGACCTTATCTCTGAGTACAATCATCTTTTGAGGTACTAGAGGGCAGGACTTCAATATATGAATTGGTAGATGGGGACAGAATTCAGCCCAGAAAACTGTTCTTCGCTCCTTCTCCCAACTCTCTGGGAAAGTTTGGGGATGGACATGACTTCTCTGAGAGGCTGGCAAAGACAGGGTCACCTTGCCAGTCTCAAACCAGGTCCCAGAGCAGTTTCTTCCCTGCCACAAATGGACAGGCCTGGGACAGCTGCCAAAGGTCCCCACAGGGAAGGCGGGGTTGGAGGGGGAGCAGTGGGCTTCATAATGGTTTTCCCAGGGTCCCTCTGTGGAGAGTGATGTGAGAACACAAATCCTGAAGAATAGACAAAATGTACCTCCTCAGATTTTTCTTTTTTAATGGACAAAAGGTTGTTTTCGGGAATCACAAGACTGGCAGCTCCAATAACAGTGACTTTTAGCAATTTCTCTGAAGAGTTCAGACTGTGGGATGGATTCAGTTTCAGTGGGCTTGATGTGCTGTAAAAATAGAGGTTGGGTAACATTTCATATCAGGCTGGTCACGCTGAATCATAGGAATACAGTGGGCAGGCTGGCCCCTCCTAGCACCTCTGAGGCCCACGGCTAGAAGGGCATACACAGGTGGGAGCTGGCGGAGCAGTGTTGCACAAGCTAGGGGTGTTCTCGCCTCAAGCCAAGCCATGGGGCTTCAGAAGGGAGCCGGCAGCATGCCAGGTCCTACCTGCTTAGAGCTCTGAGCCTAGCTTGCTAGGGGAGGTATTAGGCAAGCCAGAGCAATGGAGCATGTTAAACTTTATGCCAGGGGGATGTCTAGGGAGCGGAGAGTGGGGCTGACAGAGAAAGCCCTCCTGAGGAATCTACACTCACCCCAAAGCTGGAGGATGAGTAGCAAGAGCATAGATGGCAGTTAAGCCAGGCAGGGGAGCATCACATAAAGAGGCCTGGAGTCTAACAAGGCCATCATGTCTTTAAGGAAACAGAAGAAGCCAGGGTAGCATAAGGGGAAGACTTGTGCAAGATGAGGTTAGAAAAGGTAGAGGGAAGCCAGCCCACGTGGGCCCCCTCCAGGCAACACTCAGAACTATAGTCTTTTCTCTAGTGCTAACGGGGGCCACAAGGAGCCAGAGGGCATGAACCCAGCTCCTTCCTTGGCAGCTACACCCAGCATCTCAGCACCAAGCCGCCCGCGCTCTGGACTGTGTCTCCAAGTGTCTGGGCTTCATCTCCATTTGTTTTGTGCATCTGTTAGCAAGATGTGGTGTAAGGTATCAGAGAAGCCTAAGAGAGGTGATTTTTGGGGGCTCTGGGAATGCTCTAAATTTTTTACATTTAAATTGATGGTAACTGTTTCCTTACTTTATACCACCTTGGCTTATGAAAGGTTTCATAGGAATGCTTGACTTTGGGATGGCGGGGGAAACCTGTACAAATGTAGCTATAACTGTACATCTCTCTCTATCTACATATAGAGAGATTGACTCATGGTAGGGAATTGGCTCATACAACTGCAATTATGGAGGCTGAGAAGCCCCACGGTGCGCTCTCTGTTGGCTGGAGACCCAGGGAAGCTGGTGGTGCAGTTCCAGTCCCGGCCCAAAGGCCTGAGAGTCCCAGAGCCAGTGGTGTAACTTCCAGTTTGAAGGCAGAAGACCAATGTCTGAGCTCAAGCAGTCAGGCAGAGAGCAAGAGACAGAGGCAGAGGCAGAGAGAGCAAGTTCCCTCTTGTGCAGCACTACTTACAACAGCCAAGAAACGGAAGCGACCTAGGTGTCCATCAGTGGATGAATGGATAAAGAAGAGGTGGTACATATACACAATGGAATACTATTCAGCCATAAGAAGAAAACAAATCCTACCATGTGCAACATGTATGGAGCTAGAGTGTATTATGCTCAGTGAAATAAGCCAGGTGGAGAAAGACAAGTATCAAATGATTTCATTCATATGTGGAGTATAAGAACAAAGAAAAAAACTGAAGGAACAAAGCAGCAGCAGACTCACAGAACCCAAGGATGGACTAATAGTTACCAAAGGGAAAGGGACTGGGGAAGATGGGTGGGAAGGGAGGGACAAGGGGGAAAAGGGGGCATTACGATTAGCAGATGTAAGGTAGCGGGGGCACGGGGAGGACTGTACAACTCAGAGAAGACAAGTAGTGATTCTATAGCATCTCACTATGCTGATGGACAGTGACTGTAATGGGGTATGTGGGGGGGACTGGATGATATGGGGAGTCTAGTAACCATAATGTTGCTCATGTAATTAGATTAATGATACCAAAAAAAAAAATCCTTCCCTGGGGATCAGGAAAGAGTTTCTTCGTCACCCACGCCAAGTTTGCCATACATGGGGCAAAGTCAACCTATAGGCAGGTGACTAAACTTCTTTGGGTCTCCAAATCTGCTGCCAGCTTCTGGGGGAAGGGATTCTTGGGCCAACCTGGAGACAGGAAGGAAGAAGGTTCAGCAGGGCCAGCAGCTAGCCACAGCAGGGGCCGAACTGTCCCCTCTCTGCTCCTCAGGGCTGCCTTTGGGCAGTCAGTTGGCACCGATTACCCCCATTGCAGCTCCATTTGAGTTGTTCAGGCAGCCTGCCCCTGTAGGGGGGAACCTTTAGTGGCTGATCCGAAGGGATGCAGAGGCACATAGCATCACAACAGGCACGGTCCTGCCTGCAGGCTTATCAGCCAGCGCTGTGGCTCTGTGTCAGTGTCTTTAACTCGCTTCTGCTGTAGTTGCTCCCCCCAGATGGGACCAGGTTTCAGGAGGTACGGCCGGTGTTTCCAACCCATCTGAGCCCCTCAGGAAGTAGTGAGCTGTCCCTTCAGAGGCTGCAGTGGCTGGGGACAACAGTTGGACCCTCGCTCTTAGGTTGACAAAGCTTAGAGAGCACCTACCACTCTCCCAGGGGGACGAACATGGTGGGACGAAGAGCAGGACCACCAAAGACCTTCCTGCTCATCTGCTTGTAGCCTGTGGTCTGTGAGGGCAGGGACCTTGCCCCCATCCCCAGTACCAGGCACAAAGTCAGTCTTAAGACAGCCAAACTGAATGAGAGGAACCCACATTTAGAAAATGAGGTGCTTCCTGTAACCAACTCTTGGTGGCCCTGTCCCTATTGTAATGGGTCCTAAGGGATGCTCCAGATGGCTCTGCCACTTATTTCCTCTCTCTGCTCATGAGATGGCCCTCCTTCCCTGGGCTAGCTACAGTCCTACAGTTTGCTCCTCTGCCCTTCCTGTCTCTTTAAGGCTTCCCCTTCCCCTCTGGTCTGGGGGAGGCCCTTGGGGCTCCAGGGATGACCTCAGTGCCAGCTGCTTCCAGAAGCAGGGAGGAGAATTGTTTACAGGTTCATTAGCAAGTGGAAAGGACACTCCCAGATGCCTGAGAGATCTGGGTTTGCTGCAGAAATCAGGCTTGCTCACTTGGGCTTGGGCCTGTAGCTGCCCAACACCAGGCTCTGAGCAGATCTGGCAGGCAGCAGACCATCATGCCCATTGGCTTCCATAGAACCCCAACATGAGAAAATGATCAAAGTGGAGGTCTCTGGGTAAAGAGTGGCTGGTGTCTGCTCTGGAGCCCAGGCAGCCTCCAAGTCCCCCTGAAACCATGGAACAGTCTGAAACTGGGTTTTAGCCCAATCATTCATGTGAAGATGGGAAACTGAGGCCAGAGCAGGGGAAGCAACTTGCCTAAGATGCCCCAGTGTCAGAGCTACAAGTCACTATAAGTACTGACCCTGCACCTGGGTTCCTGTTACCTCCCACCAGTGCTTGCAGAGGACATGGGAGCAGGTAGCAAAAAGGGCCATCAGACCCAGAGCCAGTCCGGAATTTGGAGTAGGGTGTGTGGCTAGCTGAGCAGCTGGAAGAGACCAGTGGTTGGAAGGCTTTCATGGAGGCAGGTGGTCAGGCAGGCAGAGAGGCAGACAGACACAAGACAGGGGCAGACAGGCAGACAGGCAGGCAACAGCCTGAGTTGAACATCTTGGGGCGGGGACGCTGGATGCCCTCTGGATTTCAGCACAAACTTGGATGCAATTAACTGGGTTTGTTTGGTCCCCAACGGAGGCTCTGTCATCACAATCACCTTTAGGGAAAAAGATGATATGTTTTCTTTGGAGATGCTTAGCTTGAAGGGAGGGAGAGCTTTCACCCCATTGTTTTCTGTTAATAAAACAGCTTTTATTTTAATAAATATCTAAGCCCTCCAGGAGATAGTTCACAGGAAAGAAATACAGAAGATCAATAAACATGAAAAATTGCTCAGGTTTATTCATAATTAAAGCAATATAAATTAAAGCAACAACAAGGTAGGTATCATTCTCTACACATTGTAATGACGCCTTTCAGAGTTTCATAATATCTTCTGTTAATAAGGCTGCAAAGGCACTGGCACTTTCCTCCCACTTGTGAACTCCTGTGAGGTCTGGCTTGGTGCAGCCTCTTTGGAGGGGACGCTGAAAATATCAGTCAGTGTTGGTCACAATTGCCCACACACATACCCTAGACCCCCACAATTCCACTTCTAGGCACCTGCTCCACAAAAACATTTACAAGTGTTCAAAGAAGTGTGTCCAGGAATGCTCACTGCCACATTGTTCATAAAAATGAAAAGCTCTAGACACCCAAAATGTCCATGAGCATGTCAAACAAGCACAGCTGTGTGGCAAAAGCTGTGTTTAAGAGATGGGCTTGCAAAAAAAAAAAAATGAGTCGCAGAACAGCACGTTCCTCAAATGTATGATTTCATTTGTGTGAAATACTGTAAACGTACACACACATCTAAGGCAGATGTTCTCTGGTCTCTGCTTTCCCCAGCTGAGGGGCATCTGTCTAACCTCCCAGTGGGAAGAGCTTCGGGCTCCCTGGCCTTCTTTTCTGGTGACCTTCCACTGGGGTCTACACCTCTGCAGCCCAGTACTTACACTTGGCCATGGGCTCTCCTCTTGGCCCCCATAAGGCTTGGTGGATCTCCCTGTACCTGTGGCGCTCTAGCCCTTCAGATCCCCAAGGTTGGCACACAGTGGGGGCTTTTCAGAGTGTTTGGAACGGTGGTTTGGGGTAATTTCAGAGGGAAATTATGACGTTGGAGGGAAAAGATTAGCATGATAGAGAGACACGGTAAGGGACAAGTTTAGAGTCAGGTATCAAATTTTGTCTGCCATTGCTTAGCCATCCTTGGTACCCAATCCAAGAGAGGCAGACATGCTAAGGTGGTGAAATGCCAGGGTTTCTGGGTGGCCTTGGGGACCTGGAGACTGGGAAGGATGTCTCCTCACCCTCTTTGCTTGACTTTAGGTGGTGGGTTCTTTTGCCACCAGGGGGCAGTGTCTCCGCATGGGCCCGGGCCCAGTGCAGCAGGAAGGCCCAGCCGGGCAAGACCAGTTGGCAGGCAGAGGGCCATCCGACCTGAGGTCAGTAGTGTTTGGCGGTTTGACACCTGCATTTTTCTGGCTCTGCTGACTTGAGTGATCTTACAATACAGCCCCCCTGTAGGCAGGGGCTTGTTAGCTCCATTGTCCAATGGGGAAACTGAGGCCCAAAGAAAGGAAACACTTGCTCAAGGTCAAATCTTGCAATCATGTGGAGGATGGGCAGGGCTTATGGTTGCCAGATAAAATACAGGATACCCAGTTAAATGTGAGTGTCACAGAGAGCATGAATAATGTTTTAGAGTGAGTGTGTCCCAAATGTTGCATGGAGTGTACTTACAGAAAAAATTTATGTTATTTATTTGAAATTCAAATTCACTTGGCCCCCTGTATTTTTAGTTGCTCAATTTGGTAAACCCTGGCCTGGCAAAATCCCATGGCTCCTGCTTCCCAGGCTCCTGAGTCCCACAGAGCACACATCTCTGCTCCTAAGGTGGCCCTCTAGAAAGCTCAGATTTCATGGCAGCTGCTCCGCCGGAGCTGCGAAGGGTTTCTTCTGGGGGTTCAGGAATGCAGGCAGGGCCTATATCAGTTCTGCTCTGGAGAGCTTGGTCCCAGTGCTGGACAGGTGGGGCCAGGGAGGACTCACACAGCCCAGACCATGCCACCCTCTCTAAGCAAACCTGGCCCCTCCCCTGCCTTTCCCTTCCCCTTTCCTTCTTCCCTTTGTTTTTCCCTCCTGCATCCTCTCAACTGGCCCCAGCTGTGCTTGCTTCCTTTTACAAGTAGCCTCCTTTTCCTCCAGGAACTCTGGAGCTGTTCCCAAGAACTAAGGGCTCATCTTTGGTGGTGGTTGTCAGCCAGTCAGCGTTCTCCAGAGAAATGGCACCCGCAGGATGGATGCATGTATGTATGGACCTATGCATCTGTGTATGTATGCAGAAATTTATTGTCAGGAATTGGCTCATGCCGTGGTAGGGCTAGCAAGGACACAATCTGCAGGGCAGGCCCACTGGCTGGAATTAGCAGGGGTTGGTGCTGTACTCTTGAGCAGAATTGCTTCTTCTCTGGGAAGCCTGCCTTTGCTCTTCAGACCTTCCAACTGACTGGACGAGGCCCACCCGCATTACTGAGGATTAGTAATGTCTTTTGCTTGAAGTCTGTGGCTTGTAAGTATTAACCACATCTGCAGAATATCTGCAGAGCAACACCTACACTAGTGCTTGATGGAAAACTGGGGACTGTGGTGAGCCAAGTAAATACATAAACCTGACTCTCACAGGGGTCTAATTAGTAGGAAAGCTGACAGAGAATTCAGACTTGGACCCGGGGGTGCAGGGCCTGGGAATATGGCAGCTCCAGTGGCTACAGGCAGGCCCCTTTCCTGCCCTTCCCTCATTTGGTTCTCATGGTTCCTGCCTCCGCTTTCCCAGCACATCAGAAAGGCGACTCCCTTGCCTGGGAACTCTGAACTGGGGCAGGGAGGATGTGCTCTGCAGAGGATGCCTTCTGTGTTATGACTTAGATTCCTATCAGAGCTGGGCTTGTAGAAGCCATGACAGGCTGGGGATTGCACCCTGCTTTGGCCACTGACTCACTCTGGGGTCCTGTGTCAGTCCCTGCCTCTCTCTAGAAATGATGAAGGGTGGACCCCATCTGGCTCCCAGTGGGGCTACATCAGGTGACCTGAGGTCCAGGGCAGTGCTCAGAGGCAAAGGTTCTGAGCCTTATCTCTTCTCCTAAGTTGCTTACAGAGTAGCAGAGGAGAAGGCCACAAGCCCAGTCAGCAAGATACAGCAGGAACAAAGGTTCTGCACCCAAGGCTTAAGCCCAGGGAGGGTGTCTGTCTCCACCCTCAAGTCTGGATATATCTTCCTTGTGCTCCTACCCCTCCAAGAGTTGATTGTCCAAGTGCGTCCTCTGTGCTCTGCTCCTTGTGCATCCTTGGCAGCAGCTTACAAGTAAACAACTGGTTACGATGGTGGCACATCCTGCTAAAATCAAGAAGGAGATGGAAACATCCATGGCCGAACAGCCAGCTCTTGGAAGCCATACGCCAAGCCAAGAGCACCTTGTGGTATCTGGTGAGGAGCCCTTGAAATGTCCCCTCCCTTGGGTGTCTGCGCCTGGGCAGGTGTGCAGGAGAAGGTGTGTGTGTGGCTGGGCAGACTTGCATATGTATGCGTGTATGTGTTTGCACCTATGTGTGGGTGCCTGTGCCTGTCTCTGCCTTGGTGCATTTGTAACTACATGTATTTGTGGCTGGGTGACAGGGGTGCTGGGGGAGAAGGGATTGGTAATATGTGCATTTCGCAGCCTGTGAGGAAGGAGGACGGGAGCAACATGGGTGGTCCTGTCCCCCATTGTACAAGCCGCCACTGCGCTTGCCGCTCTCTCTGCCTGGTGAATGTTCTTTCTGAAGATTATCCAGGGCTGGGCTTTTTTTCTCTTCCAAATCTCTGCCTCGATGTGGCTTCGGACTTGTCTAGAAGCAGTCCCTTGTGTCATGCTGCCCTGCCTTTATCATTCTGGGAGCATTTATTACTTAATCTCCTCTGATGGGTTATTTTCTGTTTTGCCCCCTTACTCCCCTAAACACACACAGGCAGTCAGTTCCTTGTTGCTACAAGCTTGCCTCTTGGCCACTGCTCTCTCTCCAGCAACCCAGCCCAGAGCTTGGTCCTCAGGAAATACTTGCTACACTTTTGCACAAGTGAACAAACTGAGGCCCAGGATCGCCCAGTGGGCCACAGTGAATCCTGTGTTGAGCGAGTCCTAAGAAGTTTGGGGGCCCTCTTTCCGGTGTCCTGTGTCCAGGAAGCCTGGGTGTCCCTGGGCCTTTGGTTCTTCTCTCTAGGAATGATGGAGCAAGGCCCCTGGCCCCTGGGTGCCCATCAGCGGCGTCAGAAGCTGGAAGCAAAGGTTGCTGGCTTTGCTGCAGGCCAACCAGTTTGGAACGTATCTCCTGCCCGGCCCAAGAAAGTGGTACTGTAATGGGGCCCTTGGCATGTGGGGGCTGGGTGAGGATTGGGAATACTGGCTGGAGGGTCTTCAGCCTGACCTGATAATGGGAGGCCAAGCAGGGCCACATATTGAGTTGGCGGGGAGGAGGAAGCTCCTGTGTACCAGCCAGGCAAAAGAGGGCAGGGAGGCCCAGCAAGAGATCAGAGCCATCCTTCGGTAGGCTGGGACTTCAAACTTGGGAGCCCAGGGTGCCTGAAGCCCATATTGCTTGGGGAGCACATATATACTTTACTCTGCAAAATTCTAGTGTGTGTGAAATGACACTTTCTTTTATTAATAACTAAGTATGTATTTTCTCTACATTTATATTCCTCCCTCTATATTGATATTATATATATATACATAAATATGTATCTCTGCATAGAGGTATATATAAATAAAACTATATCTATCTCTCTAACCTATCTGTCTCATGGCTGGGACGAGGGTAAGGCAAGTGAGGTTCTTATGCTCCCACGCTGTTAGGAAATCAAGTCAATTGAATCTGACCATTTTGCAGCCAAACGTCTAAACTACATTCCATGTGAGAAAATATAGAGAAAATGACAGCTATACTGTTGCAAAAGATACTGGGAAAAGGTAGCCATTTGGGAAAGCAGAGCTGTCTGTTCTAGGGAATTATGTGAGCCCCCTCGTTCTGCAGGTCCTGGTGGGGGAGGAAAGGTTTTGGAAACATGATTGCTGTGCTGCTGGAGGAGAGGGAGGCCTGACGGTCCTAGAGAATGGCTTATGCTAAAGGCGGGATTTGGGAAGATCCGGCACCATGTGACTCCCGAGGGGCTGTGCTACGGTCCTTGGCAAAGTGTGGGCCAGCCACTCAGCTGGGGCCAAACGGCCAACTTTAACCAGTTTTTCCTTATGGGATCCAGTTGCCAGTACCCAGAATGTTGCGAGAACAAGGCTTTGCTGATGCCCATTCCCAGAAATATCCTGGCAGCTTCCAAGTCATGAGGTCCCATCATGACCGGTAAGAAGGATGCCAGGGACCCTGTGGGAGGAAAGCTGGAGCTCTCTGAGCAGGGCCCCGGGCAGGCCAGAGGGGCCCGCAGGCCGACCAGCCAGGAAAGGGCTGTGAGCTGCTGGTCGTGCTCTGGGTGCTGGCACTCTGTTGTCTCCTTGCTGTCACCCTGAGCCTCCTGGCCCCTTGCCCATCTCAGGCTTACAGATGCTTTGCCATCCCAGCCCTCAGGCCCTAGGATCTACTTTGAAGGGAAGGAAAAGACTCAGGGTTGATAAAGTCACTGTCCAGAGAAGCCCCCAACCTTACCTGCCTGCTCTCATGGCCTTCCTGTGTTCCCTGCCAGGCCTGGCCTGGGGCCACCAGCAGCTCTGACCCTCTGTTTTTTCTTATTGCCCAGCAACGTGGAGGTAGATAGGTTGGCAGAGATTGGCACGGAAGGCGTGAGTGAAATGGAGTTGGAAGTCATCAGGAAGCAGGTGAGCTTGTGCTATGCCAGGGACCCACTTGGAGGGTGGAGGCAGAATCATGGCGCTTTGGGCTGGGTGGACCAGCCCCAGTGAGGGAGTCTTACCCCCTAGCAAAGTAGGTGAGGCCCAGCTCCCCTCCCCTTCCTTCCCAGCCCCATGGCTCTGGCATCTCATCTTCATGCCTGGCCCCAAGCCCCCATCTCTCCCTGAGATGCTGGGAGGGAACAGGGAAAGAAGAGCTCCTTCCTGCTCTAACTGCCTACATTTCCCGCGGGTGTGCCATGGCTTTGCCCTTGGCCTCCTGGTCTCTCACAGCTGCGCATGGTCACCTGGCGTCTGAAGGCCCTGGAGGAGCAGAGTGCCACCTGGTACCACAGGGAAGTTCTGCTCTTCACCATGCTGGTGTTGGCCTGCATTGCCAACCTGTGGCTGTGGCTGTGGCTGCGTCAGTGAGGCTTCAATGCTGCACCCCGAGCCTTCTCCTCCTGCCACTCCTCCCCTTATTTCCCTGAGCCACCCTTGCCCATCCTCCTTCTGTGTCCCAGCAGCACCCTGCACTGTCAGGGCCATTTTCCGGCCTGGGGGAGGCCCTGGCTGCTGGGAGGTAGAGGATGCATGGTGCTCTGAATGGGCTGAGGCAGCCCCTTTGGAAGGCAAGCAGGGTAGCATCTGGTCCCCATGGTAACACCAGTGGCAGGCTCCACAGTGACCATCTCAGAGCAGGGCTTTGCCTCTGTCCCATAGCACCCCTTCTGTTCCATCTTTTGTGGTGAGAGCTTGGCTGTCTTCCCCGCTGTCTTCCCTGCTGTGCAAGGGCTCTGCACAGAGAACATGCTCAATAAAAGGAATGATAGCAGCACACTTTGGTGTGTGAGTTTCTTGCATTCAGGACTCCTGTGGAGACAGTCCCTCTCACGAAGGCCCTGCTGCTGGGACTGGGATAATGCCCCGGCCCCAGGGTCCCAGGCAGGAGGCCTCCTTATAGCAGGGCTTGCTGAGGACTTTCCTGTGGGGCTCATGCCAGCAAGTGCTTGTGGGGAAGCGGTTCTACAGCAGCTTGTCCAGCTCAGACATTGCAGAAACTCACTCAGAGCAAATCTCTCGGAAGGGACCAGAAACCTTTCATTGGCCTAGGAGGAAACTGAGTCCCAGAAAGGTGGAACACGGCCCTGGGGTCATCTAGCAAGACCAGGACAAGGCTGGGTCTAGGGGTGAGTTCTCCTGAGTCCCAGCCTAGGGCTCAGCCTGCTTCCTAAAGACTGGCTGGGGACAATGTCCTGACTCAGATCTGGAGGCTGGATGGGAAGCCACATGGAGGTGGGGGTGGCAGAAAGGAGGGTTTGGGACCCAGAATGTTCTCATTGGTTTTAGTGACCTTCCCCAACCCCCCAAATCTGTCAAGGCTTCTCAGTCTGTAAAGGTGAAAGAGTGTGTTAGCCCCTAGATATAAAATAAACATGCTATGTGTGTGTGTGTGTGTGAGAGAGAGAGAGACAGAGAGACAGAGGGAGAGAGGGAGAGGGGGGCAGTGGGAGGAAAGGGAGGGAGAGAGAGACTTGAGTCCTCAGGCCTGCTCTGCCCCCACCAGCTCCTCTCTGGTCCTCCATGGCCCCGGTGCCCCCCTCCACTCCTGAATCTCTGGGGCTTGTAATACTTCTGAGAGCAGGAAGAGGAACCTCCTGTCAGCTTTGTGCGACAGCACACATGTGGCTGCTGAGAACAGAGACAAGGACACTTGGTGAAGAAACAGCTGGGAGATTCCCTCTCTGGTCCTGGGGCAGAGAGGATAATGAGGTGCCAGAGGAAGGCCCTCTGCAGAGGGAGGAGAGAGCAGTGCTCAGACACAAATGCTTCTATTCAAGAGAGCCCAGAGGCCCAGGGAGAACCTGGAGCTCCCTGCCCCCTCCAGATGGGCCCTGGAGCCCCAGGAGTTCCTAGGGGCTAGGAAGAAGGCTGGGGGGCCTCCTGGCAGGCCACCTCAGCACTCCCTGAAACCTCAGGACAAACCAGGGCCTCAAGGTGCAGGGGCGCATTCTGCACAGGTCAGAGGGGCAGCATGTTGGCTTCTTGCCACAGCCACAGCCCCCTCGGCCGTTGAGGGCTTGGAAGGCAAGCTAGGCAGAGTGGATCACCCAGAGCTAAGGATGTCAGAAGGCCTGCCATTGAGGGGCCCTCCTGAAGTCACCTCTCTCTTCCTCTCCAGCCAGCTGGCTGCAGGCCTCTCAGAAGGAGAGGACTGCTGGTGGGCTGGCCAAGGCCTGCCCATTGGGACGTGGGTGCTCATGTGCGGGAGCAGACACTGACATGTTTGCAGAAAAAGTCTGACATGTTTGCAGAAAAAGTCTGGTTGAAAATATGTTATGAAACAAAGGTTCACTCTTGGGAGCAATTTAACTCAGATGCAAACAAACAGTGTGGTGGCCCCCTGGAGAAACATCTCCTGCTCTGGGTGAGCCTACCCCACCCTAGCGTGGTTGCTTGGCTATTCCTAGGCCAGCCAGTTCCCTCTCCAGAGGCCTCCGGAGCACAGAGGCTAGTTTCCATTACCTTCGCATCCCTGTCACCCAGCAGAAATAAAGGGCTGGCAGGATGGCTTCTGACCAGGGTCCCAGAGAGCAATTCTGGCCTGATTTCCTCCCGAAGGCAAGGCTGGCTCTGCCTTGGTCAGGCAGACTTGAAATTTAGGGCGTGCACTCTGCGGGAAAGCCTTCTGTATGAAAGTAAGTCCATTCTGACCACTTCATCTGGGGCCCCTACTGCATACCAGAACATTGTATTTAAAAAACATCCAATTACACCAATCCTGCTTGATTACATCCTCCTGAAAAAGGTAACCTTACAGGTGTAGCTTGAAAAGCCCCTTGTCTCCCAGTGTCAAGCATCTGCACAGAACTGACTCCCATGGTTGGCTTGGTATGTCCTTGCAAACTCTTCTGTTACCTGCAGATACGAGTACCTGTAGGTGCTCCAGGCTTTGTGCACAGCATCTCATGCAAGCCACCTCCCATGGCCCGCAGGGAGAGCAGCAAGGTCCCAGAGCCATTTGTGCAGGTGGGAAAAGCTGTAAGCCTCTGGCCATGCCTGCCTTGCTGGGCTGGCCCCCAACCCTCCCCCTCTCAATGCACCACTCCCACTGCCCTGGCAGGGGCTGAAGCTCAACAGCCCTGTTCTGTCTCAGGTTAGCTTCCCAGCAGCTGGGGTGGGGGGAGGGGGCGCAAAGGAAGGTGGGCATGTGGGGAGGGAGAAGTGCGGGACTCTGTTGTACCTGGGAGCAGCCAGAAATCCTGGCTTCTTGAGAAGGAGCTAATTTCCCTTCTGTAACCCCAGCTCTGATTGGAGGCCAACTTCAGGGAGTCCTGGAGGACAGGAAGGATTCCACCCCAATGCTGCCCCACCCAGGCACCTCTCACCTCTCCCAGCTTTCTCTCTGCTTTGTCCTCCAGTCAGGTAGGCTGGCCAGGACCGTGACCAAGGCTGGGAGACAGGGAAGGTGAGCTGGCGGCTCTGAGGCCCCAGACACCAAGCCGTGAGCGGTGCATGCTCCCTGTAAAGAAGAGCTCCTCGGGGAGCTCGGGAGGGGCTGGGCAGGCAAGCAGCTTCCTCAGCTGGGTAGCCAGCATCCAGTCCTCACCTGCTGACAGCCTGGGGTGTGCAGGGCCCACAGCAGGAGGTCCAGGCCTCTAGCCAGCAGGCAGGACAGCTTGTCCAGTGGGCAGGTGACCCCGGGTGGGGTCTCAAGCTTGCCTTAGCGGTGGGCACGAGCTCCTCCAGCCCACTGCCAGCCTGTCCTGCTGGCTCTCTGCCTGGGGGCCTGCCAGCTGCTTGGGGCTCAGGGCCCCACTGGCTTGGGGACAGGTATATGTGGCCTCTGCTGGCCTCAGACGCGGACGAGCCCACGGGCTTCACTGTGGAGGCGTCCCGGACAGAGCAGCTCCATCTGCGCACAGAGTGATGCTCACCACGGCCGGGGGACACCCTGCCTCTGAAGCCGTCTGACTGGTGAGGAAAGGCGCTGGCAGTGGGCTGAGGTGGCCTCCATGGCATAGGGGCTGGAGCCCATGAAAATGTGCAGGTCCTGGAGCCAGGCTGCACATGGGCCTTTGGGTACCTGGTCGGCCCTGGGAGCTGAGGAAGAGTGGCTGTGTGGGGAGCCTTGGTCCTTCGTCAAAGCAGCTGAATGAAACCCCGGGGCCTCTAGGAGTGTGGAGGCACTGAGGGCCATGCTAGGCTGGCCTTTGTTCTCTTCTAGGAGGCGGCAGAGAGGGTGGCTGGAGAAGGCTTAGAGCAGAGGGGTCAAGGGACTGCCTGGTCAGGCAGGGTTCAGAGGGAGAGAGGGAGGCGCCTGTGGCCTCACTCCCTGTGGGCGCCTCTGCTGCCCGCCTGCCCCAGCACATTTATGGCCTCTCAGCCCCCTGCGGCTCCACAGCTCTCTGCATGTGAGGAGTCGCTGAGGTGGAGGGGAGCTATGTGGGGCTCCTCCCAGAAACCCTGCCGGCAGGGCAGCCTTTGCCTCCAGCCCTTCCAGCTGCACACCGGCCTCATGGGGAGAGCCTTGAGGGAGAGCGCCCCTCTGGCATTTGAGCAAACGCATCTGCCGTGAAGTCTCTGGATCTTCTGGCTGACCGGAAGATTCTGGAGCCAGGTAGCAGGCCTAGGGCAAGGACAGGCCACCCATTTTGTCCCTCGGGCTGAGTTTGAGCCCAGACCAGCAAGTCCATCTATGTCAGGCTAGCGGCCATGACAGGCACCTGATGTCAGGCTGGCCTATCTAGACCTCCTGCCAGTGTCTGCACCCAGTGGTCAGCAGAGCATGGGCAGAGTGCTTAGCGCCGCCTGTCAGATGGAGGCTTCCGGGCGGGGACTGCCTTTGTCAGAGGGAGGGGCACTGAATGCTCAAACGGGGCACACGTGCTTCAAGCTGAGCCCCAATTCTGGTTGACAGGTGTGTACCCGATTGGCAATTAGGTGCCACGGTGGCCTCAAAATGCCAGGACCAGCCCTGGCTACACCCCACGAGACTCTAACATGAGATGGCCCCAGAGGAGACAAGGCTGCAAAGATGGGTCTGGTGAGATCTGGAAGGTCTTTCAATGCCCAAGCAGAGTTTGGAATTTAGCATGTAGATGATCCCTCTATCCATTCCACAAGTACCTGACACTATTCGTAGTGCTAGGGCCCAGCCAGGAATAAGGTGCCCCTACCCGGTCCCTGCTCACGTGGATGGGACCATCTCGTGGGTGACAGACAGTAAGCAAGCATATCACTCTCAGGCATGATCAGCCTCTGATATACATTAAGTGGTGAGAAGTGAACATGAAACAAGATGTGGATTTGGGAAAGTGCAGAGCAAGTTCAGGGAGTTCATTCATTCATTCATTCATTCATTCATTCACTTTCCAAATATGCATGTGTTTGCCACTGGGGCAGGCTCTGGGATTAATGACTAAACAAGAAAGACAAGTCCCTTCCCTGAGAAAGTTGATTTCTAGGGGTGAGGACAGGTATCCATGGGTTTTAGCAGCAGGAGTGATGGACAGATCCAGGTGTGGACTTACTGAGTTCACCCAGCAGTGGGGAAGGTAGAGAAGAGGTACGGCTGGGGTTCACAAGGCCTTGACCAGGGCTGAGGCCAGACCTGGGGCCGTGGAAGGCAGGATGGGCACAAGCAAAGGCCCTAGAGAGAGGTTTCAGCAGTAGAACCAGCGGGGTTGGGGGAATCAGCGATGGTTCCTGGTTTCTGGGGAGAGCACACGTGGGGAGAGATGTGCCTTTCTTAAGGTAAGGCCCTGGGAAGATAGGAGCTGGGGCTGGGGTTAGAAGGTCAGTTCGGGATATGTTTTGTCCAGGGACCTACTGACTGCCCTCAGGAGACAGAGTTGGCCTGTGGGCACCTGGGGATGTAGAGCATAGGAGGGGCTGCTCAGTGAGGACAGCAGGGGCTGAGGGATAAGCCACGATCTCTAAGGTCCAGACTGTCCTAGGAGGACCTGCCCCTGGGGTACGGCCTGAGCGTGGCTGATGTCAGATATACTGCCATAGCCCCATCCTTGTCTGTAAAGACATGAGCCTGCTTTGGCAAAATGAGACCAGCTTTGGCATGTTTCTGATGTAGTGCTGTCTGCTCTAGAGGCTCCAGCCTCTTGCCAAGTAGTCACCAACCGTGCTGGTCTGCCAGGCCTCGGGGGAAAATCCCTGCCTCCTGTGTGTCCCACCACAGATTTCACTCCTTCAACAAATAGTTGTTAAGCATCTGTTTCACGAAGGCACAGGGCAGGAGCCTGACCTCAGGGCGGCTGGTGACACCATCAAGGGCCTACTGACCGCCTACTGGGTGCTGGGTACTCGGTCTGCCTCCCGCTCGGGGCTGCCGACCCTCTGCTTCTGCAGCTTTTCTTCACCACAGCTGGCTCTGTCTGACTCCTCCCCCAGGCCTGGGGCCCAGGGGGTCACTGCAGCTTCAGCTCCACACTCAAAAGGCAGCCCCGAGAACTGCTGTGCCTGGCACACTTCTGCCCTAACTGTCCTCTTGGTTGCCTTCCAGGCTGGCCCTGTAGCTTATGGTGCTTTTGGAGCCAGACTGCCGAGCTGTGAATCTGGGCCATGACAATAATAATAGTATCAACCTCCTTGTCACGTTGTTGTGAGGATTCAGTGAGGTCATTCCTTGCACATGGTAGCTGCTCGATGAATGAGAAGTTGTCTGGGACCCTCCCCCACCCAGACCCTAGCTCCCCCTTGGCTGTCCTTGTCACTGCCTCCCTGCCACTCTAACACCCGTGATGCACACGCCTCTCCTCTCCGTGCTGCTCTGCCTGCTGCCTGGGACTTGTTCCACTGCAATGGCCAGGATGCAACATCTGGGTTTCTAGTTGCTGCCCGAGACTTGGAGCCTGCCTCTAGGCTCTCAGTCATGGACGGGCTCCCTTCCCAATCAGCAGAAAACCTCTGGCTGGTATTAACTTGAATCTGAGGCCAGGATGGCCTGCACTATAAAAGAAGCTGGGACACTTGGTCACCTGGAGGGATTCATGAGGGAAGACCCAGCAAAGCTAGGCTTCCCAACCAGCGGGTCCCTCTTCTAAGCTCTGTCTTCCGAGAGTCCTCAGAAGGGCCCCCTGGGCTAGCGTTTGTGTGTTCTCCCTCGCTGCCTGCCTCTGTCCTTCCCTCCTCTGCTCCCCTTCTGCCTCCCACCCGTGTGTATGGAGTTCTCTCCAGGAGCCGGGCCAGTGCTGGGTGGGGATGCAGCGCAGAACAGCACACATGCTGATGCTTGCCCTCCACTGCTGGCTGTGCTGCCAAGAAGGCTGGCATTGCCTGGGCTCGGGCTTTGCCATAGAACTTTGGGAGCTTGGCTGGAAGCTGTGCATGGGGAGAAGAAGACTGGATATGTTCTTCAGGGAGAAGGTTGAGTGCCCAGCCACTCTAAAGTACAGAAGCTGAATCCTTACCTTTATTACTGACTTGTGCAACTGTGTATAATCTCTTAATTTCTCCAGCAACTTTTAAGCTTTTCCCATTATCAGTGGATCTATGTAATTGGATTATAACATGCCTTCATGTCGCTTTTTTCATGTTTCTTGTGCTTGGGTATCACTGAGCTTCTAATATGTGCAGGTTTGTGGTTTTTAGGAAATTTGGGAAAATTTTGACCACGACCTTGAACTATGTTTTCTCTCCCTGCCTCCTTTGGGAACGTCAACTACACCTATATTAAAGCCACACGAAGGGCTCCACAGTGCCCTCATACTTGCTCTTTCTTTTTCTATTTCCTGTTCTGATTCTCTTCTGGATAGTATTACTGTGTCTCTTCTACAACATCTGATCTGCTGTTAATAAATCTTATTTTTCATCTCACAACTTGTAGTTTTCATCTTCAGAAGTTTGATTTGGGTCTTTTCGTATATTCCATACCCTTACCTAACTTTAAACATAGGGAGCACAGTTATAATAACTGTTTTAATACCCTTGCCTGGCAATTTTACATTTGTGTCAGTTCTGGGTTTATTTTGAGTGCTAGGTATTGTTTCCTCTTCATTACGGAGAAATTATTTGTATGCCGACTAATTTTGGGGTAGCTGCCACACAGTGTGAGTTTTGTCTTGTTGGATGCTGGATACCTTTTTTTATTTCTAAAAACATTTTTGAGACTTGCTCTGGGACGAAGTTGAGTTACTTGGAAAGAGTTTGATCCTTTTGAGTCTTGCTTTTCAGATTTTTTTTCAGTGGGACGGAGCAAGGCTTAGGCTAAGAGATAATTATTCCCAGCTGCAGAGGCAACGGCCTTCTGGATACACTGCTTGATACCCCACAGATCGTTAGGCTTTCCAGTCTAGTTGGTGGCATCAGGCTCTATTCCAAGAGCTGTGTTAGGTAGGGCTGAGGACTGTAATCTCTCATATCTGGGGAATGATCCTTTCCCTGGCTATGGACCACCTCCTGACAGGCATGCAATGGTAAAGGTTCCACTGAACACCTAAGAGGGGCTCTCTGCAGAGCCCGAGTCTGTCCTCTCGTTGGGCAGCTCTCTCTTCTCCAGCATTCTTGTTAGTACTCTAGCTGCCTTGGTCTCTTTGGAGTTTCCTCTGTCTGTCAACTCCAGGGATGCATCGGGTCCCACCTGGGATTCCCTCTCTGTGCCATGGCCTGGAAGCTGTCACAAGACAGAGGTCAGGGGCAGTTGCAGGGTCACCTCATTTGCTTCCTGTTTCTCAGGGAACGCTGCCCATTGTTGTCTAATGTCTGATACCATGAAAGCTATTGTTTCATATATTTTGTCTAAGTTTGTTTTTTTCCTTATGGAGGGTCTATCCAGTGTCTGTGACTCCATCTTGTCCAGAAGCAGAAATGTCGAATATGCCTTTAAAATCAACTAATTCATGTAGTGGAAGTTTAAGCTGAGTAATGGAAGTCGAAAGAGAGGGAGTAATGGACTAGGGAAAGTGCAGGTAGCTTTCATTGAGTATTCACTCAAAACTTACTTAGTGAGCATGTACCATGTGCCAGCTACTGAGAAAAGACAGGAGCTTCGACTAGGTGTTAATAATGGTAGAGAGAGTGAGAGATGATTGGATGCAGGCTATGTTTTGAAGGTAAAGGCCACATGATTTGCATATGTAGAGCATGGGGGTATGAAAGAAAGAGGAGTCAAGGATGAGTTTGAGGTTTTAGACCTGAATAACTAGGAGAATGGCATTGCCTTTATTGAGACACAGACTACTGAGAGTGTGGGAAGATACGGTTTGGAGGGAAGAAGCCAGAGCTCAGTTTTGGACATATTCAACCTAAGATGCTCTTCAACAACCACATGATAATGTCAGGGAGGCAAACTGGAGTTCAGGGGAGAGACTGGGCTGTAGTTATGACTTTGCAAAGCATCACCGTATAGATGTGTTTAAAGCCACAAGACTGGATGAGAAAATGATGAAGAGAAAAGATAAGGAATCCACCCAAAGACTGAGTTCAGGACACTCCAAACTTTAGAGGTAGGAAAGAGAACGTGTCTTCAGAAGACACTAAGAAGAAGTGGCCAGTGAGGCAGGAGGAGGGCCAGGAGAGTGGAACCCATTATTTCAAGAAGGAGAGAGTGGATAAACTGTGTCAGACGCTGCTGAGAACCAGAACGGATGCGGCCAGAGAAGAGACTCTGAGGATGAACTGTGACCTATGTCTTTTTTTTTTTTATTCTGGAAGCAACACTGAGGTCAGAGGCTTTTCCAGATTCATCTGCCTAGCCTCAGTACCTAGCACAGACCTGGTGCACAGTACGGGCCCTGGAATATGCATGGGATGGATGAGTGAATGGAATAACACTGGACAGCAGTGAACTGAGAGTCACAAGCTGGAAGTTAGTAGCTCTGGCTTCTAGTTTTGCCTGTACGAGTGACTTGTGCATTCCTGCAGCAGCTATCATGCACCTCTGGGCTCCTCCCGAGTCTGCAACTACTGCTGCCTCTGAAGAGGAAACATCCACCATTTCAGTTAATGCTGGGGTTTTGCATGAGTGAGCCCCTTCAGCTGTCTCACTGCATCCCCACCCATCTAAAATGTCTGTCTATGCCTGTTTCCCTGTTGGCCTGTTCACCAGTGGTCCCTTCCACTGTGTGCACATTTAAAAAATTAATTGGAAGTTTGTACCTCTTTATCCCTTCCATCTATTCTGCCTTCCCCACTCCACCACGTTCTTGATAATCTCTCACCTCCTATGGCACCTGGACCCTTGCATTATATCCAACTTTCATGAGCTCCAAACTGAAGTTGGTCACAAGCACAGATATTTTCATTGTGTATTAAATCCCTCCTCCCAACTTTTACACTTGCTTTTTTATCTTCTCTCTGTAAAAGAAGAACAATAGCAACACAGAAAACATTTTGCAATGTCACATCCCCCAGTTGGTTCCCACCTACCTCTCCCCTTTCTCAATCAATCTTCTAGGAAGAGTTAGCTACACTTTCTGTCTCTTGTTCCTTACCTCCTACTCCCCGCCTGCAAACCCTGTGAAATGTGCTCTCTTTATCACTGTTTCTCAAGGCTGCTCTGCATGAGGTCACCAGTGAGAGCCTTACTGCTTCTGTCGTGGGGGTAGGGCTGCTCCGCTTTCCCCCAGGGGATGAGGGCTCAGGCTTGGTGGGCAGCCCTGCTTTTCCTGATGTGGGGGTGGGGTGCTGGCCTGCAGCTTCCTTCATTCCTGACACTCCGGGAGCCTGTCCTTCTCAGGCTCCTCCACTTGGTCAGCTCCTTGGGCATCTGTCACTATTGCAGGCCTCAGAACCGTCCTTTCAGCCTACTCCTCTGCTCTCATCCCCTTTGCCAGCTCTAATTCCGGCAAACCCTGACGGTGTCCATGTCTCCCCTCCAGGCAATACCCCAGTGAGCACTGGGCCAGTCAGTCTGCTGCGGCAGGCCTGGAGAGGGACAGTGAAGGCTCAAAACCAGACCAGAGTCCCGGGGACAGGGGGGCAGTGGGTGGATAGATCCCTGATACTCTTGGACGGCAAGCGACTGAGGACAGAGGCTGCTTGGATGTGATGACTGATGGAAACGAAGAGTTACGGTTGACATCCCAGTTCGTGGCTTTGGTGACTCTGTTGAAGGCAGGCCTCTTTATGAGGTGGGGAAATTGGAGGAGAAGCTGATTTTCAGGTTAAAGTGTCAAGTTCAGTTTTAGCTCTGTTGGGTTTGAGGTGCCTCAAAGAAGAAGATATCCAGCAGGCAGCTGGCACTCCAGGTGGGCATTTTAGGAGAGATGCCTGGGTTGGGACCTTGATTTGGGACACAATGGTGACTGAAGCCTTGGGACTAGGTGACATTTTGTTGGACAGAGTGTGAGAATGAGAACCACTGGGCCAACTGCCTGCAGGGGTGGGGGTTAGCTGCATGTCCTTGGTGAGGAGAAGGGCAAGTGGCCTGAGGGGGCAGTTCTGATGAAGGGGACTGTGTGTGGTGGGGCAGCTGACGGGAAGCCAGGCTGAGGCACAGGCCCGCCCTTGGCAGAGAAGGAGCGGGGACCATGGGAGAGCTATCTGTCTTGGTTCCAGAATCTTAGAGTGGGCATAAATGTCATCATGTGTCGCCAGAGCTGTCCTTCTTGTAGGTTCTGAGCTACTAGTATTGGAGATGATAAGTAAGGAGAAGAGGGGTCCAAGTGGTCCCAAGACCTCTACTTGGTGGTGGCAGCGTCCCTCGGCCGGCCTTGACCTCCCCTGCTCGCTCTGTGCTGTAGATTCAGCCTCTCCACCCATGTCCCCTGATCCCCACAATGGTCTTGCCCTTTGCCGCCCCTCCTGTACCCCTGCGTTCATTCACTGAATGGTGCTTCGCTGAAGCCCACTCTGGGCCCATGTTACAGCCCCTCCTAATCCCCAGGCTTCCAGGAGGCCAGCCTTGAGACCCTGATCAGTGTGAGTGGCCCCCGCTTTGTTTGCATTGCCTTGCACTTTCTGTCTCCATGGTCTACTGCCTCTAGGGTCCAAGCAGGGACCTGGAGACGCGGGTTCGTCTCTCTCAGGTGCCCTCATTAGCATTCCAGTGCCCAGCCCCACAGAGAGGGCCAGGGGAGCAGTGCTGAGGCTGCTTGTTATTACCACTCAGCTTGTGGCCTGCCGTTGCCACGGTGACAACCTCAGGAGCTGGAACAAGGTGGGCCATGGAGGGGGTGCTCTGGCTAGAGGGACCACAGGCAATCTGGGGAGCACGCTGACCATTTCGGACCAGATCTGGAAGGGCATGCTGACCAGCCCCAGCAGGGGAGAGCTGCCCTGAATCTCTTGCCCCAGCTTCCCTGACCCCACGTGAGGAGACACTGTGGAACACACTCTCCTGTCTCTCTTCTACATGTTTCTCTCCCTGGTTGCTCCTTCGCAGTCTTATTTTGTGGACACCCCTTCCTCTACTCAGCTCTCAAATGTTGGGGTTCTGCAGTATTCTGCCCTGGCCCCTCTCTCTATTCTCTTTCTGGGTCACCCCACCATTGTCCATCTCCAAGTCCCATCTATTCTCCCACCGAAATAGCGCTGCCCGACTCTCTCAGCTCCATTACCACCATCATCTCCACTCTTGCTCGCCCTCTGCTCCAGCCTTCACCCAGCAGCCAGAAGGATCTTTCTAGAATGTAATGCTGTCCTCATCCTGCTCCTGCTCAGCCTTTCCAAGCCTCCCTAGAGCCCACAAGAGAGAGTCCTGGCTTGGACCACTGCCTATGGAGCCCATGGCAGCCTTCCTTTTTATCCTCCCCACTCCCTGCCCAATCTACAGGGCTCCTCTTTGTTTCTCAGCTTGAATGACATTATTTATGGGGTGCTGGAAAGAATGGAGGAAGTAGCCCCAGAGACAGTGCCCCTGGTGGAATAAGTCAATAAGAAATGGGACTCCCCTGTGGGGAGCATGCACTCTGATGTAGTCTCCAGTGAGAAGAGCCAGAGAGCTGAAGAGGGTTGGTTGGCAGCTGCTTTGGGCCAAGGAGGTATACCTCTTCCTGTGGGGCAGGAGTCTGGGGGCAGTGGCTGGTTTGGAAGTGGTCAGCAGCCTAAACATGTGCCAGACATCTGCAAAAGAGGCACCAGAAGATGGCTTAAACCATTGTTTGTTTGTTTTGTTTTAGCATTGATAGTTCATATGTCAAAAAATATTTGCTGGGATAAAAGAAAAAGAGATATTTTTAAATTTACCACTGTTTACCTTTCAGATTATTTGTCCGTGAGGCAAGCCCCGTTGTCTTCCTGGTGTTTGGAGCCTGGAACTTAGGCAGCACCCAGGGTGCTGGGGTTTGCCAAGTGGGCTCTCGTTCTGTTTTCACTGCTCACCTGCAGCTCTCCTGCCTTATATGGGTGCCAGGGTGAGGGTCCTGGATGTATATGGAGGATGACAGAAAAATCCAATGGTGTGAAGAGCTCCCCAGCCAATAACCACAACCATCATGCACCCCCTGCTATCAAGGCCAATGGCAAAGATGACTGCAGGACCAGCAGCAGGTGAGTCGACTGAGGCTGGGCCATTTCAGAGATGGCCTGGAGGCTGTTACTTCCTTCTAGCTCTGCCTCCTTGTCACAGAGCAAACAATCTTTGGCTCACGGATTCTCTGTATTGGGATCATGGGATTTCTAGGTATCTCCCAGGAGGGGAGAGTGCTGCTAGGAGCCAAGGTCAACTCTGCTCCTTCCTCTGCAGGCCACAATCTGCAGCAGATGATGACACCTCGTCAGAACTGCAGAGGCTGGCAGAGATGGATGCCCCCCAGCAGAGAAGGGGTGGCTTCCGCAGGTGGGTTCCACCACTGCTCTGCTGCTATCCCTTCCTGCCCATGGGCCCTGTTAGAGTGGCTATGATGGCTCTCCTCTGCTCTGTGCCATTGGGTCTTTCTGCCAAGACCCAGGGGAGCACTTTCCCTTTTGAGGAGGCTCCTGCGAACAAGCTCAGAGCTGCCAGTGGAGGCTTTCCTTCAGATCTGCCTATCTTAGCACAAGGGGTAGAGATGCTTCTCAGCAGTGGGGCCTAGGTAGAGGGCTCTGAGCCTCCAGCCTAGAGTCATAGGCTCCAAAGGGAAATGAGGAAGCCTGGGTCAACCTTCTTCCTGTCCTGTCCTCCCTTGGCACAACCTGCTTCTTGCCCTGGAGACCTCCTGTTTGTCCTTTATAGTCAACCAAGATGACACCTCCTGCAGGAGGTCTTCCCAGAACAACCCGGTCCCCCTAGGAGTCATGCCTGATCCCCAGCCTCCTGCCCTCAGCCCTGGCTCCCATGCAGCTATTAGCCCTGAGGAAATTGTGGCTGGGCCATTTCCAGGACGCCCTCTTTGTCTCCCAGTTCCCTTGCTGGACAGGGGGCTTCAGTGCACAGTCCTGCTCTCTGGCTCAAGCTCCCTCTCTCCACTCCAGGATTGTCCGCCTGGTGGGTGTCATCAGAGAGTGGGCCAACAAGAACTTCCGTGAGGAGGAACCTAGACCGGACTCATTCCTCGAGCGTTTCCGTGGGCCTGAGCTCCAGACCGTGGCGACCCAGCAAGGGGACAGCAAAAGCAACAAGGACGGCGAGGGCAAGGGCACCAAGTATAGCTCTCCAGCCTGTAGGCCTGGAAGGGCTGTCAAGCATGCAGTTGGAGGGCTCACTGGGGTTGCACATGCCACCGCCAGGCCAGATCAGGGCCTACACCAAGCCTTGCCATGGCAGGGAGAGGCTGGGCAGGGAAGCCTGCTATGGTTTTTAACTCTAGAACATTCCCATCGTCCCTGCCCACAGCCTTTCCAACAGCCAGCGGCGCACTTGCTGCGGGGGCCCCTGGTGGCCTTTCTACCCTTAGAGGCCCCTTGCCGTTGGTCCTCCTGCTGCTCATGGAGCAAGTAGCATGAGCGCCTGAATGGGGGCCCGTTCTAGCAGTCAGTAAGGGCACATGTGAGCACAAATGGGGGCACCGCTGAGGGGATGCCCCTATCAGTGCCAGCGTGGGCACAGAAATGGTTCTTTGGAGAGGCCATGCTGGGAGCTGGCTGGCAGGGGAAGGCCCTGGAGAAGCTGAGCAGGAGGGGCTGGGGAGGGCAGAGAAGGCCGAGCTGGGGAGGCTGTTCCTTGAGGAATGAGTTGGTGAAGGCAGATGTCTGGCTAAGCTGACATTCCCCACTCTGGCCCGTGGAGGAGAAGCACTCTTGCCAAAGCAGGATGCAGAATGTGAGAAAGTGATTCGGAGGCTGGAGGCCAGTGGCCAAACAGGGAGGGCGGTGTGGGCAGGAAGCACGGGGAGCTCACCTGCTTGGAGCTCCTCTCTCTTCCTGGGGGCGTGTGGGAACAGGCCTCGAGCCCTCATTCCCGTGCCGGGGGGTTCCTGCCCCGGTGAAAGCACCGCCCCTCTCCTGGCCTTCTGGTAAGGGGCCTGCAGAGGGCATGGGAACCAATGTGCCCATGTGGGGTCAACAGAGGAGGACCCCTTACCCAGCTTAGCTCTCCTCAGATGCCTAGCCCCAGCTTGTAGCACCTGGAAAAATGCGGCCCTGAGCCAACCCGCCCCTCACCCCACACATCCCTTTAGGCATTGCTTTTTCAGGGATCCAGGCCTCTGGGAGCAGGGGTGCTGCCACACTGGGGATCTGGGCCCCAAGCGTGGCCTCTGTCTGTCTTCTCAGGAAGAAATTTGAACTACTTGTCTTGGACCCGGCTGGGGACTGCTACTACCGCTGGCTATTTGTCATTGCCATGCCTGTCCTGTACAACTGGTGCCTGCTGGTGGCTAGGTGAGCAGGAAGGGGTCTGGAAGCAGGTGGCCAAAGTAGCCCAGGGCACAAGTCCTGGGGCTGAGAGCACGCCAGTATTAGCTCAGGACACAGAGCTTACCCCAACCCTGCCCTCTTCCTGGACTCCCTGCTTGCCAAAGACCCCTCCCTCTGCCCTGTTAACCACCAACTCCCCCACTGCCACCAATACTCTCCTAAGTGAGGCCAGCCTCCTCCCCTCTGGGGCAACTACAGCAGCCGGGCACCTACTCTTTTCGGGCACCCTTGCCCCTCCAGTGCATCCTCCCTCCATTCATGCAACTAGTGTAGAAACTGATTATGTCGCTCCTTCCCCACAAACCCTTCAGTGGTTTCTCCATTGTCCACAGGATGAAGTTCAAGCCCATGGCCTTCAAGGCCCTCTGGACCTGGTCTGCTCTTCAGCTCCAAGTTCAGGATACACCCTTGACCCAGAACTCACTACTCATGGATCATAACATGCTGTTTCCTCAAGATAAAATTCCCTTTCCTCATGTTTGACCAATGCAGATTCTCCTTGCAGCCTCAGTTCTGAAGCCACTCTCTCCATGTAGCTTTCTCTGCCAGTATTTCCCACCCCACCTATCCCCCACCTCAATCATTCATTCATCAAGGGTTTCACTGAGTGTCTTCTGGGTGCTAGGCTCTGTGCTCAGTGCTGGTGATAATGTGGAGCTCTCAGGCTAGTGGGGGATGCTGACAGTAAACACTAACAAAACGAATGCCTAAGATGATTCCAGGGACTGGTGGCAGGGAGCTACTAGAGAAAGGGCAGTTAGGGGAGACCTCTCTTCAGAGCTGATACCTTAGCTGAGACCTGAGTGGCAGGAGAGAGTCAGCTATTCAGATGCTTGGGATTGGTGGAGGGGACATTCTGGGAAGATGAAACAAGTGCAAAGAGCCTCTCTCAGGAGAGCCCAGTGTAGCTGGAGGTCCAAGAGGCAGGCACAGGCCTGTTCTGTGGGCTTTGTGCACCAGGGGAAGGGGCTAGGGTTTTATTCTACATATCATCAAGTGGCCAGAAAGAACTGTTCCTCCTTTTGACTAGTACAATCACTAGGTCATCATCCTTGGTTCTATCTCTAGACCCTCCCCATTCAGTCACCAAGCCTCATCAATTCTTCCTAAAACTCTCCTGCAGCCTCCAACCTCTCTCCATTCCCACTGGCTTGCACCTAAGCTTGGCCGCTGCCTTCTCTGCTCTCACCTGGATCGGTGAATGCTCTGGTTTCAGCTCTCAATACATGTGTGTTGAAGAGATGAGCATGGAGGCTCTTCAGCTTTGTATTGTAGCCTAGTCTTCCAATGACTCGTTTCTCATTCAACTCACACCAGTTGAGCTCTCTAATCCTGGTGCTCTGTGCTGGGTCATGGAGTAGGCAGTAATGTCTAAGAGGACGTCTCTGTATTTTTGGAGCTCACAGTCCAGTGGATGAGGCAGAGAAGTAATGGTCAGTGGTGGTGTCTATATAATAATAAGTGGTAGAGTAGAAGTGGCTTGTCAATAAGTGTCTCCCTGACACCAGGCTGTGGCCCGTCAGTGCCCTTGGTTGCCATCCCAAGCTCTGCACACAACAGGCCCTCAGTCTGAGACCTCCAGGGGGCCTTGGCTGGCTTTGAGGGTAAATCTAGCCCTGTCTTCCTGTAGAGCCTGCTTCAGTGACCTACAGAAAGGCTACTACATAGTGTGGCTGGTGCTGGACTACTTCTCAGATGTGGTCTACATCACAGACATCTTCCTCCGATTGCGCACAGGTAAGCGGGCAACTGGGATGCACGGGTGGGAATATTGTCCATATATCCAAAGGCCTGGGTCCAAATTTTCAGGAAGCCCTCTCAACACAGTTAGATTCAACTGCCTGGGTAGGACTCGGCTTGGTGTCTGCCTCTCTTTGAACCTCATGGTCCCCACGTGTTTAGTGAGGTTCAGATCTGGGAGTGATCTCTTAGGGTCCTTTTGGCCAGCTCTGTTACGTGAGTTTCCTATACCCTTCCTTGGGAAGGGTGGTTGAGTAAGCAGCTTGTCCCTTGCTGAACGTTAGCCCATTGTGATGGACAGGCAATGGGGAGGGCAGAGGTGATATGCTGGCTTGCATCTCTGCTAGGTTTCCTGGAGCAGGGGTTGCTGGTCAGAGATCCCAAGAAGTTGCGGGACAACTACATCCACACCCTGCAGTTCAAGCTCGACGTGGCTTCTATCATTCCCACGGACCTGATCTATTTTGCAGTGGGCATCCATAGCCCTGAAGTGCGCTTTAACCGCCTGCTGCACTTCGCCCGCATGTTTGAATTCTTTGACCGCACTGAGACACGCACCAGCTATCCCAACATCTTTCGCATCAGCAACCTGGTCCTCTACATCTTGGTCATCATCCACTGGAATGCCTGCATCTACTATGCCATCTCCAAGTCCATTGGCTTTGGGGTTGACACCTGGGTTTATCCCAACATCACTGACCCCGAGTATGGCTACTTGGCTAGGGAATATGTCTACTGCCTTTACTGGTCTACACTGACCCTCACCACCATTGGGGAGACACCACCCCCTGTAAAGGATGAGGAGTATTTATTTGTCATATTTGACTTCCTAATTGGTGTCCTCATCTTTGCCACCATTGTGGGAAATGTAGGCTCCATGATCTCCAACATGAATGCCACCCGAGCTGAATTCCAGGCCAAGATCGATGCTGTGAAACATTACATGCAGTTCCGCAAGGTCAGCAAGGAGATGGAAGCCAAGGTCATTAAGTGGTTTGACTACTTGTGGACCAATAAGAAAACTGTAGATGAGCGGGAAGTTCTCAAGAACCTGCCAGCCAAGCTGAGGGCTGAGATAGCCATCAATGTCCACCTGTCCACACTCAAGAAAGTGCGTATCTTCCAGGATTGCGAGGCTGGCCTGCTGGTGGAGCTGGTATTGAAGCTCCGTCCTCAGGTCTTCAGCCCTGGGGATTACATTTGCCGCAAGGGGGATATTGGCAAGGAGATGTACATAATCAAGGAGGGCAAGTTGGCAGTGGTGGCTGACGATGGTGTCACTCAGTATGCCCTGCTCTCAGCTGGAAGTTGCTTTGGAGAAATCAGTATCCTTAACATAAAGGGCAGCAAAATGGGCAATCGACGCACAGCCAATATCCGCAGCCTTGGTTATTCAGATCTCTTCTGCTTGTCCAAGGATGATCTTATGGAAGCAGTGACTGAGTACCCTGATGCCAAGAAGGTTTTGGAGGAGAGGGGCCGGGAGATCCTGATGAAGGAGGGGCTGCTGGATGAGAATGAAGTGGCAGCCAGCATGGAGGTGGATGTGCAGGAGAAGCTAGAGCAGCTGGAGACCAACATGGACACTTTGTACACTCGCTTTGGCCGCCTGCTGGCTGAGTACACGGGGGCCCAACAGAAGCTCAAGCAGCGCATCACAGTTCTGGAAACCAAGATGAAGCAGAACAATGAAGATGATTACCTGTCAGATGGGATGAACAGCCCAGAGCCGGCTACTGCTGAGAAGCCATGAAGGCTTGGATCTGACTGTCTCTCCAGCCTTGGCCTTGAGCCCTGGAGCTAGCAGAGCTCTGTAAGTCTCCACATGTGTATGCATTGCCCTCATGTTCCTCTGAATTCTCCCTGAAGCTTCTCTGTCCCCAGGCTTTTGGCTTAACCATCCAGGAGCCCTCCTCCAAGTCCAGCTAACAGCCAAGCTTGTGCACAGCACAGACTGTGTTGGCTTTGATTCCAGGAGCTTCAGCCTGTCCAAGTCTGAGGAAGGAAGAGGGGCATCTGAACTATACTCAAGGGCTCATCTGAACTATACTCTGGGACTGGGAGCCTGGGCAATGATCTGCTCTGAGGAAGGCCATCTGCAGGGTGATGTGCACCCTACTGTAGTATTCCCCACTCTTTCTCCAGGCTCCTTTGCATCTAGCCACTGCCCACTTGGTTCTGGTCCTTGGTTTTCAAATATGCATTCTGAACATCCCCATTTCCCTGCACATGTATCTAGTTCAAGCAATGGCTTCAGACATTTAGCATAGGTACTCAGTACCTGTCTCCCAAGGCAGGCCAAGGGCATGGAGGGGGCAGAGAGGTGGGGCTCACTGAGGGCTTCTTGCTGTCAGGCACTCCAAGTTTTGCTCTGTTGATCTGTCTGTCTGCTGGCCAGGAGTGGGTCTCTGCAGTCTTCTCGGGCCCAAGGAGATGATGATCCTCCTGGCTTCTGGTCCATTCCAGGGCAGGGAGGAAGTGCAAGGTCACTGGCAGTTGACCAGCAGGCAATGCCACCTGGAGAAGGAGGTGGGCGGGAGCTCTGGCCATCACTCTCTATGCAGAGCATTTCCGAAGAAGCCCTGAGGCAGGTGGTAGGTGGGAGACTCCTCAAGTTAATATCTGCAATAGAGACACAAGTTAGTAAATTCCACTGAACCATTTGTGGTTACTGCTCAACGGTGCTTATTTGCATTCTCCCCTTTCCTTCCTCAACCCCTCTTTTTCTCCTTCTCCAGGACTCACTCTGCCTGAAACACCCCTTCTGTCTTCCTTTTCTTGCCTAAGCCCTACTAGTCCCTCGGGCATCACCTTCTCAGAGAAGGCTCCTGGGACTGCACCTGCTCCCACACAAGGCAGCCAATCACCCCCTCTCTGGGCTCCCACAGTGCTCTTGGGTCTCTCTGTCCTGGTTTTTGTTGCACTCTGAGATCAGTTTGATGGATCTGGTTTCCCCTCCAGACTGTGGGCTTTTGAGGGCTGGGCCAGGGCAGTTTCCCTCATTGCTCTGTGTGCAGTCTCGGTGACATGCCTGGCACAGAGGAGGTGATTGGAGAGTGTCTATTTACTGGGGCAGTAAATGAACACCCCAAAACTCCTATGCTTCCATTTGCCAGCAGCCAGGTCTTGATAGAAACACTGGCTGTGTCTGGGGAGTTGGACAGATAGAGGTACACTGGTACAAAGGCATCTGAGTCTCTCTCTGTCCCTCATCTTCCTATGTCTCTAATCTATGAATCATGGTACAATACACATAAATTTATATGTACTGTTTGGTAGTGTGAAGTACATTCATATTGTGAAACAAATCTCCAGAACTTTATCATCTTCCCAAACTAATGCTGTCCCCATTAAACAAAAACTCCCCATTCTCCCCACCCCCAACTCCAGCTACTCACCATTCTACTTTCTGTCTCTATGATTTTAATCACTCTAGATACCTCACAAAAGTGGGATCTCATACTATTTACCATCTTATGCCTAGCTTATTTCACTGAGCACAATGTCCTCAGAGTCCATTCATGTTGTAGCATGTGTCAGAATTCCTTCATTTTTAAGGATGAGTAACATTCCATCATGTGGATAGACCACATTTTGTTTAGCCATTTATCCATCACGGTACGCTTGGGTTGTTTCCATCTATTGGCTACTGTGAACAATGCTGCTACTTTCACTCCTACTGAGTATATACCCAGAAGTGGAGTTTCTGCACTGTAGTTTTCTGAGGAGCTGATGTACTGCTTTCCATAGTAACTGTACCATTTTACCTTCCTACCAACAGCGCACAATGATTCCGATTTCTCCTCATCCTCACCAACACTTGTCATTTTCTGGTTTTGTTTTTTTTTTTTGACAGCAGTCATCCTAATGAATGTGAGGTGATATCTCATTATAATTTCGATATTCACTTCCCTGATGAGTAGTGATGGTGAGCATCTCTTCATATGCTTGTTGGCCATTTGTATATCTTCTTTGGAGAAATGCCCATTTAGCCCTTTACTATTTTTTTTTAATTGGGCTGTTTGTTTTTTGTTGTTCACTTATAGGGGTTTTTTATGTATTCTGGATATTAACCTGTACCTGATATATGATTTTCAGTTTTCCCTCATTCCACAGGTTTCATTTTCACTCTGTTTATTGTGTCTTAGGTGCACCATCACTTTTAATTTTGATGTAGTCCAACTTATCTATTTTTACTTTTGTTGCCTGGCTTTTAGCATCACCATTAATTTTTGTTGGAATTCATTCGTCTAGTCAGACCTCTTTTAAATTAAATGTAATTTCTTTGCCTCTTCTCTAGATTATAGCAACAAATCTTAAGCAGGGGTAGACTCTCTTGGAGGGATGTGTAAGATTATGCATGTCTGAGCCCTGGCCCGTGAGAGAGGCAGAGATGGGGAGGCGACATTCATGAAGGGACAGTGTTCTGCATATGCTCCTCCTTTTGGTGTTGGGCTGGAAGAAAGGCTCCTTACTTCAGGAGATGCTCAGCCACGAGGAGGAGGAGCCCTTGGAGACACAGGCGCTCAGTGTTACCATGTGCTGGAACCTAGACATGTCAGTCTTGCTGTCCTAGGACGGCACTTGGCCCAGAGGCAGGGGGATGATGGCATTGAAAATGTTGCCCTGGAGGAAACCTGCAGCGTTTTTCCCTGGAGACTGGTTCACCCTCAGTCCAGTCCCAGGGAGCGCTCTATTTCCAGTCCACGTCAGTTGGGTGGACACTGCATGTGGGATCTAGTTTTCTTCCATGGCAAAGCAGGTGACTCATTTGGGTCACATGGGGAGCCCACTGATTTGAAATGCAGACTTCAGTGCTCAGCTGCCACCCTCTCCCCAGATGTCCACAGGTCCCGTAACCCAGAACTTTGCAGTTCCTCAAATGTCTATGTCCTCTTAGGCTTCTAGGACTTCTCAGGCTTCTGCCTCTGCCTGGATCATCCTTTTCTGTCCTTCCTGCCTCTGAGACCAGCTCATAGGCACTTTCTCTGAGCCACACACTGGACTGCAAGCGCCTGTTGAACAACTGGTCTCTTCTCATCTACACACTTTGTTCATTGAGAAAAGGATGAAGGAGTGACAGAAGGAATATCCATGTAGCTTGGGCCATGTGCACGTTGGCATGTGTGCCAACTGCCGTGGACGACTTTGTAAGCCCCTGGCAGTTAGCATAGGCAGACTGTGCCTTTCTCTGCCTGCCCCCCACCCCATCTCCACCAGCCCCCTCCTTGGTTGCTTTCTCTGCAAAGCATGACTCTCTCCTGCCTGTCACCAGCCACCATCCCTGCTTCTCTCCCATAACGGGCTTTAATATAAGAACCGAAGTACATTTTCCATTATGTGTTGTATTTATTCAGCACAGTCTGATATTCCTCGCTCTTAATTTAAAAATGTTTAAACTGGAATGTTTTTTATTTTCCTTTGAAAATATCCACCTAAGGTAAATTGTCCTATTCGTATATGGACATCAATTTGCTTTTCTCTGCATTGGTGACCTTCTATAGAAAACAACAGCCCATGCTCCTGACAGCCACTCTCCCTCCCCTTTCATTTGGAGCCCTGGTGGCCCTCCCTGCCTGGCTTGCAGCCTGCCACCTCCACCTCAGCCCAGCCTGAGTCCCAGCCTTGGTAGCAACCATCTGGCCCTCATTCAGGAGCCTAAATCTAAGCTGACCATTTGCTCCCACCCTTGAGGGCAGCCCAGGGCCAAGGGCTCCCCTCTTCTGTGTAGCCTGGAAACAGAGCTCAGAAGAATCTAGCTCACAGAGACAGGGAACCCAGCCACCAGAAGCATGTGGACCTAAGGAAAGGGTGGTAGGCTCTGCTCTGTGAACCCCCCAAGCAGAGGCCTGAGCAGGGCCCACTGAGGCAGTCAGATGGCTGCCTCCAGGGCCTCGCTGAGCTGTAGGACTAGGTCTTTCTCGTCTCTCTCCCTCAATGCCCCGTCATGATCCCCGCAAATGCCCTCAGAGGTTTCTGGGTGTCAAAGCCAATGGCCCAGTTCAAGTCTGCATATGCTAGGTACCCAGACTCTCCTGGAGGTTGAGTATGAAGAAAATGTCAGGGTTGAACTGCAAGGGGACCTGGGAATATGGTTGTCATTATTTATTTCCGTATGTTCTCAGGAAAAAAGTATGGGTAGTCCACAAAACCCTTGATGTTATGGATATTATTGCTTAGCATGGAGCTAAAGAAAACAATGAGCATATTTAAGGTTGATTTAAAGAAAATGATGATATAAATAACTGTTCCTATGGCCCATGAGGGAGTGCAAAGGTAGTGATGAGTACCCAGATGAATCTCAAACTCAACGCTTGATTGCTTTTCACAGCTCACCTCTTGATTGCTTTTCTCCAAACCAGCTTCCTCCCACCTGCCCCTTGTCGGCAATGGCATGTCTACTCTTCAGCTGCTCATGCCAAAGCCCTTGAAGTCATCTTGGACTCCTCTCTCTCCTTCATCCACCATATCTAATCAGCCAGGAAATACTCTTTGCTTAACTTTCCGAGGAAAATCAGAATCCACACATCTCTTTCGACTCCATCAGTCCCTGGTCCAGGCCACAACCAGCTCTCTTGTGGATGGCTGCAGTTGACTCCAGACTGGTGTGCTTGCTTGTACTTTACCTCCTTGCAATCTTTGCCACCCAGCCACCATTGCTTTAGAAAATGAATATCCTATCACATCATTTCCCTGCTTCAAGCCTCTCATTATTTTTACAACAAAATCCAAATTCATGACCCTGGTCTCCAGGTCCTGTCTTTTATGGCTCCTGCTTGTGTCTCTGACCTCACCTGCTATTCCTCCCCCTGCTTCTTTCTGGCCCACAGGCCCTCCAGGCTCCTTCTAATTCCTCACGCATGCCCACCAAGCTTTTTTCTGTCTTGGTGTACTTGCACTTGCTATCCCTCTGCCTTGATGCCTCTTCCTCTGATGTTGCCATGGGTGACTCCTTGTCTTCAGAGTTCTGAAGGGGCCCTCACAGGGGTCCACCTTGAAAATAGGCCCCATCATCTCCTCTGTCACACTCTGGCTCATCACCCTGTTTGACTTTCTTTATAGTATTTATGACTCTCTGTAATCTTCTTGCTTGTTTCCTTGTTTATCGTCTGTTTCCCCCATTTAACTGTCAACACCCTGAGGCAGACATTATTCCTTGTTCCCCATTGTATCGCCAGCACCCAGAACAGCCATCAGAGTGCTCTTTAAATACGCAGTGATGGGAACACCTCCTATTTCTCTAATGGCACATACCTTCAGCCTCATCTCTCTCTCTTCCCATCCTCACATACCCTGGGAGTGCTGCAGAAACATGAGACTTCTTGGCATTCCATAGCCCACCTGGAGATGTCCCACAGGGAACTCAGTTACACCTACTTCTCCCCCAAAATCTCTGCTCATAACATCCTTCTCATCCTTCAAAGTCAGCCCTAATGTCACCTCCTCCCTGAAGCTTTCTTTGATCTCTTACAAGCAGGTGTGTTACCCTTGTCCCCACTGCTCATCTGTATTTGCATCTTTTCTGCTTCTTGCTGCTTGGAGAGAGGTCTGTGTGAGATTCGTACTGCCCTCCCCAGAGCTGAGGCTACTTGGGGCTGGAGGTGTGGGTTGGGATTTGGTCCCTAGAGCGCCCTGCTGAAGGCAGAGCTCGGGAAGCTGAACAGGGAGCTGGGGTAGGCAGGCATGGGGTGCCATCTCATCCCAGCAGGAGAAACAGCTTGCCATACTGGCTGTGGGTTCAGTTGCAGGTTACCTTGCCCCTGGCATGGACTGAGTTGCCAAATACTAAGTGATTTGGCTTCTCTACAAGGCAGACACTTCCCTGGAAGGACAATCCAGCCCTGATTTAGGGCCTGACACCAAGCCAGCTACAGCCAGCCCCAATCAGAAGGGTGATGAAGATGCATTTCTAGCTGAAAGGTTTGCTAAGCACAGGTCCAAAGGGGCTCAGTGTCGTGTCTGGGACCACGGTTATGCCTGTGGAGGGCCTGATGGGACACTGGCTTGGGAGCCGGGAAATGTAAGGTGGGTTCTGTTCCACCTCTATTTGCTGGGGACTCAGAAATTTCTACCCTTGGAAACCTGGGGCATAGCACAGTGGGGGAGTTGGGCAAGAAGGCATTATCTCTGTTTCTAAGCAAACCATCCTTTCTTGGCTCCTTCAGGCTTGGTTGGGCTCTCTCTTTCCCAGAACTTTCTACCTAGCTGTGTTCATTTGATTCAAACTGGGCAGTGCTCTAAGGGGGTCTGAACAATCTGCTGTTTTGTCCTCCATGGACAGATTTGTCCCTGAGAACCTGTTATTTGCCCAGAGTCTTGAAGGATGCTAAGTAGCTGTCTGGGCAAGCAGGGTGGGGTGCCAGGCACAAGGACTGAATTGGGCAAAGATGTTTAAGAGCAAGGCCAAAGGCCCCAGTCTGTGGTTGGAGTGAAACATGAACCCAAATGCTCTTTTGGGCCCCACAGACCCTAGAATTAACTTGGCCTCACTGGCTGAACTTGGACAAGTTTCTTTCCCTTTTGGACTTAGTTTTCTACTTATCTTAAAAAAAAAGAGTTTCTCAAGGCCCTTTGCAGCCCTCCTGGGTGGGAGGACAATGGGTTTGTCTTATCTCAACTCATACACTTGCGTCATTCAAGTTTGCTGAACTGCTAACTTCTAGGCAGAGCTTCAGAGTTGCCAGTTTCTATGAATCAATGTATTTAATTAGATGGGTTTTCTTGTTATTCTTTATTGGACTGAGTAAGCAAATTAAATTGGGCAATTTGTTGTAACGTTATTTAAATGCCAACTCAGTTTCATGACTTGGGCTTGTGCCACATCCAAGCCCTTCCAACTTCTTCCAGGAGTGGTAGAATCAGAAGCCAGCTGGAGGAAGGGGTACCCCTCTGGCTTCTGAGGGTCTGAGTCCCTGGGGCAGAGCCTGACTCTCTTTGCTGGTCTAAGAGGCCAAAGTGGGTGGTTAGAGGGGTTTCAAGGAATAGCGTTGCATAGGAGGAGCTGTGAGATGATCATAATCAGAATTTCCTAGGGTTGCCCATTAACAAAGATCTGCCTTAGATTTGCCACCTCTATTTCCTACATGGATAATGGAGAGGGTCTTTGGAGAGCCTTCCCTTCTGGCTTTTCCCGGCACTCTGGCTCTGGAGAAGTGGGAAATGCTGGCCTGTACAGTGTGGGAGGGGCCACAGTCTTTGGAGGCCGAGTGAACATTCGGGCAGGGGGGGCAGAGGGTCGGGGTAGAGGTTAGCAGCAGCCTGGCGGATCGGGGCGGCGTGCTGGCCAGGCTGCCCTCGCCCCAAGATCCTCGCCCAGTTGCTGTTCCACCTCTAGCCGCAGAGCCGGTGGGGGCGCTCTCGCGCCGCGAATAAGGCGCGCCGCCAAGCTTTCCAGGCTCTTACCCACCCGCCACTTTGCGGGAGCCTTTTTGCTGTACCTGGACTCCAGGGCGCGGCGGCACCGAGCAAGAAGGGGTTTGGGCGCTGTGAGAAGTGCAGCTGCGAGCACAGGACATCGCAGGAGGAAGCTCTCTGGGCGCCAAGCCCCAAGTCTCCCATCCCCATCCCCTTCTTGGAGCCTTGCCCCCCGCCCCCTCCCCTCACTACCCAGGACCCAGACCACATCTGCCAGCAGCCCAGTGCCAAGCTGCAGAGCCATTGTTGGCAACCCTTCCTCTCTTGCCGGAGGAAAGGCAGGAGGGGTAGGGCTGTGAAACATTCCCTTTTGGGAGCACTCGTGTGCGTGGTAGGGCTGGGGCCACTAGGCCACCTTCCTGGCTGCTGGGACTGCAAGAGTGAGTGGGGAAGTTTGTAGACAGACTGCCCAGACCTGTTGAATTCAGGGAGGCAGTGACAAGATGTGACAGGCGTACAGGACAATGGCTGGAGGGCTCTAGCAGGGGCTGGGGACAGGTGTTCGGGGCATTGTGCTTGGTAAATAACATTAACAAGGCGACAACCTGAGCAGGCAAATTGGGAATGCAGACAGGGCTCCGTGACTGCGCTGGCTGGCTGCCTGTGAGTCAGCTCTGCAGATCGATTTCATCCCTGAGCACTTGGATATGCGATGTGCTTAGACAGGCTGGGTTGGAGCTCTCCCTCAAAACAATGGAACGGTTTGGGGTGCACTGTAGTGGCCCAGGAGCATTGCCTCCTCACGCCAGGCCACAAGCCACGGCCCTTGTTTCTTCCGCTCCTTGGCCCCTTTTCCGCGAGGGCTGGGACCAGTTCTTGAGGTTTCAAGTTGAAACTGACCTTTCCCAAAGCCACCATGACGTGGGGGTTTCCAGCGATCTCCGCAGCCCCACTTGATCAAGCTTGATCTCCTTGTCCCCATTCAGTGCCTGGCCTAGAGTAGATGCCAATAAATGTTTATTGAATGAATAAGGAAACCAGTGTATTTCTGTATTTTGTTGTTATTGTTGAAGTGTAGTTCATATACAATGTTATGTTGGTTTTGGGTGTACAGCATAGTGATTCAACAGTTATCTACACTATGAAATGCTCACCACAATAAATGTAGTTCCCATCTATCACCATACAAAGTTATTACAATATTATTGACTACATTCTCTATGCTGTGCTTTTCATCCTTGTGGATTATTTATTTTGTACTTGGAAGTTTGTACCTCTTGATCCCCTTCACCTCTTTGGTCCCTTATGTCTCTGTTTTGAATGTGCTTGGATTTGTCAGCGTTTCCTCTATACCTGTTAAATAAAAGCATAGCCTTTGGGAAACAAGCGTGTGTCCAAAGCACATCAGTGGTTTCAGGAAATCAACCAATTCTGTGCAGATGCAAGCCGAGGGGCAGATGGGGAAACAGTCTGGGAAAGAGGAAACCTGCCTGAAAAGAGTCTCAGGAACGCAGCTCACATTACAGGCACAATCTTGCCCTTCCTTTTCTGTTCCGACCATGTGGAAGGAAAAACAGTTCTCCTTGACCCAAACGCAAGGCTGGTGAGGCGGTGGCTGTGTCCCAGCATGCTGAGGGCCGGCTGTGCTCACTATGGGGCAGCTTCAGATAATTGGCAGGAAGATCCTATGGTGTTGGCAGTTGAAAGCACGGGCTGCCACGGGCATGTGACCTGGATAGACGCTGCGCCTGAGCCCGGAGGTGACTGCAGCTCCCTGCTGAGCCACCCACTGTGGGCCCAAAACCCAGGTTTCTGGCGGGTTGTTTACCCCAGTGCGGAGATAACATCACAGCCAGATGGAGTAAGCACTGATCGGTGACATTTGAGGATTTTGAGTTGGAGCTGGCTGGAACTTGATTTTTGTCTTATTTGAAATCTTGCCGTGTATTGAATCATTTTTTAATGCCACAAAAATCCTGTCCACTAGTTCATATTTGCCAGCTATTTAAAGAGCATGTTTTTCATAGCCATGATGGTAATTAGATCTGCATCATGTCCTCCTTACACTTGCAGAGACCTAGTACTTTGGACTAGTGGCCCTGCAAAGCCACAGCTTTGAGCGGGAGGCAGCTCTTCCCCTGCAAAAGGATTAGAGGCCATAGCAAATGGCCAGCTGTGAGGTATGGCCACACAGGCATCTGGATTCTTCCACTGTGGGGCTTCAACTGGGTCCTGGGGCTGGATCCAGACCTCTACCTGCCTCAGTGGGGCACGGAGGGACTTGGAGGAGAAGTAGGGCTGTGACCAGATCTGAGTACAGAAGGAAGGAAGAAAGGAATGAAAAGGAAGGGAAGAAAGGGAGGAAGGGAGAGAAGGGGGGAGGGAGAAAGGCAGGACAGAAGGAGGCAGGGAAACTTCTGGGCCCCTGTCCTGGTGATTCACGGCCACAGAGTGATGACAGCTGGCAAAGCTTAACTGTTTCTGAAGCTAGGCCAGCACCCAGTACCTACAGCTGAGCGCTTAGCTCGGGGATGTGGTGGGGCTTGCCTAGCGGGGGCTGGCACAAGTGCCGCTCACGGAGTGGGGAGAATCCTGCAGGTGATGCAGGTGCGCTGGCTTCACTCCACTGGGGAAATGCTGCAGTGTCTCCTGGGAGCCTGGCTGGTGGGCCGTGTTCATGTCCCCTTTGAAATGGGTCTTCATAGGCTTGGTTAGTCACCCCTCCAGCCCAAGTCACAGGTGCCTTCTGAGACGGTCTTCCCCTGCCTTCAAGCCTGGCTGAATGCCTTTCTCTGGATTTTTCTCTCTTCCCTCTGCTCCTCTCGCTCCCTCCCCACCCTCTCTTCGCCTTTCTACTCCTGCCTCCTTCCTTCCCCTCCTCTCTCCCCCTTTGCCTCCCTCTCTCCTCCCCTCCTCGTCACCCCCAAGGCCATTCCTCCCCCAGTCCTTTCCTCCTCAGTCTTTCTCCTTGCCTTTTCCCTCTCCTCCCCCCTCATTTCTGCCCATTTCTTTCCCACTCCCTCCTCCGTCTCCTCAGAACCAGGTCCCTCATCTGTGGGGTCCTTTGATGCGTCTTTCAATGAGTCTCTGCCCTCCTTTCCCACCCCCCTGCCCCCTTCTCCACAGGCCCTGGCCCCTGCCGCCCCACCACCCGCCTTCCCCTCTGGAAACTCTCGCCCTGCCACTGAGCCCTCTTCATCTCCGTCTTCTCTCTCAGGCTGCTCCCCAGCCCCGTCTCCTTCCCCTTTCCTTGTCGGTCTCTCCCCTTCCTGTGTCTTGGCCTCATAGCCTGCTCTTTCCCTCCATCCCTCCCTTTGTGCCAGGCAGCAAATTCCTGGGAGTAGCGTCTGGAGCTGGGGAGGGTTGTGCCTTGGTGGACGCCCCAGTCATGCCCCCTTCCCCACCCGTGTGAAGGCCTGCCTCAGAGAGCGAGCATTTGGGAGAGTCGCTGACATCGCAGGGCCAAGAACAAGCCCCCGGAGTCAGGCAGGCTGCGGCAGAGCCGAGACACCACGTGGGCGGCTGGCGCCCACCTGGACAACAAGGATGGGGACTCCCTGGAGGCTTTACGGAGCTCCTCGTCAGCGCAACATCAGCAGCAGTGAGCCATCTGTGAGCGAGCAGGTCATGGTCTGAGCCCAGGCACATCTCATGTGGGCTGAAACTTTGTCTTCCTCTTGGAAACTCCCTTGGCTGGATGGCCCTCCATCGCAGCCTCTTCCTCTAGGGTGTGGCCGACCTTGCCCAATGCCTGTACCCTTAGCTGCCCACTGCCCCCACCCATGTCTCTCTGCCTCTGCCCAATTTGCTACTGTGTCCCTCTACCCCCAGCCTGCTGTGGGGTGGCAGGGAAAAGCCCCTTGGGGAGCCCCTGGGGCTGCTCATGATAAACGAGGCAGCAGGGTGCAATTCCTGGAGGCAGCAGGGGCACCAGCACACCTCCATCATGTCAGAGTGCCATGGCATTAATACCACCCGATACTGGGTGAACCTGGGCCTCAGGGTCCCCGTCATAAGCAGAGGACTGGCCTGAATGGCCTTTCAGCTGGACTGATCTCGGCTTACTAAGGCCCATTCTGCTCCATCTGCGGTTTCACTTAAGCCTCTCATTACCCCACTGAGCTGGGTTTCCCCGCTTTGCACATTCAGTCAGCAAGGCGCAGATGCGCCCTGAGGCCGTAGGAGAGCCTGCTGAGTCAAGGGGCTTCCTGAAGGTGTTTGTCCGGGTCCTGTCCTCTGAGGTCTTGCCCAGCAGCTGCAACTTGATGACTGGAAACGCGGCTCTGATGGGGACAAACCTCACAGCTGCTCAAGGGAGGTGGCTGTCTTCGGCCAGCTGTTTTCCCATCATCCCGTCTATGAGCTGGGACGTAGGGCACTTCTGCCAAGGTGGCCCCTGTTTAATCATTGCTTCAGGGATGGCAGAGGCGCTCAGTGTTTGCTTAATCACTTGCTCTTCCCACTGCTTGCACCCCTGTCTCTCAATGTCTACCTTACTGGCTCCTTCTTGGCATTGACTTCTCAGCTTGTCACCATAGTTGGTCACCCAGTCTAAGTGGCTATTCAGCCCCTCTGTGGCACAGCACCCCATCGTAATTTCCTGGCCAGTACTAGTCACTCATATTGCCTTCCTTTGTCTCTTTCTTTGTTCAATGTCTCTCTCCCTTTCCACTTACTAGACTGCCACTCTGTGAGAGTAAGACCATGTCTGTCTTGATCCCCTTTGTATCCCCAAGGCCTGAACACTGTGCTTACTTGACACCCAGCAGGGGCTCAGTGAATACTTCCTGTAAAGCCCAAGGAAAGCAGAAGGTAACCCTGTCTGGGAGAATTAGAGGAGATGTGAAAGGATGAGTAGCACCTTCCCAGGCAAAGAAGCAGGACAGGACATTTCTATAAGGCAAACAATATGTGCAAAATCCAAGGAAAGAAAAGGCTTTTTCCCTTCAGAAAAAGAATGGGGAAGCCTTTCAGCTGAAGGCCAGGGTGTGGGAGAAGACAATCCACAAAGAAGGAAAGCCATGTAGGAACCTGATTGTGGGGACCCCTGAAAGCCACCTGGAGGCATTTGTGACGTTTGAAAGCAGGGGAGACATGCATTCAGTGTCTCATTGTAACACTGCTTCTCTGCTGGCGAGCAACATGGACAGAGGCGAGGGGAGTGGTGAGCAGTGTCCTGGCTGAAAGAGGAGTCCTGCCAGAGGCTCCATCAGACAGGAAGACACGTGTGGACTGTGCATGAGGACGTGGCTTGGAAAGCAATAAAAGGCACATGTGCTGAAATGTTAGCATTTCCAGCTCCAGCTTTGGCCTTCCGTGGCCAAAAGTGCTGGACTTGAACATCAAGACATGGGGGAGGGCTGCCTTCCTAAGCATCCTGTGACCTGGCGGCACCAGCGATGCCCTCTGAGAAAAGGAAATGTCCTGTCACCTTCCACCAGCTTGTCCTGTAGACCTGTTGTCCCCCTGCCAGAGCTGGGTCCTCTGTGCAGCACATGGGCCTGAGCCAGCACACACACAGTGCAGGTCTGGGGCTCTGGGATGAGGCAGCCTTGGTTGGAGGATGCCCTGTGTCTGAGAGATGGGCTTTGAACCCCAGCTCCACCCACCGCCTGCACCACACACCTTTTAACTGTGGATTTAACTTAACATCGGGCGGGATGGCCGAAGTCTTGGCCAGCCCCGGTAAAGAAGGGAAGGATTGAGATGTTGCTTCCTCAGATGGGAACTGGCTACCTGGTCAGGAAGGAATAAAGGAAAGAAAATTGCCTTGTGAGCAATTCGGCTTGGTCATAAATATCCCCAACGATCCTTCACACCAGCATAGTGCTTTGTCTGGCGATAAGCTCCTTCCCATACACCAACCCACAGGGGCTTCCCAATGGGCCACACCTGGCTACCAGGAGAGGCATGGGCAGAGCAGCACCTGGAAGTCAGGCCTCCCGTCCCCAGCCCAGGGCCCTGCTCTCTCTGCTAGGTTTGCCCAGGGCCAGGCCCAGCCCCAGGCCCAAGAGGTCCTTGTGCTGCACAGGGAAACTTGGCCTCTAGGGCCAGTGGACAGGCGATGGGGCTGTGACACAGGGAGAGGAGGGGAGCAGGCTGCATTGTGAGGAGCCTTGAGTGTCTGGCTCAGTCCCTCATTCCTTCTCTTCTTTTTTCTTCTTTTTGTTTGTATTGAGGTAAAATTCACATCACATAAAAGTCACCATTTTAACCATTTTAAAGAGTACACTTCAACAGCACTTAGTACATCCACAGTGTTGTACCACCATCACCCTATTTAACTCCAGAAGCTATTTATCACCCGCAAAGGGAAACCTCATACCCAGAATGCAGTCACTCCCTGTTCCCCTCTCCCTTCTTTTTCCATTAAAACATGTATTAAAACTTATTTGTGGACCTCAGCATGTAGAGAAGTGAATGAAATCCACCCCTCATCTCACGGCTGCCTACCGGAATCATCTTTGGGCTGGGCAAGGCCCCTCTCTCATTTTATGGTTTTCCCCACATCCTTTCCCCCTTCGTGGGCACCCACTCTAATGCATTTGAGATGAGTCTCTGAATATGTATGTGTTCTTGTAAAATGCAGTGTTGTTTTGTGTATGTGTTCTTAATTTGCATAAATGTTATTGTGCAATAAATCTTTTCCTGTTTCTTAAAAAAAATCAGCACTATAATTTTGAGATCAGTCCACGTTGCATATACATCTAGTTACTTCAACCTGCAGCTTAGTTTTTTATTTAGACTATCCATTCTCTTGGGGATAGAGAAATGGCCCATCCCCAGGTCCATGCAGTGCCACAGTGGCCATCCTTGGACGTGTCCCAATGGGACCTGCCCTGGGCTCGGTGGATCATAGAGTACATGTGTACGTAATGCTACGAGCCCTGCTGGCTTGCTCTCTGAAACAGTAGGGCATTAGCACTCCCACCAGCAGGACAAGGGGCCTTGGTTTCCACTAGTCCTTGTTGACACTAGCTATTTTCCAACTTTCCAATACTTGCCCAACTGATGGGGGCTAAGTGAAGCGCACTGTTGTTCCCATTTGCATATCCATGATTACTAGTGAGCGTGGGCCTCTTTTCACCCGGTTTTTTTTCAGATTCCTGCCTTCTTAGTGAATGATCCTGTCTTGTAGGTTTGGTTTCAGACATCAAACATGTATTCATCTTTCCTTCAATTTTCTTTTTTTTTAAAATATTATCACTTTGTGAACAGAAATCTTTTAAATTTCTTTAGTTGAATATATTGATTAGTATGGATTAAGGTTTTATTTTAGGTCTGATCCTTGGCCTCTTCAAGGTCAAAAGGTATTCTATATTTTCTTCTAATAGCTTTATGTTTTTACCTTTTATATTTAGGTTTTGAATCCATCAGAAATCAATTTTTATATGTGGTGTGTGATGGGGACCTAGCCAGTTCTCTCGACACTATTTGCTCAAAAACCTTCCTTTGCTTATTGATTTGTGGTTCCAACTTTAACATATGTATTAACTCTCAATTATTTTTCCTTGGGGTCTCTTTTTCTCTTACATCAGTACCTATTATTATTTCTTAAATTGCTATAACTTTGTACTCTATCTTATTAATCTTAATATCTGGTAGGACACATCTTAATCTTTGATCTTCCTCTATACAAATTGACTTCTGTATTTCAAGGCCTTTATTCTTTCAATGTCTTCTTTTCTTCTTGTATCAACCAGCTCACGTCACTGGCCCTGAGCTGGCAGAGAACGGGAAGCCATCCTTCCTCTTGGATCCCTAGCAGACCTACTCCTTCATGGGAACGCAGTGCTTGAGGTCCCTTACTATTTCAGGACCCACAAGAACGCCCTGAGGAAGGCAGCCCCATTTTATGGATAAGGACACAAGGCTCATAGAGAGTTGGTGAATTAGAGAGACGGGATTTGAGTCCACGCTTCTTGAGTCCCTGTCCTTGGCTCTTGACACTACACTACACTACACTAATACACAGTGTTCAAGGGAAACAGACAACTTACACCCCAAAGCACAAATACTAGCCACTACCACTCTCCACCCAGATGGGCAAGGAAAGGGACAGCACGGCCAGAATTGCTTTAAATGGGCAAAAGCTGAAGACCAACAGCCATTTCAAGGGAAATCATCAAGCACGGTTGGGAGGCTATGGTCAAAGCAGAGCAGGGTTGGGAGACAACGGAGGTAGTTTTGGAGACAGATGGGTAGACATTGCAGGGGTGGCTATAGAAACAGTTGAATGAATGGGTCTTAACAAATCAAGCACCCCTACACTCCAACAGGCAAGATTGTGCATGTATTTGGGATGTAGATAATTCTACACTGGTCTACTTTTTCCCAAGCTGACTTGGGGACCAGTGGCTTAGAGCAGTGCTTCTCCCACTACTTGGGATGAAAAGACAGTTTTTCAACCTCTGTTTTGTCACAGTCTATACTTTTTCAAAATACAAAACACCACACTTTGGTATTGCAGCCATGTTGCTCTGCTAAAACACACCTGCTCTTGCTGCTGTCCTCATCTCATCAACCAGCACTAGCTTGTCGATGATGCTTGGCATAGCAGGGGTTCAGAGGACCGTCCCTCTACAGATCACTTCCAACCTGGAGGTTTTAGGCCACTGTGCCTCTACTCCTGGTCAGCAAAGGCTGTCCTGACTCTACTCCACCTTGTGAGGCTCCCCTGTGGCCAGGCCCTTTGGGCTTGTTCCCCAACTGAGAGCCCACTTCGCCCTATACTTATTTTGGCTCCCCAGTTTCCTGCTCTCTGAAGGAAGCAGTTCATACAGTTGCCTCCCGGAGCCCAGAAACCATTGGACCTAAGATGACTGATTATCTCGTCTTTTTCATTTGGGGGGCCCAGACCTTCCCATTCTGCACCTAATGTGCTAAGCAGAGTACACATTGATTTCACAAAAACCTGGCCTGGGATCAAAGAGTCCCTTGTGGTCTTCAAAGCAGAGTTCCAAAACCAGAGGTCCAACTTCTCTGGTGGTGGTACTACAGACGCTGTTGTTCAGCGGTGGAGGGGCTTTCTGGTGGGCCTGACTGCACAGTAACAGCTGTACAAATGCTCCCAGGGCAGGCCAAAGGAAGACTGTGTTAAGGGAAATGGGCTATCCGAGGTCAAAGGAATGGAATGTGCTACAGTGATCGCTGAGGTTCTGTCCCACTTGGATGTTCTATGGTTCAGAAAGGGATTTAGCTAAGAAGCCTAGTGTGACTGACCTGTGTCCACTTTCACCCATGGCCACAAAGACAAATTTATTGCATCAACATTTACTTAACATTTTCTAGCTGCTAGTCCCAGTGCTGAGCCCTGGGGAGGGAGGTCAGTGAAGAAGTACACATGGCTTTGACTCTGGAGATACATGGAGTTCCCAACCCATAGGGGAGCCAGAAGGTAAACATCCTTAATGGGGCACAATTGACAAAGCATTGAACGGGCTGGGTTTTCAGATCCATGAGGACAGGGGTTATCCTCTGGCTTGGTTACTATTATGGACTCAGTGCCTGATGCTCACTCAATATTTATTGAATGAAGGCTCTTTAATGCCCCTATCCTTGGTGCCTGTGTTTGACACTGTTGTATGTATCAACTTGGCCAAGCTATAGCCCCCAATTATTCAATCAAACACTAATCTAGGTGTAACTACATAAGTATTTTGTAGATTTGGTTAACATCTGCAGTTAACTGACTTTAAGTAAAGATTACCCTTCATAATGTAGGTGGGCCTCAGCCAATCAGTTGAAAGACCCTAAGAACAAATTGAGGTTTCTGGTAGCATCAGCTCCTGCTTGAGAATCCCCAGGCTGTCATTCCTGATGCCCTACCCTATGGATTTTGGACTTGCCTAGCCAGCCCCATAATTGAGTCACCAACTGACTTCAATAAATTGAGTAAGCCAATTCCCTGCAATAAATCTGTATCTCTCTATGATTTACCTATCTATCTCCATCTACCATCTACCTATATACCAATCAATCAATCAATCAATCAATCATCTATCTAAGGGATTCTTCCAGAGGAACAGTCAGTATATATATGTCATTATTCTCTGGAACCACATTCTGACTCCACCCCAGCCCCCAGCTTTCTTACCCATCTGTTCTACCACCCTGTGGCTTGGGGCAACCCCTTCCTCTGTCTGGGCTACTATATTACCTGTTCAACAAAGAAAAAGGACAGGTGATCGCTAAGGAGCATTCCACTTGTGACACTCTAGGAGTCTCAGTCTTTTAAGCCACCCAACCAAGATTCTCATGATCTTTTCAGGAATACAAGCTGAATGTTCACACCACTGGATGGACTCACAACTACCTGAGCAACTACAGTGAAAGGATGTGCCTTGAGAGCTGGGGTGCAACACTGAATAGAGGTTGAATGTGACATGTCTCAGAACCTTGTTTTTCATCTTGAGCAGTCCCAAATTTGAAGACATAGAAGGCATGCTTGTCAGATTTACTGATGATTTGCCAAATTTTCTAATTGTACCAAGGCTTGGAAAGAAGGATATAACCATTGCTAATTGCAGCACCCTGGTCAAACTCAACAAGATGACTTTTTAAAGGGTCACATGGAAAGCCATCAAGTTTTAAAAAATAAGTTTTATTCTCCTGATTAAAGATCTCTGGCTCTGAAGAAACACAAAGCTCAAAAGAGGTCCAGAGAGTGAGTTGCCCTGTCCAGTAAGGGAGAAGTAGTGGCTCCTTGTCAAGCAGACCATGCCCAGAGTCTTGAGCGAAGGCTTGGCATGTGCAGGCGAAGACTACGAGGGTGGGTGAAGGGGATCAACAAGGGAAGGGGCTGGGTGGCATGAAGGGGGCAGCCTCCTGGTGGGGGCTTGGTCCCTTCCTGAGGTCTCTAAAAGCCTGCCCTGGGTACGAGAGAGCAGACTCGCCAGCTTGTGGGCCCCTAAGATGAGCCATTGGCTGTCCGTTAGAGGAAGCAGCTGGCTACAGGAAGGCTGTGTTTTGTCAACATAAAAGATAAGTGCCTTCTGTGGTCCTGGATCCCGATAACAGATTGTGGGCTGTCAGCTATCCTGTAGTGGGTCGACTGGCTAAATGAGTGAGTTGTAGCCTTCGGAGCCTGAGAAGTCTTTTTCCTACACTCCAGGTCATTCCTCTGTTCATCATTCTTTCATCCATTCAACAAACTTCTCCCAAGAACGAAAGAATACCCATACTATGGCAAGGAAGAGCTTCTGGGCCAGAGGGCTCTCTGTGGCAGCAAGGTGACCCCGGAGCCATGCATCAGGGAGACCTGTGCTGAGAGCAAAGAAGCCTTTGTGCAGAGCTCTGATCCTCTGTTATTGGGCCCCTGTGCTGGAGATGGAGGCCACATGTCAACAGGAGTGCTGGCCCAGCCTGGGATGGGGCGTGGAGCCCACAGGAGCCATGCTCAACCCTGTGCCTGGGACCGAGCCATGACCTTAGCATCACTGGCATCACGGTATATTTGCAGCAGCCTCCTCTTTGCATGTTTCCAGTACTACAGTGGCATTTGGTGACATCACAGATAGCAGAGACACCAGGGAACTCTCCCTCAAGGAGATGTGACTCATCAAGGGTGAGAATTGCCAGACAGCAATGACGCAAAAGCCACGGAGATGAGCTTGCCAATTAGTATGGAAAAGAATGAGGTCCCAAGGGCTTGAGAACTCCAAATCTGTCCTTTTTCAGAGCAGGAGGAATTTTGGAGGCAGCCTGGAGCTCCTCATGAAGCAGGAGAGTCACGATGGGGCCCTAAGGATAGAGCTGCTGAGCCACAGCGTGAGTTTCCAGGCTCCTCCGAATTTAACTGGCAAATTCATCTACTGCAGTGTGGAGGTGGATTGGTTACCAGGGATGCTGTAGGAATGCGCAAGTGGGGAGCCTGCTCGTCAGCCCCCTCCCCACTGCTTCCTTCCACTGGCCTAGGGAAGAGGCACCCACAGCTCCTTACCTCATTCTTTACATCCATAACCCACTGCCTTGCAAGCCATCTTGTGTCTCTTTGGAGTGGGGGTTCAAATGTTGCCTGGGCATAATAAAAGAAGAATTGCAAATGTTTCCTCTCCTAGAGGCTCTAGCTAGTCAGAGCATCACAAAATTCCCTGGTATCCTATATGAGCTGATCTGTGGCACTGATGAGCCACAGGTGTGCTTGGGCAGCAGGACACAGATGCAAAACTGATTGCTCCAGTGGCTGGGCTCCCTGTATTGGTTGCATCCCTCAACTGCCACTGGCTGCTCCAAGGTGACTTGGCATTTCTGCCCCTGCTGCAGAGGCCATTTATCAGCACGATAGACATTTAATCTGCAGCCTGAGCTGGAAGCGGTGATAGCTGTAGACAGAGGCCGGTGAGATGCGCCATCCCCATTGATGGGGCTGGCTTTATCATGGTCAAACAGATAATGAAGGGAGGTGATAATGAAGGTACCTTTCCCCTCCCCCTGAAAAGCTCTTCCTACCCCATGGTTCTACAGCCTGCCATGTGAATTCAAAAAGGAGGCAGGCAGCAAGCAAGCAGGCAAAGGGACAGGGCTGAGGACCTTCGGGGACAAACAGAGGTCTCCCTACAGAACTTAGTAAGCCCTTCATTCTTTCTACTGCCATAGCTACCACCACCGCCATGGAGACTTTTCTGGGCTCCCACACCCACCAGCACACGCCGGGATTTGTAGGGTTTTCCCAAGGGACTCCACATCTCCCATTGAGAAAGGAGGAGGGAATGGCCGCTGAGAAAGGTTTATAGGATGTAACTGGTTTGCCTTGCAATGAGTCAAGGAAAAATGAAGTGGGAGGGGCAGAGGGGTAGGCCATGGGGCTGATCAGGCTCTGCCTTTCACAGCAGGTGTGTAGGAAATCACAGCTGCTTCTGGACAAGCAGAGTTCTCCTTACATGAGACACACGTTCAACGTTTTGGAAGCTATCGGAGAGCTTTAGAAAAGACTTTAGAAAAAGACTACCAGGGGACATTCATGATGAGCTCCACTGTTTCTTCTTAGACAAGATGAAAGGCAGGGGAGCAAGGAGCCACGGTAAATACCTCCTCACTGAAAAGGGCCTGTGGAGATGCCAAAACCGTCCCCCAAGTTCTGCGATGAGCCACCAAAGGTCTGTCGAGCTGAACGGTGCCCAGTGTTGGCTGGTTGCCTGGGAATATGACTTGATGAAAAACTTCTGGGAGGCCTTGACCAGCAACTCGGTGAGACGGCCTCGTCAAGCTCGGGGGCCAACAGCGGGGAGCTGGTGAGAGGGGACCTGGCTTTCGTTGCCCACTTGCATTTAGAAACTTGTGTCTCTTTTTAGAAACATAAGTCTAATAAACATTTATACTTACCTGTTTAAATCAATAATAGTGGTTCTGGACTAAGTGAGTTTAAAACTCCAGCCCAACTCTCTTATTATATTTTGTGATAATAAAATATTATGAATAAATGGAAACACAGGCTACATTTGCTCCAGTCAATGGCTCTTTGGATCATGAGGCAGTAACCTAAGCACCAGTATTTTCTCAAAGTCTATTTAAATTGCAACGAACTCCTGGGAAATGCTCAGCTGTTTCTAAGATACTCACAGGGCTGGCCCCCAGCAGGCTCTTGGAGATGTTGGTTAAATAAATAGGTGAATGAATGTCTGGACCTTTGCGCCCAGCCATCTTCTTTCCTAGGAAGTTGGACTGTTTCTCCCTCCACCTTCACTCCCATCTGCCAGCTAGTGCACATTAGTGTGGACTTTGGAGAATACAGCCGCTGGAGGGGACACGATGATCTAAATTCTGTGTCTACGTCACCATTCCACTCTTTTTTTTCCCCCCTTTTCTTTGAGTTGTTTCCTTATTGAGACTTCTGCTCCACTTTCTCATTTCAGCTTCCTTGAGTCCTTCACCTTGAGACTTGTGTGGTGCTCTTGGCTCCAGCCCTCCTCGATTCCTCAGGCCTCCATCTCAGCTTGGCTGGCAAGGCCAGACCTGCCCTGAGACCTCCCCCCCCCCCCGGGATGGGCAGCAGCTGGCTGCTGGCTTCATCACCTGCCCATTCCCCAGCAGTCACTCTCTGCTCTCTGGGCTCATAGACACCTTGTTCTCGAACCCATCTTAGGCCTAGAGGGCCTTTGGCTGAAGCAACTCTAGATATCTGATGTCTGGCCCCATTGCATGTCCCACTGACACTTGTCACATAGGCAACCATAGAGTGGTTGTCCCCCAAGGGTAGCTTGGGTCTTCCAACTTTTTGCCTTCATTCACGACTGCCTTTTTCTTCCACTTAGACTGTGCTCTTCCAAGTTTATGAGAGAGTTGCCAATTTCAAATCTCAGCTCAGCTAACAACCTCTCCCTGGAGCCTTCCTTACTCCTTATGGATTCAAAGAATGTTTAAGTTGGAAGAAATTTCTGCATGCATCAAATCCAATACCGCATTGTACAGACAGGAAAACTGACACTCAGGGAGGGCCAGGCCATGCCCAGCGCCACAGAGCCCGGCAGGAGTGCAGCAGAGACCCCTGACTTTGACATGGCCTCGTTCTGCTCCCTCCTCCTCACCTGCTCGTCAGTTGTCGCTAAGCAGCAGAAATAAAGCAAACACACATAAACCCTCACTGCTCAGAAAGATTAGAGGAAATATTGGAAGAAAACACTTCAAAATATTAACTGTGGCGTGGAATATGGATGACATTTTCTACTGCGTTCTTTTATTTGGAATGTTTCAAATGTTCTTTAATGAGCATATATGGCTGGTAAAATGGAGAAAGTCAAAACGTGCAGAGAATGAGGAGGGGGAGGAGGACGAGGAGGAGGAGAAAGAAGGCCTCACAGAGCTGGTGTGGGTGCGGGAGCGCCGGGGTGAGGGCAGCACTTCCCTAGCAGGCCCGCCCAGCCTCCACGGGTGGAGGAAGCAAGGCAGCTCTCCTTTAGGTTAGGAAGCCTCCAGCTCCTCACATCAGCTGCAGCCCCAGCTGTGGTCCAGAGGGGAGGCTGCCTGCTCCTCAGTCACTGACCTCCTGGCCCTCATCTGCACTGGTGACATCTTCACACTTCATCTTCACAGATGTCTTGGGTTCCTGGGCTCCCTGGCGAGCACTGAGCTGTCGTCTGTTCAGGGCCAGGCTGGGGTGTGGGCGGCAGGGTGAGCACCATAGAGCAGGATCAGGTGCCACTGCCGGCCAGGAGGGGCTCACAGCTAAGTGAAGAAGACAGACGTGCACACAAGTAAGGCAAAGGCAGGATGGAGGGGTTTTCCAGTCCCAGCCCACATGCCCCGGGGATGACATCAAGCCCACCTGTGAAACACAGCTGTCCTCATGGGACGACCTTGCAGCTGCTGCTAGAATCGGCTCTGCTGTGGCCTGCTGAGCTTGCTGTGGCCGGGAATGGAGCCCCTTTGCTGGGACTGAGACCTCATCTGCCATCTGCCCAGCCTTCTACCTGCATCATCTTGGGTGAAGAGGGCCCTTGTCCACATCAGGCAGGGGTTCGGTGAACAGCCTGCATGTAAAAGGCCAGGCAAATAAGCCAAGTGGCCTTCAGCAGCCTGGTGGGCCCCAAGGTGGGCCTGTCCCCACATCAGCCTGTTGGTCTCCTTGTATCTCAGCACACCTGCTTCACCGCCCGCTTGCTAGCCATGTGGGTGCAGCCTGCCCCCAGCTGCATTCCCAAGCCTTTCCTCCCTTCCTCTCTCCTCTTGCTGCCAGAGAGGCCCTTAGAGCCTGTACCCCAACCCCCTGTGGCCTCCAGGAGTGAGGCCCTTTAGCAGCCTGGCAAGCTGTGTGGAAAGGCCTGCATTCTGCTTCAGAAATCCAGGGCCCAGCAGGCCCTCAAAACTGTCCTTTGCTGCCCATGTTCCTGGGCATCTGGATGTTTGGGCCAGAGGCAGGGGAGGCGTGCACATATACTTTCTGGTTTAGGAGGGTTGGCGAGTGCACTGCCAGGCCGGCAGCTCTGGGCAGCCAGGCAATGGAACCGGAGGGAGTGGCCACAGTCCCCTTGCCTGTGCAGGGGCCTGGTTCTCAGAGCAAACTGAGTTTTCCAGCGTGAGTGCCTTGTGTGTTGGTGACAAAGGGAGTGAGGACACCAGGGCTCTCTATGCCAGGACTTGGGAGTTTCGAGGAGATGGCACTGGATTCTGCCTTTATGGTGGACCAGCCCTTGGAGCCACAGAGGGCTGGAGGGCTGTGTAAGCAAAGGCCTCCAGGAACATGCCGGTAGTGTTATAGGAGGAGCAGTGAAAGGGCCCATTGGGTTGAGACTTGCAGCCTCCAAGCCAGGCTTTGTGGACAGAATTAGGGTTCTCCGTATGCCCTGGCCCTCTGGTAACTGCTGCCCAAGGACCCGGGTTGTAGCAGAAAGGGGGCCACCCTTAGGCACCCCTCCTAGACGTCATCTTCATTCTTGGTACCTTTGGCTGGCATGCTTGGTGTTGGGAGTGCTGATGAGCCCTGCTAGTTTCATTTGAGTAACATGAGCTTGTCAGCCACAGGGCATGAAAGACAATCTTGACCGTGTTGGTGCTGACCCAGAGTGTGGAGGAGGGGTGCTTTCTGCTGATGGAAGTGTGCTTTCCACTCGGTTTGGGTTAATTAGGGCCCTCAGAGACATGCAAAGGGAGCCAGCTTGCACACCTGCGGGTGGGAGCCTTTCTTTGAAAGCCGCCATGCCACATGTTGTGCATCACCCGGGTGCACAGCCACCGTCGCGGAAGGGAAGGAGGGGCCCAGCTTCCAGAGGGGCATCCTCAAGAGGCTCCGTAGGGCCGGGAGATGCAGAAATGGGAAGCAGGGACTCCTGCAGTCAATGCTCTAACCCAACATGCTGCTGTTTTCAGAGGGGTGCAGGTGGGAGGGAAGGGACAGAGAGAAACGACTTGTCACTTACTAGGGATGGGCTTAGGAATCATATCAGGTGGCGGTAGGTGAGTAGATGTGGGACCCTCACCCTTTCTTGTGCACAGGCCAGGCTAGTAAAACTTTTCTATATGTAACTCAAAGTTTATATTTGGCCACCCCAGTTCTCGTTCCGTGCCTTTGCGGAGGACAGTCTCAGCATATTGCTCAGATCTCAAAAAGGATAAATCCGACAGCAAATGCATTGATAGTTAATGTGGCACCACCTCCTACTCTCAGGCCCAGCTGGCTCTGACTGCAGGGTGTGAGTACCGGGCCCCCTCCCCACAGTGTTCCTCACAGTGGAGGATGGTTCCATGCCTCAGGGTCCAGCATGCCAGCTCCCCGTCTCAAGCTAGCTCCTTCTGCCTCCTCTTTTTCTGTGCTCAGACCATTCGCCCAGCCGGGTGCCCTCGCATCTCACAGAGGTCCCGGGCAGCCTTGAGGGGGGATTCCCTGCCAGCCAGGGGTAACTTAGGCTCTTAGGCTGGCGTTTCATTTTACTTGCTCAAGGTCCCACAGCAAGGCAAACCGAAGACTGCTGCGTGGATGGTGACGCACAGCATCTGGGCTTTCCGTCAGTTTAGAGGGCTGAAGGTGCTGAGCAGGAGCAGTGAATTTCCTTGCAGACCCAGCTTCTAACCTGGGGAGCTGGAGCTGGTTTGGGAAGCGAACTCTTCCCCTGTGTAATCAGATCTAGCAGGTATCTGAAGGCCCCAGAAACCAGCATTCTTTCTGGCTTCCCTCGTAAACCCCATCTCCTCTCAGCACCTTTGCACACCACGGCACCCTACATCACCTCCGGCCTGGCGCATCACTGTCTGTCTTTAGCTGTCTTTCCATCAAATGCTGTGAGGCGAAGTGAAATCTGGGCCTGAAAGGCAGAAGAGCTGGGCCTACCAGGAAGGCTTCCACTGCTGAGGGGCAGGACAATGAATGGGGTTTGTTCTGCTGGGAATGTGGGCTTGGCGAGGGAGTCGTGGTTTCCTGCTCCAAAGCCCTTCTCAGATTCTTGGTTTCTCTCTCTTGGAAAGGTCTGGCAGCCCCATAGGGTGGAAAAAAGCATAGGGTTAAGAGTCTGGAGAGCTGGATTCTGGTCCTGGCTTGGCTTCCACCTTTGAATGTGGCCTTGGGCATGGCCCAGCTCCTCCGTGGGCTTCTTTCCTGTCTTCCTGTTAGGGAGAGTCAGAGAGAGCCCCTGCATACACTGGAGTAACAAGCAGTGAGAGGTGGGAGGTGTGGCCTCCAGCTCTGTGCCTTGCAGGCAAAAGTCCTGCCTGTGTGTGCACTGGCTGCTAGTGTGCCAGGCCGGGCTCTTCCAGACCATGGTCAGGAGACAAGATGAAGGAAGCCTTGGGCCTGTCTGCCTGGAAGGGTCTTGGGAAGACCTTACCCAGATGGTGCATCTGTTGCACAGCAACACTGAAATGGCACTGGTATGGCAGAAATCCCAGGGCTCAAGGCTAGCATGATGGTGGGAGGAGAGATCTCTGCCTTGTGGCTCCCCACTGCATGCATCTGCTTGCTTCCAGACAGACCTTTCTAGCTAATGAGGGAGGGGAGGGACTGTCACAGCAAGCAGCTCAGTCCCTGCATGTACAGAGATGGAACAGCAGGCCTGCTGGGAGGCACTGCAGCCCTCAGCTGAGCTATCACAGAACACACCTGTTAAAGCTGCTGCTGCCTTCCCCTCTGTAACTGCTCTCTTTGTGTTATGGACCACATGTTCCTGTCATCTCCAAATTCATACATTGAATGGTGTTAGGAGGTGGAGCCTTTGGGAGGGGTCAGGTCATGAGGGTGGGGCCCTGAGGACGGGATTGGTGGGTACCCTTATAACAAGAGACATGAGAGCTTGCTTCCTCTCTCCTCTCTCTGCTCTTGTTGGCTCATATGCAGACCCAACAAGGTGGCCATTCAAACCCAGAAGACGGCCTTTACCAAGAACTCAACTGTGCTGGTACCTTGATCTAGGACTTTCCAGCCGCCAGAACTTTTGAGGAATAAATGTCCTCTGTTTAAGCCATTCGGTCTGTGGTATTTTGCTTCAGCAGCCCAAGCAGCCTAACGCACGCCTGCCTTGGCTCCCAATTTATTCTTTGCTCAGCAGCTAGAGTGATTTTTTTAAACCATTTTATTGACATACAAAAAGCCATACAACCTGGCAATCACCATTCTACTCTCTGCTTTTATGAGTTTGGCTATTTTATTCCTCAGTATTTGTCTTTCTCTTTCTGGCTTAGTGTTTTTCTCACTTTGCATAGTGCTCTCTTGGCCCATCCATGCTGTTGCAGATTGCAGGATTTCCTTCTTTTTTAAGGCTGAACAATATTCTGCTGTTTGTGTATATACATATACACACATATAAACCACATTTTCTTTCTCCATTCATCCGTCAGTTCACACTGAGGTTGCGTCCATGTCTTGGCTATTGTGCACAGGGCTGCAATGAATGTGAGGGTGCAGATTTCTTTTCAAATCTTGATTTCAATTCTCCTGGATATATACCAAGAAGTGCGATCATTGGATCACATGGAAGTTGCATTTTAATTGTTTTAAAGGGATGCTCATGGTGGTTTCCATAGTGGCTGCATCAATTTATATTCCAACCAGCAGTGTACACCCTCACCAACAGTTGTTATCTTTCATTTGTTTGATAATAGCCATTCTAACAGATGTGAGGTGCATTGTGGTGCTGATTTGCATTCCTTGATGATTAGCAAGCCTGTTGGTCATTTTTATGTCTTCTTTAGAGAGTAAAGAAATTCAGTGAAATTGCAGGATACGAAATTGAAGTGCAAATACTAGTTATGTTTCTATATACTAACAATGAACTACTGAAAAGAAATCAGGAAAACAATTCCATTTACATTTACATCAAAAAGAATAAAATACTTATGAATGAAGTTAACCAAGGGAGCAAAAGACTTACATACCCAAAACTATAAAATATTGATGAAAGAATTTGAAAAGACACAAGTAAATGGAAAGATATCCCATGTTGACAGATTGGAAGAATTAATATTGTTAAAACATCCGTACTACCCAGAGTGATGTACAGATTCAGTGCAATCTGTATTAAAATCCCAATGACATTTTTTTGGTTGACATATAACTTTTATTGAAGAATAGTTGATATACAATGTTATATTGGTTTCAAGTATAAAACTTAGTGATTCATCGGTTATACACATTATTAAATGCTCACCCCAACTAGTGTAGTTACTATCTGTCAATATAGAAAGATGCTACAGACTATATTCTCTGTGCTCTACTTTCATCCACATGAGAAACTTATATTATGATTGAGACCTCTTTATTCCATTCACCTGTTTCATAGAAATAGGAAGATATCCTAAAATTCATATAAAGTCATGAAAGGCCTCGAAAATCCAAAAGCAATTTTGATCAAGAAAAATAAAGCTGGAGACATCACACTTCCTGATTTTAAGATGTACAGATTCAATACAATCTGTATCAAAATTCCAATAACATTTGTTATAGAAATAGAAAAAAGTCCTAAAATTCATGTAGACTCATGAAAGACCTCAAATAGCCAAAAGCAATTCTGAATAAGAAGAACGAAGCTGGAGGCATCACAGTTCCTGATTTCAAAATACATGACAAAGCTACAGTGATCAAACCATATGGTACTGGCCAATGGAACAGAATAGACAGCCCAGAAATAAGCCCTTGCATATGTGATCAAGTGATTTTTGACAAAAGTGCCAAGAATACACAATAGGGACATGATAGTCCCTTCAATAAATGCTATTGGAGAAAACTGAATCTCCACATGCAAAGGAATGAAGTCGGACTTTCATCTCACATCTTGCACAAAAGTCAACTTAAAATGGACTGAAGACCTGAAACTGTAAAACTCCTAAAAGGGAACACAGAGAAAAAGCTTCTTGACATTGGCCTTGGCAATGACTTCTCAGATATGACACCAAAAGCACAGGCAACAAAATAAAAAATAGACAGGTGGGACTACATCAAACTAAAAAGCTTCTGCACCACAAAGGAAACAATCAACAAATTGCCCTGAGCTTTCTCCTTCATGGCGTTGACCACCCTCTGTATGTGTGCTCGTTTACCTGCCTTTTGTGCCTCTCTTCCACTTGAATGGAAGCTCCAAGGGGCTAAGACATTGTCTCCCTTAGCTTTCAGTGTATTTCCAGGGCTGACACTCAGCAGGCACTTGGAAATGTTTGGGAAGTGAATGAATAACTGAATTAATGGTGTGTAGAAGTTATCCAGGGAAAGGTAATGGTGAGAAAGGCAACCTTATCCAACCCTGGCCTCTTAGCTCTCATGCTGTGATCACAATGTGTGATAATGTACTCCTCCATGGCCACTTCCCCCAGCAGCTGTGAAACCCTGCGGCCAGGATGAGTTTTGTCCTATTCATCTCTGCATGCGCGTGGAGGTTCTCAATAATTTTTTTTTTTGGTCCACTGAATGACTGAATCTATCCTCCTCAACTGATGGAGCATAAATGCAATGAAACCCAACACATCTATCTTTTACAAATGGGAAAATGGAGGCCCAGGGAGTCCTGTCTACCATCACACCCGAGCCAGGCCAGAAGGCAGTTCTTAGCCGCAGGACTATTTTCTAGGAAATGATTCAACATTTGACTCAACTGAGATGGCTTTTCAAAGCTAAGCAACTAAGCAAACAGAAGGCCAATCCATCATTTTTGCTTGGGGATGAAGGGAATCTTGTTATAGAGGCAAAGGGCATACTCGATGAAATGGCACATCATCCAGGGCAGGATCAGCGTGGACAAGATACAGGAATAGACCAGCTCTGTTGAGCCCAGGTATGCACCTGCCCACATTAATAGGAACCAGGCTATCTTTCCATTCTGCCAGTCCCTCCTCTTCCCAGAAACCCCAGCCAGATGCCCTCAGCTTGTAGAAGGACTTGCCACCAGCTTCCGATGGTGGGGTTCACTGGCAAGGTCAACGTTTGCTGACGCAGCCTTGCACACTGCTTAAGAAGATGGGCTTTAGAGTCAAACAGATCTAGATTTGAATCCTGTGTTTTCTACTTAGAAAACTTGACCATGATCAGGTGATTCATCTCTCTGAACCTCAGTTGCCTCCTCTGTAATTTGAGGACAGTAAAATCTGTTGTGCAGGGCTTTGTGAGAATTCGATGAGATGATGTATGAGTCCTTGGTAAACTGTGCAGCTCAGTGCTCGTGCTCTTCTTGGATCCTTAGGTGTCTACTCAGGTTGTGTTCGAGTGACTGCCTATGCTCTTTGAGGGTAGGACTGTTGTTATTTCATCTCTGGGCATCTCATGTGTGCCCAGTACAGAGCCGGGCACAGGGTGGGTGCCAGTGCAGGCTGCCACCCCTGTCTGCGACCTAACACTGAAAGAGGATAAGAAGAGGGGCTGCCAACAAGCTGGCACACTTGGGTTTTCCGTGTGCAGTTGACAGAGTGGGTAGCATGCCTAACTCTAAGGGCCAGGCAAACCAAACTTCTGTGAAGGTAAGATGGCTTGGGACAGTGTGGCTTGCTCCACGGCTGTTACAGCACACGAGGGCGACCACAATGCTGGGCCCACAGTGCTTCCCAGGGTACCTTCACCGGCCGGTGCAGGCAGTTACTTAGCACTACCCCTGCCTCTGGCTCTTCTGGGGACCTATAACTCAGTTCTGAGGATGCAGCCCACTAGTTAGCAGCCTAGGGGGAATGAAGCTGGGCCAGAAAGTCATGGCTCCTGTGTTCTTAGCTGCGGGGAGGAAGTTCTTGGCTTGGTAATCTGAAACACAGGCAAAGAAGAGACAAGATTGAGGCAGAGCAGGTTGGGGAGAAAGTGGTGGTCTAGGGCACTGTCGGAACAAAGATCTTGCCTAGGAGGAAGTCAGAAGCAAAGTCTAGTCCTTGGCTGCAGCCTGAGCTATATATGACCACCCAACCAACTCAGAATCACTCAAAAAGCACGACTGCAATAGATTGAAAAGCTGCTTCTTTACTGCCTAAAGTGGAGGTACGACTGACTCTGGAAAGGTCACTTATTTCACTGGAAGCATCACTCTGAGCAGCTGTAGGGTAACTCCTAAACCAGCACCCAGATCTGTGCAGCGCCCCCATCTATCACAAGCTCCAAGCTGGTAGGCAGCTATGTGTGTGCCTGTGATGGAGTGCAGAGTAAGCCATTTACTGGTACCCAGTAAGCTGGGGAGAAGAGAGTCATCAAATATGGTAATGTCCAATGAGCGAGTTTAAATGTGGTGCCTGACAAGACTTTACCCCATTGCTTATCCCTTCTCTCTTGGGTCATCAATCTCCCTCGAATTTTCATTCCTGCCCAATGACTGTGTACCAACTTTCTCCTTCCCTTCACTGCCAAACTTTAAAAGAAAAGCAGTGTGAAGTAGTGACTCTAGCATCTTACTAGGCCGATGGACAGTGACTGTAATGGGGTATGTGGTGGGCACTTGATAATGGGGGGAATGTGGTAACCACAGTGTTGCTCATGTGAAACCTGAGCATAAGATTGTATATCAATGATACCTTAATAAATTAAAAAAAAAAGAACAGCAGTCTGCTCTCATTCCTTCCTAAAGCCACAACAATAAAGTTACCACTGCTGCCTCTCTACATATGAGTTCTCTCACAAACACTGAAGTGACCAAACCCAGAGATTTCTTCAGTCTTCATAGATCTTGAGGTCTTTGTAACCAGGTCGCTTCCTGAGGCTTTCTCTTCTCGTGCTGTCAGTGACTTCACACTAGTCATCTAGACTGGCTCCTTCATCGAGTCCTTCCTTGGATGTTGGTGTTCTCCAGAGTTCTTCCTTAGGTCCACTTGTCCTCTCGTTCCACACAGTCTCTTTTGAAGGGGGCCTGGCTGTCTGCATATTGATGTCTTGCCATCTTTATTTTAGGCACTTGAATGTGCACCCCTAGGCCGTCTCATTCATGTCTGTGACTTCATTTATCATCTATATGTGGAAGACTCACCACCTTATCTCCTACTCACAACTTTCTTCTGGATGCAGACCTGTGTATCTGACTGTCTACTTGACATCTTCACTCAGAGAGCCCACAGGCACCTTAAATCCCACATGTCCCAAACTGATTTCCTGGCCTCTTCTAGTGTCCCAGTCTCAGTGAGTCCTGCATCAGGCACTTGGCTGGGCAAACTAAAATGTAGGTGTCATCCTTCCAATCTCCCTCTGCTTCATGCCACCTCCCATTCCTTGCTATTTCACATAATTTCTCTTAAGATAAAGGTAGAAATGCTTAATGTGGCCTTGCACATTCTGGCCCCAATCTATGTGTTCCACCGTGTTTTGCACCATAGTCACCCTTGACCATGCTTCTACCTAAGGGCTCCTGCGCTGACTGTGGCTTCCCGCTGATCTCCTGTTACCTAACCCTTTCTCACCCTTTAGGTCGCCCTTTAGGTCAGGAAGCCCTCCTATGATCTCAACTCCCCCTTAGACCATGTACTTCTCCTTCAGAGAATTTTTCTTTTTTTTAATGAACAGACTTTATTTTTTAGAACAGTTTTAGATTTAAAGAAGAATTGAGCAAAGAGTACAGAGAGTTTGCACACACCCCTCCACCCTGCCCACGGTCTCTCCTATTAGTAACGTTTTACATTTGTGTGGAACATTAGTTGTAATGATGAACCAATATTAATATGTCATTAACATCTGTAGTTTATTCAGATTTCATTCGTTTTTTCCTAACGTTCTAGGATACCACATTATATTTATTGTCTAAATACCTGTCTCCTTAGGCTTCTCCTGGCTGTGAAAATTTCCCACATTTTCCTTTCCTTGTTTTTGATACCTCTAACACTCTTGAGAAGAAGGAGTCACCTTTGTAGGATGGCCCTCTACTGGGATTTTTCTGATGTTTTTCTCCTAACGAGACCAGGGTGGTATGTTCCTCTTCCTTTACGATAGCATATCTATATAATTTATTTGGAATTCCTCTACATGACAGGCTGTCTCTTCTTCCCCATTTATTAACTTATTCAGTCATTTATTTATACCACTATGTATTTACTTTATACATTAGGTTATACTCCGATACTACTTTATTTGTTGCTCAAATTGTTCCAGCTTTGGCCATGGAGAGGTCTTTCAGTTGGCTTCTGCATCACTTTGACACATTCCATCATAGTAAGATCTTGCTATTTTATTTTTAGCACTTCTTTATTTTCTGGAGCTACAAGATAAGAGACTCACCTTATTTTGTATATTTCCTGCCTCAGTCCTAAAATCAGCTATTTCTCCAGGGAGTCCATGTATGCTTTTGCTCCTATTATGTTACAGGCTCTGTTACATAACATGCATTTCATAAATACTTTCTAGATGAAAAAGGCTTTATGTTTCATGGAAATGTCATCTTCTTGGTCATATGGGACAGAAATATCTGAGTAAATAGTCTCATTCATCTTTCTAACTCTTCATATCCAGTCATCAAGTCCTTATGATTTCTAGAAAGCGTTTCCTAGCTTCCACTTAACACTGTATTGATTCAAGCATGTGTTTCCTATCTATAAACAACCTAACTGTAGCATCCTAAGTGGAATCCGTGCTTCTAGTCCAATCTACCAGTCACATTGCTACAAAATTAGTCTTCCTAAAGCACAGCTCTGACAAAGACATCTCCCTAATTAAAAACCCATTATAGGAATAGAGAGATATACCATGACATTATTTGTGAGATGTCAATCTATAAATTTTTATTTATAGATTTAACACAATCATTTCATAATCATGACCGCTTTCTTGGTAGCAGTTGGCAAGCCAGTTCTAAAATTATTATGGAAATGCAAATGACCTAGGAAACCTAAAACAATATTGAAAAATATGAGCAAAGCTGGAGGGCTAATCTTACCTGAATGACTTCAAATTTTTCTCTAAAGCTATATTAAACAAGATAGTGTGTTACTGGCATAAATATTGACCAATATATCAATGTGACAGAATAAAGATCTCAGAAAAAGATCCACATTTATACAGTCATTTTATTTTTGACAAAGGTGCCAAAGCAATCTAATCAGAAAAGAAATATCTTTTCAACAAATGGCACTGGAGTAACTGTCTATCCATGTGGTTAAATAAGCCTGGAGTTGACAGTCATACCATACACACAAATTAATTTGGTATGGTCCAGGGACCCTAAAATACTATAAGCCTTTTAAAGGAAATTATATCTTTGTCACCTGGAGGTAGGAAATGCTTCTTAGCCAGGACGCAGAAAACAGAAGCAGTGAGAAAAACTGATAAATTAGACTTCACAAAACATTGAAAACTTCCTCTTATCAAATGACACTGCTAACAGAATAAATAGGTAAGCTACATACTGGGGGAAATTCCTTTTAAAAACTTATATTTAAGAAAGGACCCTATAAAGACATCCTACAGTATGGGAGAATATTGTAAATGACATATCTGACAAGGTGTTAACATCCAAAACATATAAAGAACTTACACACCTCAACACCCAAAAAGCAAATAACCCGATTAAAAAATGGGCAGAGGATATGAAAAGACAGTTCTCCAAAGAAGAAATTCAGATGGCCAACAGACACATGAAAAGATGCTCCACATCACTAATTATCAGGGAAATGCAAATTAAAACCACAATGAGATATCACCTCACACCAGTAAGGATGGCCACCATCCAAAATACTAAGAACAACAAATGCTGGCGAGGATGTGGAGAAAGGGGAACCCTCCTACACTGCTGGTGGGAATGTAAGCTAGTTCAACCATCATGGAAAGCAATATGGAGGTTCCTCAAAAAACTAAAAATAGAAATACCATTTGACCTGGGAATCCCACTCCTTGGAATTTACCCAAAGAACACAGCTTCTCAGATTCAAAAAGACATATGCACCCCTATGTTTATTGCAGCACTTTTTACAATAGCCAAGATATGGAAGCAACCTAAGTGTCCATCAGTAGATGAATGAATAAAGAAGAGGTGGTACATATACACAATGGAATACTATTCAGCCATAAGAAATAAACAAATCCTGCCAGTTGCAACAACATGGATGGAGCTGGAGGATATTATGCTCAGTGAAATAAGCCAGGCGGAGAAAGACAAGTGCCAAATGATTTCCCTCATTTGTGGAGTATAACAACAAAGCAAAATTGAAGGAACAAAATAGCAGCAGACTCAGAGACTCCAAGAAGGAACTAGTGGTTACCAAAGGGGTGTGGGAGGGCAGGTGTGGAGGGAGGGAGAAGGGGATTGAGGGGTATTATGTTTAGTACACATGATGTGGGGTGTCACGGGGAAAACAGTGTAGCACAGAGAAGGCAATTAGTGAATCTGTGGCATCTTACTACACTGAAGGACTGTGACTACACTGGGGTATGGGTGGGGACTTGATAATTTGGGTAAATGTAGTAACCACATTGTTTTTTCATGTGAAACCTTCATAAGAGTATATCAAAAATATAAAAAATTTAATAAAAAATTAAAAAAAAGAAAGGACTCTATTTTCAGGATATGTAAAGAAACTCTACAACTCAATAATAAAAAGAAAAACAACCAATTAAAAATGGGCAAAAATATTTGTGTGAACACTTCACAAAGAAGATAAACGGCCAAGCACATGAAAAATTACTGACATCATTAGTCATTTTGGAAGTTAAAGTTAAAATCACAATGAGATACCACTCAACACTCACCAGAATAACTAAACATGAAAATACTGACAATACTGGATGTTGATGAGGATGTGGAGAAAGCAGAACTGTCTCACAGTGTTCGTAAGGATGTAAAATGATATATTCACTTTGGGAAAAGGTCCAGTAGTTTCTCATAAAATTCAACATCCACTTACCCTATGACCCAGCTAGTCAATTCCTATTTTCGCAAGAGCCATGAAAATAAACACCTATAAAAAAAATTATAGAACAATGTTCATAACATCTTTATTAATACTTACCTAAAAATCAGGTGCCTACCAACAGGACAATGGTAAATAAACTGGATAGAGTTGTGTACTTACACTGGATCAACAAACTGTGGCATATTCATCCAAGAGAGCGCTGCTCGACAAGACAAGAAGATTACTGATGCGTGCAACGGCATGGATGAATTCCAGAAGCGTCATGCTGACGAAATAATCTGGACACAAAAGGGTACATTGTTGTTCAGATATACATTTGTGTTTCCTTCAAATGACACTGTGAAAGAGACTAGTATTAGATTGTGGCTTTCTCTTGTTTTTTTCTCTACATGACAAGGTCCAAGTTAATCTTCCCCCAAAACACCTATCCATTTATCTCAACATACTTCTATACTGATTTGAGATGCCACCTTTATCATATACTGAATATTCATATATTTGAGTATGTTTCTAGACCTATTCGGTATACTAATCTGTCTCTTCTAGCACATCTTGTAACTATTGTGACTTTAGAATACAATATAATATCTGTTGGAGCAAATGGCCCCTGATTTGTTTTAAAAAAATATTTGTAGCTGTTATCCATTGTTTATATTCCAGGTCAACTTTAGAATCATCCTGTCTAGGACCCCTCAAAATGCAGTTGGGATTATGTTAAATCTGTAGATTGATAGGGGGAGAGTTGACATTTCTTTGATAATGAAGTTTCCCATATAGGAATAAGCTCTCTTTCTTCATTTATTTAAATCTTAAATGACAATAGAATTTTTTAGTTTTTGTCTGATAGGTGAAAGTTGAAATGGCCAGTGAGGCAGGGATATAGCAAGGCAAGGTAGGACCACCACGCCCAGCCCCTCACTGAGCAGAGACCTGGCCTGGGAGTAGTAAAACTCAAGGATCACTACCCCTCACCCCATGAGGCATCAGTCCTTCCCTTCTGGTCTGGCCTCATTGGTGGGTGAACTGTTCACTTGTCATTTCTACATTCTTTCTTCAACCTTATTTCAGAAATTCCTTTTGGGGAGAAGGGTAATGTTCTGCATCTGCACTGTCCAATATGGTAGCCACTGTTGGACAGTGCTAAACTGGGACAGTGGTTTCTAGGTAAGCCCAGGGTGTGGGAGGTGGTATGGAGATTCTGATTATTCAGATGAGCACTTGGGTCACCAAAAACACAGCCCCAGGAGGTTCTTAGTTGTCTTCAGCCCCAGTGCCCACATGCACTGATTCCATTTATAGACAGGCTTTCCTTGAACTCTCTTGCAGGCTGTGACCTTCGGCTACCTGGGTGGTCCTAGGGCAGCCCAGCTCACTTAGAGAACTCTCTGATGACTCTTTGAGAGTTTGCTGACCTCTTTAGTTTCACTCATTATCTCCCATGAGACCTTGGCGTTGTGACCCAAGGACTTGGGTTATTTGGTGTGCTGCAATCCCCACGTGGAGGAGGGAGCACAGGCCTCTCTGGGCCTCTCCACTGTCACTGTCACACATATGACTGGAAAATGGGAAGAACATCCAAAGTGGAGGTAAAGGCCTGCACACTGACATCTGGGCTGAGGCCTGCCTTGGGGAAGGTATCCAGGAGCTTGAGGCCTCGTGCAACTGCTGGAAGCAGTCAGAAAATGGGTCCAGCCAGTGGTCAGTGCCACCAGTCACAGAGCAAGCAGAGCCAAGGCCACGTCGCAGGCCGAGAACGAGCTGCTGAGATTCCGGGACCGGGTGGCCCCTGCACAGATGCAAAGCTGCGAGGAAAAGAAGGGGTGCTGGCAGGTGCCACACTTCTGGGCACCCAGAGTCACTCCAAAGGCAGTTGGTCATTTGTTCTAGAGAAGGGCTCACCTGTAAGGATCCTCAGAGCAGGTCGGCTGAGGCCAGAAGCCGGATGAGTGGCTGAGGCAGAAGGGGAACCACAAACAGCAAAGTTAGGAGGATGCAGACCACTGATGTGGGACAGAGCCTTCTCTGAGTTTGGGCTGGAGATTAGGCTTATTGGCATGGACCTTTGGCCAGACAGAGGCTGATGAGGGGGAAGAATAGTGCAGAGATAAGGCTTGTGGGAGAATCCATGCCAATCCCAAGAGCCGAGGTCCTGGTTGAAGCCAAGAGGCCCAGACTGGTGATGATAGAAATGCCGGGTGAGATGGAGAAGACTGTTGGGGTCTCAGACCAGCCTACTGAAAGTTAAGGCGTAGCAAAGGGCTACTAGAGATCTCTGGGTTCTGTGAGCTCCTCGGGGCGTGTCCCAGAGCCCGAGATCACTCCCAGTGCTCCCTTCACTTCCTTCCTGCCACTCCAAGGCCGGGGTCTGCTTCCCTCCCCTCCTCGTGCTCCTTCGGGCTCCTCTCCTTCATTTGAGCAATGACCTGAGAGAGTCTCCCTGGGTCCCACTTTCATTTCTCCTGCCCTAAAGAAGTCACAGGCCCTTTGTACTTGAGACTTTTGGGAAATGTTTTGGAATCTTCTGTTTGTTGCCGGTCTTCATCTCTTCTCTCTTCCCCAAATTCTCTGTGATCCTGCCCGGAACCCCATGCCTCAGGATTTCTCTGATCATCCCAGGAAGGCAGGGGATGGGGAAGCACATCACATTTTTCCTGTTTCTCAGCACTTCTCTGAGTCTGCGGTTTCCTGCCTCAAAAGCCTTCTTTCTAGTGCTTTATCTAAACAATAACAACAACAAACATGGATGTCTATCTATCTCCTAATCAGACTCAGGTAAGTCTTTCCCATCTCAGGAGCTGCAGACCAAGCAATCCCCAAGTCCCAGGGTCACTCTCCTTACCCTGCACTAAAACAAATCACAAGTAGACATTTCCTACAAGAAGCCTAGACCACAGCTTCTGTGGAGGACTCTGATGTTGGGTCTGATTTCACAGCACATATGGGAAAAACATTTACATATGCTTGTTTAAAAATCTGCTTATGCTCTTGGAATATTCTCTTAAACATTCCATTCTGGCATAATTCAGTTTCCCTAGTCCAGATGATAATATAAAACAGTTTGAGGAGTGGTGATTGCTAAAGGACCATCCAACATATATTATGAATACCACACGCTCTGGCTTTAGAGGACCAGGCACTTAGGTTTGGCAAGGGAACATATAATCCTTTCTGATTGGGGAAAAGACAATCGACAGGGTTTCATACTGGGTAGCACCCGCAATGTGGCCATCTTTCTTTCCCTTTCAGACTGTCTTAGCTTCCTTGGAAACAAAGGTAGAAGCACTATGATGAGAAGAAAATGGCATCTCTAAATAATGACTTCGGTCGAGAGGTGTTAGGGGGTGAGCCCCAGGAGTGATTCCTCCCACATCACTGCTCATGTGGGGAGGGTGGTATCAAAGGAGAGAAGGACACTCATTCTTCTTCCTCGGATCCTTTGCTTGAGATAGCAGACAGGCAAACCCCGAAGGAATCTCAGTGTGAGCCTGATGTAGACGCCACCGGATTAAAGCCAGGGAAACAGAAGGAAGCTGTTAGGTTGCTGAGTTTAGGCCCTTAGCGACGGCTCTCCTTTAAAGCTCCTGCGGGACTTGTGGTCTTCTAAACCTTGCTCTAATTGTGTATCCTATATGCTCATTCTAGTTTATCTCGATGCCCAGCTGTATTAATGAAGTGCTTTCCTTGTTAGGTTAAAATTGGTAAAACTTACTAATTTTCTTCCCTTAGCCACTCCCCAGAAGAGTCTAGCTGTTTTTGCCAGAAGGACGTAACCAAGGCTCTGACACCTACTGCCTGCTGACTGTCTGAATCACAGGATGATTCTAGAGAGGAAACAGCCGCCTTCGTGAAGTCTGCCCCCACAGTCTCATATTTGTAAACTACTGGTGATTCCCAGTTAAGATCCCCACCTTAACTTCCTGGTGATGGGGGTCTGTGGGCAACAAGATCCAGCTGAGGATTCCAGCCCAGAGAACCTCAGATAGCCCGTTTGCCCCATTTCTACCTTTTGGAGGATTATTGGTGGCCCGGCTTCGTCTTGGAGATTGGCCCCTTGCTGATAAGCCACATATGGTTTCAGAGGTCACAGAAAGAAGAGACAATAAATTATTCTCCAATTGACTAGAACCAATGAATCTGACCTTTTCTGAACAAAGCTATGAATCTTTCAACCATGAAGCAGCCACTCGGCAGATTAGTCATTGTCAGGTTTGTAAAGGGCCGTCCTGCCCAGACAGAACAGCTCCCCAATACTAACGAGATGCAAGGATAAGGGAAGACTAGCAGGCCGGGCAGCAATGGTTGGAAAGTTGGTAAAGATCAAGGGCTAGCTAGGTCACGTGGACATCAAAATTAATATAGAGGGCCAGAGTTCAGAGCACACTAGGAGGCGGGCTGGGACAGACAACTTGGGGAGAAGCCACAAATGAGGAGAAACATTGAAGGGAAGATGGGGAGCATAAGAATAAGTACGCTCCTTCCAGAGTGCTCGTGGCCTCCTTCTCTCGCAGGGAGCTGCCTGGATTAGCAGAGCTTGGTCTTCCAGGGACCTGCATAGAGAGGGGCTTTCCTGAGCTGCAGAGGACACGGTCAACCACTCCTTTTGACCACAGTCCTGCTTTCATGGGAACAAGCCAGACTGAAGTTCTAACCACCGAGTGTGTCTCATCAACCAACGAAACTTCTTTCTAACACCTGCATTGCTCAGGATACAGTGTGAGGGCAGGTCAGGCCAGGGGCTGCAAGTCACCAGTGCCTCCCCATTCCCTGCAGGACAAAATCTAAGCTCCTCAGCTACCTTGAGAGCCACTGAACTGCTTCCCATCTACCTCTCTAGGTTCATCTGCCACCTCTGCTCCTCACTCACAAACCCTTGTCTTGAGTCGCCTGGATTGACTTGCTGGGCCCTAAACTCATGCGGCATGTCTGCTGCTGTGCCCTTGCTCAAGCTTTATCCTTTCACCCACCTGACAACTATTCCTACCTCTCACACATTGCTCACCTATTCATCCTTCCAAGCCCAGTCCAATGGCCACTTCTTTCAAGACGCCCATCCGAATATCTACTCTCTCTGGTTTGCTTTTCCTCCATCTGTTGGTGGCAGAGTTAGGTGTGTGCAAATGACCTGGGGCACTGTTGGCAAACACGCACCATGGATAACTCAGCCCTGAGCCCCAGCAGGGCTTGGCCAAATTCTGGTCTGCAGCAGGTTTCAAATTCATACCTCCTAGAATGAAATGCATCCCTTCTACTTCAGAGAAGGAAACTCTTTTTAAATTTTTTCCAAACTTTCTCAGTTTTGATTTATGGAGTTCATTAACTTAGTTATTTTCTTCTCTTCCCATCCTTTGTGCCTGCTTCTCTAGAAGGCTGGTCTTTTAGTTCCAACGTAGATTTAAATAACTAACCTTTGTGGGGCATTTTGTAGTTTTCAAAGCACTTTTCCATCTAGTACCTAATTGAGACCCACAGCCACCTGTGAGTTTTCCCATTTGGAGCTGAGGAAACTGGCTCCTATGTGAAGCAACTCATTCAGGTCACAGCAATTAAACGGTCAGCCAGGGACTAGAGCCTGTTCTAGATCATGAACTAGATGTAGATCATGCTCTTCCCACTAACAGCAGCCACAGCAACAGAAACAACCACCATGAGCTTTTATTGGCCATTCGCTTGATGCCAGGCACAGTCCTGTGTGCCTCCAATAGGTTATCTGGTTTTATCCCAACGACACTCTTGTGAGGCAGATGCTGTTATTTCCAGTGTACGGGAGGACTTGGAGGTTTTGAGAGCTTGGAAAACTGAAGGGCACATGGCCAATACGTGGTGGAGGTGGCAGTTTAATCCAGATCTGGTGGACACCACAGAGCCCGGTGCTTGGAACTGCAGTTTCCGAGCTGTGCGGCCCCCGTGTGTACCCATCTACTAGGCCAGGAGAACCAGCCCTGCCCTTGGAGTCAGAAGTGTTGTGCACCAGTCATGGCTCAACCACTCTGCCAGGGAAATCACTGACTGCTTCTGGACCTCAGGCTTTCATTTGTCTCTATGGAGACAAGAATGTCTCTATAGATCTGGGCACTGAAGGGCTGGAGACTCGGAAGCAGCTGGGTCTCCCTGACTCCTGGCAAGGCTTCTGAGCACATCTTGTTTGCTGGTCACATCCTGTTTAACCCAAACTTCTTTCTGCTTCCAAATTGGTTCTCCTGAGGCCTTCCCATACTTGTCTCACTCCCAATTACAGCCTCACCTCCCTCACCTGCAGGAAACTTATCTCCTACTTTGAGTTGTGTTTGGCTATTGAATAAGAGTGAGGGGGAACAGACTTGGACCTTGTCCCACAGACCTTGGCTGGGGTCCTGTCTCTCACTAACCAGCAGGGGGGGTATTTGACTGGTATTAGTTTTATTTTCTTCCTCCATAGAATATGGGTCATAATTGTATTTACTTCATGGGTTATTGTGAGAATGCCATCAAATAACGCCCGGGGAGCCCTCAGCCTGATGGCTGGCACTGTCTATATGCTTCAGAGGCTTGGTTGCTGATGGCATCTTTTCTTCTCAAGCCTACAATGTTGGCATTTTCTCCACCTCAATACTTCTCCCCTCCTCTAGACCTCAGGGCCTCCCCTCTCTCCCCCCCCTCCCATCCGGCTTCCTGAAACCCGGACTTGGTGGATCATCACCATCCGTGCTTTACTTGTCAGGCTCTTGCTCTAGGCATCTCCTCGTCTCCTGGAGGCACTTCCGTTTTTCCTTTGCTTGGACCCCAACATCTGGAGAGTGGATATTGGTTTTGAGGCCTTCCCATCCTTCCCCTGGCTCTCCTCCTTAGCCGCCAGCCGTCCGTCTCTGCCTACCACCACTCCCCAGAACCTGCTCCCGCAACAGGCACTCAGGGCCTCCTAACTCCCAAATCCAGAGGCCCTTTCTCACCCACCACTTCCTCAAAGCCCCGTGCACAGAGCTGCCGGCCTTGCTTTCCTGAGAAAAGCTCTTTGTTTCCCAGCTGCTATCTCTCACATTGCAGGCTTGCTTTTCTTCTCTCTCACCAAACACGCCTCTCATGTGAATCTCCCAGAAAGTTTCTGAAAACTACTGTGAACAATGTACTGAGACAGGAATGTTGGCCTCTTCCCAACCCTGTTGACTCCCCTCGGCTGTTCTTCTTCCTCCGGTCTCCTAACATAGACACTTTCTAAGCTTCTGTCCTTGGCCCAATTCTCTGTTTTAACACTTTTTCCCCTGGAGCTCTCTCGCACTCCCACAGATCTGTGCTCACTGCAGTATGGATGGGTTCCCAGGCCCCATCTTCAGTCCTCTTCCCATCTGAGCCCTGAATTCCCATCCCCAGTTGCCTGCTGGGAGTGCCACCAGCCATCAAGTCTTCACACATCTGAGGCAACATTAATTGTCTCCCCCAACAAACCTGCTCTGCCCGCTTACCCTATTTCTGATCATGGTGCCCACACTTCCTAATCACCAAGGCTGGAGACCTGTGAGTCATCTAGGAAAGCCTCTTTTATGTTTCCCCCCCCCACCAGAAACCAAGTCCCAAGTGATCTGCCTCTGCGCTGGTGCTTCTCTCCCCAACCACGCCAAGCCCACTAACCTTGTCTTATTCAAACCCTCACTATTTTCACCTGGATGACTGCGGTGGTCCCTACCTGGTCCCCTGACAACCAACCCTCCTTCGTTCCATTGCATCCCCAATCACAGCAGCCAGAGGGATCTTACAACCTTGACCCAATTACTTCTTTCCCTTAGGATTTCACCTCTTCTTAAATTGAAGGGAAATTAAGTTTTATATTTTTGTTTAAGGTAGCATTTATACAAGGATATCATTGAAAACTGCTCACCTCTGACTCTGTCTCTAAACCCATCTTCGTCTCTAAGCATAAACAAAGACAAGATTAGAATGAGGCTTGCCCTAACAATGACTGCTGTCTGAGGGGTCAAAGTTATTTTTAATTTCCTTCTCTGACCTCTTCTGCATTGATTTAATTTCTAATTAGGAGAATACATATGTTTTACAAAAACAATAAAATAATTCTTCAGGGAAAAGAAAAAACAGTCCAGTAACTCCTCATTGTCACTAGAACAAAGTCCAAACCCCTTAACTGGCTTATAAGGCCCTCTGTGTTTGACCTCGGCCCACCTCTCCCTCTCCACTGAAGGCCATTCCGCCCTCCCTCCACTGTCCCAAGCTCCAGCCCCTGACGTTCTTGAAGACTTACCATACCTTACCTTTCTTCCTCCTTATCACCTTTTGAAAGAATGTCAATCCTGCCAGGTGAAGCAGACAGTTGGAAAAAGTGGACCAACTTTTTGGTCTCTGTTGCTCATGCACAGGTCTCTGTTGCTCATGCACAGCCCTGGCTTCAGAGTCAGTAGTTGGCAGCCAGAAGTCAACCCTCCCCTCAAGTGCAGCCAGCCTTCTGAAACAGGGACAGGACGGGACAAGGAACTGGGCACAGGTGGATGGAGCCCTGGCTACAGATAGGGCACAGATTGGGTGTCTAAGGAAAGATGGAGTTAAGAGACCAAGTGGCCAAGGTGGGCTCTATCACCCTTTGCTCCCCTGGTGTATACATGAGCTTGGTGACCCACCTTCTTTCCCAGACCACAGGAGGAAGAAGAGGCATATCCCTTCAGGCACCAGAGGGGCCTCAACTGTTCAGATCCCAGGGAGCCCAACAGTCCCCACCCAAAGCAGAGTCTGCTACAGGGCCACAGGACCCTGTGACCAAAGGACACCCCCTGGGATATCCTCTACCTGCCTTTTCTCAGTCCTGCTAACTGTCAGTGGTCTTATGCTACTGAGGAGGTGGAGGGCAAGAAGCCTCATGCAGGCCACCATCACCATCTCCCCTAAGTCTAGCTCCATTTCCACAGGCAGCTCTTTGCAGAAATTACTTAACTACTCCTCAGGCACCTCGAATACAATATGTCCAAAACAGAGTCCAACCCTGCCTCCTCCCAGTGTAACCCCCACCACAAGCTGTTCTGCCTTCTGTGTCCCAGATCAGAACTAATGGAGCGACCATCCACCTCGTCCCTGACTCCACACATGCGCCATGCTCTTTCACACCTCACTGCCTTCACGCAGGCTGTGCACTTGGCCTGCAGTACCTGTACCTTCTTCCTTGTCCTGAGCCCCATGAAGACTCAGCTCGGTGGCTAACTCCTGTGAGAATTCTTCTGCTTTCCAGTATTCTTGAGGCTAGATATGGAACTCCTCCTCTGTGCGCCTCAGCAATTAGGCACATGTCAGCGTCATTGTCACTTCATTGTCTGATTTTTCCATCAGACCTGGAGCTACTTGAATGCAGGTACCATGGATGATGTACCTCTGGGTCACTAGTACCAAGCACAGAGCTCTGATACATTTGATGCTCAGTGAAATCGTCTTAATACATTTTATGGATTCATAAATCCTCAACTTTTCCCTGGTGTTTATGTCCTGGGTTCAGTCAGTCACTATGTCCTGTCTCTTTCTCTTCTTAATGATCTCTTGATCCAGTCAACTTCTCTTCAACTCTAGGACTTCATACCTAACCCAGGCCACTACCATCTCAATGCCCCCTCACTGCAGCCCCCTGAGTGGTCTTCTAGACACTACATGGCAGTCAGCTGGAACCTTTTGAAGCATAACTTTGCTTCTGTCACCCTTGTGCTCAAAACATTTCAGAGGCTTGGCACCAAGCTCAGCACAAAGTCCAGGCCGTGATGGCAGCTCAGCCTGATGACAGAGACCCCAGGCATTCAGCTCCTGTAGCCCTCCTCAGCCTTGTCTCCTACACTCCCTTTCCAGAGTCCTGGAGTCCAAGTAAACAAAACAACTTGCTGCTACTTGCGATCACTGGTTTCCTATCTCCATCCCTTTGCTCATGCTCTTTGCTGGACCTGGAATTCCCTCCGCAATGTGGAATCCTCTCCCTTGTTTGCCTTCTGTCCAAGTCTGCCCCCACTTCAAGGCTCCACTTCAGTGCTCCCCTGGGGACCCTGGGCATCATGTCAGTGACTGATGTCAGGGATGTCAAGCCTTTGGGCCATCTGAGAATGGACAGACACCATCCAGGTGGGTCCTGGGCTAGGCCATGCGATCACTGGACTTCCCTATCTTGGCAGAGACCTCTTTGGCCAGAGAATCTCCTTGTCAGTTTGGGGGTTTTAAGGAGGCCACTGACCCCTCCATCTTCTTGCAGGGCTGTGTGATGCTGTCTCTATACACAGAAAGCAAAAGATTCTTTTCTCATCAGCCAAACCAAACTTGAAGTTCTTACTTGGTGCCCGGCAGTGGGTAGGCACTGGGGACACAGAAATGACACAGAGGTCGCTCACACTTTGTTTCTTCCTTTAAGGAACTTCTGGTCTAGACTGGAAGGATGTTACAACCTCAGTGGACCTGTGTGCATGGAATTGGGAGCAACGGAGGAGTAAAAATTGGAAAGTGTTGGTTAGGTTCCCAAGTGTGCCCCACGGGGGCATGGAGAACCCAACTTTGAAACTGTTCAGCTTGGGATGAACTAGTGACAGTCATGTTTTGCACTGTGGAGGGCAGGAGCCCTCTGTTGGGTTGCTTCCAATTTCCCCATACTCCTAAAATCTGAAGTTTTTGAAAAATAGGTCATGTTGAATTACTTGGCCGATGTTCTTCTTTCCTCATCCCCCATGGAATGACTTAAACGGCAACCCTCAGCCCTGCCTTCTTGCATTGACAGGTGTGTCTAGAAGGCCATTCTGGCTAGGAGGTGAAAATTGAACACATCTGGTCCTAATTGCTTACTTTGTCAGGACCAAAAGTGCTTTATTGGCCAGTATAGCTATGGTCTCACTCCTTAGCCTGGTTCTGAGTCACTGTGGCTGTGTCAGTAACAGTGCCACCGACATGTTGTCTTAATGGCTCAGCCCAATTGACCATTTGCTGACCTGATTGATTATTTGATTCCCAGCTCAAACCTGTCAGAAAATAGCCCCTTCAATGGAGTACATGGGCTCACTCTATGTGGTTTTGGTGCAATCATTTCAGCCGTCTGTGCTTTGGTTTCCTTGTCAAGTCAATAGGGTTGTTATGAGTGGGTGCACTGATTTGCTAAGAACACCCAAAAGGTTTACTGGAGGCTGAGGACAAATGTGTCAGAACGAGTAAGCCTTGCTGGCCCCAAGATATTGCTAGAGGCCTGCTCTCTGTCTTAGGCAAGTCCCTTAGGATTTCCAAAGATAGAAGAGTGGGTGCAAGCCATGTGCACATACATGTACTTGTGTGTGAACATGAGGCTCTCTCTCCCTTAATTGCTCTCTCCATAGCCTCACCACCCAACCACCACAGGTGTTCAGTTAACTCGCACCTCAGCTTCCCTGTCAGTTCCTTGGGAAGGCCTCCCCTGACCCCTTAGGCTTGGGCAGCATGTTGTAGTTTTCAAGCTCAGAGAAGCTTGCAATTTTCCTTCTTAGCACTTACCCCAGTTTGCAATGATATTTATTTATGTGACTGTTTGGTTAATGTCCATCTCTTCCACTAACATCTTCTACAAAGAGAGGACTGCATGTGTTTTACCCCTTGCCCCCAGCACAGAGTCCACTATGCAGTATGATCCTCTTTCTTTCCACCTCTGCAGGTACCACTGCAGTCCATTCACCCTTTCTCTCCTTCCTTCCCTTTCCTCTCCTACCCTCACTGGCCAGCAGTTTAAGTTCAGCTACCAGTCCCCACCCTTGCCAATCCTGCTCTCTCTCCACTCCCTGCATCCCATTCAGATGCACAGAGACCAGTTTCACCTTCCAAAGCCATGGGTCTTTAACCACTTTCAGGGGCTCCTGAGCAGCTGGATAGGTATGGCCTTTCTGCTGTTGTTTTCACTCCCACCGCTAGAGTTCCCTCTCCCCTATTCTCCACTCCACTTTTCTCCATTTCAGTCAAGCCACTCTTCTGAGGTATTGTATTCCTTGCATCAATTCCACCTTGCCATGACAGTCTAGGTCCACCACCCCTTCCTTATCTTGTATAAAATGTAATTTCCTTTCAGGAGTTTTCCCTGATGAAGCACACATACCTCAGAAGTCTCCTGGGTCAGCCCATCAAACAGTGCTCCCAGCAGATGCAGTGCAGTTACAGTGAGGTGCCTAACATCATTTAGGATTTACTTAACAGTATTATTGAGTACTTACTGTCAGACACTGTACTGGGTCCTGGAGATATAGCTATGACCATGACTGACATTGTTCTGTCACTATGAACAGGACAGTCCAGTGGAAGATCCAGATGTGGACAAAGTAAATCCAAGTGTGATGAATATTTCAGAAGAGCAAGTGCAGGGTTCTTCGGGAACTGCCCCAGGATGAGGTCAGGCAAGGCCTTCTGGAAGAAGAGCCACTAGGCTGAAACCAAGAGATAAGTAGGAATTAAGCAAGCCAAGGGGTAGGACATGGGCAGGAAGGGGCAGGATAGGGAAGGGGGCTTCAGCAAAAGGGTTGCCTGTGAGAAAGCCCCACATGAAACAGAAGTGAAGGGGAACAATGAGAAAGAGAGGCAGGGGCCATAGCATGCAGGATCTGTAGGCCTTGGGAAGGAGTTTGAACTTTATTCAAAATAAAAACAGAGCGATAGGGTAAGTTTTCCATTTTTCAAAGATTCCTCTGATTGCCACAAGGTGAATGGATTGCTGGTGGGCGAGAATGGAAGCAGAGAGATTAGTGAGGAGCTGTGCTGGTTACTGATTTACTGCCCCTCAGCTCCAAATGTACCCTTTTTTGCCTGCTCCCTGAAATTGGATCTGGCCCCTCCAAATATTTTTTCCTTGCCAGTTCTTATTGAAACATTTTCAGTAGAGGGTACTGGAGAGATGTTGCAGGAGAAAAAGCATTTTTTCTTTCTGGTTCCAGTGGTTCCACCAGCAGGCTCTTGCAGCCTCTGTGGATGGCTTTTTCCAGTGTCATCTCTGTGGTGCATGTGGATTCCCCAGTGCCTCGCTTCTGCAGTCTTTGTTGCATCTCCAGAACTTAGATCCTGCAGTGCACAGAGGCCAATAGCTTCCTTCAGCACCCGCCTTGGGCAGGTATGGTTAGACACCTCCCACTGAATAGCTTTCCTCAGCCCTCTAGAGGGCAGATTTATTAAAAGTTCTAAAGGGTGGATTTCCAGCAAAGCTGCAAGCACAGCACCACAGTGACTTCTCTGCCACTCAATAAGCCAAGGCCCTCTCCAACAAGGTATATACATCTTCAAGGTCAGCAACGCTTGGGGGGATGTGAGGGGGCTTTTCACTGTGCACTCTATATTACATCTATGGGCACTGGCTGCTTCTTATATCTGCTATTCCTATGTGTTTTGGAGTTCTCTTTATGTGTTGCAATCCCTTGTTAATCCAACCCCCTGTCAGAGTTAATAATTCTTTTTAAAAACATCTTTATTGAGGTATAATTTATAAGCCATAAAATCTACTAATTTTAAGTGTACAATTCAATAATTTTTAAATAAACTTACATAGCTGTGAAACTGTCACCACAAATCTAAGAAATATCATGCCCATTAGCAGTCACTCTCTGAACTCATCCACAGCCCTGGACAAGCACAAATCTACTTTCTATCTCTGTAATCAGCCTTCTCTGGACATTTCCAGAATACATGTTCTTCTGCGTCTGGCTTCTTTCACTGAGCATAATATATACTTTAAAACTTTGGTTAAAAATACATAGCACAAAATTTACCATTTTAATCATTTTAATTACCATCTTAATAATTTTAAGTGTACTGTTTAGAGTCTTAAATATATTCACATTGTTGTGAATCAGATCTCTTGAACTTTTTCATTTTGCAAAACTGCTAGTGATTCTTTAAAAGCAAAGATATAATAGGCAAAAATAATAATTCTTTGTTTTAAGTTTCCTCTGTTTAAATCATGGTGTAGTTTGCCTGTTGTGATTGGACCCAGACTGATACAGAAGTGAAGAGAGTGTCACAGAAAAGAGATAGTGTTGTTATTTTTTTGTGCTACATTCAGTAAGGCTGGCTGATTGATTGGATTGAGGGGTAGAAGTGAAAGAAGAGTCAAGGATGACTTTGGTTTTCTGGCTTGGGTGCCGCGGTGGGAGCAGTGCTCTTCCTTGAAGGGGAAAGTACTTCTCTGACAGGAGAGCGCTTGAATGAAAGGATGCATTCTTCTCGATTTATCTTTGCTTCTGGTGTGTCCTTGGCATACTCTACAACAATGGCTCTCAACACTGTCTGTATTAGAATCACTGGGGAGCTTTTAACATCCATGGATGTCCTGGCTCTGTCCCAGAGCAATTCAATCAAAATATCTGGAAATGAAGTCTAGACATTGATAATTTTGAAGAGCTCCTCAGGTGATTGTATGTGTATCCAGGTTTAGACCCATAGAAGTGAACTGTCAATTAGAGCTTGTCATCAAACTAAAGGGATTTGAGGCAAGGCCTCATTGGCTGGCTTGGATAATTAGAAAAGGTGTGCTAGTTAGGACAACATCAGATGCCATCAAATGCAAGAGTAAAGATGGTCAGAAGTATGGATGTCTGTTAGTCAGTGGAGTTGTTACTAGGCCTTGGGTACAAACTATGCATCTGGAAACATGTCAGGTGCTTATACCTCTTAACTATTGTATTTGTCAGGGTTCTCCACAGAAATAAAGTCAAGTAATAAATTAAATAAACTTCTGGCTCTATCTTTCTGGAGAACCCTGACTGACTAACTATGTGTGTGTGTGTGTGTATGTGTGTGTGTGTGTGTGTGTGTGTGTGTGTGTGTGTGGAATTGTCTCACATGACTGTGAGGACTGATTTGTATTCCTCAGGGAGGGCCAGGCATGTTGAAAAGCCAGGCAGGGTGTCTATGTTGCAGTTATGAAAACAGAATTCCTTCTTTTTTTTGAGAAAGCTCAGTCTTTCCTCTTAAGGCCTTCACCTGATTAGATGAGGCCCACCCATGCTGTAGAGGGTCAGAGAAAGCTCATCTTTCCTCTTAAGACCTTCACCTGATTAGATGAGGCCCACCCATGATGTAGAGGGTCAGAGAAAGCTCAGTCTTTCCTCTTAAGGCCTTCGCCTGATTAGATGAGGCCCACCCATGCTGTAGAGGGTCAGAGAAAGCTCAGTCTTTCCTCTTAAGACCTTCACCTGATTAGATGAGGCCCACCCATGCAGTAGAGGGTCAGAGAAAGCTCAGTCTTTCCTCTTAAGGCCTTCGCCTGATTGGATGAGGCCCACCCATGCTGTAGAGGGTCAGAGAAAGCTCAGTCTTTCCTCTTAAGACCTTCACCTGATTAGATGAGGCCCATCCATGCTGTAGAGGGTCAGAGAAAGCTCAGTCTTTCCTCTTAAGGCCTTTACCTGATTAGATGAGGCCCACCCATGCTATAGAGGGTCAGAGAAAGCTCAGTCTTTCCTCTTAAGGCCTTCACATGATTAAATGAGGCCCCACCCATGCTATAGAGGGTCATCTGCTTTATTGAAAGTCTACTGATTGTACATATTTATTACATCTAAAAAAATACCTCCTCATCAACATGTAGACTGGTTTTTGACTAAACAGCTAGGCACCATAGCCTAGCCAATCTGACACAGAAATTAACCATCTCATGTACTTCAATTTTCATCACTCTGTGAGGGATAACACTGCACCTACAGTGCAGGTGAGGAAACTGAGGCTCAGCAAAGCTAATTCATTTGCCCTAATTCACCCAGATAATCGGTGGCTGTACAATGATAAAAACCCAGGCTTTTCGGATTTCACAGCTTCTCCTGAAATCAGAGAGACCACAAGTCTATTTCTTTGGTGGTGGTTCTGGCATCTTCAGTTATGCTGAGCTGAGGAATGGAAGCCCTAGCAGTACTCCCCTTTCCTCAGTCAGAGGGAGAGTAGGCTCTCTTTTCTCTCCTCCTTTCATATCTGCTCCTTCCCTATGATTCTCTAGCTCTTTGCCCTTTGTGAGGGTACAGAGTCTTCCCATGAACTTGCTAAAGAGATGACCTTTCTTCCTGACCCTTCCTAACCCTATCTGACTCTCCTATCCCCCATCCCAGCTAGAGGTCAGGTTTTTGCTAACACCTTGAGGAAAGAACTTTTGTTAGTAGCTCTGGATTTTGCTCTGAGGAGCCGAGGCTCAGACATCATCCCAGATCTCACCTTTTTCCTCAGCTTGGCAAGATTTGACCTTTGTGTTCTCCTTTCAAAAGAGCTTTTACACCTCCTCCTTCAGGGAAGCCTGGGATGGAAAGTTCTATCTTCAGAATGAGTCTAGATTGGTGTTCCAAGCATCATCTTGCTGGTGCAAATGATAAATGTTCTAGAGAATTGTTACAAAAGGAAAACAAATCTCCATTTTCAATCCAGTGGGACACATTTCTATAACTCTTGCCTCTGGCATAATGGTTTTCTTAACAGCTGTTTGCTTGAGTATGTAGTGTAAATGATTATTACTTCAGCAAGAGAACTGATTCCCCAATAGCAGCCTCTAGGCCATTCAGGGTGCCTGAGAGAAGCTGGGGAAAGGTTAAGGAAGCTGTTAAGCTGATACCCTGAGCAGGGAAGAGAATGGTGGAACATGCTGTTAGAGGTGTTAATCTGATGACTTCTCAGAGAGACTGAGCACTGACTAACTCCTGCTCTAGCTGTCCATCAAATTTAACTCTACCAGGCAAGCACACGAAGACCCACAGGGGCTGTAGACATCGAGGTATCCCAGCTCTAACAGAAATTTCATTCCATTTAGCAAACATTCCCTGAGCAGCCATGCAGCACCTGACGCAAGGTGGCTCAGTGATGAATTCTGCCCCTAAGGAGTTCACAGGGAAATGATATGTGTATGCACAGGAGCACGGAAGAGAGGCATGGATGTAGAAAAGGGCAAAAAGGGTTGAAGGAAACCAGCCTGGATGGTATGTTGCTTGAACTAAATCTTGAAGGAGGGGCTAGTGAAGATCTCAGAAAAGGGTATTCCAAGAAAAGAGATCAGTTCAGTGATGTGCTGATAAATGCTCAAAAATAAATTTCCTGGAAATAAGAAATCTCTCATTTGTAGTTTTCCCCAATTTCCATGGTGTAAATAATCCCACCATGGCCCATTTCAAATTGCCATCACTGATTGTGCCCTTAGGAGAAGATGCACACAATGGGCTGTCAGGACCAATGAACTAGCTGCAGCACACCCTTGGATCAACCCCTACAAAGGCTTCAAGTAGCTCCTCTAGGCCACTTGGTGGTCCTAGAGGCTAAAGAAGTGACTCTTGTAGATAATGGCTGATTGCAGATAAAGTCAGCAAAACCCCAGGCCCTTCCCATAATGCTCTGCTTCTTCCTGTCACTTGGAGCCAAGGCTGCACAGGCCTAGGGGTTCCCCACTCCCTTGATGTGCATTTCCCTCGACCACCACCCACAGGCCAGGAAAGTTCTGGCACCACCTGTGGGGAAAGTGAGGTTGAGGCTGGAGGCTAGGCAACTGATTAGATGTCCGTTTATAGTCTAGGTGTGAGATGACAGAGGCCTGCACTGTGGGGTAGCTATGGGCATGGAGAGAAGTGAGGGAGAGTGGATAAATCTTAAAGAGGAAGGATCCATAGGACTCAGTGATGGATTGAACATGGCAATGTGGAAGAAGAAGAGAAAGGTGACTGCCTTCGGCCAGCCCTGTGGGTGAGGCATCACTCACTGAGATGAGGAATACCAAAGGGCAACCCAAATCTCATCTTTCTTTAGTAGGGGAGACAGAAAAGAATCATAATAATTATCACAAATTAGGTATTTAGTAAGCAATTACTGTGCACACAGCTCTGAACAAGGCACCTGTTGATGTAGGATGCAGGGAGTCACCAGTACTTGCTCTGTGCAAGAATAACAACAGTCTTTGACATTGGTCCCTTTTGCCTGGTCCAGAGGCCTGGCCTTCTCTCTCCTTCCCTTGAAGCCTAGAAGAGCTTGAAGAGCACAGAGTCTGTGGCTGATGGGAAAGTGAGCAGGGACAGTGTCTGTCCTTAAATTCATCTTCAAGGACAGTGAGGAAGGCTTCTTTTCCTAGGACAGTCCTGGTCCAGGCATCTGCAGCCAACCAAAGGCTTCAGGCTGGCCTTTGCTCTCCACTGTTATTTACTATAACAACAATATTGTAACACCATTAAATAACATTATAAGACATTTAGAAAGAAAAATAGCCTATAATTTCCACATCCTACATCATGAGAGCTTACTTTCTAACCCAGATTGCCTCCCAGGCCTTGGCCACATGGGTATGTTATTATTTTTTTTATTTTGGTATCATTAATGTACAATTATATGAGCAACATTATGGTTACTAGACTCCCCTATTATCAAGTCTCCATGACATACCCCATTGCAGTCATGGTCCATCAGCATAGTAAGATACTATAGAATCACTACTTGTCTTCTCTGTGTTATACTGCCTTCCCCGTATCCCCCACCCCACTCCCACCCCGCTACATTTTGTGTGCTAATTGTAATAGCCCCTTTTCCCCCTTATCCCTCCCTGCCCACCTCTCTTCCCCAGTCCCTTTCCCTTTGGTAACTGTTAGTCCATTCTTGGGTTCTGTGAGTCTGCTGCTGTTTTTTTCTTTCAGTTTTTGCTTTGTTCTTATACTCCACAGATGAGTGAAATTATTTGATACTTGTCTTTCTCTGCCTGGCTTATTTCACTGAGCATAATACCCTCTAGCTCCATCCATGTTGTTGCAAATGGTAGGATTTGTTTTCTTCTTATGGATGAATAATATTCCATTGTGTATATGTACCACCTCTTCTTTATCCATTCATCTACTGATGGACACTTAGGTTGCTTCCATTTCTTGGCTATTGTAAATAGTGCTGCAATAAACATAGTGCTGCATATGTCTTTTTCAAACTGGGCTGCTGCATTCTTAGGGTAAATTCCCAAGAATGGAATTTCTGGGTCAAATGGTATTTCTATTTTGAGTTTTTTGAGGAACCTCCATATTGCTTCCCACAGCAGTTAAACGAATTTACATTCCCACCAGTAGTGTAGGAGGGTTTCCCTTTCTCCATATCCTTGCCAACATTTGTTGTTATTTGTCTTTTGGATGGTGGCCATCCTAACTGGTGTGAGGTGATATCTCATTGTGGTTTTAATTTGCATTTCTCTGATGACTAGCGAGGTGGAGCATCTTTTCATGTGCCTGTTGGCCATATGAATTTCTTCTTTGGAGAACTGTCTGTTCAGCTCCTCTGCCCACTTTTTAATTGGCTTATTTGCTTTTTCTTTGTTGAGGTGCGTGACCTCTATATATTTTGGATGTCAACCCTTTATCAGATATGTCATTTACGAGTATATTCTCCCATACTGTAGGATGCCTTTTTGTTCTACTGATGGTGTCCTTTGTTGTACAGAAGCTTTTTAGTTTGATATAGTCCCACTTGTTCATTTTTGCTTTTGTTTCCCTTGCCCGAGGAGACGCATTCAGGGAAAAGTTGCTCATGTTTATATTCAGGAGATTTTTGCTTGTGTCTTGTTCCTGATCTTAGAGTTTTATGGTTTCATGACTTACAGTCAGGTCTTTGATCCATTTAGAGTTTACTTTTGCATATGGGGTTAGACAATAATCCAGTTTCATTTTCCTACATGTAGCTGTCCAGTTTTGCCAACACCAGCTGTTGAAGAGGCTGTCATTTCCTGATTGTATGTCCATGGCTCCTTTATCATATATTAATTGACCATATATGCTTGGGTTTATACCTGGGCTCTCTAGTCTGTTCCATTGGTCTATGGGTCTGTTCTTGTGCCACTACCAAATTGTCTTGCGTACTGTGGCTTGAAGTCAGAGAGCGTAATTACCCTGCTTTATTCTTCCTTCTCAGGATTGCTTTGGCTATTCGGGGTCTTTTGTGGTTCCATATGAATTTTAGAACTATTTGCTCTAGTTCATTGAAGAATACTGTTGGTATTTTGACAGGGATTGCATTGAATCTGTAGGTTGCTTTAGGCAGGATGGCCATTTTGACAATATTAATTCTTCCTATCCATGAGCACGGGATGTGTTTCCATTTTGACAATATTAATTCTTCCTATCCATGAGCACGGGATGTGTTTCCATTTATTGGTATCTTCTTTAATTTCTCTCATGAGTGTCTTGTAGTTTTCAGAGTATAGGCCTTTCACTTCCTTGGTTAGGTTTATTCCTAGGTATTTTATTCTTTTTGCATGTGATTGTGAATGGAATTGTTTTCCTGATTTCTCTTTCTACTAGTTCATCATTAGTGTATAGGAATGCAACAGAATTCTATGTATTAATTTTGTATCCTGCAACTTTGCTGAATTCAGATATTAGATCTAGTATTTTTGGAGTGGATTCTTTAGGGTTTTTATGTACAATATCATGCCATCTGCAAAAAGGGACAGTTTGACTTCTTCCTTACCAATCTGGATGCCTTTTATTTCTTTGTGTTGTCTGATTACCATGGCTAGGACCTCCAGAACTATGTTGAATAAAAGTGGGGAGAGTGGGCATCCTTGTCTTGTTCCTGATCTTAAAGGAAAAGCTCTCAGCTTCTCACCATTAAGTATAATGTTGGCTGTGGGTTTGTCATATATGGCCTTTATTATGTAGAGGTACTTGCCCTCTGTACCCATTTTGTTGAGAGTTTTTATCATGAATGGATGTTGAATTTTGTCGAATGCTTTTTCAGCATCTATGGAGATGATCATGTGGTTTTTGTTTTTCTTTTTGTTGCTGTGGTGGATGATGTTGATGGATTTTCGAATGTTGTACTATCCTTACATTGCTGGGATGAATCCCACTTGATCATGATGGGTGATCTTTTTAATGTTTTTTTGAATTCAGTTTGCTAATGTTTTGTTGAGTATTTTTGTATCTATATTCATCAGGGATATTGGTCTGTAATTTTCTTTTTTTGTGATGTCTGCCTGGTTTTGGTATTAGAGTCATGTTGGCCTCGTAGAATGAGTTCGGGAGTATTCCCTCCTCTTCTACTATTTGGAAAACTTTAAGGAGGATGGGTATTAGGTCTTCACTAAGTGTTTGATAAAATTTAGCAGTGAAACCATCTGGCCAGGCATTTTGTTCTTAGGTAGTTTTTTGATTACCAATTAAATTTCCTTGTTGGTAATTGGTCTAATCAGATTTTCTGTTTCTTCCTGGGTCAGCCTTGGAAGGTTGTATTTTTCTAGGAAGTTGTCCATTTCTTCTATGTTATCCAGTTTGTTACCATACAATTTTTCATAGTATTCTCTCATAATTCTTTGTATTTCTGTGGTGTCTGTAGTGATTTTTACTTTCTCATTTCTGATTCTGTTTATGTGTGTAGACTCTCTTTTTTTCTTGATAAGTCTGGCTAGGGGTTTATCTATTTTGTTTATTTTCTCTAAGAACCAGCTCCTGCTTTCATTGATTCTTTCTATTGTTTTATTTTTCTCAATTTTATTTATTTCTGCTTTAATCTTTATTATGTCCCTCCTTCTACTGACTTTGGGTCTCATTTGTTCTTCCTTTTCTAGTTTCACTAATTGTGAGTCTAGACTGTCCATTTGGGATTGTTCTTTCCTGAGATAGGCCTGTATTGCAATATACGTCCTTCTTAGCACTGCCTTCGTTGTGTCCCACAGATTTTGTGTTGTTGAATTAGTTGTCATTTGTATCCATATATTGCTTGATCTCTGTTCTTACTTGGTCATTGATTCATTGATTATTTAGGAGCATATTATTAAGCCTCCATATGTTTGTGTGCTTTTTCGTTTTCTTTGTGTAATTTATTCCTAGTTTCATACATTTGTGATCTGAGAAGCTGGTTGGTACAATTTCAATCTTTTTGAATTTACTGAGGCTCTTTTTGTGGCCTAGTATATGATCTATTCTTGAAAATTTTCCATGTGCACTTGAGAAGAATGTATATCCTGTTGATTTTGGATGAAATGTTCTGTAGATGTCCATTAGGTCCATCTGTTCTAATACATTGTTCAGTGCCTCTGTCTCTACTTATTTTCAGTCTGGTTGATCTGTCCTTTGGAGTGAGTGGTGTGTTGAAGTGTTCTAAAATGAATGCATTGCATTCTATTTCCCCTTTAATTCTGTTAGTATTTGTTTCACATATATAGGTGATCCTGTGTTGGGTGCATAGATATTTACAATGGTTATATCCACTTGTTGGACTGACCCTTTTATCATTATGTAATGTCCTTCTTTGTCTCTTGTGACTGTCTTGGTTTCAAAGTCAATTTTGCCTGATACAAGTACTGCAACTCCTGCTTTTTTCTCCCTATTAGTTGCATGAAATATCATTTTCCATCCCTTTATTTTCAATCTGTGTATGTCTTTGTGTTTGAAGTGAGTCTCTTGTAGGCAGCATATAGATGGGTGTTGTTTTTTATCCATTCAGTGACTCTATGTCTTTTGATTGGTGCATTCAGACCATTTACATTTAGGGTGATTATGGATAGGTATGTACTTATTGCCATTGCAGGGTTTAGATTTGTGGTTACCAAAGGTTCAAGGGTAATTCCCTTACTATCTAACAGTCTAAGCTGACTCACTTAGTACACTATTACAAACACAACCTAAAGGTTCTTTTTTTTTCCTCCTTATTCTTCCTCCTCCATTCTTTATATATTAGGTATCATATTCTGTACTCTTTGTCTATCCCTTGATTGACTTTGGGCATAGTTGATTTGATTTTGCATCTGCTTAGTAAGTAATTGTTCTACTTTGCTGTGGTTTTATTTCCCCTGGTGACATCTATTTAGCCTTAGGAATACTTCCATCTATAAGAGTCCCTCCAAAATGCACTTTAGAAGTGGTTTGTGGGAGGTAAATTCTCTCAACTTTTCCTTATCTGAAAATTGTTTAATCCCTCCTTCAAATTTAAATGATAACCTTGCCAGCTAGAGTATTCTTGGTTTGAGACCCTTCTGCTTCATTGCATTAAATATATCATGCCACTCCCTTCTGGCTTGTAAGGTTTCTGTTAAGTCTGATGATAGCCTGATGGGTTTTCCTTTGTATGTGATGTTTTTTCTCTCTCTAGCTGCTTTTAAAAGTCTGTCTTTATCCTTGGTCTTTGCCATTTTAATTATTATATGTCTTGATGTTGTCTTCCTTGGGTCCCTTGCGTTGGGAGATCTGTGCATCTCGATGGCTTAAGAGACTATCTCCTTCGCCAGATTGGGGAAGTTTTCACCCATTACCTCCTCAATGACACTTTCTATCCTTTTTTCTCTCTCTTCTTCTTCTGGTACCCCTATAATGCAAATATTGTTCCGTTTGGATTGGTCACACAGTTCTCTCAATATTCTTTCATTCTTAGAGATCCTTTTTTCTCTCTGTGCCTCAGCTTCTTTGTATTCCTCTTCTCTAATATCTATTACATTTACCATCTCTTCTACTACATCTAATCTGCTCTTAAATCCCTCCATTGTATGTTTCATTTCAGATATGGAATTTCTTAATGATTGAATCTCCATCTTAAATTCATTCCTGAGTTCTTGAATATTTTTCTGTACCTCCATGAGCATGTTTATGATTTTTATTTTGAACTTTCAGTAAGATTGGTGAGTTCAGTTTCATTTGATCCTTTTTATGGTTTTTTTGAGATTTTGGCATGAGCCAGTTTCCTTTGACATTTCATATTTCTGTGTGGTGCCCTCGAGTGCCCAGAAGCTCTAGTCTCTGGAGCTGCTCAGCCCCTAGAGTGAGGTTTGGGGTCTTATGGGAGCAGCGCTGGTGCCTGGGGGAGTAAATAGCTGTTTCCTGATTCCTGGCTGCAGTGCCTGTCTCCACAGTCAGAGCCATTTGGCCGAGCACACAGGTATAAGCCTCTGTGCTTGGCATCTCTAGCTGTTGTAGGTGAGGCCTCTCTCTGACAGGCCTGACGCCAGCACAGTGACTGCTGGTTTGCGAGCAGGTGCCAGCAGGCCAGTAGGAAGGCTCAGCAGGCTGTATATCACAGTGGGGGGCCTCAGAGCTGAGTAGCCAGCCAGGGGGATGGAGAGCCTGAAGCTCCCCAAAGTTCCCAATCTGCTGGGCTGTGCTTGCCCGGACAACCTTGTCCCCCTATCCCTTCTCCTGCGCAGCAAGCTCTGTGCAAACCCCGCCCCTTCAGCAGCCCTCTCGCTGCTAGGAAGGCTCTCAGATGGCCCGCCTTTACTTTTTCTCAGAGTGGCTGGTTGTGGATCCCATCCTCCACAAACGGCTGGAATCTCAGTCTTTCAAGTGCTCTGCCTGTCCCAGCTCCCCAAACCCAACAACCTCCAGTTCACCACACAATGTAGGTCTGTGGTACAAAGCAGAACTCCAGAGCTGGGTGTTCAGCAGTCCCAGGCTTCCACCCCCTCCCTGCTCTGCTTCTCTTCCTCCCTCAGGTGAGCTGCAGTGGGGGAAGGGCTTGGGTCCCACTGGATCAAGGCTTTGGTGCGTTACCCTATTTCGTGTGGTCTGCTCTGTTCATGAGGTCTGTATGCAGTCTGGTTCAGCCTTCTTTCCTGTTGCTGTTTTAGGGTTAGTTGTATTAACTATATTTTTGTACTATATGTGGTTTTGGGAGGAGTCCTCTGTTTCACCTCTCACGCCACCATCTTGAATCCTGAGTTATTCATCGAGTGTGTTATTTTTTGCACGGCTGTGATTACAGTCTTATATTAAGCCTTTTCTACTTACCATTAAATTGCAAGCATTTCCCATGTTGCAACATTGTGTTCATAGTGATCATTTTTAATGACTGTATAATATTCCTTGGAGGTTATGTGTAACAATGTTCTTAACCATGTCCATATTGTCTAACATCTAAATTGTGTCTAATTTCTTGCTATTACAGATAATGAGGCATTAATTATTTGTGTCTGGGTTCTAATGTTGACCAATCCTGACTTGCTTGAACTAAAGGGCTGCCCTAGTTCTCTTCTCCAAAAGGGAAACATTATGCAAGCATGGTTTCCAGCTAGGGGGCGAGAGACAGAATACTCTACTAGATCCAAATGCAGTTTTGATTTCCATTTTCTGCTGGTGGAAAATGACTTGTCTCTTTATATTCAGTGGTGAATGGAAAGGCACCCAAAGCCCGAGTTGGACTCAGATGAGGTAAGCAAGGACAGAGACCAAGGATGGAAGGTGAAAGACCAATGTGTGTGTGTGTTTATTTGTATGTGTGTTTGTGTGCTTGCACATGTAATGTTAAAGGGTTGGAGACCAGGAAACAGGCTAGAATGAGGCTCTATCTAAGCAGGCCACATGATATTAAGCAAGGTTATGGGATGGGTGGGAAATGTATTTGATGTTTGGATATTGTGATGTCCTCAAAAACAAAAAACACTCTTAACATATCAGCTGTTTCAGTACTATGTAAGTATGCACAGCAAACTCAAATCCTTTTACAAGTACTTCCCTTCTACTCCCAGGTAATCCCACACCTCTGCTCAGTCAGAGACTTCAGGGAGCCTCTCTCATTGCAGACCCTATCTCAGAAGCTACAGAGTTACACTAGTCAAGGGCCTTGAATGCTCTAGATGGGTTCCTCAAGTGTGGTTCCTGGGCACAGTCTGGGGAAGGCATGGCTGCCCAAGTGGTAGGCCCAGGGGACTGGGAAGCCTCTGCTTTTATCCCATCTTTCTGGGAAGACCTGAGCTACCCTGACTGGTCCAGCTTCCTGGTCCTAAAGGCTCTGCTGATGGGAAGGGATGTTTCTGCTTGTTATTGAAGTACTGCTTTGACCATAGGAAGACTGCCCTAACTTCATATGTCTCATCCTCTTCAAGCAGTGCTATTATATCTTTCACATTAGGAACAGTTGAAGCTTTTAAATAAATTCCAAGCATCAGGATTAACCTGTTTCTTCTGCTCACTTTAGTATGAATGAATTCCAGCTTATTAGGCAGATAAGATCCCTTCTCTTGGGGCCTGAGACATCACTTTGAGAAGTTACTTGTCATCAAGAGAGGAGAGCAGGGGATACTGCATCAGAGAATGGAGGGTCTGGGGTAAGAGCAGCCTCCATCTACATTTTTGGGGCCACTATATCCCCAAGGAACAGGAGATGTGATGGGTGATCCTTGAGAGAGCTTCTGTCTCTACAGAGAACCAGGGTGGCCATGGAGACCATATCAAAGGGCTGGGTTTGGCTTTATATATACCTGGATCCCATCTCAGCTCTATCATCATCATAATAATAAAGTTTATTGAGCACCTAATATATGTTGGGCAATGTGCTGAGTGCATCAATTAACAAAAATCCCTGTTTTCATGAAGATAAGCAATAAAAAAATAAATAAAATGTGTAGGCTCTCAGATGGTGATAATTGCAATAGAGAAACAAATAAAGCAGGAGTTAGGATTGAAGGGCTATTGAAATTTTAGATACACTGGTCAGAAAAGGCTCCACGGAGCAAAGGTCTGAAGAAAGTGAGAGAGAAAACTGTGGAAGTCAAGGTCCTCCAGAGAAACAAAACCAATAGGAGTTATTTATATTTTTGTTTATTAATTATGTGGAAATGGCTCACACAACTGTAGAGGCTGAGAAGTCCCACCATCAGCCATCTGCAAGCTGGAGACCCAGGAAAGCCAGTAGTGTAGGTCCAAGGGCCTGAGAACCAGATAGCTAGTGATGTAAGTCCCAGTCTGAGAGTGGGAGAAGACCCATGTCCCAGCTCAATAGTCAGGGAGACAGAGTGAATTCACCCTTCCTCTGCCTTTTGTTCTATTTAGACCCTCAATGGATCGGATGATGCCCACCGACTTTGGGGAGGGTAATTTGTTGCAGTCAGTCCTCCCATTCTTTTCTGAAAATACCCTCACAAACATACCCAGAAATAATGTTAAAACAGATATCTGGACACCCAGTCAAGTTGATGCATAAACATGTGACTATCTGGACAAAGAGCCTTTCAGGCCAAGGGAACAACATGGGGCAGATTGTGACTCTGCAGCTGATAAACAAATCAATCACTATTCATTAGGCTCCTCGGTATCTCCACTCAGTTCATGAGGAGGAGCAGCCTTAACAGTCAGGTTTCACCGATGTACCGGTTATAGTTTCAAAAGCCCAAGGCCTTGCAAACCACTGATGGGAGAATGCACAAGTAGTTACTAAAAGTAAATTCTGTTACACAGCAGGGACTTTTCCCACACTGTCTCTTTGACCATGAGCCACCCATTTGCTCTCTTAGGGCCTTATTCTTTCATCTGGGATATGGCTGTTTCTACTGTCAGGTTTGCTGTGACACTCTCATGAAACAATGACCATGGAAGCATTTCCTACCTGGCTCTCTGAAACTAGCAAGGATTGTTCTTACCAGCCTGTCCCCAGCACCACAGACACTCTGAGGCCTCTGCCAGTGAGAAGGCTTGGGAGAGAAATCCCAATCAGGGCTAGAGAGGGTAACTGGAGGCCTGTGTAGGGTGGAAATGCTCCCTGTGCCCAGTGTGGTTCCATGTATGCAGAAGGCTGAGATGTAGACCTGACACTTTTGGGGGACTAGTTTGATGTCCTGTATTAGTTCTCTATGGTCGTATGCCAAATGACCAGCAATAAAGAATTTAGCAGCTATAAATAACACCCATTTATTCTCTTAGGGTTTCCATGGGTCAGGAGTCCAGGCACAGCTTATCTGGGTCCTCTGCTTGGAGTCTCACAAATCAAGATGTGGGCTGAGCTAACCTTTCATCTGTGACTCTGGAAGAATTTGCTACCAAGCTCATTCAGGGTGCTGGCCCAGTGCAGTCCCTTGCAGTTGTAAGACAGATGTCCTAGTTTCTTTTCTGGGTGTCAGTCTGGGCTATTCTCAGCTCCCAGAGGTCACTCTTTGGTCCTTGCACATGGATCCCTCTATTTTCAAAGCCAGCAAGAGTGCATTGAATCCTTCTTGTGCTTTTGATTTCTTTGACTTCTCCTTCTGCCTCCAGCCAGAGAAACTCTGCTTTCAAAGGACAAGTGTGATTAGATCAGACCAGCCTGGACAATCTTCATATCTTAAAGTCATCTGACTTGGAACTATAACTACATGTGCAAAATCCCTTTACAGCACTATCTACATTAGTATTTAATTTAATAACTTGGGTACAGATGTCTTAGGGAACCACCTTTAGAATTCTATTCACCACATGTTCCCACTGAGTTATTAGAGTCATGTGAACAATTTCCCTTTGGGGCTACTTTAAGCCCCATAAAATGAAACAAAGATTCTAAAAACATAAAGGAAACAATAGCTCCCTCATCATATTGTCTCTATGTAATTGTATGTCTGTGTGTGTGTGTGTGTGTATTTTCTCTAGTGGTGTGGCTAAGGCTGTATCCTGGGCACAGGTGCCAGGTATGTCCACCGGGAGTTGCAGTTCCAACTGTCAATCATCATCACTATTGAAGAGTCTATTTCTCAGGCAGGAAATTGAAAGTCTAAAGCAGCCCCCAGACAGGTGGTGTGAGCACTGTCTCTTAGGGAAGTTGCAAAGGACCAAGGGGCAATTTGGTCACAGTCTTTCTGGAAGAATGACAGTAAGAGACTCGTAAGGGGGAAGAGACTTCTCAAGTCTCAAGAGCTGGGGTTATGTCAGTCTATCTGCCACTCCCCATATAGATATTCTCCTTCCATGTCCACTGGAAGGTGATGCTTAATCCTATTAAGCTGAAGTGTTTCTAAATAATGATGCAGCCCACAGGCCAACAACCCAGTATAGACAGGCCTGGTGTTGGAAGAAACCATAATGACCACTTAGAGTGATGTCCAGTAGGCTACCCATCTGGGTATCTGTGGGCACCTGGGTCAGTAGGGGATACCATTGTCTTTTTGGGTCTTCCCACTGGAGTCCAGATCAGTGAATCAGCCTGCTCTTTTTTCTGATGAGAAGACTATATTTCCATCCAGGAAGAGAATGATGTAAGAAACTTCAATAGCAAATATTGAGACCAAGCAAAGAAAGATACAGCTAAGCCAAGGGTCAGGGGGCATCCTGGAGGGCAGGGTAGGAACTACCAGAGAGTGGAGGCCCTCAGACATCTGCCACTAACAATCCCAAAATGATCCAAGGAAGGAAGGCGAGAAGGAGCTCTGAGATTGAACACAGATAACTTTTCCTAAATGCAATTAAAGCAGTAACCTGTGTAAGTCAGAAGGATCTTAAAACTTTCACCTCAGGTCTAGGGTGGGAGGGCAGAAGAGCAGACTCTGTCCTCATTAAACAAATAAACCTGGCTCAGTTCTAATTGCAGCTCTGTCTTCACAGCTATGAGTATGCCAAGAGATAAGTCACCTTTCTCTTTCTCCAATATTATATCAGCCAGGGAAAAACCAGAGAAGTCTGCACAGAAGGTGGTGCAGAGTTAATGTGAATGAATGAATGAAAAAACAGGAGACAGTTAAGTAAGAGCCTCGAGAGAGAGAGAGAGAGGGTGACACTGTGCTGCCTCATCATGTGACGAGGTAATATTTTGCCTCATTGGGAAAGTAAGGCCCCTAAAGGTTTTCTGTCTAAATGTGGTAGAAGGATCAGGAAAAGTTCTTTTAGGTGGCTTCTTACCAGGTTTAATCACACAGGGTATGAAAACTACTAGTCTCAGCAGGCAGGAATCACCAGGCAGCTCTTATTCTCTCCCCTCTTCTTCTTTATCCCTCTTTCATTTGTATCTGAGCTGAGTCAACTGCTGTTCTAAAGAGGCAGGAGTCGACAGCTTACCTTGTGTCACAAGTACCATTAGGGGTCCACTAGCTCAACTCTCCTTTGACTGATGAGGCAGACTTTCCAGGTCTCAGTTTCTTTGTCCAAAGAATGGCAGGCTCAGGAGTGGAGCTGCAAGCCTAGGTATTGTTTCTTCACGGGTGGTGTTTTGAAAAAGCTGGTGGTAAAACAAAAGACTGAAAGCCAGAGAAAATAGATAAATAAATTGATTTTCTTCAGTGCGAAAATAGGCTTAGGAAAGCTTAATAGACCAATGGCCATGTAATGTTGTAGTGGTGATCAATAGCTCATCTCTCAACAGGACTAGTTCCCGACAATTATACACTGATTATTTTATCAAACTTCCCAAGAAAAGATCATCTCTCTCCTTTACATGTTGTTCCAGAGGTCAGAAAAGCAGGAAAGGTGCTCACCTGAGAGTAGTCTATCAAGTTGTATATAGCAGCCTCCTAACTTCTAACATTTAGGAGGCTACTATATCTTGATGCCAAATCTGGATGGGACAACAAAAGAAATGAACTTTTACAGGAACTATCACTTGAGAACATAGATAGCAATTGCTAAATAAAATATTAACTAAATCTAAATGTAAATCTAGTATATTAAAAACAAAACAAAACAAGTAAGGAAACAAACAAAAAGAATGCTTCATGACCAAGCAGAGTTTATCCCCAGGATGCAAGCATGGTTCAGATCAGGAAGTCTGTCAATGTCATTTAACACATTAATACATTCAAGGAAAACAATGAAAAAATTATCTTTATAGATGCATAAGACGCATTTTAGAAAGTTTAACACTTATTTGTGATGAAAGACATTAAAATTATTAGTAAACTAAACCCCAGAGTATGTATTAAAAACCCACAGTAAATGTCATACTTAACACAGGAGAAACTTTACAAGCATTCCCATTAAGGTAGGAAGCAAGATGAGGATGCTGCTATTAAATCCCAATTTAGTACATAAAATCATGGAAAGACATAAGAGGTATAAGATTGTTAAGGAAGAAACAAAATGAGTGTATTTGCAAGTGATGTGGTCATTTATACAGAAAGACCAAGAGAATTAGATAAAGTGTTAGACTGATGAGAGAATGCAGCATGTTTACTAGATAGAAGATCAATACTCTAATATCAATACTTTGTTCTACAGCAGCAGTAACCCATTAGAAAATAGAAAGACACCAATATGAGGCTGAATAAATGAAGCATGGAAGATGAAAATGAAGACATATATAGCAGTTAAAGGGGAAAAATTATGAACATGGCTGAATCTCAAAACAGTAATGTGGAGTGACAAGAATAAAAGGTATGATCTGACCACACTACTAGCTACCACTTACTGTGTATCATGTTCCACATGCCATTCTAAGTGCTTCCCAATTAATCCTCACCACTACCCTATCAGGCTTGTATTAAAAGGATCCTTTCTTTATTGGTAAGCAAATGAAGGTGCTGAGACATTAGTAATTCAAGAAGGTAGTGTCCAAATCCAGCCAGGGCAAGGCTGGCAACAAGCTGCTGTGAAGCACTTATTTTTTGTTTTGTTTTAGTTTATTTTGTTTCATTTTTTAATTATTGTTTGAGGTTTCAAAACTGCATGGTTCAACACGTTGGAAAATGCAATGAAACTGAATTACTAAAAGGGTGAAATTAAGACAAATTATTATTTTATTATTGAATTTAATAGTCATTATCAAATTGCTATGAAAGTTTGGAAACACTAACTCTCAATTTCTGTACTTACCCTCATTGCAGTCTGGAAGCAACTCACGGACACACACTCTGAGGAGCGCTGCTCTAAGTTGTGCAGCCTTTCAGCCTTCCATCTGGCTCATTTGCCTCTCCTTTCCTTGACACCTAGGAAGGACACTTCCTTCCTCCCAGTATTACCTGAGACATCACCAGAGAGCCACCCACTAAAGAGCATGATCACCAGAAGGCCCATATCCCTGAGGCCCAGCAGGCCTCTAGGGCCTTTTGCTGGAGTCTGCCTGTGCTGGGGACAGGCATGCATAGCAGAGGGGTCAGCAGATTGGAAACCACCTGGAATGATTAGAAAAAGTAACAGCAGGAAGAAATGCAGTTGCTGGTTGATTGCAGTCAGAGGAGACATAGTTATCCACCAGGTTTGCAGGGCCAGAACTCTGCCTCTGAGGGCTTTGGCTCTCCATAACCACTAGGCAGCTGGTGGGCTCTTTGGAGAAACAACCCAGAGGGAGCGCTTTCTTCAAGGTGCCTCGTCAAGTGCAAAATTCTTTCAGATGAACATATGGCTTTACTCTGCCCTGTCCTTCAACAAGATCAGGAAACTGGGGATGGATTTGGGGCAGGGTGTGCAACCAGCATAGTCACACAGGGTGTTCTGGGGTTAATGCTGTAACTTCATTATTTTGAAATTATTTTTTCTTTGATATATTAGTAATATTTGTTATCCTAGTTAAACTGACATTTTCTTAAAAAACAAGGCACGAGAATTCAGCAGCTATTATCATCTGAAATAGGGTTGACATGGAATTAAGAAAAAGATATAACAGCCTGGTTAAAGCAAATTTCCCCCCTCTGTAAGGCATTCTTCCTTTTAAGAATTTTTTAAATTAAAGTATCATTGATACACAATCCTATGATGGTTTCACATAAACAACACAGTGGTTTCAACATTCACCCATATTGTCAAGTCCTCACCCCTTCCACTGCAGTCACTGTATATCATCATAATAACATGTTATAGAGTCATTACTTGCCTTCTCCGTGCAGTACTGCCTTCCCCATTACCTACCTATATTGTGAGTGGGAATTATAGTGCCCCTTAATCCCCTTCTCCCTTGCCACCCACCCTCCCCAACCCCTCCCCTTTGGTAACCACTAGTCCCTTCTCAATGTCTGTGAGTCCACTGATATTTTGTTCCTTCAGTTTTCTTTGTTTTCATACTGCACAAATAAGTGAAATCATTTAGTATTTGTCTTTCTCCACCTGGCTTATTTCACTGAGCATAATACCATCTTGATACATCCATATTGTTTTAAATGGCAGGATTTCTTTTCTTTTTATGGCTGAGTAATATTCCATTGTGTATATGTACCACATCTTCTTTATCCATTCATCTACTGATGGACATTTATGTGGCTTCCATTTCTTGGCTATTGTAGATAGTGCTGCGATAAACATAGGGGTATATATGTCTTTTTGAATCAGGGATCTTGTTTCCTTTAGGTAAATTCTTAGGAGTGGAATTACTGGGTCAAATGGTATTTCTATTTTTAGTTTTTTGAGGAACCTCCATACTGCTTTCCACAATGGTTGAACTAATTTACATTCCCACCAGCAGTGTAGGAGGGTTCCCCTTTCTCTGCATCCTCACCAGCATTCATTGTTTCTTGTCTTTTGGATACTGTCCATCTTAACTGGTGTGAGGTGATATCTCATTTTGGTTTTAATTTGCATTTCTCTGATGATTAGTGATGTGGAGCATCTTTTTATGTGCCTGTTGGCCATCTGTACTTCTTCTTTGGAGAAGTGTCTGTTCAGATCCTCCACCCATTTTTTAATTGGGTTATTTGATTTTTGGGTGTTGAGGCATGTGAGTTCTTTATATATTTTGGATGTTAACCCCTTATCAGATATGTTATTTACAAATATATTCCCCCATACTGTAGGATTGCTGATGATGTCCTTTGCTGTACAGAAGCTTTTTAACTTGATGTAGTCCCATTTGTTCATTTTTGCTTTTGTTTCCCTTGCCCAAGGAGATGCGTTCAGGAAAAAGTTGCTCATGTTTATATTCAGGAGATTTTTGCTTGTGTCTTGTTCCTGATCTTAGAGTTTTATGGTTTCATGACTTACATTCAGGTCTTTGATCCATTTTGAGTTTACTTTTGTGTATGGGGTTAGACAATAATCCAGTTTCATTCTCTTGCATGTAGCTGTCCAGTTTTGCAAACACCAGCTGTTGAAGAAGCTGTCGTTTCCCCATTGTATATCCATGGCTCCTTTATCTTATATTAATTGACCATATATGCTTGGGTTTATATCTGGGCTCTCTACTCTGTTCCATTCATCTATGGGTCTGTTCTTGTGCCAGTACCAAATTGTGTTGATTACTGTGGCTTTGTAGTAGAGCTTGAAGTTAGGGGGTGTAATCACCGAGTTTTGTTCTTCTTTATCAGGATTGCTTTGACTATTTGGGGTCTTTTGTTGTTCCATATGAATTTTAGAGCTATTTGTTTTAGTTTGTTGAAGAATGCTGTTGGTATTTTGATCAGGATTGCATTGAATCTGTAGATTGCTTTAGGAAGGATAGCCATTTTGACAATATCAATTCTTCCTATCTTTGAGCACAGGATAGATTTCCATTTATTGGTATCTTCTTTAATTTCTCTCATGTCTTGTAGTTTTCAGAGTATAGGTCTTTCACCTCCTTGGTTAGGTTTATTCCTAGGTATTTTATCCTTTTTGATGCAATTGTATATAGAGCTGTTTTCCTGATTTCTCTTTCTGCTAATTTGTTGTTACTATATAGGAACATGACATATTTTGGTGTATTAATTTTATATCCTAAAATGTTGAATTCAGTTATTAGCTCTAACAGTTTTTTGGTGGAGTCTTTAGGGTTTTCTATGTATAATATCATGCCATCTGCAAACAGTGACAGTTTGATTTCTTCCTTACTGACGTGAGTGCCTTTTATTTCCTTGTGTTGTCTGATTGCTGTGTCTAGGACCTCCAGTCATATGTTGAATAAAAGTGGTAAGAGTCGGCATCCTTGTCTTGTTTCCAATATTAGAGGAAAAGCTTCTAGTTTTTTGCTGTTAAGTATGATGTTGGCTCTGGGTTTGTCATATATGGCCTTTATTATGCTGGGGTACATTGTACCCTCTATACCCATTTTGTTGAGAGTTTTTATCATGAATGGATGTTGAATTTTGTCAAATGCTTTTTCAGCATCTATTTAGATGATCATGCGATTTTTGTCCTTTTCTTGATGTGGTGTATGATACTGATTGTTTCTGAATGTTGTACCATCCTTGCATCTCTGGATTAAACCCCACTTGTTCATGATGGCTAGATCTTTTTGGTGTATTTTTGAATTCAGTTTGCTAATATTTTCTTGAGTATTTTTTCATCTATGTTCATCAGGGATATTGGTCTATAATTTTCTTTGTTTGTGGTGTCTTTGTCTGGTTTTGGTAGTAAAGCTTGGTATGCTTTCCTCATAGAATAAGTTTGGGAGTATTCCATCCTCTTCTACTTTTTGGAATACTTTAAGAAAAATGGGTATTATCTCTTCTTCAAATGTTTGATAACATTCAACTGTGAAGCCATCTGGACCAGAAGTTTTGTTTTTATGTAGTTTTTTGAATACCATCCTATTTCATTGCTGGTAATTGGTCTATTCAGATTTTCTGCTTCTTCCTGGGTCAGTCTTGGAAGGTTGTATTTTTCTAGAAATTTTTCCATTTATTCTAGGTTGTCCAATTTGTTGGCATATAATTTTTCATAGTATTCTCTAATAATTCTTTGTATTTCCATGGTATTGGTTTTGATGTCTCCTTTTTCATTTCTGATTATTTTTATGTGTATACACTCTCTTTTTTTTTCTTGATAAGTCTGGGTAGGGGGTTATCTATTCTATTTTCTCAAAGAACTAGCTTCTGGTTTCATTGGTTCTTTCTGTTGTTTTATTTTTTTCAATTTTATTTATTTCTGCTCTGATCTTTATTATGTCCTTCCTTCTACTGACTTTGGGTATCATTTGTTCTGCTTTTTCTAGTTTCATTAATTGTGAGTTTAGACTGTTCATATGGGATTGTTCTTGTTTCTTGAGGTGAGCCTATATTCCTATGTACTTTCCTCTTAGAACTGCCTTTACTGCCTCCCACAGATTTTCAGGCTGTTGTGTTTTTGTTCTCATTTTTCTGCATGTATTGCTTGGTTTCAGTTTTAATATGTTCTCGATCCATTGATTATGTAGAAGCATGCTGTTTAGCCTCCATGTGTTTGTAGGTCTTTTTGTTTTCTTTGTGTAATTTATTTCTAGTTTCATACCACTGTGGTCTGAGAAGCTGCTTGATACAATTTCAATCTTTTTGAATTTACCAAGGCTCTCTTTGTGGCCTAGTATATGATCTATTCTTGAAAATGTTCCATGTGCACTTGAGAAGAATGTGTATCCTGCTGCTTTTGGGTGGAGTGTTCTGTGGCTGTCTGTTAGGTCCATCTATTCTAATGTATTGTTCAGTGTCTCTGTCTCCTTACTTATTTTCTGTCTGGTTGATCTATCTTTTGGTGTGAGGGGTATGTTGAAGTCTATTAAAATGAATGTCTTGCAATCTGTTTCCTCCTTTAATTCTGTTAGTATTTGTTTCACATATTTAGGTGCTTATATATTGTGTTCACAGATGTTTGTAATAAAAAGAGGGGTTATACCCTCTTGTTGGACTGATCCCTTTATCATTATGTAATGTCCTTCTTTGTCTCTTGTTTCTTTGTTTTGAAATCTATTTTGTCTGATATAAGTACTGCTACTCCTGCTTTTTTTCTCCCTATTATTTGCATGAAATATCTTTTTCCATCACTTCTCTTTTAGTCTGTGTATGTCTTTGGGTTTGAAATGAGTCTTTTGTAGGCAGCATATAGATGGGTCTTGTTTTTTTTACCCATTCTGCCACTCTATGTCTTGATTGGTGCATTCAGTCCATTTACATTTAAGGTGATTATCAATAGATATGTACTTAGTGCCATTGTAGGCTTTATATTTGTGGTTACCAAAGGTTCAAGGATAGCTTCCTTACTATCTAACAGTCTATATTAAATCTCTGATTACTCTATTTCAAACACAATCTAAAGGTACTTTTTTCCCTTCCCCTTCTTCTTCCTCCTGCACACTTTACATATTTGGTGTCATATTCTGCACTCTTTGTGTATCCCTTGACTGACTGTGTGAGTAGTTAACTGACTTTGTGAATAGTTGGTTTAATTTTGTATTTGCTTAGTAATTAATTGGTTTACTACATTTACTGTGGGTTTATTTTCTCTGGTGACAGCTATTTAGCCTTCAGAGGACTTCCATGTAGAACAGTCCCTTTAACACATCCTGTAGGATGCTTTAGTTGGTGAATTCCCTCAACTTTTGCTTATCTGGAAATTGTTTAATCCCTGCCTCAAATTTAAATGGTAATCTTGCCAGGTAGAGTATTTTCTTACATTAAATATATCATGCCACTCCCTTCTGGCCTGTAAGGTTTCTGTTGTTGCAAAGTTTGATGATAGCCTGATGGGCTTTCCTTTGTATGTGATCTTTTTTCTCTCTCTGGCTGCTTTTAATATTCTTTCCTTATCCTTGATCTTTGCCATTTAATTATTATATGTCTTGGTGTTGTCTTCCTTGGGTCCCTTGTGTTGGGAGATCTCTGCACTTCCATGGCCTGAGAGACTATCTCCTTCTACAGACTGGGGAAATTTTCAGCAATTACCTCCTCAGAGACACTTTCTATCCCTTTTTCTCTCTCTTCTTCTTCTGGTACGCCTATAATATGAATATTGTTCTGTTTGGATTGGCCGCACAACTTTCTTATCATTCTTTCATTCCTAGAGATCCTTTTTTCTCTCTGTTCCTCAGCTTCTTTGTTTTTCTGTTCTCTAATTTCTACTTCATTTACCCTCTTCCCTACATCATCTAATCTGCTTTTAAATTCCTCCATTGTATGTTTCATTTCAGATACTGTATTGTTTAGCGTTGAGTGGCTTTTTTTCAAGATTTCTATTTCTTCCTTGGAAGTCCTCCCTGAAATCTAGAATATAGTTCTATAAGTCAGTGAACATGTTTATGACTTTTATTTTGAAATCTTTATCAAGAAGATTGGTGATTTCAGTTTCACTAAGCTTGCTTCCTGGTGTTTCTTCTTATAGTTTTGTTTGGACCAAATTCCTTTGCCTCTTCTTCTTTTTTAGTGTTTTCTATGGAATAATATCTTTGAGTAGGAGGCACCCTCTAGTGCCCAGAGGCTCCATTTCCTGTGCAGGAGCCCCAGCTGTTGGCATGCAGTGGGTGTGGCTCCTGTCTGGCTTCTAGTGATCTGATTTCAGGTGGGGTGTGTGGGCTGCCAGCTGATCTCATGAGCAGGGAATGTACTTGGAGTGTACCGCTGGAGTTGCCCTGGGTAGAGTCGCCCACCTTCCAGCCTGCTGCAATGGCAGTGGCTTGAGGCATGCAGGACTGCTGACTTCAGGGAGCAAAGAGGGTTTCCTGCATTTCTGGCTGTAACACCTGCTTCTACTGCCAGGTCAAATTGGCCATGGGTTCAGGGAGGAGCCTCACTGCTGTGCCCCTGGAGCTGCTGTGGGTGGAGGTACCCTCCGGCCCACATGCCCTGATAGCAGGGGTGGCAGGGAGCAGAGCTGATGCCTGCAGGGAGAAGGAGCAGCAGACTGTGAACCACAGTAGGGAGCCTTGGGGTTATGTTTCCAGCCAGGGTGATGGAGCATCTGAAGTTCCTGAGAATTCCCAACCTGCTGGGCTGAGTGGGTGGGAACGGTGCTGCTAACCTGCCCTCTTTCCTGAACAGAGAGCTCTGTGTAATCTTTGCTCCTCTAGCGCCCCTCTCACTGCTGGAAATTCCTTCAAGCTGCCTGCTTTTCTTTTGTCTTTGGGGGCCAGTACTGCATATCTGTTCTCCACAAGCACCTGGAATTTCAGCCTTTCTGAGTGTTCTGACCATCTTTGCTTTCCAACCACACTAATTTCCAGAGCAGCACATAATGTGGGTTAGAGTTCCTGGAGCAGATCTCCAGGGCCAGGTGTTCAGTGGTCCTAGGCTTCTACTCCCTCCGTGCTTCTCTTCTTCCCACCTGTGAGTAGGGGTCAAGGGAGAGCTTGGGTCCCACCAGATTGCAGCTTTGCCACTTTCCCCTTTTCTGTGAAGTCTTCTCTTCTTCCAGATGTAGACAGTCTGTTCTGCCGTCTTCAGGTCATTTTCAGGATTTGTTGTATTTGCTGTATTTCTGTGTCTTATGGGATTTTGGAAGGAGGTTTCTTCCTTGCTTCTTACACCACCATCTTTTCCTAGAATCCTTGAAATTCTTAATAATTTTGAAGAAGGGGCCCTGCATTTTACTTTTATCCTGGACCCCACAAATTATGTATCCAGTCCTGATATGGAGTTTGTGTCCAACTAGGAAACCCAGTGTGCCACAATGGGAGGCACTGGATGAAGCCAAACCAGGCTGGATTTCCTCCTACATGGCAGAAGAAAAATGGTGAATCCTCTGCAGAGCAATAGAGAAATTGGCAGTCCTTGTAATCACATATTTCTCTTTGTAAGCCAGAGAACATCAATTGTGTGTGTGTGTGTGTGTGTGTGTGTGTGTGTGTGTGTGTGTGTGTTGGGGGGGTGGTTGAATGGGATGAAATTGTATTGACAGTACCTAGTGAGATGTTAAGATCTGCGGTGTTTCCAAGTTGAAGTGAAGCAACCATTGTGGTCTTAGTGCCCACTCAAGGGAGTCCAGTGACCTCAAGGGAAGGATTAATTAACACAGATAGTTTCTTTGCATGCATTATCTCTTTTAATCCTCAATGCCTCTTCAAGGCAATTATCATTAGCCCCATTTTGCAGACAAAAAACGGATGCACAGAACAGTTAAGTAGTTGGCTTTAAAGCCTATTCTCTCATTCTCAGGATTCCACTTACCTGTCTGATCCTCTGGGTTCTGTGTGGAAGCAGTGGTAGGCCAAAGGGAGGGAGTGTCTCCAAATATTGGCATTAGCCCCTGAGCAGTGAGTATGTGAGAAAGCCATGGTGGAAGCTGTAGTCTGTGAACAATCCATACCTCCAGGACAGAGAAAGTCTGTGAGTGCTGGGATCTGGGTGGATGGGGTGACCCCCATTGGTCTCACCCATATGTGTGTTGTCAGCAGGGCTGCTTGCCTCTTGCTGAGTAGACTTACCAGAGTGCTCTCTTCTCTGCCTCTTCCCCTCCAGATATACCCTTCCCATTGCTCACTGTCACCTCCTTGCCTTCTGGAGCCAAGGAAGACCCATCTCTCCTCAACAAGAGCTATGCATTTGACCCTGTGCTTTTTGGTCCCTCTGAATCCCCCCAGGTCCCTCTGAGTGAGCTCCTACCAGGCAACTCTAGGGCAAATGAGATTGGATAACAGATGGAAGGCAGTGTGGGAGGTACCACAGACCAAGAAGAAGCCAAAAATAATCCAGGGATATGTCCTGCTCTCTTCCAGAAAAGGAGTTGCACAAGTGTGTTGCTTCCATTTGTCCTGGGAACATGTCAATTCCTCTCTAACCACTTAGAGTAACATTTAGAAGTAATGATAGCAACTAAGTCTAGGACCTAAGAATGATTATTGTTGACAGGTGTGGAGTAAATCAAGTAAATCTTCAAATTGATTTACTCTTGAGAAGGAATTCAGTTCAGAGATGGAGGGAAGTCAGAGTGAAAACAAAGTCAAGGAAGCAAAGTTCTATTGCACCCAGTGACAGAGCAACAAGAGTGGGCCTGCCTAAGGTTAGAAACGCAGGCTATTTACTGTGAGGCTTCTTTTATGTAGTTTTTGGCAGGATGCAGAAGTCATTGATTGGCAGTCTTTGGCCTTGGAGGCCTGATCTAATTGGTACAATGAAGACATGCGCTGTGCTGTGGTGGTTTTTTCTTTTTATGTGGGGAGTGTTGGTGCTCTGATACTTTTCTTTATCTGGGGAATTGTTTTTCATCTGGGGAATATCCAGACATTCCAAGTCACTCCTGGCCTTTGAAATTTCAATTAACTCTGTGAGTCCTTTCTGACTCTCTGGTTTTATCTGGCTAACTACTGAGTCCCTTTTAATGGGCTTTACTGGCTTTATTATGTCTCCACCCTGCTCATGTCTGTCTTTCAGCCTAACACTACTATGCCTTTGGGTAATTTGTCCAAAATCCTCTTCCCAGCAAATGTTTATCAAAGTATTCACTTTTTTTGGCCTCTGATGTTGATACCCCTGTTTCCTCCATCTGGACTCTTACCATCAGTTGTCCTTTCTCTCTATCATTTTCAATCTCTTCCTTTCTCTTAAGCCTATAACCATTTTTATCTTTCATGCTCTTAAAAAAAATCCTCCTGATCCTTGTGAAGCTTGTCTCTCTCCTTCTTTGGATCAAAATTTTGCAGAGTTGTTCTATATGTGCTACCTCCTCTTCTATCTTTCAACTTCTTAAGGCCTCAGATCTGGACCCATCCCCACTTTCCCCAATGACCACCTCATTGCCAACACATCACACCCTATCCTCCTGTACCTACCAGATTACACTGAGCCTCATGTTGCACTTCCTCCTAGAACCCCTCTCTTCCCTTAGCAAAAGAACAGGAGCTATATGCCCTTCTAGGATTACTCTTTGCTTGTCTTCTTCTCACCTACAAAGTTCTGTCCCAGGGTTCTGCTATTCTCTTTTACACTCTTTATTTTAGAGACCACATTCACACCCCAGATTCAGCTATTGTCTTTGCTGTAAACTCAGTAATCTTTCTCTATCCCAATCCTCCCTTCTAAGCTTCAGGCTTACATATGGAGACACTTGAGAAGCTCCACCTGCATATCCCATAAGCACCTCTAATTCTGTCTTTAATCTTATCTGAGTCAGATTTAATTTACCTTATTCTCCCTCATTCTTTCTAAATATCCCAAGTGTTCTCCATTTCACAAAGAAGCATCAACATCCAGACATCTGGAATTCACATTCTTAACTCTTTTCTTTTCATCACTTTCTAAGCCTTCTCTTCATTTGCCACACTCTGAATAAGTACATCTTCTCCTCTGGTTTTAACCACCCCAAGTCAATCTTCAGCCCAGACATTGTTCCTAATCTCTAGACCCATGAGGCCAATGCTTAGTAGACACCTCCAATTGGACAGTCTATAGGCATCCCAAACTCTTCACATTAAACCCTTAACTCTTCTTTCCTACTCCAGTCTCTGGACCTGACCTACTCTGTAATTCTCTATCTTGATAAATAGCATCACCATCCAATCAGATTTCCAGGCATAAATCTGGACAACTCCTGCCCTACCAATATCTAATCCATTACCAAGATTTATCAATTCTATTGGTAGAATGTATCTTAAAGGCTCTCAGAAGCCCACTTCTGTACCCAAGGTTAAGGATTTCTGATCAAAATACTAACCAATATGACATAAACATCTATTTATAATTCAGCCTTCCCTCCTGTGATCTAGGCCTATAGTCCAGTAACTGCATGCTGAATGCCTCCATGTTGCTCAGGCTTCTGAATATGTCCACCACCAAACCCATCATCTTTTCTCCTTCATTCTCTCTTCATTCTTTGTTTTTGTGGAGGCACCACCATCCTCTTGTTCTCCCCTTCTAAAAGCCTTTGCAGAATTTCCTACTGTCTTACCCTTGTCCTTCACACTGAATTTTATTGATTCAGCCTCCTTCACAACAGTTATATTCATTTTTGCCTCTGCATTTCTCTCCCTACTGTTCTACTTCATCCTGGTTCCTTCAAGGATCTCTTTGCCTTGTCTCTATGCTTTCTATGATCTCACTTCCAAATCAAACTCTTGAGCCCAGCTTGCATCACAACAAGCTCTGGTCAAAAACCATCCATGGCTCCTTCTCTTACTCTATGATCAAACTCCAACTATTGTTCAAACCCTTGCCTGAGGGCTAAGCCTTATTTCCACCAACTCTCTTATACATACACCCTGCTCTAGAAACACAAGATTATTTACTATTCTCCAAACACACCTTGAGTTTTCTACCCATGGATCCTACGTGTGCCTCAAGCACTTTCCTTTTGTCTACCTTTGCCCAACAAAATCCTACCCTTCCTTTAAGGCCTAGAACTAATGTTGACTCTTTCTTAAGCTTTCACCAAACCAAGTTCATTACTACTTGATTTTTGTAATACTGTGTCTCCCAACAGCTGAGCTTACTCATATTTTATACCACTCCTCTAGTCCTCTGTCTTTCTTCACCATTGGATATTGAATTCTATGTAAGTAGGACCCTGTCTTAGAACTCTTTGTATCCTCAGAGCCTGGCTCACAGTAGATGCTTAGGAAAGTTCACTGCATGAAAGTCTGCATGCAGTCTTTCTGCCAGAATCAAGTGATTTCTCTTTGGATTTCTGTATCAAATATAAGCATTTAAATGCTTATCTCCCCAAGTCAAGTGCAGTGTCAATGTCACCTGTATCTGTATCTCTCTGCCCCCTACACAGGGTAAACTCTCAAACAGTGTGATTGAATGAAAGGGGTGTGGGACAACAAGCCAATGAAAGCTAATGATTTTCTTTGCATGTTAAGGTATGTTTGGAGAAAACCTATAAAGCCAGATAAAGCCCTAAGTCATCAAGGAGCTGTGGATGATCGGGAGCAGGGGAGATGGCTGACAGGGTGTGCGAGTGATGATGTGCTTGGGGGAGGGAGGGAGGGAAGGAATGCTCCTGTTCATGTGCCCACAAAGAAGCAGAGGAGGAAGGGAGAGAATGACTGAGCCACTGAAGGAGTGAATGAAAGGGTGACAAGTAAGTCAAGTAATTTGACTTGAGCAAGTGAATACATGATTGAGCAAATAAGCAAATGAAGAAATAAATACATTCTTTCTCATTCTTCTTTGGTGGCCTTGTTTAACTTTCTGAGCTTCCTGATCCCTTGGCAGGGGTCTCAGGCACAGTTTGGAAGGGTCTCTACTTTCTCATGTATTTAATTGCAGCCCACTTAGGCTGCCTCCAAGGATGGTGTACTTTCAAACATAAATGTATATATTAGTTACCACGAAAGAAGAACCACTTGAAAACTCAATTAATTACTAATATTATTCAACATTTATCAAGTGCAGCTTGTTGCTTGTAATTTTTAAAGAGAAGGAAACTAAAAGAATTAAGGAACAATGATGTCTGGGAAAAAAATAGCCTTCCCCAAATCTAATCACCTTCTGATGGAGAGCTTTGTGCCTAGGTGGTTGGGAAAGGAGGGGAGAGGCACCCATGCACCATCAAAACTCCTGTGGCTGGGCTAGGAGGAAAATGAGTCATGACCCGCCAGCATGAGGTGGGAGAGAATAGCTCCTTAACCAGCCTGGGAACGCCAGGAGGCAGGCGCTGGGTGGCTGGTGTCCAGTATCTGGGGCCCATGGAAACAGAGCATTTGCATGTGGGGTCCGGGCTCTGGCTTCCCTACCTCAGGCCTGAAGTGCGGGAGGGAGACTCTGGGCTGCTGAGGAGCTGGGGACTCCCAACGCCTTCCTGACCTTTACCACTGTGGAGAGGAAGAGTCTTGGCTTGGCGCAGTCAGGGAAGGGCAAGAGCCCATCCGGGAGAGATCCCATCCCAAGAGTTACAGGGTAAATATGGGGCCCCACACTTGAGCTGCTTCCATCCTTTCAGCACATGGCAAGCCTTAGCTCACGAGTTTGTGCGCTAGCCACTGCTGCCCACCGTCACTGTCTCGCACCCCAGGACTGGGAACAGGGGCTTGAGCCCCACTGCCTGGCCACCCCTGGGAAGAACTGCAAGGGCCTAGAGCCTGCTCTGAGCAGAACCCTAAAGAGCTGGGGCTGACATGCATCCTTGACACTTGCTCCTAAAAAATGTGCAAATGGAGCATTTCTAGGTTCTAGTTCCACTGCTGAAAGAGAGGCTGTTCCTTAGAGAAGTGTCCCATAGAGTGCATGTGAGAACAAGGTCTCCTGCTTCCCAGGCTGTGTTCCTGCTAGGAAACCACCTGTGCAAGGCCCACAGGCACTTTGGTACTTCTGTAAGGAATGACATCCCTCTCTCTTTCGGGCATGGGAATAGCACCTAGAAATGTGCTCCATTTGTACATTTTTAAGGAGCATGCATCAAGGCCCTGTGTTCACCCTGAGCTCTTTGGGTATCTGTCCACGAAGAGGGGTCTTAGGCCCTGCTCAGACTGGTGTCATAGCAAAAGCACCACCTGAGAGGCAAGAGACAGTAAAATATTGGGCAACCTAGTCAGCTGCCTCGGGACCATCACTTCACTTTCATTTCCCAGGACCTTGAACCCTGTGAGTGCAATCCTTGGGCTTTCTCTATCCATCTCCCTGTCTTTATGAGGGTGGATTAGAGCAATGTTTCTTAAGCTCTTCTGTGCATCAGAATCCCCTGGAGGGCTTGTTAAAATACAAATTCCTGGTCCCACCAACTGGAGTTTCTGATTCACTAGGTCTTATGTTTCTAGCATGCTCTTACGTGATGCTGATGCTGCTGGTCTGGGGACCACACTGAGATCCACTGGACGACAGGGTTCCAAAATGTGCACATCATCCGTTTCTTCATCAGCTTCTGGAACAACCCCATGACCTGGGGAGCGTCTGCCTCTTTAGGAGATGGAAAGCAGGCTCATGACGGTGCCCAGACTTGCCTAAAGTCCCACTGCCAGTGAAGAATTAAGCCAAGATCTGAAACCAGGCTTTTGGTTTCCAGACCTTGCTCTGCTTCTTCCACACCCATGGCCTAGGGGAACCCTAACTTACTTTCCAACTTCCCCATCTACCATTTCTGTTTGTAGTTCTGTGAAGATAGCAAGAACCATAACACTTATATATAGCTTACTACTTGCCAGGCATGTCCTCAGAGCCTCATAGACATTACCGCATTAACTTTCACCCCACCTGCAAGAAGTTGATTGCTGTTATTACCTTTATTTTAAAGATGAGTAAACTGAGGCACAGAGCTGTCCGCTCACTCTTCCAGGGTCACAGAGTTAAGAAGTACTGAAGCTGGGACTCAGCCTTGCGCGGTTGGACAGCTAGGTCTCTGATTCGAACATTCCACCACAAGGACAACACTACTCTCATGCCTTGGGTCCCTGCCCTGCAAAGAAAGGGAGCTCAGGAAGCAGGCTGAGGCTCCTGAGAGACAGGAGTGACCCTGGGCCAGGAAGGGCCTCTCTGCTGTGGAATTTTCTGCAGCTTTTCACAGAGTGCCTGTTGCACGCCTGGGGCTCCCAGCCTCTTCCCTGCATCATTGTCCCCAGCCCCCATGTAGGCAGGGCTGTCTGTCAAAGGGAGTCCAGGCACACTCAGCTGGATGTGAGATGTAGTGGTCAGAGCATGCACATAGGCATTGACTCTGTCGGGCTGGCTGCAAAAGGCTTGATTACATAATGGCATTTAGGAAATGGCACTTCTCTTTTCTTCAAAGACCTTCAAGATGATGAATTGGGACTTACTGAAATGGCCTTAAATCAAGGCTTCTGTGCACAACAGCTTGCTCAGGCTCATGCGAAGTGGGTTTCTCTTCCGAGTGGCTGATACCGGTAGCTCCCTACTACTTGCCGCCTTCTGAACTCAGCGGATGGGCCAGGGACTGGAGGCAAGGAGTAAGAGAGCTTGGAGCCCAAACACCCCCACATGACAGAGGCATGAGGTCCCTGTGTTTCTATGGGAACTCTAAGGCCCCAGGGGAGACGAGACTGACCCAGAGGCACCTGGTAAGCCAGTCAGGAAACTGCCTTCTGAGCCCTTGGGAACCTTCTAATGGCCGTCTCCCCTTGGGAGTACTTTGGGGTCTGCCTGTGTAAGAACCATACTATCTGGGGCTGCCATTTGCTCCAGAGGACCACCTCCTTTCTGGATTTCTCTCCTCCTTCTCTTCTAGTAAGGGTCTGGGTGATATGCAGGCTGCTTATATTCTTTGCCAAGCCCTGTGGACTCTGGGGATACCGGTTTTCATGACTTCAACCTGTATTCACGCCCTGCACCCATCCTCACACCATCCCTACCACTGTCCTGAGAATTTAGAGGGCACTAGCAAGAAAGTGGCCCATCTCATCTATACTGATTTCCCACCAGGCTCTCACTCTCAGGTGCCAACTCTGAACTTGGATGAGCCCCAAAATAAGCATCTCCTTAAATATGGCACCCTAGTCCAGGCTTGTCCTGGCAGTCAGTCCTGCCATCCTTTCCAGGAAGCCACATTCTTCAGAGAGGCATTAGAGACCCTTCCACCTTCTTAGTGCTCTAGTTTCTCCAGCTGCTACATTAGAATAATGGGCATCCCTGGCTCCTCTACATGCCTGAGCAGTGAGAGGATACTGGGGCAGAAGATGAGGGCAAAACCTTGCACACTGCAAAGTGCTTACAGGCACAGTGGCCGTAGCTGTGGCTCTGCTGCTGGGCCCATCTCCACCTCTCTTTCCCCTTAGGCCGTCTTGCTGGACCTCCACAGGTAGACGCTGCTGGGTGGCTGAGTGGTGACAGATCCCCATAGGATTTGGATTAAGCTTCTTAAGGCTGGCAGCCATGGTACTATGGTTCTAAAATAAAACAAAACACAGCAAACACAACAAAATAGCAGGAAGAAAAAGAATCATGAATATGGAATTGACTGATGAGATTCGACAACAAAGTTCTAATATTTTTCCAGGGTAGAAAGCTGCAAGGAGGGCAGTGCATAGACTGGGGCTGTGTGGACAGATAGGAGGAAACATGAAATGGGCCATCTGTGTGCACCCTGTACACAGGGGCTAGGTACAGAGCTGAAAATGCAATGCAGACAAGTCCCTGCTTTTGAGGATCCCCTGTCCTGGGGACAGATGAATTGACATATCATGGCATACTCTGCAGTAAGGATGAATGATAAGGAAACACAGGAGGCTGGGGGAATCCAGAAGAAAAGTCAACAACACACAGCCAGTAGCAACATGGAGCAGGGAACAAGGAAACAGGGAAATCTTACAGCAACTGATGCTTGAGCTAGGGATAGAAAAATGAGGAGGAGTGCGCCATATGGACAGAAAGGTGTAGGGTCAGATGAAGCAGAAGGGACAGTGTGAACAAAGGCAGAGGTGGGAAGAAACACATGAAGTTTGGGGAACAACAAGTGCTCTGATGAGGTTGAAACCTCCAGGAGGAGGGAGGCAGGCTGAGGTTTTCCAGGGCCAGGTTCAGCAAGGCCTTGAATGCCAAGCTAGGAACTTGAACTTGATTCCAGAAATGATGAAGAAGCCACAATGTGGGGCTGGGAGCATAAGCAGGGGAGGGTCATGATCCTACTTAATGCTTTCAGGAAATCTTTCTTTCCACAGAAGATCGTCAGAGAGTAGTGGGAATACAAGTAAGGGCAGTACAGAGGAGAGATGATGGTGACCTGGACTGAAAATGCCAGCAGGGGAGATAGAGAGAAGGGGATGAAGACAAAAAGTAGTTGAAAAGTAGAATGTCTAGGCTTAGAGGCTGATTGCATGATGTGGTGAAGGGGAATATTCAAGCTTGTTGCTTGTCCAACAGGGAAGATGGTGGTGCCATTCTTGAGAAGGGAGTCATTGGGGGTAGAAAAGCCTTGGAAAGAAGGTCAAGGGTTCTGTTTTGGACATGAGACATTTGAGCTGCTGCTGGTACATCTATGTGGAAATGGGTAGGAGACAGTCAGATGTACAGGTCTGAAGTATAAACTTGAGACAGAGATTTAAGTAGAGTAGAAAAGGAAGGGCTAACAAAGGAAACTGATGATAAATATCCAGAGGGATGTGAGGGAATCCAGAGAGGTTTGTGATTTCCTCTTCGTAATGTAAGGGTCAAACAACATGAGGATAAATCAGCATGGAGTGGCTTTAGTAATGTGGAGACCCTTGGCAATGCTTAAATTCCGTGGATTGAGGAGTGGGGCCTGTGGCCAGATTGGATGGGATGAGGGATTGAGGGGGTGGGTGTAAAAGAATGGTCTGAGCCCAGGAGATAGTCTATTTTAAAGCTCTGCACTGGGGTGAGGGTAGGGACCTGGGCTTCTTTTGTGTGATTTGTGTGGCTGTGAAGGATGGTTGCACCATATGAAGCCTGAAGGTGTCTGTGTGAGCGAGCAGAGCCCCTGCTTACTCCAGCCAGTCCAGTGGGAAATGGTCCTTCTCATCTTGGTGCCCCTAGAGCAGTGACCATACCATTGCCTCGGGGGGTCTCCAGCAAAGCAAAGACCCAAAGGTAGGAAAGATGGCACTGAATTTGGGGAATTGATAGAAAGCTCATATGAATGAAGCACGGTGGCCTGGGGGTAGAGAGGAAGGAGATGTGATTTGAGACATGAGCAGGGGCCCGGTCATGGCCATGGTAAGGACTTGGGCTTTTGCTTATTTCAAGTGTAATGGGAAGTTACTGAAGGATTTTAAGCAGGGAAATGACATAATGTGATTTATATTTTAAAAAGATCATGGGCTTCAGTGTAGAGAAAGGATTTTAGGTGGCAAGCTAGAAACAGGTGTAACCATTTATTTATTCATTAGATAAATATTTATTGAATGATTACTCTATGACAGAATTGATCTGGAGCTTGGGATAAAGTCACTAAAAGTAAAGACTAGGCCCTCCTCCTATGGAAGCAGCATTCTACTGGGACAGAGAGAAAATGGTAACAAAATAACTAACTGACATTATTTTTGGTGCTGATTAATCTTGTGCAGAAGTTAAAGTAGGGTAATGAGGTACAGAGTGACAGGGACTGAAGGGCTATATGAGGGTGGCCAGAGATGGCCTTTATGAGCGGGTAACATCTGAGTTGAGATCTGAATAAGAATAATCTAGCCACTCAAAGATTTTTTTGTTTTTTATGAAGAGCATTCTGGGTCTCTAGGCAGGGGAACCAGCAAATGAAGAGGGCCTGGGATGGGAACAAGCTTGGGGTGTTTGAGTGACCTGAGTGACCAGAAGGTATGAGGCAGGATGAGGGAGAGGTCAGGAGATGAATACCAGGCAGTGAGGCCAACACAAGCCAAATCGATGCTGAAAATATTGTTGATAGTACTTGTCAATGGATAGAATGTGCGTGCTGGTGGAAAGAGAGGAGTCAATTTTGACTCATGAGTTTGAGGGAGGCCTGAGGAAATGGGTAGATGGTGATGCCATTTATTGAGATGGGAAGAAATTTTGGGAGAAGCAGACTTAGTAAAGGCAGGAGTTGACTAATCAAGAATTGTTTTGTATGTGTTGAGTCTAAGATACCTAATCTACATTCATATGGAGTTGACAAGTAGGTAGTTTGATATGTGAGCCCAGTATTTGAGGGAGAGATTCACAGATAAATTTGGGAGTTGTCTTTACCTAAATGGTATTGCAAACCAAGTGATCACCTGTAGAAGGGAGTATAGATGAAATAGAGAAAATCAAGGATGGACTTTCATTTCAACATTCACAGGTCAAGAGTGGGAAGAACTCCAGGAAAGGAGATTTCGAGGGAGTATCTACAAGTGGGGCCACAAGCTAGGAGTGTGTACTTCCAGGTACTTCTTCTTTTCCAGACGGAAGTATTTTAAGAATAAAAGAGTGATTAGCCCCTCAAATGCTATTGAAATGTCTAGAACAATGAGAGCAGAACTGATTCATGAACTTCAGCCAGATTAAAGTCCTTGGTGATTTTATAAGAACCATTTCAGTGAAGTGGTGGATCAGAAGCTGACAGGATTGAGGAGAGAGTGCGAAACAGAGGAGTCAGAAAGTGAGACAACTCTTTGCAGGTGTTTGATCTGTGTGGGTTAAGAGTGTGGCTGCGGGAGAATGAGGCTCAAGGTTTGTGGGATTTAAGATGGGAGATATATGACATGTGTGCATGTTGATGGACATGATGAAGTAAAAAGGAAAAGTTTTACAATGCTGATAGAAGAGAAAATTAATGAAGTGATGTTCCTGACTAGGTGAAAGGGCACAGGATCAAGGAACAACTCATTTATGGACATACATGTGGGCAGGTTGATGGGTGTGTGTGCCAAGGAGGGGAAGAAGGACTTTGTCTTGAAAAAGATTTAGATTTGGGAGGTGGTCCACACAGCAGTCTCTAGTAAGTATCTGGAGGACGGGAAATAGAATAAAGGTCAAGGTTACAGATGGACTTGAAGGTCACTGGAGAAACTTCTGCTCAGAGAAGGGAAGGAACTTATGCAAAGTCCCACAGATCCTAAATGGCAGGGCTGAGACGGGAACTCAGCACCTGTGCTCTGTCTCTGCAATGTTCCGCCTCTGGGTGGAGGTTTATTTGTCGATTCCAGTGCCCAGTAAACATTCTTCCCATACCAGTGTTTATAGCGGCTGGTCATTTGCCCTGGGCATAGAGCTGAAATGTGTATGGCCAGAGGTGGGAGGCTGGCTAGGTGACCTCTGGCCTATGTCCAGCCTCAGCTCCCTGGCCTGAAAGGTCAGAGCCTGTTGCATGTTTTGGCCTCATAAAATGTTCATAAACTCTGACAGCAAGCTCCAGATTTGTCTCTCACCAATCTGGTGGTGCCTGTAGCCAGCTGGCATTAAGCTCTAGGGAGAAATGCAGTAAATCATTTTCCCCTTTGTGCAAGAATCAAACATAGAAAATTACACTCTTCTCAGATTTCACTTTTGAAGTGCTGGTGCCTCTGTTAAGAGCTCCCTCTTACAAGCAAGAAAGCAGCACGACCTCCAGGAAGCCTGCTTTTTAATAGACACTGTCTCAGTAATCCCCACATAGAGGGGGAGAGTGGTGTACAGTGATCAGAGCTCTTTGTCACATTAGCTCATGGTGTGCTTCCCTTAACAACATGAAGTAGGGGTCAGGTTGCCCATTCTGCAGATTGGAAACTGAGATTCAGGAAGGTTGGAAATTCACTCAAGTCATCTAATCCAGCTGGTAGGAGGCAGAGTTGGGCCTAACGTCTGAGCTGGAGTTCTCTGTCCTGTACTTTTCGCAGTGCCCCATTTGGTCCTGGGGGCGAGTCAGGAGTGGGGACGTGCCAACTAAAGTATGGATAAAACATGCCAGAGTAATGCAAGAGCAAAGTCACAGTGATGACGATGACGACAATCACAGACTCCTCTGGAGATCAGAGAAGGGTGTTACACGTGCAGGGAAGCCCCAGCTGCATTCACACTTCATAACCTGTGGTCAAGGCCAGACAGAGCAGTCTGGACACCTGCGAAGGCCACATCCTCCAGGCCAGCCTCCCTCCTCACCTCTTGGTCCTTATGCAGCAGCAGGAAACCCACTCTCCTCTTTTCTTCCTGCGTTCCTTCCTCTATTCAAGTCCCTGCCCAATCCACTTTGTGGTGGGCCGCACCCTGCCCCCAGAATTGCTCTGGGCCTCTGATCAGTGGGACCAGCCATCAGTTGGAACACAGTATGTCCAAAGTATGACCATAGCAGGCATCTGGCTGCCTTTGTCAGCGCTGTGATATTCTTGTGCTGGCCATAAGAGAAACAGCAACATGGAGGCAAGGGGAGCTGCTAGCCATTTTGAACAGTGTTTCCAAAAGCATCTTTGAAGCCAGTTGGTTATTCTCATCTCTGCTCAAATAGACAATAGTTGCAGAGGGAAAAGAGGAAACAACTAGCCAGTGACTCAGCCCTGAACTCTTCTGTGGCCCCTCTAGGGCACATCCCTTCTCTGCTCCGTGGTGTCTCCAACTGAGATAAAGGAGTTGGACCAAACGGCCTCTTAGGGCTTTTCTAATTTTTATTCTCTAAGATAGATTAATTAATTCATTCATTCATTCTCTCTCTCTCTCTTTTGCTCTCTCAGTTTCCCTCTACTTACTCTCTGTCATTTGCTTTGTTTTTCCAAATTCCCTGGGGGCTTACAGCACAAGTGTAGCTTGTTTTGTAATAAACATTCCACGCTATATCCAGCCAGGTGTGTGTGCTTCCTTCGCAGAATGGCCCTGGGGTCGAAGTGGCTAATTCCAACAAGGCAGGATCATGACCTTAGTCTGGGTCCCTTTCCACTTAGGGTCCCTGGAACCAGTTCACAAAGCACCGGAGGAAACTCATTCACAGGATGGGACTGTGAACATAGGACCTGTGTAGGGACCTTTTGAGTTGGATTTGGAGCTGGACTTAGAGTTGGACTTCCCTGTGCCTGGTCTCCAGAGTGCTCAGCAGTCCCACCTTTTCATAAATGTTTGTTGGATGGACAAATGGAGTTATCTTGTGAGCTGCCCATCAAGAGTCGGAGCCCACTTTCAAGGGCATGTGATGAGTAGGTGACATGGCCTAGGTCACTAGGCATCTGGCCTCAAGTCTAATGAATCCCCATTGCCCCATGCATGCTTCTCAGCAAGGGCCCCTGTGACATAGGGAGGGAAAAAATTGAATTTCTATTTTTGTTAACTTCTAATTGAAATTCTCATTTCATTCCACAGGCATTTTATAGGCAATGAACTGTGCACAGCAGCACTAGTAATACATGAGACTACGTCTCCAAGAGAAATCACAGATATTTTATATCACATGAGTATCATTGTAGCTACCTTTAGCTAGCCTTTATAGTCAACATTATTTTGAAATTACAGTAGTTGTTAGACTCACCAGTATTTTTTTATTTCATGTTATTAAATGAGTATTTGTTACTATATCCTATGAGTTTTCTTTAATATTTTGATATAATTTGTTTTTAGAGGTTTTAAAGAACCCGTGGTAATTTGCCTGCCATGAAAAGGGGCAGAGGTTGGAAAGAGAATTCGAAGCAAAGGAAACATGCAAAAAGCGGAATATGAAAGTGCATGGCAGGTTTGGGGCTCAAGCTATAGTAAGTTGTGGGGGGCATGGCAAGGAATAAGACAGGAGAACAAAGCAGCTCTCAGAATACGCAGGACCTTTTCTATCGTGCTGAGGATTTGGACTGCATTCTGCAGGACGGGGGAGCCCCAGGAGTATTTTAAACTGGGAAGTGAGAGTCAAGTTTGCATTTTGTATGCCGTTCAGCAGCAATGGGGAAGGGTGCCTTACAGATGCGATGCAGTAAGACTGAGGTCAGAGAGGAGTGAGGAAGTCCAGGTGGAAATGATGAGCCTGCACTGAGGCCGGAGACAGAAGATAGAAAGGGAGGGATAGCGCTGCTAGACTTCAGGGAGGTGGCAATGATAAGAAACTGGAGGAGGCCAAGATGGCTCTTTGACTTCTGGCTTGAATAACTGAATGACTAGTGGTATTGTTTCCTTTGCAGTTTTATGCATTTAAAATATTATTCTGAGAAAGGGTCCATAGGTTTCACCAGTCAGCCAAGGGCACAAGAGTTTAACACCATAGGGCATGCTAAGGCAAACCTAACACTGCGCTTTCACATTCCAGGCATCTACTCTTTCGCCATCTGTCGGCCCCAGCCTGGAAGTTACCCATGTGCCGTCTAACATCAAGGCAGCTGGCTGTTTTCACTACACTGCTTTGAAGTCCTGTTCTGATGTCACTATAGTTTGTTCGTCCCCAGTACCCACTTCTAATCTCTGGTCAGACCACAGCCGCTTTGCTTTGGAATTTCAGGTCTGGAGCTGTTGTCGGCATTTAATGAGACTTTGCCTGCAGAGACGGGAACACCTTGAAAGGTAAAGCTGTGCTGCAGACTCCCCAGGATATTCGCCTTTGAAAGGGATTTGGTTTGGAGTCTAGATTCACCTGCCCACAGCTACTGGCTTGCTTTCCAAAAGCCCAATAACCTAGAGCAATTGAGCCTAGGTTCCATGCTCCCCAGCCTCAGTAGCCATGACTACCCCGATTCTTTGAATATGCCACTCCACTCCTACTGGAGACAGACCTTCTGCTTTAGGGTCTAATCTCCATCTACCTCCTTGCCTTTGTTCCTTTGTTCCACCATTCCCTGCACCTTCATCCAGAGCCCACCCCACCCACCCTTTCCCCCAAGCCCAGTTGTCCCCATCCCTTAAGGTCTAGGGCTAAACCCACCTCCTCCAGGAAATCTTTGCTGACGAGAGTCATAGATTCTCAGGCGTCAGAGCTCCTGCTGCCCACGCATTGCTCAGCCTTCACTGATGCCCTTTCTTTGAATTCCTGCAGCACTTAAGGTCTATACCAGACAATTTAGCACTTAATTACAACTGTCATGAATTGTGCCTTAAGTTTTCCTTGTGCATTAGAGTGTTACCCTCAACTCCATCAAAAGCTTTTAGAGGAGAGAGAAGTAAATACAATGACATTTCTTCCTGACACTGATACAGAAATATGACTGTTGTAGTTTCTATTGAGTTGAAAATGAAACTTTCTGTTGTGCTGTCATCCAGCCATCCTACTCCTAAACCTAAGTCTCCTATAGATTCTTTCTGTCCCCAAATCTGGTTGACAGCCTCCTCTTAGGGCACAAGGAAGTGGGAATGAGCCATGTGTCCAGATTGCCAAGGGAAAGTTGTGTGTCCCTAGATACTGAGCACCTCCACCTCCAGGACTGCTGCCATTTCAACTGACCCTGGACCCCATGGCTATGGTCAGGATATTCAAACATCTGCCTTCTTCTCCAAAGGGCCTGCCTACTCTGGTTAGGACTTCTTCATGCTAGGGCCAATGGTGGACCCAGCAGTCCTGGTGAATGGTTGCCTCACATGGAAACTTGGCTCTTTGGGCTGCCTGGTGGGCTCTTCACACATACAGTTTGGGCACAGACTGTCTCCATGCCAGCCATCCATGATGCTTCTTCTGCAGTGACATCTCAGTTTGCTTTCCCAAACTACCTCTGCTGAGCGAATAATCTGAGGCAGCAAAGAAAGACAGCCAGCCAGCTGGCAATGTATTTGTCCAAACACATTTATTGAGCATTTATTATGTGTCATGTCTGTGTTGCATGCTGGGGTCACAAAGAGGAGAAACAGAGAACCCCTGTGTTCCAGAAGCTCATGGTCTGCTGGGAAATCCCATGATGGGACTGGAGGCTCATACAAGCATAGCTCCCCGTGCCAAAGCAAAACTTTCCCAGGTTCTCTACTCATACTGTTCTCTCCCAACCACCAGCCCCTGCCCCAGCTCTACTGTCCTCCTTCCTCCACTGCAGCTGCCAGCGTTGCTCCAGACAGAGAGAGATTAACTTGACAGAGAAGCAGAGAGGCAGTTTCTAGGAAGAGGATGGAGGATGGGGGTGCTAGACTCCAGAGCAAGAGCTGAGGGAGGCCCTGAGACCCTGGTTCTGAACTGCCTTATACCCGGAGGCACTTTCACAATGGGACCTGTATTTTTTGCCCCATTGTGGTGCTTGACTTTTAGGAGTCCCTACAGGCACTACCTAGGGCAGACACTGATAGCCATGGGCCAGTGGAAAGAAATCTGGACTTGAGGTTAGTCATTTGCATTCTAATTCTGGCTGAGCCACTTAGTAGCTTTGTGACCTTAGGTAATTTATTTAACATCCTTGCCTCTGTTTTCTCATCTGTCAAATGAAGTTAATAATAGTATTTTGTCAGGATAAAATGAGATGTATGTTTAGAATTCCTCCACGGACCCTGACATAGGATGTGTAAGCCATGACTGGTTACTGGCTGTTGTTATGAAAACCCCCCCTCCTCCTTCTCTTTGTACCAATTCCTCCTTCCCCTGTGTCTGGCCTGTCTCCCTTGCATCTAGCTGAGTCCCTGAGCAAGTGGGCAGCAAACCACCTGAGAGTATGGACAAGGCTGTCGTCAAGTGGGTCCAGGTGGCTTCCTAGCAGAGAATTGACAGCTGCTGCCAGAGAGAGGGCTTCTGGAGTGGGGGTGGGGGAGGGCTGAGTACAAGACCACTGTGCTCACACTACTGCCTCCCTCTGGGCAGGCTGACTTGTACATTCATCTGATGGGTGTGTTAAAGTGGTAATGAGTTCAGTGAGGTCTTTTTTTCTGGGAATTAATGACTGGGGAGACAGTGTGGTCCTTTTTGCAGCCATTAGTGCTGGGCTATTACTGATATTCTGAGAAAGACTACATCAGTGCTCTAGCAAGGGTATGGGCCCAGTGTTTTCCTAGGCTGGCTGACTGTCTGTGAGGGTGCACACCGACGTGCATCACATTAGCCATTCAGCTGCCTATACCTTTTTCTCTCTGTTCCATGCTTGCAATAACAATATTTGTATGTTTGGGCAGATTTTATACAATATGATGGCCAATGTCACTGTCAGCAACCAAATCAGAGAGTACCTTTGAAGTGGGAGGCGCTTCACTTGGCATAAAATATCATTTGGAGAGAATGGATGATGGGTTTTGTTGCTTTTGGTTACCTTTTTCCAACCTAAGAGGATGGAAGTCTCCAGGTCTGGGCTTTGATGTTCAGGAAGCTAGCAGGAACACTTTCTTCCTTTTCTTTGTGGTAAGAACATTGAACAGCAGAGCTGTCCCCTTAACAAATTTTTAAGTGCATTATTGCTACTTTGTTGTACAGCAGAGCTGTAGAAATTACTCATCTTATAGAACTATAACTATATATTCATTGAGCAACGTTTCCCTATTTCCCCCTACCCCAGTTGGCAACTACCATTCTGTTCACTGCTTCTATTAGTTTGACTATTTTAGATTCCTCATATAAGTAGCATCATACAGTATTTGTCCTTCTGTGAATGGCTTATTTCACTTAGCATCATGTCCTCCAGGTTCATACATGTAGTCACTAATAGAAGAATTTCCTTATTTTTTAAGGCTGAAAAATATTCCATTATATGTACATACCATATTTTCTTTATTCAATTCTCTGTCTTTCCTGATGGGCATTTGGGATGTTTCCATGTCTTGTTTGTTGTGAATAATGCTGCTATAAACCTGGAAGTACAGATAGCTCCTCAAGCTGATTTCTGTTCTTTTGCATAATACCCAGAAATGGGATTGCTGGGTCATATGGTAGAACTATCACAGATGTATGCATAGTTCCAAAGTCATCAAGATATGTACATTAAGTGTGTGCAATTTTTTGTGTTTCAAGTATACCTCAGCAAAACTTTTAAATGAACACTCTTCCTTCTCAACTCTGCTTCAGAGCTCTGTCTGCAGCCCTGGATAGCTGCCTACTTTACACATCTCCAGAGGCTGCTTTGACTTACTTCCCAATGCACGGGCATCAAAGTACCCCCTGGCATGGTTGTGGCCCTCCAAAACACATGAAACTCATAAAGGAAGGAAGGAAGGAGGCAGAGGTAATTGCTCCACTTTACAAATGAAGAAATAGAGGATCAGAGTTTAAATGACCCATCCATGGCTGCCTTCATGTCAGTGGCAGAGCTAGAACTGATAACAGGATTTCTGCCTTCAAGCTCAGAGCCATTTCCTCTCCCTGACTATACTAGGGAGGTCTGTGAGTCCTCTGAAGAACTGCTACACAAAGCAGTCATTGGTTATAAAATGAAGAGTTGCTGGAATGTAAATAAATGTACTGCTTCATTTACTGAGAAAGTCTTGCTAGGAAATAAATATCAGCTGTATTAAACAGTGTGCTCAGTGATGGGTTGCTTTACATTCTGGCACAAGTTCCTAATCCTGTCAAGGATGGGTCTGGGGACCACATTATGAGCAGTACTGGACTAGGTCATCAGAACTGTAAGCTCTTTAGAGGGAACAGGCCATTTCTGTCTTAATACTCATAATAACTAGATACCACTGACTTATCTGAATTTCTTGACATCAGATATTGTGCTAAGTTATATATATAAACCTTCTCCACAAACTTACGAAGTAGGCATTACTGTTATCCCCATTCGATATATGAGGAACTGAGGCATGGAAAAAATAAGCAGCTCTTCTATGGTCACACATTTCATCAGTGGTGGAGCTGACTTTTGAACTCAGACAACCATGACTCAAGAGAACATACTATTTACCACATTGTTACATACCTTTTATGTCACTGTCCTATTTGCAGGATGACATCCAGAAGTAATACTCACATTTCTTTTGGGAAGGATGAATAAAGGAGTTTCTTAGGGTGAGTAGACAGTGCTAGAGGTCCAAAAGATACACCATGGGGGGGGGAGACAGATGACGAGACAGAGGCTATAAGAAAGAATAACTGAGACTGTCTCTTAATATCAGAATATGTGAAGTAGGAGGGGACTTTGAAACTTAAGGAATGGAATTTTAGTAGAGACAAGAAAGCCACTCATCACCTGGATAACATAAGGCCAAGAGCTTGATACCACATGAGGTGGGGAAAGGATAAAACTGTGAGCAGTCCCAGAATGTTCATCATGTTGTTTGGTAGCTTAGAGGGGGCAAAGGGGTATAGACCTGGCCACACATCAGGTCATGAGGACAATATCTTCCAAAGACCCATGCTTAGGCCTTACCTAAGGGCTTGTAATTTCATAGGACTGACATGGACACTGGGAACCTGCTTTTATAAAACCTTCTCCAAGTGACTCTTATGTTTAACAAATTTGGCATTGGGCATGGGCTTTGGAGTCAGACTGAGTTTAAATGACGAACACTAGAAATGTCAAATAAATGGGTAAATTTTTAAAAATGTCTGTTTCACCCTCTTATTTCTCTAAAATACAGGAGACTGATTAATATATTGTCTTGTGGGACTTATATAATGTATGTAGATTTTATATACTTATCTTTCTTTATCCATCTAAAACAACTGCAGCATAAAGGCTGGTGGAGTGAATGAACCTATACAAATGTAACTTTTAATGTCAGTTTACATGACAGTATTTTACACACAGTATTAACTCTAAGAAAACTATGAAAAGTTAGATGTATGTAATTTAGAATATAGAGCAACTATTAACAAGTAATACAAATGGATAATCTAAATAGGTTTTTATCTATTAAACAAATTGAATAAATAATTAATAACCTTCCAAAAGAGAAAGTACCAGTCTCAGATGGGTTCACTGCTAAATTCTACCAAACATTTAAGGAAGAAATTACACCAATTCTCTACAATCTTTTCCAGAATATGGAAGCAGAGGAAATACTTCCTAACTCATTCTGTAATGCCAGAAAACTACAGACCAAATCTCTCACGACACATATGCAAAAATCTTCATCAAAATGTTAGCAAATCAAAACCCAGAATGTATAAACTATGATAAAGTGAGATTTATCCCAGGTATGCACAGCTGGCCCAACATCTGAAAGTCAGTTAATGTAATCTACCACATCAACAGGCAAAAGAGGAAAAATAATGTGATTGTATAAATAGATGTAGAAAAAACATATAATGAAATTAACATTGAGTTCTGATAAAAACTCTCAGCAAATTAGGAATAAAGAGGAACTCCCTAAACTCAATAAAGAACACTTCAAAAAACCTACAGCTAGCATCATACTTGATGGTGAGAAATTTGAAGCCTTCTTGCCAAGATCAGGAATGAGGAAAGCATATCTTCTCTCACAACTGCTTTTCAAAAACATTGTACTGGAAGTCCTAGCTAATGCAATAATATAAGAAAAAAGGAAATAAAATATAGACAAGTTGGGAAGGAAGAAATAAAACTGTCTTTGTTCACAGATGACATGATGGTTTATATAAAAAATTTAAAAGAATCGACAAAAAAAAAACCTCTGGAACTAATAAGCAATTACAGCAAGGAATAGGATACAAGGTTAGTATATAAAAGTGGATTACTTTCCTGTATAGCAGCAGTAAGTAAATAGAGATTGACATTAAAAACACACTACCATTTACATTAGCACAAAGATTAAATATTTAGGTATAAATCTAACAAAATATGTGCAAGATATATTTGAAAATAACTACAAAACTGTGATGAAAGATACCAAACAAGAACTAAATAAATAGAAAGATATTCTATGTTTGTGAATAGGAAGACCCAATATTGTCAAAATGTCAGTTTTCCTAACCTGATACAGAGATTCAATGCAATCCCAATCAAAATTTCAGCAAGTGCTTTTGTGGATATCATCAAACTGATTCTAAAATATACATACAGAAGTAAAAGACCCAAAACAGCCAGTTGAAAATTAAAGGAGACTGACACCACTTGACCTCAATACTTACTATAAGTGATAGTAATCATGACTATGTGATATTGGTGAAAGAATAGACAAATAGGTCAATGGAACAAAATAGAGAGACCAGAGGTAGACTTACAAAATTACTGATCTTTGATAAAGGAGAAAAGGCAATACAATGGAGCAGAAATAATCTTTTTTAACAATGGCGCTAGAAAAGCTGGACCTCCAAATGCAAAAAGAAAAAAGAAAAAATAATGTAAACACAGATCTTATAAAAATTAACCCATAAATTAAATGTAAAACTACAAAGCTGTAAAGCTTCTAGAAGATAACATAGGAGAAACCCTAGATGACCTTGGGTATTAGTGATGATTTTTTAGGTACTACACAAAAGGCATGATCTGTGAAAGATATAATTGATATGCTAGAATTCTTTAAAGTTAAAATTTTCTTCTCTGCAAAAGACGATGTCAAAATAATGAGAAAGACAAGCCACAATTTGCAAAGAGAAAATATTTGCAAAAGGCGTGTCTGATCAAGAACTGTTATCCAAAATATACAAAAACTCTTAAATTTCAACAATAAGAAAACAAACAACCCCAATTAAACATGGGCAAAATACCTCAGCAGATCTCATCAAAGAAGTTATACAGAGGATAAATAAGTATATGAGAAGGTGCTCTACATCATAAGTCATTGGGGAATTGCAAATTAAAACAACAATGAGATACCACTACATATCAATTAGAGTAGCTAAAATCCAAAACACTGACAATGCCAAATGCCATGAAGGATGTGGAGCAACAGGAATTCTTATTTGTTACTGTTGGGAATGCAAAATGGTACAGCAACTTTAGAAGACAGTTTGTCAATTTCTTATAAAAGTAAACATATTCTTACAATACAATCTAGCAGTCATGCTCCTTGGTATTTACTCAAAGGAGTTAAAAACTTATGTCCACAGAAAATCCTGCACACAGGTGTTTATATCAGCTTTATTCATAATTGCCCAAAGTTGGAAGCAACCAAGATGTGATTCAGTAGGTGAATAAATAAACTGTAGAACATCCAGACAATGGGATATTATTCAGTCCAAAACGAAATGTGCTATCAAGAATTGAAAAGACATGGAGGAAGCATAAGTGCATATTACTAAGTGGAAGAAGTCAATCTTAAATGGCTACGTACTATAAGATTTTAACTATATGATACTCTGGAAAAAGCAAAACTGTGGAGACAGTGAAAAGATCAGTGGTTACCCGGAGTCAGGGAGAAGAGAGTTGAATGGGATGAGCACAGAGAATTCCTTTAGGGCAATGAAACTGTTTGATATTCCGTTTGATACTACAATGGTGGATACATGTTATTATACATTTGCCAAAACCCACCAAGAGTGAACCCTAACGTAAACTATGGACTTTGGGTAATGATGACATGTCTGTTTAGGTTCATCAATTGTAAAAAATGTACTTTGTGGTACAGGATGTGGATAGCAGGGGAGGTTGAGTGTTTGTGGGACAGGGGATACATGGGAACTCTGTACTTTCTACTCAGTTTTGCTGTGAACCTAAAACTTCTCTAAAATTAATTTTATTAATTAAAAAAAGCAATGCAAAGAGGCTTATGTAAGGAACCAATAGATAAAGTGAAAGCATAAAAATATTCAGTAAGCCAAGAGAACACAGGAAAAGAGGAACAAATGGGAAAAAAACCCCAGAGACATAGCAGAAGAGCTAAATACAACAATATCAGTAATTATATTAAATGTTAATTGAGCAACACTTTAATTAAAAGGAAGACATTGCTATACTATATAAAAGCAAGATTCGACTACACTTTGTCTATAAGAGATGCGCTTTAAATGTAAAGACATAAATATATACCATGCACAGAGTAAGCAAAGGAAGGATGGAGTGGCTATATTACTATCAACAAAATTAACTCTAAGACAAAGAATGTTACCAGAGATAAAGAGTAATATTTCATAATGATAAAAGGCTCAATTCATAAGAAAGACAAAACAATCATAAATGCACATGCATTTAATAAAAGAGTTTCAAGACACATGAAACAGCTATTAACAGAATTAAGGGGAGAAATAACCAGACCCACAAGAACCAGTCTTTTCTCAACAATTGATAAAATAACTAGACTAAAATATCAGTGAAGATATAAATGGTATGAGCATTTCAACCATTCTGAAACCACAAGAGGAGTAAGAATTTATTCTGAATTCTGAATGATAATGAAATACAAGATATTAAAATTTGAGTAATGTAACTAAAACAGTGCTTAGAGGAAATTTACATTTATATTAGAAATGAAAAGAGGGCAAATAACCTAAGATTTAATTTTGAGGAAACTGTAAAAAGAACAAAGTAAACCCAAAGTAAGTAGAAGGAAGGACACAAAAAGAAAAGGGAAAAACAGTAGAGAAAATGAACCAAGTCAAAAGTTGGTTATTTTAAAATAATCTCTATTTGACTAATTAAGAAAAAAGGGAAAGTAAATAAGTTACCACAATATCACAGGGGAAAGTGGGCTTATTACTGCAAGTCTAGTAGACATTAAAAGGATAATAAAAAATACTATGAACAAATTTATGTAAGTAATTCAAAAACTTACATTAAACAGACAAATAATTTGAGAAATACAACTTACCAAAATTGACACAAGACAAAATATGAACTCGGCATAGCCCTATATCTCTTAAATAACTTAAATAAATTATTGAAAACACTTGTACAAGAAAACTTCAAGTCCAGATGGTTTCACTGGCAAATAGTATCAATCATTTAAGAAAATGACACCTGTCTTACACAAACTCCATCACAAAATAGAGGAATAGGGAGCAATTTTGCTGATACCAAAACATGAGAGAAGCCATTACCCAAAATTATAGTACAGCATTCCTCATAAGCATAGATTTTAAAATACATACTAAATATTAGATTATTTAATCTAACAATATTTAGAAATGCTAATACATCACAATCAAGTGTAGTTTATCCCTGGGAATCAATATTGGTTTAACACTAGAGAAGCAATCAGTGTAATTCACAATATTAACACAAAAAGTATAAAAACTGAATTATCAGCTCAAAAGACACAGAAAAAGTACTTGACAACATCCAGTTCCCATTCTTGATAAAAACTCTCAGCAAATTCGTATTTCACAGAATCATCCTAAATCTGACAAAAGACATAAATGAAACACCTACGACTGGCATGTTTATGGTGAAATATTGAATACATTTAACCTAAGATCAGGAATAAGGAAAGATGCCCATGCTGGCCACTTTTATACAACATTGTACTATCAGTTGTAGCCAGTGAAATTTAAAAAAGAAAAAAGAAAAGAAAGAAAGAAGCAATAGACAAAATATTTGGAAAGGAAGAAGTAAAATTGTCTATATTTGCAGATAGCATGGTTAATGTAGAAAAGACTAAGGAATCCACAAAGCCTCTACTTTAAATAATATGTGAATTTAGCAATATCACAGGATATTAAATTAATATTCAAGAAATAAAAATTTAAATTCCACTTATAGTAACATCAAAAACATAAAGTAGGAGTAACTTTAATGGAATGTGTAAAAGACGTCTATTTTAAAGGTGAAAAAACATTGATGACTAAATAGTTGGAGATAGAGGCCATTTTATGGAATGGAAGACTCAACATTGGTGAAATGTCAGTTTTCCCCTGATTGATTTATAGATTCAATGCAATTCCAATCAAAATCCCATCAAGACTTTTGTATAGAAATGATAAACTGATTCTAAAACATGTATGGAAAGGCTGAGGTTGTTGCATATCAATAGATATCTTGATAAAAACAAGTTTGGAGTAGTTACATAACCTGATTTATGGGCTTACTATAAAGGCCACAGTAGCCATGAAAGTGTGGTGCTGGCATAAAGACTAACTAATAGGTGAATGGAGCAGAATCGAGAGTCCAGAAATAGACCTGCACTGTATTGCCATTTGAGCTCATCTTACATACCCAAAGTAATCCAATGAAGGGAAGGGAAGTTTTTTTGTTTTGTTTTAACAAATCATGCTAGCATAACTAGACAAGCATATTGGAAAAAATGAACTTCACCTACCTGTCACCATACATAATATAACTTGAAATGGGTTATTATCCTAAATGAAAAAGCTAAAGCCCTAAAGCTTTTAGAAGAATCTTTGTGACTTGGGGGCTGGCAAATGTTTCTTACAGGTATCACAGAGAGCAATACCATAAAAGGGGAAAAATAATGAATTAGACTTCATCCAAATCAAAGAAACCAGAAGAAAATAAGTATGCCAGCCACGTAAGGGAAAATATATTCACAAAACTACATGAAAATGGTCTGACAGCCACTATGCACTAAGAAATCCTACAATTCAATAATAAGAAAAGCAACCTAATTGTATTTGAACAAATACAAAACAAAATATTTGAGCACTCACTTCACAAAAGAAGGTATATGAATGGCCAAAAGGCACATGAAAAAAGTGTTCAGTATCATCTGTAATCAGGAAAATGCAAATTAAAACCAGAATGAGATGCATACCCACCACAATGGCTAAACTAAAAGGACTGACGCACCACCAAGTGTTGGCGATGATGTGGAACAACCAGAAACATCATACATTGTTGGTTGGAAAGCAAAATTGTACAACTTTTTTGGGAAAAGGAGCTAATAGCTTCTTACCAGACTAAACATAACACCTTCCTAGAGATTCAGCAATTCAGCTTCTAGGAATCTACCCAAGAAAACTGAAAATACTTGTCCACTCAACAACTTGTACAAAATTGTTAATAGCAGTTGTATTCATAATAGCTTAGAGCAGAAAACAACCCAGGCATCCTTCAAAGGGAGAATGTGTTAGAGAGCTGCAGTGTAGTCAAACAACAACAATGGAATACTATTCAGAAATCAAAAGGAATGAATTGCTGATACATGCAATGACTTGGATTAATCTAAAAAATTGTATACTGAGTGAAAGAAGACTTACATGAAAGAGTACATATTACAAGATTCCTATCCTATAAAGCTCTCAAACAAGCAAACTAAGTTATAATAGAAAAATCACATTTGGATTGGACAGCATGAGGATTAACTGGGAAGGAAGGTGTGAGGGAACTTTCTGGGAAGATGATGAAATTCTGTATTTTGACATTTATTAATGTTGTTTAAGTATATTCATTTATTAAAACTCAGAATGAATACTTAAGATTCACCAACATTTAATTATCTCTTGTTTCTTTTAATAGTAGCTATCCTAACAAGTGTGAGATGATATGTCATTGCATTTTGATTTGCATTTCCCTGATGATTAGTGATGTCTTAGCACCTTTTCAGGTATCAGTTAGCCATCTGTATGTCTTCTTTGGAGAAAGGTCTATTCAGGTCCTTTGCCCATTTTTTAACTGGGTTATTTTATTTTTATTTTTTTTGCTATTGAGTTGTAGGAGTTCCTTATGTAGTTTAGAAATGAACCCCTTATCAGACTTATGGTTTGCAAATATTTTCTCCCTTTCAGTAGGCTGCTTCTCATTCTGTTGGTTGTTTCCTTTGCTGTGCAGAGCTTTTTAGATTGATGTCATCTCACTTGTTTATTTGGCTTTTGTTGCCCGTGCTTTTAGTGCCATATCAAAAAATAATTGCAAATACAAATGTCAAGGAGCTTTTATCACTATGTTTTCTTCTAGAAGTGTTATGGTTTCAGGTCTTACATATAAGACTTTAATCCATTCTGAGTTGAGTTTGTGGATATGTTAATTAACTTCATTTTAGTGATTATGTCACAATAGATACATATATCATATCATGAAGTTGTACATCTTAAATATATACAATTAACAAAAAGATGACAACTGTTGCCAGACTGATGTATAGATTCAATGAAATCCCAATCAAAATTCCGAAAGAGCATTTTTATACAAATCGACAAGCATAATTTAAAATGTATATAGAAATGCAAAATATTTTGAATATCTAAAACAATCTTGAAAATGAAGAGCAAATTTGGAGGACTCACACTATGTCATTTGAAGACTTACTGTAAAGCTACAGTAATCAATTTAGTGTGAATGGTGAAAGTATCGATGCATAGATTAATGGAATGGAATAAATGTAATGTAATGTAAAAACACTCCCACACTCTACTCACAACCAGAACAACAGAACTCTCCACTTTTGGCCACCAAAATGTGTGTGGGTTTTTCAGCACCAAGCAATTCTCTGATTCTCTTGATGCCAGCTGGGTGTTCTATATTTTAACTCAGTTCTGACACTATCTACCTGGATACAGTTTTAGATCCCCCAGGTTAAGGACTCAGTCCCACAAGATTGCCCCCACTTCAGACACCGATTGCAAGTTCAAGTCACCTGTGCTTCTTACGGACAAGCTATAAATCAGAGGTTTCCATGCCCCACTTCTCGGGTTTGATCATTTGCTAGAATGGCAGAGGGAACTCAGGGACACAGTTTATTTACCACTGCTGATTTAGTACAAAGGCTATTTCAAAGAATAACAATGAATAGCCAGATGGAAGAGATGCAAGGGGGATGGAGCCTGGAGCATCCTTGCCCTTTCCAGGTGTGTGTCCTCCCCAGGACTTCTCTGTGTCCATCAATCAGGAAGCTCTCCCATCCCCATCATTTTGTGTTTTTCTGGAGGCTTCATTACAAAGCCACGATTGATGAAGTCATTGGCTATTGGATTAATTAAACCAAGCATCAGCCCCCTCCCTAGAGGTCAGGGGGTGGGGCTGAATGTTCCAGCCCTCTAATCACATGGTTTGTTACCCTGGCAAACAGACCTGCCCATCCAGTCCTTAGGGGTTTTCCAAAAGTCACCTCAATTACATAAACTCAGATGTGTTCAATGGCTTGATATGAGTAACAAAAGACACCTTTATTTTTATCATTTAGGAAGTACTAAGGGGTTTGGGAGTTCTGTGTCAAGAATAGGGATGAAGCTCAAATACATAATTCTTATTATAAAGCACCATATCACAATAGAGAACTCAAAAATAGATATATTGGTATTTGACAAGAAGCCAAGGTAACTCAATTGAGAAAGGATAAATTTTTTTCAACAAATAGTGCCAGAACAATTGGATATCCAATGTAGAAGATGTTAACCTTGATCCTTACCTCATGAAAGTCACAAATATTAACTTGACATAGATCATACACTTTAACATAAGAGTTGAAATTGTGAAAATTAGGAGAAAATGTTTTTGACTCTGGGTTAAGCAAATTTTCTTAGGACACTAAAAGGACAAACCATAAAAATTGATAATTTGGACTTGATCAAAATTAAAACTGACCTTCAAAAGATATTATTTAGAAAATGAGAAGACAAGCTGCAGAGTGGGAGGAGATATTCACAGTGCATATACACACACACACATATATATATATATATACATATATATATTTGACTTTTGAAAATATTTTTTATTGTGGTAAAAATACATAACATAAATGTTAGCACCTTAACCATTTTAAGTGTACAGTAGCGCTAAGTGTGTTCACAGTGTTGTGAAACATCTCCAGAACTGTTTGGGGGAGGATTTAAAAAAATTAAGACTTCATTTTTTTATTAAAGTATCATTGGTATGCAATCTTATGTTGGTTTCAAATATACAGCCCAGTGGTTCAACAGTTCCCCATATTATTAAATCTTCACCCCCCTCTAGTGCAGTCACTATCTATCAATGTAGTAAGATGTTACAGACTCATTAGCTATTACAGAGTCATTAGCTGTATTCTCTGGCACAGTACATATATTTGATGCAAGACTTGTATCCCAAGACTATAAAGAACTCTTCTAATTCAGTAATAATAAGAAAACCAATCCAATTATAAATGGGTAAAAGATTTGAACAGCTCACTTCACAAAGAAGATACATGACTAATTTATTAGTACTCAAAAAGATGCTCAACGTAGTCAGTAATTAGGGAAATGCAAATTAAAATTACAAGACACCACTATACACACAAAAGAACGACTAAGATGAAAAAAGGCTCAAGATACCATGTCAGAACACGCCGAGTGTTGTTGAGAATGTGGACCCCCTTGAACTTTCATGCATTGCAAGTGGAAATATTAATGGTACAGTCACTTTGGAAAAGAGTCACTTTCTCATAACATTTAGTATACATTTATTATACAAGTCATAAATTTGTAGGTGTTTACCAAAGAGAAATCAAAACATACGTCCACATAAATCTTCATAGCAGTTTTATTACAAGAACTGAAAACTAGAAACAATTCACATGTCCAGTAACAGGCCAGTAAACCTATTTAAAAATTAGTATATTCATGTATGAGCCAGCAATTCCAGTTCTAAGTATTTACTCAAGGAAAATGAAAACATAAAAGTCTACACAAAAACTTGTTTGTGAATGTTCATAGAAGCATGATTTATAGTAGCAAAAACTACTATTTTATGTATTTACAAAAACTACTATTTTACGTATTTACTATTTTATGTACTGGGTGTATTTTTTGTCAATTATTCCTCAATACAATTGATTTAAAAAATCGGGGAGTTGCAGCTAAAGCAGAGCTTAGACTGAAATTCACAACTTTGAGTTCTTATATTACAGAGTGGGTGGGAAAATCCAAACACTCTGTGAACTGGTATTAACATAATATCACTGACAACCTAATAAGGTGAGTTATATTGTTCCCATTTTACAGAGTAAGGAACTGAAGTGGAAGATGTCTGGCATTTGGCTTATAGCAATTGCTCAATGAAAGTGCTGAAATACCTTGCTAGGTCACAAAGCCAGTCACTTGGTCAGTGGCTTACAGCTTTCGTTTCTGGACGTCTGGCCCAGTGCTCCTTCCACTACATGGTGATGAAGAGAGGAAGGGGAGGGAGAAAGACAATAGAGATGGTGGTGTGTAGGGACCTCTGGGTGAGTTAAACTGTGTAGTATGCCTCTTTCCTGCCAGAGGTTGAAGTTCTGGTGGCCATGAGCAGAGGGAGGTCTTTACTGAATCCATAAGCCCTTACAAGTCAAATTTGGATCTCTGCAAATGGACATGACAACTGTGGGAGAGTTTCCAAGTGCAATAAATGCATCCTGGTAGGACCAGTATTAGTCCTGAACAGTGTCAGCCATGTCTATGGGTAAAGTGTGCCCCATGGACAGGGAAATCCAGATGCAAATAGAGACTCTTCCCCAGGCTGTAGGCTTCCTTTCTGCCTCTTTTCACTGCACACTTCTGAGGTATTCTCTTGGGAGGCCCAGTCTCGCCCTGAAGGTCAAAACCACAGCTCAAATCCGGGGAGAGGGCCACGGTTCTCCCAGCCTTTCAAGGGAGCTGGACATGTGCACTGGTGATCCTAATACAAGAAGGGCAATCCAGTACATCCCCCACCCGCTGACTTTCGCCCTGTGGCATGTGAACCATGTTGTATACCCTCTCTAACCCCAAGCCCGGAGAGAACGGAGGGGCTCGAGCACTCTGAGGAGCGGGATTGCAGAATCTCAAGGAGGCTTGGAGTAGCTGGTTGCTGGGGCTGCAATGCTGTCCTGAGAGAGGGGAGAGGAGAATGCAGAAACCCTCTGTGCTACAGTGGGACAGGGAAGCGAAGGAGTGCAGGAGTGAGGTGTGGGGCTGGGGAGCCATGGACACTCTGCCTTGGCCTGGGCTTTCTGCTCAGTCAGAGCCCCCAGGCTGGTGAAGCACACAGCTTCCGTGCTTACTCTTGCCTCAGGTAAGCGAAGTCTGCCCCCCTCACAGCCTGAGCACACACTGTTCTCTTTGCCTGGGATGCCCTTCTCCCAACTCTTCACAAGGCTCACTCCTTGGCTTCCTCTAGGCCTTGGGGAGATGCTTTGACCTGGGGACAACCTATTTAGCCACTCCTTCCTCCCTCTATTCTCTGTCAGAGCACTTAGCAAGCTGCAGAAGTGCTCCCCATGACACTGTCCACCCTCTGAGAGGGCGGCCTCAGCTGTCTTGTGGACCACTATGACCTCAGGGCCTAGCAGAGTGCTGGCACAGCACAGGCACCCAGTAGGCACTCGTGGAATGAATACATGGAGCTACTTAAGGAATACAGAGGTCATGGGGGCTATGTATCCCGGGACATGACAGGGCCACTGAAGCGAGGTGGTTAGCAGCAACCACTTCTTTTAATTCCATATCTCCTCCCTCCCTCCCCGAAGAAGACAATGCCCTGAGAAAAGCTGCTTAACTGTCATGGGGCTCTACTATGGCTGCCTCCACCCTAGGAGTTGTCTCTTGCCCCACAGCTGCTTCTGTCCTCACCCCAGAACCTATTTCCCATCCGTTCTCAGAACTGGCTGTGCTGGGAGTCATAACATGGAAACACGGGCCTCAGTGTGCCCACCCAAGCCCCACCCCCTAAGCACCTTTACTGCTTCCCAGGCCTGCAGGGATAGAACTGACTGGCACATTTGTCCCTCTCCACGGTCCACTGTGCTCAAGTGGGCTGTGCATTAATCTGCAGGCAGCAGTTCAGTGGGGGGAGGCACGGGGTGGCCGGGAGCAGCAGGGTGATGTTACAGACACTGTCAGCCCCTCGGGAGCTCCGTGATTGAAGAGACAGGTTAGGGAGGCAGCCAGGAAGGTCAGAGCCCAGGAGCCGCAGGCCAGCTCCTCCGGAGGCTGGAAATCTTCACGGTACTTGCTACTGAGTCTTCTCAGACCCAGATTCAGTGCAGAGCCCGAACTGGTGCAGCACTCCCTCCCTGTTGGACTCACAGGTAGCAAGGCCTGGGCGAGTGAGGTCTCCCTAACCACAAGGAAGGAACAGCTTTTTCAGAGAGCTGGGAAGGCTCAGCAGCTTGGCCTGGTTGCTCAGTATCCAGTGTGTGGTTTCCAAGGCCAAACTCAAACTGTTCCCATGCTTGGGCAAGCCTGCTGAGCTTCCGACTTGGATGTGGCTTTCAGTCAGCAAGAAGCACCTTAGGACATCCTTACTGTACATATCAGTCTTTGAACTGAACTGGACTCCTCTGGGGCAGAGGCTGGGACTGAGACAGTCATCCTGTACAGAGCAGTCCTACATGAAGCCGCAGTAGCAAGGCCACTGGAGGTACATCCCAGGGTTCAGGACATTGTACCTGTGAACCTAATGCACCTCACAACCATCCCAGGCCTGGAATGCAGCCAGGGCATGTCTCTGACCATTTCCTCAATTCAGGAAATCGAAAGGCCTGGGGAGGATTTGCCCCCAGCCTCTGGGACGAAGTGCACCACATCGAGTCAGAACTCCAGCCCAAGCCTCCAGGAGCCTGGGTTAAGCTCTGCCTGGTGCCCCTCGTTAGCTCTGCCTTCTGGAGATGACTGCAAGGAAGTTCCTACACCTCTCTGGATCTCAGTTTCCCTAGCCTGACCTGGGTCAGGAGGCTGCTAGGGGAGGGGACTGGGTAGGGAAGAGAGAAGGGGTTCAAGCTGGCAGGGAGCTGTATGGCCCATTCTGCTTGTATCCATTGTACATTTTTAGCCCTCCATTCACAGAGTAAGAATTCTGCAGCCAAATGAAATTGAAAAGTCTTGGTGATGGGTACGTCACCTCATATTTACATGATTTTTACAACTCTCAGATCTCAAAGAATCATCCCCTCTTTGTCTCTTGCTTCTCTCCCTGTGTGCCTCCCGCCTCCCCACCACGTTCCCTTCCTTTCACTTGCCCAATCCCTCACTCCTTGGAGACCATTTTCCCAAATTGCAGGATCCTTTTACTGGGATCCTGGCCCAGTTCTTATCATGAGGCACTCCTGCCTGGATTTGGGCAACAGTGCTGGGCATATGGAGCCCAACGCTTGCCAACTGAGGAAGCAGTCTGGAGACCTGAATGGCAGGAAGGCTCCTTGCCTACACGGTGGAGACTGCAGTCAGTGGAATGGCAGCGAGGGGTAGCCAACTTGGAAAGAGTAAATGCTTCCTTTTACTTTGAGCCAAAACTCAGTGGGCCTGTGGGGAGCAGAGAATGTGTGCCAGCCCCCAAACTCTACCAAAAGCACTCCAGCCAGTGAGTGTTTATTGGACTCCTACTTTGTGCCAGGCCTGGTGCCCAGCACTCCTCCGAGGCTGCAGTGTATGATCTGTGAGTTACAAGGCTCTCCCAGCCTTTAAGGGAACTAGCTGCATGCACTGGTGATTCTGATACAAGAGGGGAGATCCAATACACTCCCCACCCTCTGACTTCTCCCCTGTGGCGTGTGAATCATGTTGTATGCCCTCTCGAAGCCCAAGCCCAGAGAGAAGGGAGGAGGCTTGAACGCTCTGAGGTGGGATTGAAGAATCTCAGAGGCCTCATCATGCCCCTCTGGGTTATAAGTGGGAGCCTTCCAATTTACCAGGGCTTCTCAGCATCTTTAGTCTGGGTCAAAATCTGTCTTACAGATGCTTTCCCCAGAGCTGGCCAGAGCACTGCCCAGCTGCAAGAGTGGCAAGACAAGCCTGTTACAGGGATGGAAGGGATGCCTTCTTCGATTTCAGACTTTTCTGTAAGGCTCCAGAATTGACTGACATTCTAAAGAAGGCTACCCTTTGAAAAAGAGGTTTTTATTCAGTTTCAAATCCTCAGAATTCCAGAGAGGCCAAGAAAGAACCTTCATAGAGTCCCAGTTGCCACCAGTGCCCAGATCAAGATGTGCTACAAATTCTGCAGGGATGGCCCCAAGGCCCATGGGAATTATCTGGATGCTGGATGCAGATCCTAGCACTTGCTCTGAGGCTTTGGACTACAGGAGGGCCAGGGAGGGCGTGAAGGACACTCCATTTCTCCTCTGATCCTATAGCACTGACAAGCTGGGAGAAGCAGAAGTGGCCTGGGGAGCTGGGAGATCCAGATCAGATGAACAGGGAGGGGAGGCAGTAGGGGAACAGCAGAAGGAACCTAGACTTTGGAATCACGTGATCCAAGGCTCAGTTATGTCACTGACTAGCTGTGGACCTTGGGAAAATCACTTCTCTGATCCTTACTATCCTCATTTGTTAAATGGAGCTAATAATAGTACCTCCTGCATCAGGTTATTGCAAGAATTTAAGATATAATTCACAGGATGCCTGGAACAAGGTAGACCTCCAAAAATAGGAGCTGCGGGCAGAAGTAGTGTTGCCATCCCCCCATGATCACCAACATTGTCTTGATCAACAATCTGGAGGCTTTGGGGACCTCGATCAGGTGACAATGAAGATGCTTGCCACTTGAAGCATGTGGTTTAATTACCTTGTTTTAATACAGGTGACTCAAGAGGTTGACAAAGTCTGGGACAGGGCCTAGATGTAAGTCCATTTATAGAATTCCAACCTGTCTTGGAGTAACTTCTACATAACAAGAAACTCCAGGCCTTTTTCTGGGATAGGAATGGTATTGAATAGTTGTAATGGTCAGAATAACCTTATCAGAATCTCACTATATCTGATTCCCTTCCAGGTTCACCTGGAGCACACTTCACCTCCTGCCACTTTGGGCTCCAGGGCTGCTTCCTGATTGCTCAGTGGGGGATGGAGCAGTGCCATAACCCCACTCTCAGGCAGTCACACTGGCTTCATAGCTGTGGGTCACTGAGGATGCTGACTGTGGATGATGGATGTTCCACTTCTGCTGGAACATGCTGCCCTTTGTCATGCTCAAGTGCCCATTCTCTGTGTTTGGACAGATGTAGTTCTGTGTCTTTCAAAGGACAGGTTCTAGGGTGTATAGGAGGGTGGCACAGCATTTCAAAGACAGATCAGCAGCTGATAACCCCAAGGCCCATTTGCTCCTTGTGTGGTCTTATTGAGCCACACTTTCCCAAGACTATATCCATACCAGGAACTCCATGGGCTGACATTCTGTTCCCATACCAAGGGGTTGGTAAAGTTATGTGTTTGTCTGAAAACTAAACATGGTCTTTGGAATGAAGATGGAATAGTTATTTCTCCCATTTTATGGTTGAGCTAACAGAGCCAGAGAAATGAAGTGAACTCACCTAAGATCACAAGCTAGGAAGGGAAGTGAAAAAGTGTGATATCAAGGAACCCAGTAAGCTCTAAATGTGGGCGAACATGCAGCAGTTAAACAAATAGCACCAAAGTTTATCTGATACACTTGATTCTCTCTCTTTCTGTATATGTATTTTTCATGGTAGAATGAAAATAACATCAAATTCACCATTTTAACCATTTTAAAGATTAAAATTCCGTGGCATTTAGTACATTTACAATATTGTGCAACCATCAACAGTATCTAGTTTCACAGCATTTTCATCACCCCAAAAAGAAACCCTGTAGTCATTAAGCAGTCACTCCCCATGGCCACTACCCCTTAGTCCTAGGCAACCACTAATCTGCTCTGTGTCTCTAAAGATTTACCTATTCTGGGTATTTCATACGAATGAAATCACTCAACATATGGCCTTTGTGTCTGGCTTCTTTCAGTTAGCATAGTGTTTTAAAGGTTCACCCATGTTGTAGCATGTGCCAGTACTTTATTCTTTTTATGGATGAGTAATACTTCATTTTATGGGCATACCACATCTTGTTTACCCATTCATCAACTTAGATACTTGTTTCTCCTCCATCATTTGGCTATTGTGAATACTGTTTTTGAAAGCAAAGTTAAACTTTTAATGCATACTATTTATTGTGCACCATATGGATGGGCCATAAATAGGAGGTCAGAAAAACATAACCCAGAGGCAAATCAAGTTTAAAATGTGATTCTCTACTGAACTTTGTCACAGAGTGCAGTACTGAGTACCTTATACTCTGTGTTTACCTGGGAATCCCAGGTAGAGCAATAGGCATGCGCTCGTGGAGCCACTTGTCCAACAAACACTGTTGAACAGCTTCTGAGTGCCAAGCACTGAAGAGAACTAGTTGAACAAAACATAAAAATCCATGTTTCCATAGAGATCACAATCTCATGAAGGAGAGAGATAAATAAACAGGCATTGGCAATAGGGTGTGATGAATGCTATGGTTAAAGTAAACCAATGGACTAGGGAGCCCACAGGGCATCTAACCTAACCGTGGGGAGTCAGGAACACTCTTGTGGAGGATCTAAGAGCTGACAGATGGAAAAGAGTGGAAAAAGAGTGTTTTATGAAAAGAGAAAGCATGTGCTAAGACATAAGAGTACTATAAGAAAGAACCGAAATAACCAGTGGGAAGCCATTGAAGAATATAAAAAAGTGTTATGACAAACTTGGTATTTCAGAGATGTCATTCTGGATGTAGAATGGTTAGTGGAGTTGAGTGGAGTTAAGGGTGAATTCAAAGAGACCAGTTAGGGTTAATTATGGAAGTATAGGAAAGCAATGATACTGATTTGGATTATAATAATAGAGGCTGAGATGGACATAAGTGGACAGATTTAAGATTTATATAAAAGGTAGACTTAACAAAATAAGGTAACATTTTCCTCACTTGAATTCTGTGATACCTCAATTTCCTGATTTTTCTCCTACTTACCTCATTGTCTATTCCTTCTCACTTTCCGTTGCTAGATCCTCCTTCTGTTCCCAAATTCTCATCTTTGGGGTTACCCAGACACCTCAGTACTTGGTCACTTCTCTTCTCTTTCTATACTCTACCCCCTGGTGATCTTACCAAGTCTTCTGGCTTTCAATATTGCCTGTATGCTTATGGTTCCCCAAATCATATCTACAGCCCAGACAACCTCGCCTAACCTCCAGACTCATATATCCCATGGCCAACTTGACATCTCTACTTTATTATCAAGTAATATTTTTCTTTTTTCAAGTTCTAGCCAGGGTAATTTGGCAAGAAAAAGAAATAAAAGGCATCCAAACTGGGAAGGAAGGAATAAAACTCTTTCTATTCACATTTGACATGATCCTACATGTAGAAAACCCAAAAGAATCCACAAGAAAGCAACTAGAGCTAATAAAGAAATTCAGCAAAGTTGTAGGGTGCAAAATCAACACACAGAAACAAGTAGTGTTTCTATGTCCCAGTAATGAACAATTCAAAAAGGAAATTAAGAAAGCAATTCCATTTATAACAACATCTACAGAAATAAAATACTGTGAATAAATTTAACCAAGGAGGTGAAATATTTGTATGCTGAAAATGGCAAAACACTGCTGAAAAAAATTAAAGAAAACCTAAATAAATAGATATCCCATGATAATGATAGGATAGGAAAACTTAATATTGTTGAGATGTCAATACTTCCTAAACCAACCTACAGAGTCAACATAATATTTATCAAAATCCCAACAGCCTGTTTTGAAGAAATAGAGAACTGGATTCTCGACTTCATATTTCGAATTGCAAGGGGTTCCAAACAATCAAAATAATTTTGAAAAAGAAGAACAAAGGTGGAGGATTCACACTTCCCCAATTTCAAAGATTACTGCAAAGCAGCAATGATGGAACTAGGGTGGTACTGGCAGAGGGATAGACATACAGACAAGCGAAATAGAACAGAAGTCCAGAGTTAGGCCCACACATCTATGGCCAGTGGATTTTCCATAAGGCTGCCGAGTATATTTAATGGGGAAAGAATAGTATCTTCAACAGAAATTACACGTGGAGGTGCAGACACAACTGGATCTCCACGGGCAGAAAGAATGAATTTGAATGCCTATTTCACACCTTATACAAAAATATAAAAACTCTAAAAAATGCAATAAAATACTTCAAAATGGATCAATGACTTAAATATAAGAGGTATATCATAAAACTCTTAGAAGAAAATATAGGGGTAAATCTTCATGATTTCAGATGTGGCAAGGATACTTAGATATGAGAACAAAAGCATGAGCAATAGAATACACACAGATAAATGTACTTCGTCAAAATTAAAAACTTTTGTGCTTCAAAGAACACCAAGAAAGTGCAAAGACAACCTAGAAAACGATAGAAATATCTGTGAATTATACACTTGATAAGGGTTTTATGTCTATAATATATAAAGTACCTTCCAACTTAACAAAAAAAAGGACAAAAACCCACTTAAAAATGGGCAAAGGACTTGAATAGACATTTCTTCAAAGTAGATATACAAGAGTTAATAAGCACATGAAATGATGCTCAACATCTTTAGTCATTAAGGAAATGAAAATAAAAATCTCAAATGAGATATCACTTCACACCTACTAGGATGGCTATAATTTAAAGAAAAAAAAGGAAAAAAGTGTTGGTCAGGATGTAGGGTAATTGGAACACTGTTACATTGCTGGTGGGAATGTAACTTGGTGCGAGTGTTATATAAAACAATTTGGCAATTCCTCTAAAAGCTAAAGGTACAATTGCCACATGATCCAGAAGTTCCACTTCCACTGTATATCCAAAAGAATTGAAAACAGGAACTCAGTTACTCGTACTCCAATTTCCACTACAGGATTATTCACAGTAGCCATAAAATGGACATAAACCAAGCATCCATCAGCAGATGAATGGATAAGTAAAATGTGGCATATATATACATACACATATACATATACATACACATACACATGTACATATATACACACACACACAGTGGAATAGTATTCAGTCATAAAAATGAATGAAATTCTGATACATGCTACAAAATGGATAAATATTTGAAAACATTATGCTCAGTGAAATAAATTAGGCACAAATGGACTCATATTATGTGATTACATTTATATGAAATATCTAGAAAAGCCCAATTCATAGAGACGAATAAGATTAGAGATGACCAGGAGCCAGAAGGAGAGAAGAGTGGAGAGCTATTGTGTAATGGTCACAGAGTTTGTTTGGGGTGATGAAAGAATTTTAGGAATAGTGGTAATGATTTCACAATATTGTAAATATAATTAATGCCACTGAATTGTGCACTTAAAATGGTTAAAGTGTTATGTCATACATATTTTGTCACCAAAAATATAGTGAAAAAAAATTGTGAATCTATCCCCATTTTGTCAAATTGTCCCCACGTCCATTGCCCTCATGTGGTTGACTGTTTGATAGTTTTCACTGTTTGTTTTATCCTTCCTTTGTTAAATTTATTTATAAGTATATTACTCTTTTTGATGTTACTGTAACTGGAATTATTTTCTTAAATTTGTTTTTGGGTTGTTCATTGTTATTATACAGAAATGCAACTAATTTTTGTGTTTGTTGATCTCATATCCTGCAATTTTTCTAAATTCATTTAGTACCTCCAATAGTATTTTTTGTTGGTCTCTTAGAATTTTCTACCTACAAGAGCATGTCATCTGCAAATAGAGATCATTTTGCTTCTTCCTTTCCAAGCTGAATGCCTTAATTTTATTTTCTTATATAATTGCTCTGGCTAGAACTTCCAGTACAATGTTGAATAGAAGTAGTGAAAGTAAACATCTTTGTCTTGTTTTTGAACTTAGGGAGAATGCTTTAAGTCTTTCACCACTATGTATGGTATTAGCCGTGTTTTTTTCATAGAGTCCTTTTTCAGGGTGGGGAAGTTTCCTTCTACTCCTGGTTGAGTGGTTTTATTAGGAAGGGACACTACTTTTGCGTGCATTGACTAAGAAGACCATTTGGTTTTTGTCGTTTATTCTAGTAATATGGTGAATTGTACTGAGTATGGTACCATTTTTAGAAAGTGGGTAAGTATAAGTAAAAGATTCTGTAGGGGTACATGACATATACTTCAACACTTAGAAAATAAAGTAGAAGGGTCTGATAATAAAATAAAATAAAGGACCAAATGCAAAGTTTGGTACCGTTGCTACTGTTATGGGGAGAGAGGTTGGGATGAGCTGAGGAATTAGCACAAAGTTGGCTGCTATGCTGTGGAAGATGCTTTAAGTCTTGGTCTAGGTGGTTAGTTGACCAGTGTTTGTTTCAATATTATGCTTCAAAATGTTCATTGATTTTTCTGTGTGTATCACAGATTGTCAAAAGATGTAATAAATGGGAAAAATAAAGTATGTGGGAAAACAAGCCTCGTCTTGTGGTCATCAGCTCCTAGGCTGGCTGAGCAGCAGGGAAGAAGCCTCAAGGAGAGGAGCAGTGGAGGCTGGATGCAAAGCAAGTTCAGGCCTGAGGGGTTGGGTGCCAGGGGCATAGATAGTCAGTGGAGGCAGAGAAAAGCGTCTTTGGCATTACAAGTAGTGTAGCTCTGGGGGAAAGGGTGTTCCTGGCCAGGGAGGAGTCCCCTATGAAACCAGTGAAACCAAAATAAGTCAAGGGAAAGAGTTGGTTGGGAGAAAGGCTTTTATTCCTTACAGTAGCTAGCCAGGCTTGGCACCGCCCATTTCCTCTGGCTGTGGCTTGCGCTCTGCCGCCACAGTGCACTCTCTACTTCTGGTCCACCCCTTCTGGGCGGAACTCCAGTGGGTGGGTCCTTAGTGACTGGCAGATGCCAAACCAATTATGTACCAGGAACAGAAGGGAGGAAAGAATGGCTGTTTTCTCTCCACCCCTTGCCCAGATATATGGGCAGCTCTGCAGTGGTAAACACCTATTGATATGTAAATGACCTAAGGCTGGGCTGCAGATTCTGGAAATTCTGTCATTTACCCCACAACTATCCTACCAGTTGGGCATTCCTGGAGGGTGGGTTGTGCCTTCTGAATATCCAGTATCCAGAATGTGCCCAGTAATGAGAGCTCCATTGGGATGGAAGCATCCAGGCCCACCTGGAGCCCTAGCTTCTGAAGTAGAGTGGGAGAAGTGCTCACCCAGTACCCCGGAGAATAGACAGGATCCTGTTCCATCAGTTGTAAAAGCCTGTGCCCACAGCAGCACTGAGGGACCTGTGCTGTATTTTTCTCAACTTCACCCCAACCTGCAGTCGCCCTGTGTCAGTCTTCCTCCCCTGTATTCACCCCTGAGTATATTGGCTGCCCTGGAGAGATCAGCTCTGCAGAGCCTTCAGGTTTATAGTGGAAGCTTGTGGCCAGTTGAATGGAACGGATGGTTTGGCAGTCATTTAGAATCAATTGATTATGAGTAAAGCCTCAGATGGTAGTGCAGGGCCCTGCAGATGGAGGCCTATCACTTCTAATTATGTTCCTCCTCCATCATGTCTGGCTGACTCCTTAGCATGCTGATGCAAGGAAGAAGCCTGGAACCCCACTCTGACTCTTCAGTGCCTATTGAGATGTTCTGGGACTTTTTGCATGTCAACAAGGGGAATACTTCCACCTTTCCCATGCAGCCACACTTCTGGCTGAGTGTCCTGCCTCTCCATCTCCTGTAAGTCATTTCTTGTTAACACTCACGTGAACAAAGACAACAGTCTCCAAAACAGTCTCTGTGCCTCCACTCTTTACTTTTCAGTCTGCCTTCCACGCAGCAGCCAGGATGAGCCTGCACAGATGAAGATGTGGCTGTGTCATTGGCCTCCTGAAGGTGTGTCCCTGAAGACAAAGTCAGAGCTGCTTAGATTCCAGAAAGCCTTCCAGAACCCTTTGATTTAAAGTAGCTGTCCTTTGCTTTGTTGCATAGTTACTGAGTTTATTTAGATGATGCTGGACTAGCACCTAAGTCTAAAACTCAGACAATAAATCATTGTTGTTGTCTGGGCTAGATGGAAAACTGGTCTCAGAGAAACTATGTTACTTGCCAAAGATCACCTAGGTACAAAGAGTACAACCTGGATCTGAACACTGCCCTGTTTCTTCATCAATGGCACCACGTTGTGGGAAGTCTCCAGGTTGTGGGACTTCCCAAAGTCTCTATCAAATGGTTGACCTGGCGTGACAGCTCACTCACCACCCCAAACATCTTGCTCATTGTGAGGTGCTCAGCCATTCACTCTTGCTTGGATTGAGCTGAAATCTGCCTCTCTGGCCTCAGCACTGTCCACTAGAGACCTTCAGAACTAAGCCTACGATCACTGCCCCAGTCTGCCCTGCTGACTGGCAGGCAGTGACCTAGTCTCCTCCTCAGCCCTCTGATCAGCCTCCTCTGGAATGCCCACCTTATAAGAGCTAACTCATCCCCAACGTCCAGAGAGAGCTTTTGGAAATCAAATGTTTTGCTTAAGAGCTTTGATGCCACACAGATTTAGTTGTATTCTTCAACAGACCCCTTATTAGTTCTGTGACACTGCCCATGTTACTTAACCTTCAAGAGCCTCCGTTTCTGCATGTATAAAACAGCAATAATAATAGTAACTTCCTCCTGAGGTTGATGGGAGAATTAAATTGAATTGATTTACATAAAGCACTTAAAATACTGCTTGGCATATAGTAAAAACTTAATAAAACTGTTTTGCACTGGACATTTCTCTGGATTTGCTTGGAGATGGGCATTTCCCTTTATTTTATTTAGAAAAAAGCATTCAAATATTTAAGTGAATGTTTACATATTTAAATGAATGTCTACATATTTATACACCTGTATAACCACACCTCAGCTCCAGATGTGAAACATATTCCTTCCCCCTTCCCTTCAGCCATTCGACTTCCCATTCAACTCCCCATCCCTAAATGTAGTCAATAATCTGATTTCTTCTGGTATGGATTAAATTAATCTCTTCCAGAGTTTCATATACATGAAATCATGCAGTTTGTATTTTTGTCTGGCTTCTTTCATGCAGCATATTTTTGAGGTTCATCCACGTTGTAGGGTGTTTCAAAGGTTCACTATTTTATTCCATTGTGCCAAAATTTAGTTTATCCATTCATCTACTGATGTACATTTGTGTTTTCCCAGTCTGGAACTAATATGAATAATGCTATGATGAACATTTGAGCACAAGTCTTTGTGTGGACATAAGTTTTTATTTCATTTGGGTATATACCTTGAAGGGGAATTGCTGGATCATATAACCCCATAAGAACTGTCAAACTGTCTTCCAAAATGTTTGTACCCGCTAATATTCCCACCAGCAATGTAACAGGGTTCCCACTGCTTCCCATTCTTCCCAGCTGTTGTGATTGTCAGTCTTTTTAATACGTCCTTTGTAGCCATTCAAGTGGATGTGCAGGACCACAAACTGATTGAATGACTGTGCTGTGCTTGCTCCTGACACAGGCTTTGCACACGACATGCATTGGACACATAGGTGCAAACATTATGGTGAGGACAGCTTATCTTCAGTATCATTCCTGCGCTGACATTGGGACATAACACCACTGTGAGGTAGGCATCTCAGGAATCAGTGTGCTATGGCAGAGATGAGGAAACTGCAGCTGTCCACCCATTAAATGCTGACACTCTCCTATGTGTCAGCTGCGAGGATGGACTCTGGGAGAACTGGTGAACCAGCCACAGATTTCTGCTTCCCATAGAGAGCATTCCAGTCCAGTGGGGAAGAGGACTTCTGGGCAAGCACTCAGTCACGCAAACCAGACCCAAAACTCCAAATGAGAGTTGAGGCCAAGCTAACCTGTATCCCAACCCTTTTGGCCCTGCCCTCTTTGGACTTAACAACCACAGTGTCACTTGCTGGTTATCTACTATGTGCCAGAATTCACTGACCTATCACTTGGGAGGAGCCACACCATGGCTGCACAGAAAACCATCATTTGTAATAGGGAAGTTCCACCCTAGAGACTTTCCATTAGGGGACCATATTTGGGGACACTAACTGCTATTTCTGTCAAAGGTCTCTTAGAATCACTGGATGCGCTCTCCTAATGGCCACCCCAAAGTGACTTCATGCATTCTGCAGGGTCTGTAAACTAAGCCATATCTTCTCCAAAATCCCCTAAATCAGGTGACAATTGATTCAGCAGTTTTCAAGCTATGTAGAAATGGTTCTCCAGGCAGAAACTAGATTGGCAATATATCCGAACAGGCAGAGTAGGACAGCTCATACTCCACTCCCACACATATCCACTCCCTCTGTTACTTTGGATAGTATACTAGAGAAATGGGGGACACTTCCCAAAGGGCCTTTCCTGCCATTTCCTCAGGAGAAGTAAGGCATATGTTGTTTTTCTGAAAAGCTGGCTCTTGGAGAGTTTTGCTTTTAAATAATTATGCATCGATGGCAGATTCCTTCGTCTATAATATATCACTTAGCGACAAGCAATTTGTTGTTCTACTCCTAGCACAAAACACAGCAGCCTTGTTGGAACCTGTCCTCTCCTGCTATCCTTCAAAGGGTGGCTAACATGGGCTGCCCAATAGGTTAGCACAGCCCTGTGCTAGAACTGGGACAGAGAGTACTAATTTAAATTGAACTGGGGACCCTGAGGCATATCAACCATCCAGGAGGCCGTAATGGACGCATTTGCACCCTGTGCCCACCCACTGATGTAGGTCCCACTGGGGGAGCCCGAACAACTGCCAACAACACTCTCTTTCCCAAGAGGCCCATGTGAGCCCCTTTTTCAAACTTATTTTGGCTATTCTAGGTGGAATGCATTTTCAGATTAATTTTAACATCAGATTGCCTGTTTCTACAAAATATCCCTTTTGTGATTTTTGATTGGATTTGTACTTAAAATGTGTTTCTTGTACATCTTAACAATATTAAGTTTTCTGACCGAGGAACATAGTATATCTCTCCATTTATTTTGGTCTTCTTTCATTTTCTCAGCTTTATTTTATAACCTTTTATGTTTTCTTCGGGGGGGCATGTCAGATTTATCTGTAAGTACTTCAGAGTTTTTCACACTATTATAAATGCTATTGCTTTTTATTTCAACTTGTTAATTAACTATATGTAGATCCACAATTGATTTTTGTATATTGATCGCATCTTCTGCAAGCTTGCTGGATTAATTTCCCAATGACTGCTGTAACAAATTATCAGAAACTTGGTAGCTTTAAACAACGCAAATTTATTATCTTACAATTCTGAAGACTAGAAGTCTGAAATCAGTCTCAGTGGGCTAAAATCAATGTGTCGTCGGGGCTGTGTTCCTTCTGGAGGCTTTGGGGAAGAATCTGATGTCTTCTTCTCTAGATTCTAGAGGCTGCCCGCCTCCCTTGGACCATAGCCACAATTCCCCTCTTTCAAAGCCAGCAAAAAATCATCTCCTTATTTCTGACTCTGTCCTTTCTGCCTCCTTGTTATAAGGACTCTTGTGATTATATCAGGCCAACCTGCATAATCCAGAATGATATTCCCACCTCAAGATGTTTAACTTAGTCACATCTGCCAAGTCCCTTTCACCATGTAAGGTTACATATTCACAGGTTCTAGGGATTAGGACTTGAACATATTTGAGGGACTATTATTCTGACTACAGCAATAATCAAAGTCACTTAGTTTGGGATTTTTTTTGTTTAGAATCAGTCAGATTTTCTATGTAGACCCTCATGTGATCTGCAAATGAGTTTTCTTAATTATTTTCTATTCTACATGTCTTTCTTTCTTTTCTTTCTTCTTTTTATTTTTTTTTTGCTTCTAGCCCTGACTGGTTAGAATGGATGTGATGAAAGAGGCTCCTTACCTTGTACCCTATCTTCTGCTCTTGGGCATACTGCTCTATAAATGTCAACGAGGCCACATTGGTTGAAAATGTCAGTCAGTTCTTCTCTATCCTCACTGATTTACTATATACCAAGAAAAGGGTATCAAAATTTCTGAATATAACTGTACATGTGTCTTTTCCTTTATGCAATTCTATGGGGTATTTTTCTTCATATATTTCTAAGATCCATGAGAAAGTAGAGAAATGTCATAAATTGTATAGTCTTTTGATGAATTGATCTCTTGATCATTATTAAATGACCAGACTTACCCCTGGTAATGCTCTTTACTCTGAAATTTGCTGTCTGAAATGAACATAGCCACTCCAGCTTTCTTTTTAGTAGTGTTAGTATGGTATATTTCTTCCCATCCTTTTTTAACCCATTTGTGTCTTTGTACTTAAAATGTGCTTCTTGTATGTAGCATAAAACTGGGTCTTGCTTCTTTATCCAGACTGATAGTCTGTGTTTTTGTCACATTTAAACCATTGTGCTTAATGGGATTATTGATATGCTTAGGTTTAAATCTATCATCTTGCTGTTTTCCATTTGTCCCATTTTTTCTTTGTTCCCATTGTCCTCTTTTCCTTCCTTCTGTTGAATTAATTGTATATTTTTTATTTCAATTTATTTACTTTTTTTGACTTAATAGCTATAACTGTTTGTTTTATTATGTTAGTGGTTCTTTTTGGGTTTATGGTAAACATCTTTGACTTATCACAGTCTACCTCCAAGTAGTGCTATGCCATTTCACATTTACTGTAAGAACCTTACAGATACATTTCCATTTGTCCCTTCCCACGTTTATCGCTATTATTGACACAATTCTACATATTATTATTACTTGTACATATGTTATAAACTACAAAGTATTTTATTATTATTTTTGCTTAAGCTGTGATTATCTTTCAAAGATTTTTAAACAATAGAAAACATCATATACATTTCCTCGTATAGTCTCCATTTTGGGCTCTCTCCATTCACGTATGTTCCCATTTCCAACTGTTATCACTGTGTTTTCTTTCTTCCTGTTTCCTTTCTGTAGCCCGTCTTGCAGGGAGGATCTGCTAGTGGTGATGTCCTTCACCTTTTTCATGGCCAAAGAAACCTTCATGTCATTTCATTTCCCAGGATTATTTTTTGTTATGGAGTTTGAAGCTGGCAGCTTTTCTTTCAATACTGTAAAAGTTGATGCACTGTCTTCTCATTTGCATGTTTCCAAAGGAAATCTTATATTGTCCTTATCTTTGTTCTTCTATAAGTAATGTCTCTCTTTTTCCTTTCTCCTTTTAAGATTTTCTCATTATCATTGGTTTCACAATTTGTTTATCATGTGCCTCAGTGTAGTTTTCTTCATGCTCCTTGTGGATGATGTTTGCTGTGCTTTTTGGTTTAGAGATTTCATCAAATTAAAAAAAAAATGGGCCATTATTTTGTCACACAATTTTTCTGCCCTCTCTTTTTCAGCAACTCCAGTTATGTGTTTATTAGGGCCTCTTGAGGTTGTTCTACAGCTCAGCGATGCCCTGCTATTTAAGAAAACAATTCCCTTTTTTCTCGGCTTTCCATTTGGGATGGTTTCTGTTGCTCTGTTTTCAAAGTCACTAATTTTTTTTTTCTGCAATGTGTCTTTTCCTGTTAGTTAATTTCATCCAGTGTGTTTTTTATCTCATGCATTGTCGTTTTCTTCTGTAGAAGTTTGATTTGTGTCTTTGTATATCTTCCACATCTCTACTTAACTTTTTTACCATATGGAACACAATTACAATCATTGTGGTGGAGCTCTTATCAGTTAATTCTGACACCTTTGTAGTTCTGAGTTTGTTTCAACTTACTGATTTCTCTCTGTTGTTGTTTAGATTTTCCTGGTCCATTGCATGCCTGCTAATGTTTGTTTGGAAGCAGACATTTTGAGTTTCACCTTGTTAAGTGCTAGATATTTTTTTATTCCTATAAATATTCTTGAGCTTTGTTCTGGGATGCAGTTAACTAGCAATGATTTTGTCTTTCTGGGTCTTGCTTTTAATATTTATTTTGTGGGAGTGGGGCATTGCTCTGTTTAGGGATAATATTTCCCCACTTCTGAAGCAAGACTACAGTGTATCCTATCCAATGCCAAGCAAATTATGAGTTTTCTAGTTGACTGGTGAGCAGAGCCTAGGCGAGTTTCTGTGTGAGTGCTGTGTTCTTCACTCTCACATGTGTGTGCTGGTCAGTATTTAGCAGAATAGTTGAGGAGGGCTGTCTGCAGATCTCTGGAATTCTTTCTCTGTACATCTCTCTCCTCTCTAATATTCTGCATTTGAACACTAGCTAACATTGTCTTCCCAGACTCTCAACTCAGGGATACTGACAGGCTCTGCCTGGGTCCCCCTCCTTCCATCACAGCTTGGAAACTCAAGTCAGTAAGCTGCAGCAATCATAGTTCTCACAACGTTTGTGTCCCATTTCGCTGGGATTGCTGTCCATTGTTGGCTGATGTCCAGTGTCTTGAAAATTCTTGCTTCACACATTTTTGTTTCCTCAGGCAGAAGGATAAATCTAGTCCTTACTTCATCATGTTGGACAGAAGTGGAAGTCCAAATTTAACTTAAAATAAGAATTTCCTTGAAAATTAAATTGACATTTGAGCAGCCACATAACTATTTGAATAGGGCAGGTCTAGAGGATTACAGAAGTTCAGTGCAGCTGAAGTGCGCAGAGCAAGGAGCATGTGACCTGATGAAGCCAGCCCGGCCAGGCTCTCTGTGTTTGAGTCAAGTTATTTGCCCGCCACCTCACCAACCAGCTTTACTCAGGCCCGCCTGCTCTCCAGACACGAGGTGCTTTTCTTGATGAAAAGCCCCATTTGCCACTGCTATTGCCAGGTGTTTTAGTCACTGTCCACCCCGCCAGGGGCAGGGTTGAGTTCTATTATATCTCCATTGAGCCCGCTGTGGTGCTACCCAGGTCTGGTCTAACTGGACTCAGATGAAGTGCTTTATGAAACATGGGATCTCACTCCCATAAGTGAGGAAAGCTGGAGGCACCAGATAACACGACTTAGAAGTGCAGGTGAGGTAATAGCTTGTGAGGTGGATTTTCAACAATGAGCAGCAGAAGATAGGATGGAGTGTTTTGAGGCAAGGTGGCTGAATTTGTTTTAAAACTGTGGCCAGCTTCATAATTTACCACTTGCTGTTTGTTTTCACTCCTTTTTTACCTCACTTTACTTTTTCCCTCACTCCTGCTGACCTGAGACTGAATTTCTAAAGAAAAACAATGCCAACTTTGCCTTAGGCTATGTTATTTAGACAACCCTGTTTTGTAGGTCACAGTCAGAACGTAGGACTTCAGGGCCCTGGAGAGTCCCTGAAGTGTGTTGGGCAGGGGAGTGATAAGTGTGCACTTTAGAGATTGCACACTGGCTGCTGAAAGGAGAATGGGTTTGGGGTTAAGAGTAGAGGCAGTGAGGCTGACTAGGGGGTTAGTGCTGTAGTGTAAGCCAGAGCTGACGCCTGTTTAGACTAGGGTGCTCATGGTGAATCAAGGGAGAAGCAGATGGATTAGAGGCAAGTTTGGAAGGTAGAATCAAAAGTAACTGATGATAGGGTAGGTAAGAAATAAGAGGATGAGTGAGGAGTCATAAAGGACTCATAAGTTACGGCTTTATTAATTGGGTGAATGTTGTTGTCCTTCTCTGATATGAGGGAGACTGAAGCAGAAGGTTTGGAAGGAGAAGATGAATTTGAGTTTGAGCATGTTGAGGATATCACGGTGAAAGGGTTCTTTTAGCTGCCCAGCTCACTCACTTGCAAAGAAGGACACGAGAACTCTGTCAGCGTGGTTTTATTCCCTGTAAGACAGAGAGAATGGCCGCCTCGAAAGAGAGAGAGAGCAGCAAGGAGGGGAGCTGAAGATAAACAGAATGGCTGTCTCGGAAAGGAGAGAGCAGCAGCGGCAGCAAGGGGGGGGGCTGCTTATATAGGAATTCAGGGCCTTGGGGAGCGGGGTGGCCTTGTGACTGCTGAGAAACAGAAATTGTTGCAGACAATACACTCGGATGCAGCTTCTGAGTGATAAGAAGCTGCTGCCCAGAGGCAATTCAAGGCTGTGTGTGAAAGGAGACTCAACATTCCTTCAAGGTTGTGTATTAAAGGGAACCTAACACACTGGGCCATTCAATAAGATGAATTTAACTCTGATTTCATGGGAATGATCATGAATTTGCCAGTTTCCCAGTTATTTCTGAGCATCACTGAGGTCTAAGTTATTATTCAGGCCTAGTCATTAAAGATCCAGAAATTGAAGCTATTTGTGGCAGAAGGAGGGGCCTTAGAAGGGAAAGAGTACGTTGCTCACCTGTTGAAGAGCTGAGCAACCCACAGATACATGCAAAGTTGAGACTCAAACACTGTGTTCAAGACTCTGGGTGGGTAGTGGAGGCAGGGGAGGCGGGATTTGTTGGTCTTGGAGCTTTGAAAGTCACTGTGACCTCACTGTCCTTTCTATGGCTTGCCCATTGGCCATCTCTCCAGAGTTGCTAGAGACATGACCCAAGTTTCTTGGAGTTTTGGTTGCGCCCAGTAACAAAGCAGAGGTCAGGCCTCTGGGACTGGAAATGTGTTTTTTTAATAGTTTACTTTCTGTCCTGCAATTCACCTAGATGCCTGCAGATATTGAAAGATACCATAGCTGTTTAGAGAACCAGGGGCCCTGAAACCCTTAACAGGAAGTTGAGACCCAGCTGTGGCCCCCTTACTGTGGCAATCTGCGCTGTGCCGCCACAGGCTTGCTGAGAAGCAACAAGTAGCCCCAAAGCCCATGCAGGGCTTCTTGACTGCATTTACTTGGGCCTTCAGCTCAGCAGTGTTCTCTCCCTGTCACAAAGTCCCAAGGCTCAGCGTGTTCATTGGGCCCCTGTCTGGAGCTCTGAGGATGTAGGTTTAATGCTGAGAACAAGTCTCATCCCAGACATGAAGCTCGGGGCTTTTGGGCCCTTGCTGCAGGTAGCAGTGAGGCAGGTCTAAGTTATTACTCAGGCCTAGTCGTTAAAGATCAGGACATTGAAGTTATTTGTACCCCTGCCAAGCACAGCTCTCTGGCCTGGAGGAATGCCGCTGTGTCCTGAGTGGATGAGTAACTCTCTGCCCACTCTTCAGCTTCATCCGTAGGCGAGGCCTAGCTACCTGTGTAAACAGACTGACTGGGGGGAGATTTGGCAAACTGCCCTGCACATGTAGCCTCCACCTGCCTGCTGGCAGGTCTCATATCCCACGAGCTGGTCCCCAGGGGAAGCAGCCTATGGTAAAAGGACATAGTTTTGGCTCTTGTCTGTAGGATTCTGGTGAACTTCAATGCCACAGACATTTGCAGAGCATCGATTCGCTGCTCTATTCAGCATGTTGCTGCAGGGCACTGCTGGTCCTCGCACTGCTGATGTTCCTGATTCGAAGGGGCAGGTGGACCTGTGACAGCTGATCCTTATATACGGAAATCAGGAATCGGTCCTCTAGGGTACAAATGACTGGCGGCCCAATGACCCAAAGTATTGCAATCCAACAAGGTGTCCTGGAGGAGGTGGCAGCTGCGCCAAGTCATTTGAGAAGCAATTCTTTAGACAGGTGGAGATCAGACGCATGGCATTGCACATGCCTGTGTGTACACAAGACAAAAAATTGATGAGCAGGATCTGCTCAGGCAGCAAGATGAGTTCTGAGGTGTCTGAGGGTGAAGAGGTGGGAACGGAGGAGGCACAACAGCCAGACAGGACAGCTCACAGAGGACCGTGCAGCCACAGTGGCAAATACGTTATTCAGCGTGTGCCCTGGAGCCCAGGAAGGCATTTGAACTTCATGGGGATAGACAGGGACATGATAATCACGAAGATTTGTGTTTTGGAAAAGCCAATGGGAGGAAATAAAGAGTTCTTTATGATCAAAAGATTTCAGCAAGAACTGAGGAGGGTCTCAGCTGAGGCACTGGCAGTTGGGTTGGAAAAGAGGACTAAAGAGATAGAATGGCTAGGGCTTCTCCCCCAAATACAAAAGATGGAGAGGAAGAGGAAAGGTGGTTCTCCCGATGCATCCCAGAAATGTCCTAGGAGGATGAAGGCCCCAGTTCTGAGATGGGGCATCCTGGAGGAACAGCAGAATGGGGGCCACTGATGGGCACAGGTTTGGCCACACTGAAGTGCAAGATGTCTGTAGGGCAGCCCAGAGCCCAGCTGCCAAGGGAAAAGGGTCTGTGTGACATCTTCAGATTCTAAGCTGGCCTGCCACCTTGCAGCGCTGGTGCCCATGTGAGCTCATGTGGGGATTTGGGGGACAATAGTCTCATTGCCACAGGGATGGCCCCACCTAATTCCAAAATCTTGTCAGATGTTGAACCGTTGTGAGGCTCCCAGCCTGGCCAGTCCTGATCCTTGCTCTGCTGAGGAGGAACTTCTGTTAAATAGCCTGCAGAATAGAAGCAACAGTTTTGTTCATTTTCTTGTGGCAAAAACACCCCAAAGTAATAGGATGATTTTAGCAGCTTTTAGAGGTCTTTGGGGGCAATTACCAGGACTTGGTTATGAAAGGATCAGACCTCTTTTGCTAGGATTAAGTGATTTCCCTTGGGCCTTTGTAGAACTGTTGATAGGTTGATGGGGACCCAACAAGGGTACTTTTTCTGTGGAGGCTCCAGAGGCCAGGCCATCTGAGCTTTCTTGGAGAGGGGATGGGGATGAGTGGTGTGTGTGGCAAAGAGGAAGGAAGCCCCTAAGTCCCAGCATCCTGGCCTCCTGGATGTAGAGCAGGCAGACCCTTAGATCCCATCTCATCTGGCAGTCCCACTGGACCAGTCAGGGCATTCAAGCTTGGATAAAGGGCAGGGACTGGTCCAAAGACACAAGCCAGTCAGGGGTGAAATCAGGTGCAACCCCACTTCATACTCCTAGTTTGGTGTTCTTACCCCTCCCCTGTCAGGGTTGAGTCTTCCATGCTGTCATCACTCTGGGGCTTGTGCAGAAGCAGCAGTTGTGAGGTCAAAGTGCAAGGCTTCTTCCCCACTGGCACTGGGTTGTTGGGTAGTGGGGACTGGGAAAGAAGACTTGGAAGTCCTCTGTTGTGAATGACTTAACTGGGACTTAGGACCTCTGGGCCTCAGCAGGTGGGAGCCTGTCCCCCAAGAGAGACTGTCCAGAACACCCCTTCCCAGTGGGAGACATGGTGGTGAGCTGGCGTTAGGCATAGATTATTAGCATTCAGCTTAATTAACCACCACTGACACTCAGCAGAAGACTTTCTCTATTCTTTCCAGCCTCTGAACTCAACTAATTTTCCTTTTGCTCTGGTACTTTTGTCAATGAAACTTTCCATGTCGGCTTTCTCCACAGTGGGGAGCCTTGAAGGGAAGTGAGGAAGCCACATCAGAAGGTCCCTTTCAGGATGAGGGGGTGTGACGGCATGGGGTACAGGCAGTGCCCCAGGGAGCCCTTTCCTGCGCGGGCAGCCAGGCCAGGGAACTCCTTGCCTGCCCCCGCCTTGCAGTGCTCATTGACGGCTGCTGCCTTGCCGCCCTCTGCATGGGCCCCTCAAGTTAATTTGGACCTCAGGGTTTATACCACATCTCAGGAATCTTCCCAAAAGCACCAGTACAGGCCTAAACGCTGGGAAGAAATTGGAGCATGACCTCTACCAGTCCTTACAGGGAAATGGAGAGCTGGGATAGCAGTAATGGGCGAATTCAGGGCATGTCTTGAACTTGGCAATGCCTTGCTCAGGACTTTAAGCACCTTCCACTTTTAGGGAGCAGATAAGTGTGACGAGGTGGCCAGTGGACAGAGACCTTCCAAAGAGACTAAGGCACAGGGCACAGGCCCAGACAGGGAGTGACTGACAGCAAGGACCATCAAAGGAACAGCATGAATAATGTGCACCCAGCATGTCTGGGTAGCACTTCTAAAAGTTTCCATTGAAGGCTGGAACCCAGGGATGACATCCAGGGTGCCTGGCCCAGGGTTGACACCAAGGAAATGATCATAGAATGAATGATTCCAGATAGATGGACCATGGTTCATGGATAATCATTTAATTTTCTCTAATTTGTTCTTCCAAGTATTTCAACTGTATCCCATTTCATGTATTAATTTTGGTATTGAAGTTCTGGTTTATGAGCACTTAACACAATATCTGGGACATAGTAGGTGGTCAATAAATGATACCTGCTATTATTATAAATCAGTGTTTTAAGTCTGGTTAATATTCTGAAGGTGCCTTTGGTGTCTGATTTGGTCTTCCCTGGGAGGAGTAGTTCCCAGAAGACCTGACATTCCACGCTGCTTACTGTTGGTCGGCCCTATCTGTATCCAGATCCTAGGAGCACCTAGCTTGTCCAAGCTGCAACAGCCCAGTGCTAAACATACCGAGGTGGGGGGTGAAGAAGCAGGGAGGCCGGTTCCCAGTGGCAGTGTGGTCACTGCCCTGCCAAGCCCAAAACTCCTTCAAGCCCACAGCCAGGGCAGGGATAGCAAAATGGATCTTCAGTGGGACAGGAACTTGTCCAGGGTCCCACAGACAGCATGGGAGAGTAGGGGAAGAAGCCAGGGCTGCAACCTTGACCACATCAGATGGCTTCTCTGTTGCCTAATTCCACAATCTTGGGATCATATTTAAGGATTGTCTGGGAAGGGAAGATGTCCTTTTCTCTGTCTTCTTTCACTCCTGGGCAAATAAAAGAGCTTGGAGAAAGAGAAGAGCATTAGAAAAAACAAAGGCCTCTCTTAAAGAGCCTTCTCCCACTGCTCAGCCACTCACGCAACTGAAGCAGGGCTGGGGTCTGATCAAGTTCTAGTCACCTCTACTTGGGAAGCACAGTACAGACAGCTTTCCCCTGGACCGTGGCCACAGCCTGTCACCTGGGCTGCTTGCTTCCCCTCCTGCTCCCTACAATCTACTGTCCACATAGCAACCTGAATGATCTTTTAAAAATGGAAGCCAGATCACATCCCATCTCTGCCCAAAGTTGTACTCATTCGGAGTAAGCTCCTAAGTGATTAGGACTTGCCAAAAACTCAGATGATCGTTAGCATTTTTAGCAATAAAGTATTTTTAATTAAGCTGGGTAGATTGTCTTTTTAGACATAATGCTATTGCGCACTTAATAGACCACAGCATGGTGTCAACATAACTTCTTTTTGCACTGGGAAACCAAAAATTCACTGGACTTACTTTGTTGTGATATTTGCTTTATTGCAGTAGTCTAGAACCGAACCTGCTATATCTCTAAAGCCTCCCTCCATCAGCTTGGTTGCTCCAGTGGCTTGGGGCTATCAGCTTGGGAACAATTTTAATGAGCAGGGCAGCCCTTTCAATTGATATTGACTCAAATTCCTCAGCTTGCCCCTCCGGCCAAGGGGCCAGGCCAGGCAGACAGAAGCAGCTGCGGCACACTCGCTTCCCAAGTTTAGTGGAGTGGAGGCTCTTTTTCCTTTCAGACCAGATTAGCTCCCCTGTCCCAGTTACACACCAGTAGCAAACTGTACTCCCCCTTTACAACTCTCATCACATTCGCAGTTATGTTTCGATTTGAGTTATTACCAGCCCCCCAACAGACACCCCCACACACATACACACATCATACACACACACACACACACACACACACACACACACAGAGGTGACCTCTGTGAGAGCAAGGACCTGATTCATCCTGTTCACCTACGTGTCACCACCCCTGGCACAGTTTGGGCACATAATAAGCACTCGTGATAGTCATTAATGTTGTTCAGCAGCTATTCCTGGTGCTCCGTATCTAGCAAATGTGGTAACATTGCATTTCTCGGTGCTTTAGCAGTTGAGTGTGGCCATGTGAGTAGTTCTGATCAATGAGTTTTCAGTGAAAGTTGCATATGTCACTTCCAGTGCAGAACATCTAACATCCAATGTGAAATGCTCTGGAGTTCTTTTTCCCTCTGCTGCAGTAACCAGTAGCATTCAGGTTCATGGCTAATATATCAGGCTGTGTTCTAGAGTGAAGAGACATGGAGTGGACTTCCAGCATTCTAGCAATGAATATGTAGTGTGAATAAGAAGGAAATCTTTAAAATAAGCTACTAAAATTGTGGGTCATGGTGTGTTATTGTAATATAATTTGGAATATCCTGACTGAGAAAGTACTTAACAGATATTCATTGAAAGAATGAATATTTTCATACTGACTTGACTATAAAGGCCCAGACTGATAAGACCACAGAACATCTGAAAATGCTGAGGTACAGATAACCTTTTGGAAAGAGGTAGAAAATAAGTAAAACAGCAAATTACACATGAAACGATATAGACTATTTTAAAAGGAAAATTTAAGGAAGATTGCTAATATCAAGTACTTCTGGAATCAAATTCAGCAGTAACAGAAATGGAGAATGATGTAAAAAGTTTGGTGCATTGCTATGACCTGATTAAATGGTAATATAGAAAGTATGTTGATGGTAATGGCTGGGGACCCAGGCAATTATTTCGTTGACTGTGTGACATAATATATAATTCTATGTAAGAGACTCTTTGCTAAAACCCTTTTTTCTCCCAATAAAATTTGATTTTTTTAAATGGGTTTGCTTCTGCACCAACCAAAACCCCAGATCTGCTTCTGAGCCCTGCCCTCTATCCGCATCTGCCTTCAAGCTTTTTTCTTATGGCTTTAGAATAAGGCACTGGGTTATGTTACCCCAAGGCTCCAGGGCTCTAGCCCTGTTAAATTTTGAGCAAGAGCTGTTGTTCAGGTGAAGGCTACTGAGGACGAAGCAAAAAAAGAGGATTCGTGCACTTGGGTGCATTTCAGTCAGGAGGGGATAGTGAAAGGGTATATTTGCCCTCCACAGGTGATGTCTCAGTGTCCAAGTCATGTCGCGGGACCTGTCTGCTGGTCTTGGGGATGGTCTTGAAGAAGGAAGGCTATACTTCCTTCCTTAACGCATTCTTGGGCAAGTTCACAAGTTGGTGAGCATTATCTGTGAGAAGAGAAGGGCTTTCTGTACACAGCTTGGGCTCTTAACTCACTCTGGACCAGTAAGACTTGGACCAGTAAGGGGAAAGTTCTTGGATTCTACACCTTTGGTTTGTCTCCTTGTGTGCTGCAAAGAGCAGCCTGGGGTCAAAAGTTAATAGCCAATTAAAGAGTAGCAAAATCCAAGAGCATAAAATATCTCTGCATCAGTTAAGGGTGGATGCAGGGCTGCTGCTGACTTTTGGTGTAAGAATAGAATTTCCAGGCAGTGGGATAAAGATAAAAGGGACCAGAATTCTTCATAACTCTGATGAATGAAGCTTTTCATTTAATACCAATAAGCAGCAAACATTAGCCGTATGTGTCATTCCTTGCATCGTTGTGTTTCCAAGGCAACTGGGTTACCAGGGAGGCTTGGGGAGTATACTTTCAGCCTGGGGAATGCTGTCCCCTTACTTACAGCTACAACTTGCATTGACATGAGAGGTTACTATTTTGGTCCTAGATGGACCTGGATGTTATCCTTTGGGTCTGACCAGGGTTTCCCTCCCCTTCTCTCCTTCTCTGACTTTGGGCCAAGAAGAGTAACTGCTGCTCTAGGCTGCCTGACTGCAGTGCAGGTAGACATGGAGAGCTTCTGACTGTCTCCTTTGGACTGTCTCTCCCAAGACAGGTAACCCCTCTGGAGAAGCAGAGGAAGTAGGGAGAGGTAATAGCACATTAGAGAGAATGCACCAAGCATATGGTGGCCCAGATTTCAGAAAAAGAAACTGAAAGAACTCCAGTATGGCAGGAGAATAGAGTGCAAGCAAGGAAACAGGTGTAAAAAGCTAGAGAATTAGGCATTGGAGAAAGTCAGTGTAGGGAATTAAGTATGGGGAGAGAAAAGATTTAATTTGTTCTTTAAAAAGATCATTTTGCTAGATGGAGAATGCATTGTAGAGGTTTAAGAGTGGGAACAGAGAGATCAATTAGGAGGCATTCACAGACATCTAGGCAAGAGATAATGGAGGTGTGGAATGAGGCGGTGTCAGTGGTTATGGTGAGAAGTGGGTAGATTGGAGAGATGTCTAAGAGGTTCAGTTGATGGGACTAAGAGATCTATTAGATGCAGTAATTGAGGGAGAGAACAGAGTCTAGAATAACTACCAGGTTTCACCAATGTACCCCAAGTTCCTCTACAGGACCTGGCCCAGAGTAGGTGTTCAATACATTTTTGCTAAATGAACAAAGAAGTGAATGAATGGCCCATGGCATTCTCCCTGGAGAGGGAGTTGTTAGCACCTCTACTGTACTAATGTGAGGGCTAAAGAAGCCAAGCAACTTGCTCAGGATTACAGCCCAGGTACAATAGCCGTACAGGTCCATAGTTCTAATGGAAGCAGAGGGTCTGCCTCCCCAGTCTCTCAGGCTTGCCAGAGAACTTTTTAGTCAGGCTCCATCAAATTCCCTTTCCCCCTTCCCCTGCCAGCTCTGCCATTCCTCAAGAGGCAGAAGGGTTAGTAACCGATTCCTTGGGTTTCTATGCACGAATCTCCCAGGCCGGTAATGCGTCCAGGGGCAGCTTACTCAGTGTCCTCACAGTCATTTAGGGTGAGAGATTGGAAGCAGCAGCTCATTACATCTCTGCTCACTGCTTCTGTACAAGTGGGATGGTTTCATTATGCCCAAAGAAATTGGTCAACAATGGAGGACTTAATCAAGTCAGTTATTTAGCCCCATGCAGCCAAGGGGGGGTGGGTAAAAAAGGTGTGTGACCAACTGCAACTAATCCAATACAATTAGTTTGTAAGTAAAGCCAGAGTCTTTCATCCTGATGGGCAATTTCACTGGGGGGGCAAAACTGAACACCAAAAAATGGGTACATATTCAGAGCTGATGGCTGTGGCCATTTGGGCCAGCTCACCATCACACCTGCACCTCATACATTCACGCTCCAGGTGGTAGATTTCGCCAGAACAGGAAATCATTATGAATTTAAAAGGGTCTAAGCTAGGAAAACATTGTGCTACCCTCCCATATGCAATTAAAGATAATGGTTAGCTACTGTATAATGGTTGGCTATTGTACTGTAAAATGGGTGGAAGAATGTTCCACACAGTTCTCATTTTGCCTATGGTCATAGCTACCTAGGACTTTGTTTTGTTTTAGTTTTAGATTTTTAAATAAGCCTCTCACATGGTCTGCAGTCCAGTCTGGAAGCCAGGGGCCCACTGGCTGTGGGAGACTGGGAATCCGACCCAGACCTCAAGACATGACAAGAAATAGGACTCAGGGAGTGAAATTCAAACTGGCCATGGGGGCTGGAGCCACCCAGGCACCTATTTTGTTTTTTAAATGTCTCTTCTTTTAGTTTTCTTCCTCTCTTTCTCTTGTGACACATTGCCGTGACTATAACCATTTTAAAATGAAGTTGGACTGGCCTTTGGACAGAAGTCTCCTTACCCACATTTGAACTGGGCCAAAGCCTTTGGGTTGGGCAAAAGGACAACTGTAAGCAACTGTTTGAGTAGCCAGCAGGAGAATGGACATCCTCACCACAAGCCTGATGGCTGCGAACTTTCTGAAGACACAATCAGTAGTCAGTCAGCATGTAACTCAGAGTAGCTTAGCATGTCAACCCCCATAGATAACTGGGTATTCTTTTCTTAACTTATGTAATTGTCCCCCTTTCTTTTCCTCATAAAAATCCCTTGCTTTCACCTATAAGTGGAAAACTTTTCTGGTGACTCTGGAATCTGCACTCCTGATTTGCAACTCTGAGATCCCAAGTCAAGGCCTTTCTTCTTTTTTCAGTTTTGCCTCCTTTTCTCAGTTCTGTCTCTCTCCTTCTCTCCCCTCATTCCCCTCGCTCCCCCCCATCCTTTCTTTCTGTGAGTAAAGTTGCAAAATTTCCAGAATGTTTCACTTAGCCTTAGTGCATCCCATATCAATAGGTGTTTCCAAGGGAGGGAGAGAAGTATTCCATCTCTATATCAATAGGTGATTACAAGGGTGCAGGGAGCAAGGGCATATCTGGACCAGAAAGGTTTCATGGAGTCCCTTGTTGCAGCTGGGTCACAAGAGACAAGGGCAAGCAGAAGTGAGCAACTGCTTATAAGTAATAAATGGGTTTCTCCCACTTTATTTTGCCTTTTGACTGGTTTTGGTTTCAAAGGTTATTTATCCCAGGCTGGGAACATATTTTCCCCCCTGGATTTACACCTGCAGGTAGTTGGCAGGACCTCTGAACCTGAAATCTGTCTCCATGGGTGTGATGTTTGGGTGGGCTGCCCCTAGGGATGGTGGACAGATGTCTGGAACCCCCCCCCTATGGATAGTGGGAAGGCCCCAGTGGCTGCAGCGGTAGAGGGTGCAACTTCACTAGGGAGCCCCCTATCCATGGGACCTCCACTTGGGGAGCCCCTAGTGAGAAATTGGTCTAGGGCAAAGCACACCCTAGAGGGTAGAGACACTGGAAGCTGTAGAATTAGCCCTCCATGAGATAGAAGACTGCTTAGAGGTCCTGAGTGGCTGTGTGGCAGCCAGGATTGTGGGATGTTTGTTTCCACAGATAGTTGAAAGGGTTATTGAGGAGAGAGACACACTCCAGTATCACTTGGAGGAGGTGGACGATAACCTATGGGATACCCTTAAGAAAGAGAGATAGTTATTGAGAAGACAGGTTGCACTCCTGGAAGATACATTAGCAGCGAGGGAAGAGGCAGCAGGAGAATCCACATTTCAGGTGGCTGTGGGGGAGGGGAAGGAAAGAGCGGTGCCCTCAGCCCTGGAGATGGTAGAGGAGATGTCAGGAGAGGTTGAAGGGGTGGAGCCAAGGGCTAAACTGTTGCTGAGGCCACCCCACGAAGCACCAATCCCTCCTGTATTAAAGGCCCACCTGGTTGTAATTAAGAAAATAAAAAAGCAACAGCCGCGGGCTCCTCAGGGGGAGGAGCCGCCCCCTCCCCAGGTTGTGGAGCACCCCATGCTCTGCTCCTATACCCAGGATGAGCTGGTGGACATGAGTATCCGGTATAATATGGACCCCCAGGGCCCCAGTGAGGAGTTGTTCATGGTAAGAATGAGAAACCTGGTGCTGCATACAGCTCCCCCATCTCTCTTTGGGTCCCAAGTGATTATTCTTGCCCCCACGTAAGGAAACCCATAAATGAGGTTACCTGTACTTTAGAATGTCTGGGGGAGGTTGCCTGAAAGCCTTGATACTCAAAGTGTGCCTCTCAGGCTAGCAGCAACAGGACCCCTGGGAGCATCTCAGGCCTCACCCCAGACCTGCATATTCAGTCAGCATCTGCATTGAACAAGATATCCAGGTGTTCCTTATGATGATTCAAGTTTGAGAAGCCATGTGAGGGTTGATAGAAGGGAAGTGAAAAAAGAAAAACAAAAACAAAACCAGTACATTAATAATCTTCTGTCTATTACAAAAGCAACCTAAAAGTCAGAACCAGTTGAAGTGCTCGCAAACAGCATGCTGTGACTGTTGAGAGCAGCTCAAGTGAACAGCTGGCCCACTGTGATTCCCCATGGGCCCCAGACTCTTCCAGATCATGTTCACCCTAGTGGGACAAGTGAAGCATGTCATAGCTGTGAGGTGTTCCAGCCAGTCACCCAGGCCAGCTTGCTACATCACCAAGCTAGTATGTCTCAGCACCTTGCCTTTGAACATTTGGTAACTTCTTTGGTCCAGCCTTGCTACACATCATTAAGAATAGAAATAATTTCCACTGAACCCCAGGTTTCTGTTAATTTGCCCAATTTCCTTTTTTATTATTAATTTTTTGATAACAGCCAACTTTAGCCTAATTAACTCCATTGCACATAAGAAAAGCCCCATAGTGGTCCCATCTTTTTCTAAGGAAATGAAAAGGTCACTATGCTCCAAATCACATACATCTCTCAGCTGGTCTAGAAGACAAAAAGTCTTCTTTCTAATTAGCCATTTATGATGCTTTTTTTCATTTACAAATGTTCTTTCCACATAATTTTCTCAGCTCCCAAGTTTGTCACCCCTCCCCATCTCAAGAGGTGGAACTTTCCAAGTCTGCTCACACACTCCCTGTTGCCAAATTTTACCTAACACAGGATTCCAGGAAGCTATCAGCCAATGCCAACAGGCAAAGACACATGGAGCATCATACAAAAGCCCAGATGCTGAAACACCAGCAAAGTTGCCACCAACAGCCTTCAGATCACATCTTTCACACGTTCACTCCTGATGTACCTTCTCCCTGACCACAGACAGGTGTCCAGACCCTGGGTACATCCTTTTACTCTCAGTCCAGCAGCTTCCTCCAAGCCTCTCTTCCTCCCTTCCCAAGCCAGGCGCCCTCCATGGTAGATCAGCGAGACAACTCTGGCCCCAGTCCCCTTGGTTCCTGTGCATTCATCTCCTTCCTTCACACCTGCCCAACAAAACCCCAACCCTGGCTGGGCCAAAAACCCACAATCCAACTTCTTTGCTTTAGAACTAGCTCTGATTCCAGCTGAAAAATACCATACAGCCATGATTAGCCCCATTATGAATCAGGGTCTGTCCTCAGTTGAGCAATCCTTGCTGTCAGGCAATCTTTTTCCATGGCTATAGTGAGTTTCACCCCCCATTTGTCATCCAACAAATGAGGCTAAACCATTAGGTTGTGAGGAAGACACCAAGCTCAAAAAAGCCTTGCATGCCTGCTAAGAAACCAGCCAGCAAAACGTTAAATGTTTTCATTTAGTCTCTACTCTAAATCTTTTCTGCTGTCTTCAAGCTTTCCAATCAATTGTCATCCTTCTTGCCTATAGAAAGCAACCTTGCTCTTACTTCCCTGATAAACTGGGACCATCAGAAATTACATCTCAACTCCTGACTCTCCCCTTTTATCAGTTTATGATAGTCTTCTTTTCTTTGACCAGTTCGCCTCCATCCTCAGAGATGTTCTTTCCTTCTGTTAAGAGGTAAGCACTTCTCTGCTCACACACTCTCATACTCACACTTATGATGTCTTAGTCCTTTCCCTTCTGGCACGTCATCACTATTGTCTTCTCTTTTCTGATCCTTCATGCTCCTTTTCTCTAATATGTTTTTCTCTACTCTAAAGAAAAAATTCAAGTTGCTGCAAACAAGGAAAAAAATCCTCTCTTTATTCTTTGCCCTCCAGCCACCACCATATATTTTCCCTACCCCTATACTGCCAGAGTTCCAGGAAGAGATACGGCGCTCACTGTCTCCACCACTTACCCACTTCCCACATATAATCTATTCTACTTTGACCTCTTCTCACCACTGCACAGAAACTGCTCTTGTCAAGTCCATCGATAACTTCCAGATTGCTAATGCAAGTCTCAATCCTCTTTTTACTTGACTGTGTGGTAGCATGGAATACTATTGACCACTCCCTCCTGAAACACTGTACTCCTTAAACACACTGTTTCTCTTTTAATTCTCTTTGGGGTTGCCACTTACTTACTCATCCATCAAATGTTTGACATTCTAGGGTTCCTTCCTCAAGTCCATGACATTTTTCCCTGTACATTCTCCTCTATTACAATGGTTCCAGCTACTACCTCTAAGCTCAAGATCATCCTCCCCCCACCACGCACACAATACTCAAACTTATATCTGCAGCTCATCATTCTCCCGACCTCCCAACTCGTATGATGAACTACCTGCCTGGCATCTCTGACTGGACACCACACAGGTATCTCAAATGGAACAAGTTCAAATACAGCTTGTCACCTGCTCCCACCCCCCCGCAAGCAAATCAACTCCTCCCTTGTGCTCCTATTTCAGGGAATGATTATGTCATCCTCACAGTCCCCAATGCCGTGAACCTGGGAGGGATCCAGCTAGTCACCACATCCTGCCAACTTCCCTTTGGTGAACATTTCTCAAGTCTGTTCCTCACTTCTCATCCCCCCTCCCAGCCACTGTCTTATCCATATCCTCACTATTTGTCTCCCTGACTATTATAAAAACCTACACAAGGGGTATGGGTTACTGATCCTGGGATACTCATTTTAGCATCAAAGGCACTTTGGAGTTTGAAGGCAACTTGAAAGTAGACAAACCCAACTCTAACTCACAGATTTGTTGGTTATGTTATTGATTTCACATTGTGTAGCTGTATATCATGGGACCTCAGGCCACAGATGTTACCAGCTTGTTTCCAAAAGAGCTATTCTGTAAATACGTCATGTAAGAAAGGGACAGTTTACTCCCTCTATCAAAATATTTCATCATTCCCTTCCAGGATTAGCCTTATCCCAACACTGTAAGAACTGGCATCATGTTTCTGCCAGAAATGAAGAAATCAGCAGCTGGGGTAGCCTTTACCTTTACATTGGATATGTCACTCCTTGGAGGTCTCCTCTGTCTTTTCATGAGTTCTTGACACCTTGTCATACTCTTCCCAGAATCACTGAAGGGTCAAGACTTTACTGGACACCTTTGCATCCAAGGTGTCTCCTGGGTGGACCCCATCTCTTCTCCAGTATCACTACTAGTTCATCCAAAAAATATTAATTAAGTACCCATTTCATACAGGCTGTTTTAAGTGCTGGAGACTCACCAGTGAAAAAAATATAGGCAAAAACTCTGCCTTCACAGAGCTTACCTTCTAGGGGTTTTAGGCACCCCAGTTCATTCTCCCCTTCACATCTAAGTCACTTGAAAGAATTAGTTCCTTGTGCCGTTTCTACTTTCTCACCTCATATTCTCTCTTTAATCCTCTCTAATCACATTTCTACCTCCGTAATTTGTCTACAGTGGCTCTTGTGAAGATTACAAATGACAAATATGTTGCTTAATCCAAGTCACATTTTGGCCCTTATCTTTTTGACTTCTCTTCAGTATTCATCATCCACATATAGTCCCTCTCTCCTGGAACACTTTCTTCTCTTACCTTCCATGATGCCACAATCTGTTGGTGGTTCTCTTGGCCTTTATATGTTGGAGTATCTCAGGCTTCAGTCCTTGAAACTCCTTACTTTTCTTTTACTTCCTTTCTGTTCTTGCAATTACCTAAATGGCCATGCATCCCAGTGTTGAGTCCATTCTAATGGCCTTAAAAGATTCCAATGTCCACCCAATGGACATCCATTAGACAATGGACTCCAATGTCCATCCACTCCAACTGCCTTAAATGCTATCTATAAACCTATAGTTCCCAAATATCTATTTGCAGCTCAGACCTCCAGATTCATACATCCAGCTGCATCTCTAATATTTCCTCCTAGATTTCTTACTAGAATTCCAAATTGAACACATCAATATTGGATACCGGCTGATTGTCTCTCTAGTATCCAGTCCTTTCTCCCTATTTCCCAATAGCTTCCTCATCTACCATGATTTCCTGAGGATGTCCATGTGCTTCTGGGAAACCTAATTCCACCTCTCCAGGTCTAGATGAGGAGTGCATGACCTAACTTAAGTCAATTAACACATGCCATTCTCTGTATCCCAGTGATTTCATCCAGGGCAGGTGTGTGACCCAGGTTAATCCAATTGGAGTAGACTTCAGAACATTTTCTTGCCTGAGAATTTCATATATGTACTTTCTTGCTCTACAGATATGTTATGTGGATATGAGGCCTGCAAGTACTGGAGCAGTTCTCCTACCATAGGGCAAGTCAGACTGACACCCAGAGAAAACCAGTGCCAAGATATTAAGAACAACTGAGCCAGAGTGCTGATCAAATGTTGCCTGAAACTTTGCTGGTGTGGATTTTTTTGGAGTCCCTTGCAGTTTGTTTCCTGTTGAGGCAACTTTGACTTAGGTTTTATGTCACTTGCAGTCAAACACATTTATTATACTGTCCAAAACAGAACACTCAGTTCTCGTCTTCCCAAACCTATTGCTCCTGAAGTCTTCCCCATCTCAGTGAACTAGTTGTTCAGGCCAAAGGTCTAAGTATCATCCTTGATCCCTCTCTCCCTCATCCCAGATATCTCGCCTGTCATCACCACTTCTCTTCATCTCCCAGCCTTCATGTTTCCTATCCAGTGCAACGGCAACTTATCTCATTGTTCTCCTCTTTCCACTATTTCCCCCTTTCAACCCATTCTCCGTGCAGCAGAGTGAACTTTTGAAAACACAAAATACCACTCTCCTGTTGAAATCTTTCAGTGGCTTCACATCCAACTTAGAATAAAACCTATTCCCTTTACTGTGATGTACATAGTCCTACATTGTCTGGCTTATTCCATTCCAGATACGCTGACCTTCTTCCTGTCCCTTGAATATGCAGCTTTCAACCTCAAGGTCTTTGTACTTATTGTCCCCTTTCTATAATTACATTTATCAAGAGTTTTGTATAGCTGCTTTCTTGTCATCATTCATGTCTGAGCTTAAATATTAACTCCTGTAAGGCCTTCCCTTACCATTTAATACAAATTAGCCAGTATTGCTCCTACCACCCCAAACATTATCTCACTCCTCTGTTTTATTTTTGACAAGACATCATAATTATCTTAAATTATTTCATTTCTTGCCTTATTTACTTTCTGTCTCTCCACACTATATTTTCAATTTCATCATGGCACAAGCTAATATCTCTTTTTCACTGCTGAATTACCAGAAGCCAGTAGATTATCCATAAGTGCTTGGTGGATGAATGAGTGAATGTGTAAATGACATAGACCTAGCATATCAACTAAGGGAGAGGTAAAAGAAAAGGGTTTCAGGTAATCACAAATTTAATAAGTATGACAAGACAGGAGTCTCAGAAATAGCCAACAAGTACTAACCAGAGGAACTGTAACTGAAAGACACCACCCCCTACACACACCCTTAAGCCATGACCCCAGGAAATCCTTCTCTGATTCTGACAGAAGCCTTCATTAAGCACTTGCTGCTGGGATGTTGTGGGGGATATTGCTCACTGTAGTCCATCATGTCCCCTCCATGAGGATCCCCAGTACCAATTACTTTCTCATATCATTGGAAATAGTTTGGCTTCTAAGGGACATTGGTGGGTTTCCATCTTTTGAATCCTGAGGATCACAGAACGGAGAATTTTTCCCCTAGCACTGGCTGCTAAAGCATCTCAAGCTTAACTGCAAGTTCAAGATCGCACAGCATGCACTGTATGTACAGACTTACCCTTGGCTCTGTCTGTTTTTCATGATTATTAATTTGAATTTTCCCTTAACCCAAATACCCCGATCATTAAAACATCTGATGGTATTCCAAGTGCTCTCGAAAAGTTTCCTAATTCCATTTTTTTGAGCAAGAGGAAGTATAAAAATTAAAAGAAAAGAAGCTCCTAAGCTTATTTTATGGGTACACTACGGTCATCTGTGGCTGCCACAGGAATGTCTTGAGAATGCAGTAAGTGGATGAATCAGGAGCTTTCTATCAGTCCGTCTATATTTATCACGGGATCTTGAAGCTTTTCTTACTCACCGAGGCTGTTTTTGAGACCTCACTTTCCTTTCTGTGAGAAGCAAATCCAAACTGAGCCAGCCGCGAACGAGCATTTCTAGATTGCTGCCCTAGTCCCCGTCTTGTAACCACTAGTTGCAGAATCTTTAAACACTGGCAACAGTCCTCCCTCCCACCCACCTTACCATCACACTGCAAACCAAGATAAGAACTCCATCCTGTAGGCAACAGGGAGCTAGTCAAGCTTTTAGACAAAGTTAACCTAAGACATATTATTTTGGCTTCAATGTTCAGAGTAAATTAGGAAGGAATAGGACTAGACTCAGGATAATTTAGGGAAAAGCTGTTACAATAATGTCGGTTAGAAGTAATAAGGGCTATAGCAATGAGGGTCCAACCAGGAAAATAAAAGACACTCTAATTTTTTTTATAAGAGGAGAAATATAACTCAGGGAATTGTATATATAGAGGATGGAATGACTGAGAAGCCAAACTGTGTAAAAGGAAGCAACCCAGAGAAAAGCAGCAGCGGGGAACTGGTACCACCCCTAAGCTAGAGGGACAAAGAATAAAGCCAGGCTCTCAAGAGCCCTTAGGCAGGCTCACCTAGTAGAAGGGAACCGTGAAGGTTCTATTGGTAGAAGATGGACTGACCAAGGAGGTAGATGCACCTCAAGGCAGACAAAGAGGAACCCCCTCTCTCATCCTCCTTTCCCCTTCCTCTCACATTTAGACTCTTTCCATGAGGCAAAAGAGCCAAGAAGATTCTGCCTGGAAAACAGAGTGGAGCAGGGGAAGGGTGAGAAATGGATCTGAGTGCAAATGGAGTGTGACAAGGGCCTGTTCCAGAATACTGGCAATGGCAATGAGGATAGAGAAGAGAGGGTGCAGTCAGATGCCATTTAGGAGTAAAATTGACAGGACTGTTGAATACTGATTTCCATTCTGATGACTGCTGGATTCATCATGGTGCTATTACACAAGAGATAAAGCTGTTTGGGCCCTTGTTGAAATTGAGATGTCTGTTAGGCCTCCATATGGAGAGGCCTGAAAGATGACCAATATACTCAACCTTTCCAGCTGGAGGGAGGGTGGCAACCTCTCTGGAGCACACATGAGCAGGTGAAACTGCAGGAAACAGTGGTACTTTGGGAAGATTCTAGGTCTGGCAGGCATTAGTAGCTCAGCTCTGCCACGGAGGGACTTTCTGGTGATCTTGGACAAGTCCTTGTTGCCTCTGGTCCTCTGATTCTTCCTTCACACAATGAGGACCTCAAAGGCCCCTGCCTTCTCTGCCAGCTTCCCTACTTGGCAATCATAGCTACTCCTTGATCAATAGACTACTCTTTTTAAAGGAGGCAGAGGGACCTATAATTATTCAGGAGCAGGGCTCTGGCTGGCCAAGCCGGGCCACTATGCCAGCTGCAGAAAAGGTCCTACAGGGCAGGAATTAAATAAAAATAAATATGCTCATCCACAATTTGTGGGATTCAGCTAAAGTGGTCCTTGAGGGAAATTTATAGCACATTTTAAATACTTACATTAGAAAAGAAAAATCTAAAATCAGCACCCTAAATTTCCACCCTAGGGAACTAAAGAACAAATTAAATTTAAAGCAACTTGAATAGAAGAAATAAGACAAATTAGAAGAGAAATCAATGAATTTAAAACAGAAAAATAATAAAGAATTCAGTAAAAAAATACTTCTTTAAAAAGATCAAAAAATTGATCAAATTCTAACCAGACTAACCAAGGAAAAAGAAAGAAGACACATGAATAAAAGAGGAAACCTCACTAGTGATGCCATGGATGTTAAATTGATAATAAAAGACTAATAGAAACAGCTCTGTTACTGTAAATTCAATAACTTAGGTGAAACAGATCAATTTATGGAAAGATACAAAGTACCAAAACTTACAAACTGAGAAACAGGTGACCTCACTGCCCTTATATGTATTACATTGATACACAGGCATAATACAATTCCTATGAAAGCCTCAGGAAGAATTTTTGTGGGTATAGATGACTTTATTCTAAAATTTATATGTGAAGACAAAGGAACTAAAATAGCTAAAACATTTCTTGAAAAAGGAGAATTAATTGGGATGGATCAACCTAACCTATTTCAAAACTTACTATATAGCTACAGTAATCAAGACTATCTTAGATTGGTGGAGGCGTAGATACATAGATCAATGGGATAAAAGAACCCAGAAATAGAACTATACAGATAATGCCCGGCTGACTCTTGGATAAGGTACAAAAGCAATTCAGTGGAAGACAGCCTGTTTAACAAATGGTGCTGAGCAATTGGACAAGACAAAACAAACAAAAAGCCAAACAAACAAAAAGAAAAAAAGTTGATCTCAACCTCACTTCTTGTACAAAAATTAACATAGAAAGAATAACTGACTTAGTCATAAAAGAAAACTATAAAACTTTTAGAAAAAAATATAGGAGAAAATCTTCAAGATGTAGGGCTAGGCAGAGTGTTTTACAACTTGACAGAAAATGTATGATCAATAAAAATTTAAAAATTAATAAACTAGACTTTTTTGACTCTACAAAAGATCCTGTTAAAATGAGGCTGAAAACACAAGATACAGTTTGAGTGAAAAAAGCCAATCTCCAAATCTTACATACTACATGATTCAGTTTATATAATATTCTTGAAATGAGAACAGTATGGAGATGGAGAACAGATGAATAGTTACCAGGGGCTAGAGAGGGGGTGGAGGTAAGAGGTAAGTGCCTGTGTCCATAAACGGGCAGCGTTTGAAATGGTGGAAATGTTCTGTGTCCATGTCAATATCCCAGTTGTGATATTATACTACTACAGTTTTACAATATATTACCAGTAGGGGGAGCTGGCTAAAGGGTACACAGGATCTCTTTTTATTATTTCTTAGGACTGCATATGACTCTACAATTATCTCAAAATTAAACGTCTAACTTAAAAAATTATCTGCAATTTATTGCCTGTATTGGGAGTGAACTCCCATTGGTCCACCTTTGGGAGACCACTACTCCACTTCAAGTTTCTTAACAAGAAAGCGGCCTAATTGGTGTTAGATTTGGGTGTCCAATAACCATTATTTTAGATACATTTGTCTGCCTTTTTGGGGTGCCAATGACACCCACATATGTCACTCCATAAAGCTCTATACCTTGACATCCAGCCCTCCTCCCCAAAAACACACAGAGGCAGAAACACACATACCATGTCTTTCTTCCTTGCCAATGGGATAAAAAATAATCTTTGTTGTTGTTTGTCTTCAGAGCTTAGACTTCACCAGTCCTTATCCTTCTTATCTGGCTAAGTGTGGACCTTCTGGTCTGATCTCCCAACCCTGCAGGACCTTACCTTCCTCCCTCTCACACACCTGCCTCTTCCCTTCCCTCCTTCCTCCCCACATTCATAGAACTCACGAAGACACACACCAGAGATCTTTTCACAACTTGTTGATTTTATTTTAATCATCACTAATGCTGTACCCCAGAAGTGTAAGATTTGGCTTGACACCATTGGCCATTTCTCAATGGCCAGACCTCAGAGACTTGGCAGATAGTTCTGAGGTCTCTGGCCTCTCTATGAAGTAACAGGTGGCCCAGGTACTCACTTGAAGTGGTGGATTTTTCCATGCCATCTTGCTCCAGCTTGCTCATTTTGAGTCAGTTTCTTATTAGGCCTATGATAATGGCGATATACTGCTGGCCTTCTAGCTTTCTTAGGTTTTTGTGAAGGGGTGGGAGTTTTTGAAGACGCTTTTATTCTTGAATTCCCTTGAAGGTGGCTTTTTACCCCCACGGTTGTCTAGGAAGGACAACAGAGTGAGCACAGAAGTATGTTGGTTTGGGGAAAGAGAATGGGGATGGATGGGATGAGAACAAGGGCTTCACGAGAAGGAGTACAGGCTGAGGAGGGGGTCTGCCGAGCTCGAACAGGGTAAGAATCTTCAGGAGGTGTTGATGGAGAACAGGAGGAGCTGGGATGTGGGCATCTCATCTTGACACTGCCTCTGGACCAGGGTTGACAGAGCATCTTCCTCTGCTTCAGCATTTCGGTGCTTGGTGTCATTTGTTCCATAACTGCCCTAGGGGCTTGTGGTTTCCGGGTCACCTTTTACATGTCAGCGCCTCCCAGTGGTCTACCCCAGGCTTGAAGACCTGCCTGTATATACCCCTCTCTAGGACAATGAGGGACCACACTCTTCACCTTTTATTGGTCAGCAGGGCACCCCCTCAAACAGACAACGGTAGCCCTAGAGGTGGCCTAGACATAACGAAGCACCACCCTGACACCTGCACGGCAGGGGAGAGGAGAGGGGAGAAGGCCAAGACACTTTGGTTGGAGAAAGGGGACATTTCTTTAGCGCCCATCAAGAGTGTTTTTAAACTGATCCCCACTCTTTACCCCATGTTCAGTTTTGATGGGTCATATCGCAGGGAGAATGTGTTTCCAACAAGCCTTTCCCTGAGGCCACCCATGAACTAGGATTTGTATGGATTACCTAAAATCCCTCCAAGGTAATGGGGTTGAATTTAAGTCCTGGGGAGATGTGAGTCATTCCATTTCCCTCCCAAAATTTCTCTTATGCAGTTTGAAAACCACTCCTTGGCTACTACTAGGGAAATTTTTCATCCTACATCCTTTTCCTGGTGTTCTCAGAGCTGTCCTCAGTTTTCTATTTTCAAGGTTGAAATCACTGCCTTCAGGTTGTCATTAATGAATAGATTTGCTCAACTGGGTATTTCGGTGTTGTTTCAAATCTGGGGGTCATTTTCATCTCAGTAGGTATAATGCTCCAAATGAGGTTTCAACAATGTAGGGGAATGAGGAAGGTATTTAAATTCCAAAGGCTGGGCTTGACGTTTGCATGTAGCTCCTGTATCCTCCAGGCCCCCACCTCCTCAGGGCCCTGGGGAGCCAGAGCCTTGGCATGGTGGCCCCAGCAGGTGGGCACAGGGTGGGGCTGAAGGGAGGCCCAGGGGGAGGAGTGAGGGCCCCCCAGAATGCTTGTGCACTCTTCCTGGCAGCCCTCGGGGAACCCCAGACCCAGGCATCCAGATGTGATGCCCACTGGCTTCCGCCTGTCATCCCTGAGAGAGGGGACGGCCTCGGTGTGGGAGGTCTGATTCAGCTTGACTGAGAGGAGCCCAGGCCCCGCCAGGACTCCAGGTAAAATCGTGAGGGACAACTGAGGGCACCCCTCCAGAACCCAGGGTGGCCATTCCATCGCCCCAAGAGGCCCCAGGAGGGTTGCCAGGCTGGGCACTGCCACCTGCCCCCAGCTACACCCCTCTAGCCCCATCTCCACCCCCGCCTACCTGACCACCATTATAGATCATGGGAGTCTAGGTTTTGGTCTGAGAAGTGAACCCAGGTGGGCTGATGGTGGAGAGAGAGGTAGGGAGCCGGGTTTGCAGTGGGTGTGGGGTGCGGCATGCAGGCCAACCGGGATTCAAGTGGAGGTGAGCGAGGAGGGGTGAGGGTGCCCATGGAGCCTAGAGAGGGCTGCCCCTGCTATGAGGCCTGGGAATCCACAGCAGGGCCTGTCAGGCTGAGCCCCTCCTCATGTCCGGTCGCTGCTCTCAGGGAGCGGAGGGCCTGTAACTGATGCCTGGACCCAGGTCAGCTGAGACAGCATCCCAGGCCCTGACAGGGGTCCCCATGCCAGGAGTCTCGCCAGCCTGGGACGGTCCCCTCACTTCCTTCTGATCCTTTCCAGGCCTGTGTGCCCTGTTCCAAGAGCTTTGTCTCAGGCCAGCATCCATGGGACGTGTGGACCCTCGGCAAGCCTGGAGAGGGCATCCCACCCTGGCCGGGCAGACAAGTCACAGAGGCAGGCCCACCCCTCCTGTCTGCACGGGGAGCCCAGGGCTGGGCTGGCAGACCTCACCCTGATATGCCCCCTCGTGTCCTCTTCCAGGGGCTCCAGGATTCAGCAGCTGAAGTCCTGAGGTCGCAGAGCCATGGAGGCCCAGGCTGAGCCAGGAGACCAGGTGAGGCCCCCGACCTGGATGTGTCCCCAGGGCTGTCCCATACCGGACAGGTCCCCTCAGCCTCCGGTCCCCGATCCTCGGGCTGGGCTGGCACACCACTAGGCCGCATCATGTCATCCTTTGGGACAGACTGCCCGCCCAGCAGGGGAGACCCTGGGAGGCATGAGCCCACCCCCAAAGAGGAGCCCCAGGGTCCGGAGTGCCCAACTCCTGCCCTCCCTCCTCCAGGTCTCCAGTCCCCTGAGCAGAGTCAGCATGCCTCTGGGTGCCAGGAGCGAGGAGTGCCAGCTGCAGGAGGCCCTGCAGGAGATGAGAGAAGCCCAGGGCCTGGAGGAGGCACCTCAGTTCTGGGCCGAGGAGGGCCAGGAGTCGGCCCCATCCTCCATTTCATCCTCATCGTCCTCTGCCTCTGTTGCCCTGTACTCAGGGCCCCTAGAGGAGGTGAATTCCACTGTGAGACCAAGTCCAACCCAGAGCCCTCCTCAGGCACAGCCCTCGCCCCAGGCAGTGCCAGCCCCTCTGGGGAACCAGTCCCCTGCTAATTGCTCCAGCAGCCAGGGACACGAGGCCCCGAGGGACACCGCGGTCTCGCTCCAAGATGCCCTGCACAGGAAGAAGATTCAACTGGTGAACTTCCTGCTCCTCAAGTACTGCGCCAAGGAGCCGACTACGAAGGCAGAAATGCTGGAGCGAGTCATCCAGGATCACCAGGACCACTTCCATGACATCCTTGGCCATGCCTCCTGGTGCTTGCAGCTGACCTTTGGCATTGACGTAAAGGAAGTGGACCCCAGCAGCCACTCCTATATCCTGGTCCCCACCGTGGGCCTCACCTGGGATGGGGTGACCGAAGAGAAGGGCCTGCCCAAGACCGGCCTCCTGGCGGTGCTCCTGGGCACCATCCTCCTGCAGGGTGGCCAGGCCTCTGAGGAGGGAGTGTGGGAGGTGCTGAGGGCTGTGGGCGTCCATCCCGGGACGGAGCACCTCATCTACGGGGAGCCCACGGAGCTCATCACCA